>OX243919.1:11268558-12468558 GCA_945859665.1 Anorthoa munda | reverse complement strand
CTTGAACAAGTGTGTTTTAGTTGGGAAAAAGCGAAACGATTGGTGGCCGAATCCGCTGCTTTGATAAAATTGGAACAAGAACTATCTCTAAAACGGCATAAGTTACCTGCTTTGTGCATTGCATACCCACGATATGCCCACAGACCGAGGGTATTATTGAAGATAGCCCTCCTATCTCCGATATCGGAAGTGAAAACAATGCAAGCACAAGGCGATGATGGACCAAATGAGACGAGTACCTAATGGCTGGCGCGCTCTCTTTGGTGCGCGAAATTTAGCATGGAAGTACCTACCTAATGGAGATGTTTTGCAACTTGCCGGCTACTAGAGACAGGAATATCATGTTGCCCGAGTTCAACCGTATAGTATGGCCTATCCTAGACAATATGCGAAGTCGGGTTGCAGATAATGATGAAGTTAATGATGACATCGACGCCCGATCCTGACTAGATACTTGGGAAACGCAACTGTGGTGGTGATGTTCAGGGAAGTATAAACTTAAGTATTCCGACAATAATAAGTACCAATCTAATGCCTTATGAAGTTTAGCCACAATATTGGTTTTCTTGGTTTATAGTGGCTAAAATTTAAAATAAATTGTTATTTTCGTTATGATGCTAAATGAAACTCAGCCAGATTCATACTGCCAGCGGAATCCGCAAGAGATTAAGACCACTTGTGCAAATACAGTGCAAGAGAGCAAACATCCTAAGCTACAACTTGATTCAATAAAACTTTATGCTTGTGGAAATCTTGCTCATAGACATGAATTTTTCAGCCATTCACACAATATGCAACAAATAGCACGGACGTCTGAGCCCTTCAACATGGCTGTGGATACCACAAGACCTGTTGTGACCGGCTGCGTGTAGTGCTACAAGATAAGTGTGGAGCTCAGGTTCCATTTCAAGAGGCAACATACAACCTGCAGTCTACAGCGCTATGAAAGAGGAAATTTAGTGGTTTTATACATGCCGCTGCGGTGATCAATCAATTTAATATTTTCTGATAGCACCTAGGAGTCTGGACATGTGCATGGTTGGCACTGCTGCCTGACCTTTCCGGGAGTACAGGCTTAAAGGTATGTTACTTTGATCTGCATTCAACTATCTGTGCATTGGCATACATTTGTGGCAGCCGAAGTATGTATTGGATTTGGAAGTACCTAAGTTTTATAATTAATTGTTGCATTAATTGCAATTTATAACTATTGCATTATGTTGTTTAATGGAAATGTTTAATGTAAGTTACATGAAAAGAGTAGAAAAATCAAACAGCGCCATCTATGTAATGGTATTGATACTGTATGTTTCTTTCAATAATCATCGAAATTAGATTCGGGACCCCATTATGCCGTGATTTACTGCTTGGGGGAGCTTATTGAATACGAGCATGTTGTTTTTTCGTGATCAATTTAAAAACAAACAAATAATTTTTGCATAGACAGAATGAGAAGTCCGTGCATGTCACGCCATCTTTTAAATCTTTGACGGGCTCAAGCTTTGAAATATTTTGTTTCAAGTATTTAATCGTTTTTATTTACCAACAAAATAAACAATGAAATGATTTTCGCAATTTCATCTTTCTAATGTACTTGGAGCATTGGAATGTGAGAACAAAACGGAAAGAAATTAGATTTCATTACATTATTTTATGTTGCATGATGTTAGAACAATAAACGGTTTTGTGACCACTAGTGCTGTCACAAGAGTACACACATTTATGAATAGGTTGTTAGTTTACTCACTACTGATAATCGAGAAGTAAAGATACTAGGCATTTTAGCCATGCATTCTTTATTAATAGGTGTCACTTCAGATTGCCCGTAAATATTATTACCACTGAGTTTGTTGTTGATTTGATCTTCAAGGAAATTTGCGAATATGCTTTTCTTTGAAAATAACGTACATTCTAACTATTCGCGTTGGTATTTTTAATGCAAGTGTGAATCCAGTTATGGAAAGTAAAAAGAAAAATCGTAATAATAGTGTATCTTTTCATATCTTTGGCTGATTGGGATTGTTTTTACAACTAAATTAAAGTATCAGGTAAAAGGGAAAGAAATTTATTTTGTTAACGTTGAATTCAAATATCTTTGTGTAATACATTCGACTATTTTTAAATAATATTTTGGTTCATATCAAAACAGAAAAATCGAATCTCGATATTCTAGGGCGAAATATCGATACGCTGGATTGATTCAGTACTGGATATCGATTGAAAAATTGTTTGTTTATTTTTTGCCTTTAAATCGATTCGTCGATTAATTGATAACAGATCGCCATCCCTTACTCATCTCTATTAGACAGTGACATGAAAGTGTCAACATTCGAAAAAGTTCGAAAAAGTCGTACAAGACAAAACATAAACAAATAACTTAATGTGATATGATTTTTAACTTATAAATTACTGGATAAAGACTAGATTATTAATAAATCGTTACAAAGTGTGAGTCACTGTGAGGATTAGACTTTTAACTTTTGCTTTGTTGCAAAAACATGCAATAACTTTCAGTTAAGAGTTATGTGATCAAGATTATTTTCAAACCGGTGTTAAAGTTTAGTGAAATAGTTTGCTGGTTGACTCGTTTTGCGATCTTACAACCTGGAAATATCATGAGGATTAACGTTACTATAGCTTAGACAGTTGGCGTTTAGTTTTGTTGCTACCAACGGTTAAATAAAGGTAAAGTTAATGTCTGTAGTAGTTATAAATCACTATGTAGGGAACTAACCAACTGATAACATGTCATTCTAACGATACCTACAAGTAAAAACGATTTAAATTGACTATGGCAAATGAAAAGTGCAACTAGACATTAAGATGGTGTCTAGAAGACGTATTCAGGTATTATGGGATGTATTCAGGTATTATGGGATGCCCGAGGGATTGGCCCTCTCGAAGAACTGTTGAAGTTGTGGCTGAAGATGAGATAGATGTTCAATTGGCAACATTTTAATTTACATAGAACAGTTTCTCAGTTTTGTGGGTTAGAGAGATGACGGAGTCAAGAGTTGATTTGGCATTTAAGTTGAAAGTGCATTGTGTGTAGCAAATGTATTTGCTAAGTTATTGTTGATTGTGGACCATGAATGGGACACTTGGGTTCTATTTGATTTACTTGGTACAGGAGCTTTTGTTTTTTGGTGGAAACTAGGAATGGTTTCCTTGTTCTGTGTTGTTCAACGATGCTTGGCCTCGATAATCTTGAACATTATTCAGAAGTTTTAATAATTGTAACATCTCTTTAAAGAATGGTGTGCATTTGTGAATTGTGTGATTGTGTGGTGTCATGTAGGCTAGTACCTACCTTGAATAATAAATGTGGAATTTAAAGTATACTGTCAGTAATGGTTGTGGTGTTCTAACTTGTTGAATGTTCTGTGCTGGTCATTGTGAACATACCTAACGTAATTTTGTTTTATTTGCTATCTGAGCAAGTTGGATAAGATAATGTTAATGCAGATGTACACTCGGTGACATGCAGTGCATGATTTCATTTTCATATTTAGTTTGCAAAATTGGTAATGTTTGATGTTGCTAGTTATTATACCAATCGCACTGAGGGTTTGGTATGAAATCATGAACATAAAATGAAGTTCTTGAATATGCTTTTGGCAGGGTTAGAAATCCTGAATATGAGGTTGCCTTTGTATTCAGTACTGAGAATGAAGATTGAAATAACAAATTTGATTTTGGTTTAAATGTGCTGTTTATGGTTATTGGAGTTCTGAATGGTGGCAGCTATGTGTTGAATTAAAAGCTTTGGTTCATGATGAGTTAGAGGAAAGCTGAAAGATCAAGTACCCATTGAAGTAACTGAATGTACTGTGTTGAAGACTGATTCAAATCAATCTAGCAATGGTGAGGTCGTGTGTATGGTCAAAGGACTGACTGTACGGTGATGAGTAGTCGCTGCGGTGACTGCTGTAACCGAGGTGGGTTACGAGGTGAGTGAGTGGTCAGTAAGATGACTGCTGTAACCGAGGTGGGTTACGAGGTGAGTGGTCAAAGATGACTGCTGTAACCGAGGTGGGTTACGAGGTGAGTGGTCAGTAAGATGACTGCTGTAACCGTGGTGGGTTACGAGGCCTGGTCAGGATGACTATGGTTGCAGGATGGTCACTGGGTTGACCATCAGGAGCTACAGCGATTGCTGTGGGACCAAGAAACATTGCTGGATTTGTCAGGGGGGAACCTGGTCCCTCTGGGGCTTTGGAGTCCTGTTATCTGTCTGGGGAAGCCTGGTCCCTCTGGGGCTTCGGTGACCTGTTGTTTAGTGTATGTGGCATGGGTATCTGGCAGTCTTGTTGCTTCGAGAGGACCGGTTGTCTGGGGAAGCCTGGTCCCTCTGGGGCTTCGGTGACCTGTTGTTTTGTGTATGTGGCATGGGTATCTGGCAGTCTTGTTGCCTCGAGAGGACCGGTTGTCTGGGGGAGCCTGGTCCCTCTGGGGCTTCGGTGACCTGTTGTCTGGGGGGAGCCTAGTCCCTCTGGGGCTTCGGTGACCTGTTGTATGTCTGGGGGAGCCTGGTCCCTCTGGGGCCTCGGTGACCTGTTGTTTGGTGTATGTGACATGGTATGTTGTGTTGGGCGTTTGGGTGGTTTCTGGCACACTTAGTGCTTCGAGACCGACTTGGCGTTTGTTGGGAACCTGGTACCTCTGGTGCTTCGGTAACCATTTAGAATGTGTTAATATGGTTGTCTAAATGGTGAGGTGGCTGGTTCGATAGTACGATGATGGTTGTGTACGGTGTATGGTGTGGAGACCTAGATTTACATGGAGAAAACAAATGAACAGTGTGAAAGCTAAGAGAATTCAGTTTTCATGAGTAAAGATGTACTTGAGTTTTGTTGTAGGCTGGTAATATAAGGTGTTGATTGAAGGTTTCACGTGGAAGATGTCACGACCACGTTATTTTTTTTTATTTGGTCAGGAGCGGCCGAACTTAACCTATTACTTATTTTTTTTATCTCTTGGTTTTTGTTTCTTTTTTGAGTAACGATGTTGCTCGAAGCTTTACATCAAACGTGGGACCGTTTGAATGTCAAGATGGCCGTATCGGAGGAAGGTATATCGCTTGTAAACTTATTACTTCAGGTTTGTTTAATTGGCAACATTTAGCTTCTGATCAATTCTCAGTTCGATTTTATTCGATTGACAACACTTTATTTTTCTTATGTCAAAATACTCGATTTGGATTGGATAATACAAGCAGTAATTTGCCGGAAGAGATTCTCTTGGCCAATAAAAAGCAGGAGTGTCATAGAGGCACTCTGAGTGGGTTCTCCCGCCATATTGGGTCGTGAAGTTAGAAAAGATACGCGCGGACTCGCGTTTTGGGAGTTAAAAAGGAGTTGAGAGAAAAAGAGTTGAGAAGTAGCCTAAAGTGGCGTGTGTGAACTTGAACAAGTGTGTTTTAGTTGGGAAAAAGCGAAACGATTGGTGGCCGAATCCGCTGCTTTGATAAAATTGGAACAAGAACTATCTCTAAAACGGCATAAGTTACCTGCTTTGTGCATTGCATACCCACGATATGCCCACAGACCGAGGGTATTATTGAAGATAGCCCTCCTATCTCCGATATATATATTTAAATACGAAGTTGCATGAAATGAGCAACCAATAGGTAGGTTTATTTGTACTATTGAGCACGATCTTTTTTTAAACCGAAACTTTTTAAAGAACAAAGCAACTCAACCAATAAAATAAAATAAAAACTCTATAACTCACTTGTGAATAATAGCAATGAAAAAGTCACAGTTTGATTACAGGTGTCATTATGTGCCTAAATGCGGTGAAATTAGAGCCACTTTGTGAGCAAGTGTGTTGTAAAAGTGTTTTATAATAACTTAACAGTATTGGCTACAATGGCAAGGCTTTACTAAGGTCGAAAACTTGAAACTATCTCACTGCAGACATAAATAAATACTCGTTGCTTAATGACGTGCAAGCGACAATCATTGCTATCTAGCATACACTTTGTGAGTGATTCTGAACGTTATATCTGTAAAGATAAGGTTCAATATAGTGCTTGCTCACCTCCATGTCCTGTTCGTTTTTTACTGTTGAGGTGACTTCTACAGTGGGCTCTGCATCTTTCAAGAATGGTATGAACTCTGGTAAGTCCTGCAGAAAATAAAATAAATTTTTGACTGATTGCAAAAAGTAGAGGATTTTATTCACTCCATGTTTTTAGGGTTCCGTACCCAAAGGGTAAAAACGGGACCCTATTACTAAGACTTCGCGATCCGTCTGTCTGTCTGTCTGTCTGTCTGTCTGTCCGTCTGTCTCCAGGCTGTATCTCATGAACCGTGACAGCTAGACAGTTGAAATTTTCACAGATCATGTATTTCTGTTGCCGCTATAACAACAAATACTAAAAACAGTATAAAGTAAATATTAAAGGAGGGCTCCCATACAACAAACGTGATATTTTTGCCGTTTTTTGCTCGGTATTAATAACGGCAACAGGTAGACGCCTGAAATATTCACAGAATGTTTAGTGTAATATTTACTTCAAAAAATAATAATTAATAAATTAAACTAAAATAAATTAAGGGGGGCTCCCATACAACAAACGTGATTTTTATGCAGTGTTTTGCGATAATGGTACGGAACCCTTCGTGTGCGAGTCCGACTCGCACTTGGCCGGTTTTTTTTTTGCATGCCTGCATAATAGGTCATACCGTAAAAGAGGAGCTCATCATCAGTGTTCTAATGTTCCCACTGCTGGGATACAGGCCTCCACTCTGTGAGAGAGGGAATGGGCCATAATCCACCACGCGATCACAGTGCGGGTTGGTGGATGTCACATGTCTTCGAATTTCTGGTTCTAGGACATGCCGGTTGCCTCACGATTTTCTTCACGTTGATTTTTATTAGTAGATAGCTTTTTGTTTATTTTTAGGCTCGCGTTTGACCACTATCTCGCCTGATGGTATGCGATGATGTGATCGACGGTGAAGCAGCCTTGTCTAGAAGTAACCTATTCACTCTTGACTTAAAGACCCCGAGGTTGTAGCTATCGGAAAACACAGATTCCGGCAGAGAATTCCACTCCTTAGCTGTACGCATAATGAAAGTATTCCCAAAAATTTTAGTGCGTATGGGTGGTATGTCCACCATGTACTGATGAAGTATTTACCTGTTGATGTCTCGCCTGCCTCCAGGCGCGGTATTCGCAGGCAGCTCTACGCATCCGCTGTAGGTACGCGGGCGCGGCGCGGCCGGTTGCCCACGCGGCGACAGTGCTGGGCATCCCGCCCACGGCCGGCTCGTCGTAGTATGTTAACACGAATTCCATGCCCATCTGTGGACATAGATCAAAAATGAGTTTATTAAAAAAAACTCTTAGTAACCACAAGCTGTCATAATGCCAGCTTATACATTCACATACATCCAATCCCACCTTATTCCTTGCCTAAATCGGACCTTGTAGAAAATAGTGTTGAGAGTAATTAAAAAAATCAAAAAACCCGACTGCTTGAAAAGCGAACTAAAAAGACACAAAGAGAGACACAAGGAGAAAAACATGCTGTGCTGTCGGAGGATACATATTCGCGAGCTGGCTGACCAAAACTAGATGCTAGTAGTTCGGTTTTCAAGCAGTCGGGTTTTTTTATTTATAACTTTTTAGTTATCTTTTTTAAGATTTAGGTACATTTAAACATATAAGTGTTGTATATGTTTTAAATCACCTCTTAAAACCCTTTATTTTGATACCCCACACGATAGGTTCGGAAGAAAAAAAAATTTTGTCCCTCGCAATATGGCGCCCAAAATCCGCCATTTTTCTATTTTCCGATTTTAATGTAGCCAGTGACACTCGCGGGGTTAAGACGAATCGATTGACGTATGAATCATCAAAATTGGCCATCGCGTTTGGTCTCTAGAACGCCACATACATACATAGACTGATAAACACATTACCCTCCTTCGGCAGTCGGGTAAAAATTTCCGCCTACACCTCAACTGTCAAAATGACATAAGTTCATTATCTGTGACAGATGTCACTCGATCTTTGATACTTTTCCTAATGTGTGTATCGTGTAATTAACCAATAATAACCGTAGGTCCGTCCGTGGATGGGTTACCATCCATTAAATACCGAAACTCCTCCGTGGCTCGGAAAGCACGTTAAGCCGTTTTTCCCGGCTGTCATTAGAAGATCTTTGACAGTCGTTACGGGTAGTCAGAACCCTGAAAATCTGACAAGACTGGTGTCAAGGAGTATCGTGTTACCCAGTTACTAAGTTGTGGAGGTCAGATAGGCTGTCGCTCGTGATCAGCTGATTCAGGTTAGACTTGGAACCGACCCTAACATAGTTGGGCAAAAGTCTAGGCAGATTGATTGATTCCTTGCTTAACCTCTTGACTGCCGGCAACACAGATCCTCAGGTTAAACCTCATGCCCGCTTTACATTCTCGGGCGAGAGCTCTAGGAAATGTTGTACATTGAGTTTTTAAAAAAAAATACTTCACGATTGTATTCAGTAAATCAGTACTGAGAGCTACGTAATGTATGTAATGTCATCCACGACTTGGAATCCAGTGATTCATAAAACATTACCTCGTTTTGTGCAGTCGGCGAACTTACAGAATAAGGACACGGTCAGTGTTGTGTGTAGAATTTTCTGCCCCAACGGAACCAGCACACCGAGACAGTCGAGACACCAGTCTACCTGGGACCACGGTCGTTGCAACACGGCCGAAACATCGGGTGAAATAGGTAAATAAATAATCGAAATCATCGCGTCAAATGCCCGTGATATTGTTTTGCAATTATCAAACGCGAAAGTTTTATAGTTATGTAATGTACATCGTCCTAGAGCCGACATTAAACATAAAAAAATGAGCGTCTAAGTTTAGGTCAGATTCTGTGGAAAATTCATGCCATCAGACGTAAATTTGACTTATGTCGTCAAATCTATGCGCTTTGACAGGTACCTTTCGGGCTTTGATGTCTATGGACCCGTCATTCCAAAAACCCTAATTGAACATACAGTTAGCCAACTGCTCAGCTGCTACATATCTAACCGTCTAGTAACAAATTATCCTTACCTTATCAGGTCCATCCAAGGTCTTCACAACCATATGACTCCAATACTCCGACACTCGGATCGCATGCTTCGTTTCGGGAACCTTCGGGTGTTCACACGATCGTGAAACAATCACGTACACCTTATTATCGCTAGGTTCTCCTTCTCTGTTTCTCTCGTACGTTTCCATAGCTTTCCGTTTCGCATTAGAGTGCACACTCGGTCGTTCGGAGTAGATCGGCTCCTGTCGGAGTTCGCAAGGGGGAGATCGGAATATGCCTTCTTTGTGCGGTAGGCTTTTCGTTACGAAGTTGAATTCTTTGTGTCGTCTTATATATACGTAGTCTCTGTTGGCGAATAGTCTCTGTGGAAGCAATAAAATAACAAATATTAATTTTATAGAATTGGTTAAAAAAACTGAAAATAGTCTTACCAAGGGGTATCGTGTCACCAAGCGGGTTGTGGCGCACCACGGCCGCGTGCGCGTCCCACATTGTTCGTCTGCTAGACTCTATTAGAGTAACTCACCGGCCACAGCACCTCCCAGTGCAGCACAGCCTGGTCGGCGAGACCATTAGCGCGACGCTCCACGACCGCTAGCGCTGCCACGGCCGCGTGCGCGTCCTACACTGTTCGTCTGCTAGACTCTATTAAAGTAACCTACCGGCCACAGCACCTCCCAGTGCAGCACAGCCTGGTCGGCGAGACCATTAGCGCGGCGCTCCACGACCGCTAGCGCTGCCACGGCCGCGTGCGTGTCCTACACTGTTCTTCTGCTAGACTCTATTAAAGTAACTCACCGGCCACAGCACCTCCCAGTGCAGCACAGCCTGATCGGCGAGACCGTTAGCGCGGCGCTCCACGACCGCTAGCGCCGCCACGGCCGCGTGCGTGTCCTACACTGTTCTTCTGCTAGACTCTATTAAAGTAACTCACCGGCCACAGCACCTCCCAGTGCAGCACAGCCTGATCGGCGAGACCATTAGCGCGGCGCTCCAGTACCGCTAGCGCTGCCACGGCCGCGTGCGCGTCCTACGCTGTTCGTCTGCTAGACTCTATTAAAGTAACTCACCGGCCACAGCACCTCCCAGTGCAGCACAGCCTGATCGGCGAGACCGTTAGCGCGGCGCTCCACGACCGCTAGCGCCGCCACGGCCGCGTCCCACACTGTCCGGTAGGCGCCGTCCACCTGGACGGCTGCGAAGTCTGAGGCCCGGACGTCTGGATACCTGCCGTATACTGTGGAAGGATAGATTGGTTAGTTTACACTCTCAGTGAAGGCTGGGTATTCAAAGTTTATACGCACCAACTCTCTTTTAAAATTCAATTTTTTTCTCGGTACTAGTGTACTACCGGGAAACAAAGAACATACAGACGGAAATCCACATCGCGCCATTCATCTCGCATGTAATTGGTCGATTTGATAGCGGTTAAACCCTTCGCCTTGCCGAATTCACTTGGGCAATTAGGCTGCAGGTCTGGAAGTTGTTCTCCTTCTGATATGTGGCTCTATAGAACAACCATATTTCTCAGGGCCAGGTTTGACCCCGAAAGCTTTGCGCTGGTTCGTACACGCGCAGCAAAATGCGCAGGCGCATTAGGGCTTTTTGTTGGCGGCCTCGCGCTCACCACGCTCACAATGCTAGATGTGGCGTCAGAATCTAACCCCACAACTTCCTCCTCCACCAATCTAATTGGGCAGTTTTGGTTTGTCTCAAAATCTATTGGTTTGAATTGTATAAATTCGCCGTTAGAGCTCTCCACCCGCCACGGAGCCCTGAATCGAGGATGTCATTCGTTCTACGTGCAACGCGAGAGCTCCTCTCGATGATCACGGCCCTGTATACGAAACGAGGCTAAGCTGCAACCCATCCCGAGACCCCACGTCGCTAAACTCACTAAACCGACATTTGCATGACAGCCCGCTTATGGGATGCCTCAGCCGATTGATCGTGGGTAGCTAACCGACGACGTCCCGTGTGAGGTGAAACCCGGACCAAAGTGGTGTGTTGTGTGCAAACTGCACCACTCAACTACCAGGATTCCTTCATCCCTCCGTAGTCCGTACGGTTCCCCGCGCACGGCATATACACGCGAGTGGTCATTACTATCCACCATCTGCTGTTGTTCGATGATGGACACCCAGCGACATGACCTTGCCACCCCTGGGAATTCACCAAGTGGCTTTTGTTACGTCTAATTCTCATGGAATTAGACCAATAACGGGGTGGCCACTTCGAGAAGGAACACTATCAGACTTGCCTTGAGGATCTACACGACCGTAGCGCTCTCCCTCAAGACCACGCCACCTTGCCGCCTCTGAGGGAGGAGACAAGGTAGGCCTGTATCTACGCTACTAAGCAAACAAAGAATTAAAAAAAAAAAACCGGCCAAGTGCGAGTCGGACTCGCGCACGAAGGGTTCCGTACCATAATCGCAAAAAACGACAAAAAAATCACGTTTGTTGTATGGGAACAAACAAAGGTACTGGTACTTAAATATTTATTTTATTCTGTTTTTAGTATTTGTTGTTATAGCGGCAACAGAAATACATCATCTGTGAAAATTTCAACGGTGTAGCTATCACGGTTCATGAGATACAGCCTGGTGACAGACAGACAGACAGACGGACCGCGAACTCTCAGTAATAGGGTCCCGTTTTTACCCTTTGGGTACGGAACACTAAAAATGAGGGTCATGGCGACTGACTCGAGTGGACTGCATAATATATAAGGTGCCCCACCAAGAACAAGTATTCGTTTTTTTTTCAAGTAACGTTCTGGTGATAAAGATCCGAAGTAAATGATAATGGCAGTAATTGATAATGACCTAATGCGACGGCGGAAAATAACAAGACCTTGTGAGCCGTATATAGATTATAGGGTTGTCAGTTGTGTTGTTGTGTATGAATAAAATACAGAAAATAGTTCTTTACTTATAGATTACAGGAAAATCTATAAGAAGTCAATGGTATTTAAAGTAACAAAAGCAATTTCTCAATATTTGTGCGTATGAACTTAATTTTTTGTTCGGTGCTTTCATCTATATATATTAAAATGAATCCCTATTTCCCTTGGTCACGGCATCACTCGTGAACGGCTGGACCGATTTCCCTAATTCTTTTTTTGTTGTGTTTGTTATTGTTAGGAGAAGGTTCTTATGAAAAAAAAAAATTAAGAAAAAAAATATTGGTACCTTACCTTAGGTAGGGTAGGGTAGGGTAGGTAAGGTAGGGTAGGTAGGGTAGGGTAGGGTAGGGTAGGGTAGGTAGGGTAGGTAGGGTAGGGTAGGTAGGGTAGGGTAGGTAGGGTAGGGTAGGTAGGGTAGGATAGGTAGGGTAGGGTAGGTAGGGTAGGGTAGGTAGGGTAGGGTAGGTAGGGAAGGTGGGTAGATGAATGTTTGGTGTTTTTATGGCAAAACAAAGTTTGCCGGTAGTAGTTTATAAACTTCAGTAATGATACTCGTACCTAAATATTTTGGTGAAAGTAGCTGTTTGTACGGAGCTCTCAGTGCAAGAGTTAAACTCGCACTTGGCCAGTTTTTTTTGCTGTCAGTCCATTAGAAGTTAAGACTACATAAGAAAACTAACCACCATTTCTGAGTAAAAAATTTGAGTATTTATCAAACTTAATTTTAGCCTGAAAACCTTAACAGGTTTTCAGACTAAAATAAACTTTGGCATTAAAGTAGGGTCACAAGTATTTTGCTCCAAATACTCAATTCAGAAACCGGCCCTAAGAATCCTGTAAAGGTTAATAAGGCATTCGGCCTTTTTACCTAATTTTACACGATAATACTGCAAAACAGGCTGGTCGGCAGGCTTAGGTAATACATAAGAAACAGGAATCAGCAACCATACCGCGGTCAAACGCTTTATGTCATAAAAGAATTCGGAATTACCTTAGATAAAGTAGGTATAGATTAAGCCTTAAAATGACCTTGATTGATAGAGCGAGATGGCTAATTGGCAGCTTCATGTAAATGATAAGGACAAAAGATTATTTTTTGTCTTTGTCACCGTGGCCGGTTTCTGTCGTTTGTCAAACTCTAAAACAATGGCAGGTTTGACAAACAAACTCGGTTTTGTTTGATTTTCTATGATTTCGTGGTATTATGTGTTAATTGAGACAAGGAATTTGGGTTATTTATAGATAATAAGTGTCAGTGCGATGGTGGGTTGTAGTGTTCTTGTTCTTGTTGTAACACCAGAACTAACTATTGCTGTCTCATGTGCGGCCACGCCAGTGCTTAATCTATACCTACTTTATCTAAGGGAATTACCTACAGAGAAGGTATGGTAGGTCCTACGCAATCTTTTGCTAATTTGTCAAATGCACTTATTTCTAAAAAAACGGCAAAATAAAAAAGTTAAGACGTAAACAAGAAGAAAATCATGCTGTGCAGTCGGAAGATACATCTAGTTTTGGTCCGCCAGCTCGCGAATATGTATCCTCCGACTGCAGAGCATGATTTTCTTCTTGTTTACGTCTTTTTAGTTCGCTTTTTAAGCAGTCGGGTATTTTAATTTTTTTTAATAACTTTTTTTATTTACAACGTTTTAGTTATTTTTTTTTAGAATTAGGTACATTTAAACATATAAGTGTTATATATTTTTGAAATCGCCTCTTAAAATCCTTTATTTTGATATCCCACACGATGGGTTTGGAAGAAGATTTTTGTTTTTCCCAATTTTAATGTAGCCAGTGACACTCGCAGGATTAAGACGAATCGATTGACGTAAGAATCATCAAAATCGGCCAACGCGTTTGGTCTCTAGAACGCCACATAGGAACAAACATACATACATACATAGACTGATAAACACATTACCCTCCTTCGGCAGTCGGGTAAAAACATGTGTATTGCAAGATACTTAATAAGCCTGCGCATGGGCTTTACGATTGTAGGACGTGAAAACCCTAGCCGTATATCGTGGTATTCGACGCGGTTACATAAATGCTGCTGCAGTATCGAGAGATTAAACTATGCAACTATAATATAACATGCCAACATAATTTCAACCTGTATTCCCCAGAAAGTAAAGCACGGTCAAAAACTGAGCACACGAAATGTCAATGTCACACTGGCGTTCGACTCTCGCTATTGGCTCACGAGGGGAACGCGGGGCGCCGCGCGGATTGGCGGGAGTAGGGTCTTTTAACATTTCGAGTGCTCAGATATTTTGACCGCGAATTTTAACCACACAGATTAGAGAAGTTACAACGTAACAAATATTTCACTCTGCGAGATCAAGAACACAATTTTGAGCTCAATATCCGTGACTGTTGCGTTGATCCGTGGCGGCTTACTGTATTTATTGTTTTTGATTACTTAAACACGGAAAATTTTTCTCCTTGCCTTGCTTCATAAAACTGCAATACGAACAAAGCTCAAATATGTACAGTTTTTTCTATACGATTTTTTTTTGGTTTTTTTGTCCTTAAAGATCACGGAAACTTTGCGATTTAAAAAAAAAACGTATTCAAAATTGGCACATGGGAATTCTACTCGTGCATTTGTAATGAACAATTAGGTAGAAATAGCCAATCCGATTTTTTGGGTCTATAAAATACTGTTGGCTTCCAATCTAACCGGATGCAGCGGGATACCAGTATTTTACATGGAGGGACTGCCTATCCCTCACAGTCACAACCCAGTACCTGGGTAACAGGATACTTCTTGGAAAGACCACCACCACCACCACCACCACCACCACCACCCACCACCACCACCACCACCACCACCACCACCACCACCACCACCACCCCACCACCATCACCATACATGGACACTGAAAAATTGATTGAGATGATTTCTTGATTTTTCTTGAATTTTATTAATAAATTTATTTATTATTATTTAAAAATAATTCAGTATTTTTACATACATACAGTCACTTATAAATTTTATATATATCGGAGATAGGAGGGCTATCTTCAATAATACCCTCGGTCTGTGGGCATATCGTGGGTATGCGATGCACAAAGCAGGTAACTTATGCCGGTTTAGAGATAGTTCTTGTTCCAATTTTATCAAAGCAGCGGATTCGGCCACCAATCGTTTCGCTTTTTCCCAACTTAAACACACTTGTTCAAGTTCACACACGCCACTTTAGGCTACTTCTCAACTCCTTTTTCTCACAACTCTTTTCAACTCCAAAACAGCGCGTCCGCGCGTATCTTTTCTAACTTCACGACCCAATATGGCGGGCGAACCCACTCAGAGTGCCTCTATGACACTCCTGCTTTTTATTGGCTAAGAGAATCTCTTCCGGCAAATTACTGCTTGTATTATCCAATCCAAATCGAGTATTTTGACATAAGAAAAATAAAGTGTTGTCAATCGAATAAAATCGAACTGAGAATTGATCAGAAGCTAAATGTTGCCAATTAAACAAACCTGAAGTAATAAGTTTACAAGCGATATACCTTCCTCCGACACGGCCATCTTGACATTCAAACGGTCCCACGTTTGATGTAAAGCGACGAGCAACATCGTTACTCAACCAAAAAACAAAAACCAAGAGGAGATAAAAAAAATAAGTAATAGGTTAAGTTCGGCCGCTCCTGACCAAATAAAAAAAAATAACGTGGTCGTGACATCTTCCACGTGAAACCTTCAATCAACACCTTATATTACCAGCCTACAACAAAACTCAAGTACATCTTTACTCATGAAAACTGAATTCTCTTAGCTTTCACACTGTTCATTTGTTTTCTTCATGTAAATCTAGATCTCCACACCATACACCGTACACATCATCATCATCGTACTATCGAACCAGCCACCTCACCATTTAGACAACCATATTAACACATTCTAAATGGTTACCGAAGCACCAGAGGTACCAGGTTCCCAACAAACGTCAAGTCGGTCTCGGAGCACTAAGTGTGCCAGAAACCACCCAAACGCCCAACACAACATACCATGTCACATACACCAAACAACAGGTCACCGAGGCCCCAGAGGGACCTGGCTCCCCCAGACATACAACAGGTCACCGAAGCCCCAGAGGGACTAGGCTCCCCCCAGACAACAGGTCACCGAAGCCCCAGAGGGACCAGGCTCCCCCAGACAACCGGTCCTCTCGAGGCAACAAGACTGCCAGATACCCATGCCACATACACAAAACAACAGGTCACCAAAGCCCCAGAGGGACCAGGCTCCCCCAGACAACCGGTCCTTTCGAAGCAACAAGACTTCCAGATACCCATGCCACATACACAAAACAACAGGTCACCAAAGCCCCAGAGGGACCAGGCTTCCCCAGACAGATAACAGGACTCCAAAGCCCCAGAGGGACCAGGTTCCCCCCTGACAAATCCAGCAATGTTTCTTGGTCCCACAGCAATCGCTGTGGCTCCTGATGGTCAACCCAGTGACCATCCTGCAACCATAGTCATCCTGACCAGGCCTCGTAACCCACCTCGGTTACAGCAGTCATCCTACTGACCACTCACCTCGTAACCCACCTCGGTTACAGCAGTCATCTTACTGACCACTCACCTCGTAACCCACCTCGGTTACAGCAGTCATCTTACTGACCACTCACCTCGTAACCCAACTTGGTTACAGCAGTCATCTTTGACTACTCACCTCGTAACCCACCTCGGTTACAGCAGTCATCTTTGACCACTCACACCTCGTAGCCCACCTTGGCTACAGCAGTCACCGCAGTGACTACTCATCACCGTACAGTCAGTCCTTTGACCATACACACGACCTCACCATTGCTAGATTGATTTGAATCAGTCTTCAACACAGTACATTCAGTTACTTCAATGGGTACTTGATCTTTCAGCTTTCCTCTAACTCATCATGAACCAAAGCCTTTAATGCAACACATAGCTGCCACCATTCAGAACTCCAATAACCATAAACAGCACCTCTAAACCAAAATCAAATTTGTTATTTCAATCTTCATTCTCAGTACTGAATATAACGGCAATCTCAAATTCAGGATTTCTTACCCAGCCAAAAGCATATTCAAGAACTCCATTTTATGTTCATGATTTCATAACAAACCCTCAGTGCGATAGGTATAATAACTACCAACATCAAACATTACCAATTTTGTAAACTAAAATTGAAAATGAAATCATGCACCGCATGTCACCGAGTTTACATCTGCATTAACATTATCTTAACCAACTTGCTCAGATAGCAAATAAAACAAAATTACGTTAGGTATGTTCATAATGACCAGCACAGAACATTCAACAAGTTAGAACACCACAACCATTACTGACAGTATACTTTAAATTCCACATTTATTATTCAAGGTAGGTACTAGCCTACATGACACCACACAATCACACAATTCACAAATTCACACCTTTCCTTAAAGAGATGTTACAATTATTAAAACTTTTGAACAATGTTCAAGATTACCGAGGCCAAGCATCGTTGAACAACACAGAACAAGGAAACCATTCCTAGTTTCCACCAAAAAACAAAAGCTCCTGTACCAAGTAAATCAAATAGAACCCAAGTGTCCCATTCATGGTCCACAATCAACAATAACTTAGCAAATACATTCGCTACACAGAATGCACTTTCAACTTAAATGCCGAATTAACTATTGACTCTGTCATCTCTCTGACCCACCTCTCTGACCCACGAAACTGTTCTATGTAAATTAAAATGTTGCCAATTGAACATCTATCTCATCTTCAGCCACAACTTCAGCAGTTATTGGCCCTCGGGCATCTCATAATACCTGAATACGTCTTCTAGACACCATCTACATGTCTAGTTGCACTTTTCATTTGCCATAGTCCACTTAAATAATTTTTATTTGTAGGTAGGTATCGTTAGAATGACATGTAATCAGTTGGTTCATTCTCTACAATGCGATATATAATAACTACAGACATTAACTTTACCTTTATTCAACCGTTGGTAGCAACAAAACTAAACGCCAACTGTATTGGCTATACTAACGTTAATCCTCGTGATGTCTGCAGGTTGTAAGATTGCAAATCGAGTCGACCAACAAACTATTTAACTAAACTTTAACACCGGTTTGAAAATAATCTTGATCATATAACTCTTAACTGAAAGTTATTGCATGTTTTTGCAACAAAGCAAAAGTTAAAAGTCTAATCCTCACAGTGACTCACACTTTGTAACAACTTATTAATAATCTAGTCTTTATCCAGTAATTTATAAGTTAAAAATCATATCACAGTTAAAAGTTATTTGTTTATGTTTTGTCTTGTCCGACTTTTTTCGAACTTTTTCGAATGTTGACACTTACATGTCACTGTCTAATAGAGATGAGTAAGGGATGGCGATCTGTTATGTTATCTGTTATGCGACGAATCGATTTAAAGGCAAAAAATAAACAAACAATTTTTCAATCGATATCCAGTACTGAATCGATCCAGCGTATCGATATTTCGCCCTAGAATATCGAGATTCGATTTTTCTGTTTTGATATGAACCAAAATATTATTTAAAAATAGTCGAATGTATTACACAAAGATATTTGAATTCAACGTTAACAAAATAAATTTCTTTCCCTTTTACCTGATACTTTAATTTAGTTGTAAAAACAATCCCAATCAGCCAAAGATGTGAAAAGATACACTATTATTACGATTTTTCTATTTACTTTCCATAACTGGATTCACACTTGCATTAAAAATACCAATGCGAATAGTTAGAATGTACGTTATTTTCAAAGAAAAGCATAATCACAAATTTCCTTGAAGATCAAATCAACAACAAACTCAGTGGTAATAATATTTACGGGCAATCTGAAGTGACACCTATTAATAAAGAATGCATGGCTAAAATGCCTAGTATCTTTACTTCTCGATTATCACTAGTGAGTAAACTAACAACCTATTCATAAATGTGTGTACTCTTGTGACAGCACTAGTGGTCACAAAACCGTATATTGTTCCAACATAAAATAATGTAATTTCTTTCCGTTTTGTTCTCACATTCCAATGCTCCAAGTACATTAGAAAGATGAAATTGCGAAAATCGTTTCATTGTTTATTTTGTTGGTAAATAAAAACAATTAAATACTTGAAACAAAATATTTCAAAGCTTGAGCCCGTCAAAGATTTAAAAGATGGCGTGACATGCACGGATTTCTCATTCTGTCTATGCAAAAAAATTTTGTTTGTTTTTAAATTGATCACGAAAAAACAACATGCTCGTATTCAATAAGCTCCCCCAAGCAGTAAATCACAGCATAATGGGGTCCCGAATCCAATTTCGATGATTATTGAAAGAAACATACAGTATCAATACCATTACATAGATGGCGCTGTTTGATTTTTCTACTCTTTTCATGTAACTTACATTAAACATTTCCATTAAACAACATAATGCTATAGTTATAAATTGCAATTAATGCAACAATTAATTATAAAACTTAGGTACTTCCAAATCCAATACATACTTCGGCTGCCGCAAATGTATGCCAATGCACAGATAGTTGAATGCAGATCAAAGTAACATACCTTTAAGCCTGTACTCCCGGAAAGGTCAGGCAGCAGTGCCAACCATGCACATGTCCAGACTCCTAGGTGCTATCAGAAAATATTAAATTGATTGATCACCGCAGCGGCATGAATAAAACCACTAAATTTCCTCTTTCATAGCGCTGTAGACTGCAGGTTGTATGTTGCCTCTTGAAATGGAACCTGAGCTCCACACTTATCTTGTAGCACTACACGCAGCCGGTCACAACAGGTCTTGTGGTATCCACAGCCATGTTGAAGGGCTCAGACATCCGTGCTATTTGTTGCATATTGTGTGAATGGCTGAAAAATTCAAGTCTATGAGCAAGATTTCCACAAGCATAAAGTTTTATTGAATCAAGTTGTAGCTTAGGATGTTTGCTCTCTTGCACTGTATTTGCACAAGTGGTCTTAATATCTTGCGAATTCCGCTGACAGTATGAATCTGGCTGAGTTTCATTTAGCATCATAACGAAAATAACAATTTATTTTAAATTTTAGCCACTATAAACCAAGAAAAACAATATTGTGGCTAAACTTCATAAGGCATTAGATTGGTACTTATTATTGTCGGAATACTTAAGTTTATACTTCCCTGAACATCACCACCACAGTTGCGTTTCCCAAGTATCTAGTCAGGATTGGGCGTCGATGTCATCATTAACTTCATCATTATCTGCAACCCGACTTCGCATATTGTCTAGGATAGGCCACACTATACGGTTGAACTCGGGCAACATGATATTCCTGTCTCTAGTAGCCGGCAAGTTGCAAAACATCTCCATTAGGTAGATAGGTAGGTACTTCCATGCTAATTTTCGCGGACCAAAAAGAGCGCGCCAGCCATTACTCGTCTCATTTGGTCCATTATCGCTTTGTGCGTGCATTGTTTTCACTTCCGATATCGGAAATAGGAGGGCTATCTTCAATAATACCCTCGGTCTGTGGGCATATCGTGGGTATGCGATGCACAAAGCAGGTAACTTATGCCGGTTTAGAGATAGTTCTTGTTCCAATTTTATCAACGCAGCGGATTCGGCCACCAATCGTTTCGCTTTTTCCCAACTTAAACACACTTGTTCAAGTTCACACACGCCACTTTAGGCTACTTCTCAACTCCTTTTTCTCACAACTCTTTTCAACTCCAAAACAGCGCGTCCGCGCGTATCTTTTCTAACTTCACGACCCAATATGGCGGGCGAACCCACTCAGAGTGCCTCTATGACACTCCTGCTTTTTATTGGCTAAGAGAATCTCTTCCGGCAAATTACTGCTTGTATTATCCAATCCAAATCGAGTATTTTGACATAAGAAAAATAAAGTGTTGTCAATCGAATAAAATCGAACTGAGAATTGATCAGAAGCTAAATGTTGCCAATTAAACAAACCTGAAGTAATAAGTTTACAAGCGATATACCTTCCTCCGACATATATATATACAGCTATAAGGTAGTATTGTATTTCAAACTGACACAAGCTCGTACATACACGTATACACACACACACACACACAAACACATACACACACACAAACACATACACACACACAAGCACACATGCGCACGCATGCACATATTTCCTCCACTCACATATCTACTTACTCACGACTTCCGACAGTCTGAGCAACATAATTTAATGGGGGGCCTGGATTTCTAAAATACAGGCCTAGGCTTAGTTTAGACTCCAGATCTCCCACAAATTACACACTTTGCCAATATTTCTGTGTCTGACTGTAATTTGTACTCACGTTGATATGTAATTTGTGGAGATAAATAAAGATTTTTTATTATTATTATTATTTATTTATCCTCGTAATGGAATGCCTTACAGCGATTACACTTATGGAGCACAAACTTATACTTGCTATAAGTCCATTGTTCTACTGTGAGAGATCATCATAATCAGCTTTTTAACGTTCCCACTACTGGGATAAATACCTCCTCTCTGTGAGAGAGAGAGAATGGGCCATAATCCACTACGCGAATACATTGCGGGGCCAGCGATTTCCTTTGAGAGATAGACGGTACTATACAAGACAATAGCTGTCCCTTTTTCACAGTCACACAATGATAGTTATGACACGTCATGCATGGTACGGCCCCAGGTTTCCCCAAGATGTTTTCCTTTACTGTTGTCAGCGACGTCCAAAACAAACATAAGAAAGTATATATGAATTGAAAAAGTCACATTGATACTGCCCCGCATTTGTAGAACCTACGACCTTAAGCATGAGAGGCGAGGTTTTAGGTTAAAAGCCAATGTGATCGGTTTTAAAGTCGGTTGATTGCTCTTCTATAGATAGATAGGATACAGATGGATTTATACCCACACATCGGGATTAAGCCCGGTTGATTTCCCATCACTATTTCGAATATGCGCATAATAGGTTCAAAAATGCCCTATCCTTTGGGGAATATAGGCAAGAAGTAGTTCGAATCCAGGCAGCTTAGCATTCGACTTTGTGCTCGTTCAATCTATTTTATCACTTCCAAAACGGGGAAGGCAGACATCGTGAGGAAACCGGAACTAGAACCTAGAACCAATATATGAAGATGCGAAGTGAAGTGACACACACTATCCCGGACTGCAACGATGGATTACGGCCTTCTTTGTCTCACAGAGAGACCTGTGTCCCAGCAATGGGGGCATTCACACAACACATCATCAGCCTATTAATGTTCCCACTGCTGGGACACAGGCCTCCTCTCTGTGAGAGGGAATGGGCCGTAATCCACCACGCGGGCCCAGTGCGGGTTGGTGGATGTCACGTCTTCGAATTTTTGATTTTAGGACATGCCGGTTTCCTCACGATGTTTTCCTTCACCGTTTTTGAGAGCAGTGGTGGTTATAACAACATGGATAGCACTTGTTATTTTTGTACGTTCACAGTTATTCCATGTTTCGCGTTATCAGTGATATTGAACGGTTAATGTCTGATAAGATAGTATTTGTTTAACATACTACAAGTATAAGTCTAGGCTTAAGGTCTATCCACACATATCAGGGGCGTGCCCGGGACGTGACAGGGCCGGGTCCCGTCAGGGGCTCAATAAAATATCGGTGGGAACATTTTATATGAACTCGTTCACACACGTCCGTGCACGGGACGTGCCCGGGCCCGTGCACGGACGTGTGTGAACGATGTCATATAAAATGTTCCCACCGATATTTTTTTGAGCCCCTGACGGGGCACGGTCTGTCCACGTCCCGTGCACGTCCCGGGCACGGCCCTGATATGTGTGGATAGACCTTTACTCACGATGTTTTTCTTCACCGTTGTCAGCGTGGTCCAAGATAATCTTAGAAACTTGTACATATGAATTTGAAAAAGTTAATTCAAAATATCAAAAAAGCATTCGGGTTTTTTGATATTTTGAATTAACTTTTTTTATTTACAATTTTTTTTTTGTTATTTAGTTTCATTTAAACATATACGTGCTACATATTTTTTAAATCACCTCTTAAAATTCTTTATTTTGATACCCATATGTGGACACGATGGGTATGGAAGAGTATTAGTTATTCTTTTTTCGAATTAGGTACATTTAAACATATAAGTGTTATATATTTTTGAAATCACCCACACGACAGGATAGGAAGAAAAAAAATTTTGGTCCCCCACAATATGGCGCCCAAAATCCGCCATTTTTCTATTTTCCTACTTTAATGTAGCCAGTGACACTTGCAGGGTTAAGACGAATCGATTGACGTTAGAATCATCAAAATCGGCAACGTGTTTGGTCTCTAGGAATTATAAACAGGAAGCCACATAGAACAAACATACATACATAGACTTATATAAACACATTACCCTCCTTCGGCAGTCGGGTAAAAAGGCACATTAGTACCTACTTGCCCGAATTTGATTTGGACCTCAAACACGAGTGGCGAGATTTTAACCACTGGCGCAGCACGACACCATCGGAGTTTCTCTAATTAATATTATTTGACAAATCACTGTTCCTTCTCTGGTAATTTTTCAAGGCCAGTGAGACTATTTTAAAATTATGTAATTTGACATTAACCTACTTTTAGTTTGTCAGTCATATATGTACCCACAGACCTAATTCTAACTAGATGACGCAAGTCCCTCCATCTGTATGAAAACCAAGCGTGCCACTGTTTACCCGACTGAAAGGAAAGGATTATGTTTTTCGCGCGTATCTTGTATGTTTGTTTGTATATATGTAATATTCTTTATTACCACATATCTTTTAAACCGCTAGACCGATTTATATAATTAAGACATCGTTAGATAAGTCTTGACCGCCCAAGTGTTCTTAGATAGGTGATGTTACAAAAAATACAAACATGGCGGATTTTGGGCGCCATATTGTGCGGGTCCCAATTTTTTTTTTATTCCAATCCCATCGAGTGGGGTATCAAAATGAAGGGTTTTAAGAGCTGATTACAAAAATGTATACCACTTATATGTTTAAAAGTAATACGAAAAAAAAAATATAAATAAAAAAACCGGCCAAGTGCGAGTCGGACTCGCGCACGAAGGGTTCCGAACCATTATCGCAAAAAACGGCATAAAAATCACGTTTGTTGTATGGGAGCCCTACTTAAATATTTATTTTATTTGTTGTTATAGCGGCAACAGAAATACATCATCTGTGAAAATTTCAACTGTGTAGCTATCACGGTTCATGAGATACAGCCTGGTGACAGACAGACGGACCGCGAAGTCTCAGTAATAGGGTCCCGTTTTTACCCTTTGGGTACGGAACCCTAAAAAGGATCAGGTGGTCAGCCAGTTTGCGAATATGTATCCTCCAACTGCACAGCATGAATTTTTCTTGTTTACAGCTTTTTAGTTCGCTTCTTAAGCAGTCGGGTTTTTGATTTTTAAATTACTTTTTTTTCACACACAATTTAAAAACAAATTTACTTACCAATGAAAGAAAACATTTCCCATGAGCCTGCTAACTTTTTCTATACAGTTTTTACAGCTCAATATGGCATAATTGCGTATTTTTCTAAATTTCGGTGGATTTCCGGTGCCGATAATGCTAAATGAAAGCTAAAAGTACAATCATTGATCGTGATTTTACTCCGTTTTTGTCACGCGAACTACATACACTTGCGTCATCTAGTTAGATTTATATCTGTGTATGTACCCTATCACGTAATAATTAGTATACTAGTGTAAACCACAAGGTTAAGATAACAAGTTAGATAATCTAAAAATAATTTTTTAGAACAATTATATTTTTGGATCGCGGAAGACTATGTTTAGAAAAATGCGGAACAAATATCATTTTTTTGGAACAAACTCAAACGGGGATTCGCGGCAGGCAGAGGAAAAGATGGCGAGACACCTTGGATAGCTTTCTTAAAAATTTATACGGGATGAAGCACAACACCGAGAGAAGTGGAAGGAATGGGGGAGGTCTTTGCCGAGGATTTGGACAACACAAAGTAACCAAACATTTTTTTCTTAAAAAAATTGACTACCTTTACTATCACCGTCTAGAGCCTGCTTAGTACATTACAAAAATATATAACATTAGTATTAAATATGTATTCGATCCCTAATAACATAAACAAAAAAGTTATTAAATATATATAACAGTATTCATAAACCCTTAAAAAAATGGTGCGTTTGCAAAAATATAGTTTCATCACTAAAAGGTATGAAATAAATAATAAAAAATACGCCTGCCTTGTCAAAAAGTTAATAAAAAGCACTAAAAATTAAAAACAAGCTAAATGACTCAAAACCAATCTCTTCATTGCAGCCGGAGGACGGTTCTTTGGAATAGTAGTTTATGCAATGGTCATATAATAGGGGTTATTAAAACACGAGCGTGGGTTATATATTATCTATCACATTCGGCTTCGCCTCATGTGATAGATAATATATTGTTTTAATACCTAATTATCTGCCATTGCATACACTATTTTATCTTCCCTCATACAGTTGAAATAAAATAAAAATGGAAACGAAAAATATTTGCGGTATGGCGGGCAATTTAGATTCTCATTGCACCATGACTGCGCAGCGCGCGCATCCATAGACAAGTGACACTACTTATCAATGAGCCCATAAGTGCCAATAAATTAAAAAGTAAAAGGGTGCCATAAAAATTAAAAAGTTATTTTACAATGCATGTCCTCGAAAAGAGCGTTTGCCAAGCAGCTAAACTGTGCGGAAAATGTCACTTTTTTTCACTAGGGCTTTTTATTTTTCTGTTTTTTTTTTAATTTTTAACTCCAACGTCAGTCCGACGCATAGAGCTTTTATTATTTGAGAAAAGTTTAAAAAAATAGTTAAGTACAGATTATCATTCATATAAAAGGTAAAATAAAACTAATACTTCATTAAAGGCGTTTTTAATTACTGTAGATTTAGATGTTGATCAATAAATTATTAATTTTAAATATTCATTTAATACTTTTGGCTGAACGTATATTTTACTCGTGTCTTTTTTGCGTTACGACGTGACAGCTATTTGCACATGCGCAGTAGATATGCCAAACAAACCAACCAACCAAATAAACGCAGATAGATAGGAAACGAATAACTGAAATTTTAATTATAAAGGAAAATATTAAGCGCTATTCCTCTCTCCTAGACACTTAACTGTATCTAGAATGTTGCTGTGCCCGACAGGGTCCATAATTGTTTCTGTAACTTATATTTATGCAATAAATTTAATTTGAACTTTTAGTTAATCTGTGGTTATGCTGAGCGCGCTTGAATAAGCCCGCCATTTTATTATTTTTTCTTGGTTCAGATATATGTTTTTATTTCCTCGCACAATGCATAGTAAAATGTTGTATGATACACGTATGTAAGATGATTTCCGACTCGTGTCGATTTATCCACACATCGGATATCACCTACCCTCCGCACTTGTAGCATAAAGTATGTTTATGCAATATTTTTGAATTCATATTTGGAACATTACGTTGTGAGTGTAGATAAAAGTTCTTTACAGGTGACTGACTTCGCTATTTCAAGCTTTTTTTTATTTCATTCACTTTTTGACAAGGCAGGTGTGTTTTTTATTTTTTTTTACGCGATCTAAGTCGCAGACAACAGCTAGTAAATAATAATAGTACCTTTGTATGCATACAGCCCCAGTCCAGGTTTGTACTCTTTCCGCCAAATGATGACGTCCTCCGCCTCCATGTAAGGCACCCAGCCATCACAGGGCTCCTCTGTTGTTTCCGATACTTTACATCTGCAAAAGGTACAAACTGTTAGAACCAGCGCGGTTTCTACTAGCAAATACCAACCTTAACAGCATTCACACAAATGTCAAAGCGGTTTCCACTAGCTAGCAAATGAGGACTGTCATACTGAACTTCGAAGTTTAAAATATCGAGGTACTGTATTCGAAAAGTTTAAAAGTACGAATTACGTGAGTTAGAAAGTACGCTATGACGAATTATTTAATTTAGAATGTTCATAATCGCGATGTACGAAACTTCGAAATCTTGCTATGACGATTTACTTTATTGAGAATGTTCATCATCGCGATGTACGGAACTTCGATCAGAATCGTTCAGAGCAAACGGTACTATTAAGATGTAGTAGCATGAAAGTATGTTATATAAAAACTTAAAACATTAGAAGGGCATAAACAGAGTCCAGCTCTGTTGTGCTTGGGCACAAGTCAACTCATTCGCGAGAGGACTGGATTTCACATCACACATGGAGCCTTATTGAAGACAGAAGGAACATACATTTGAAACTTCTTAAGACTGGTGATGATGCTGAACGAGCCGACCTCAATGCTCAATACCGTCAGAAGCGAAAGGCGATTTATCGTAGTACGCGTGCAAATAGAAAGCGGTGGGTGGATGATGTTGCTGATCGTGCTCAACACGCTGCGAACACCGGCCATCTGAAATAGCTGTAAAAAGCCACCAAGACCTTGGCAGGGAACAGAACGCTCAAAAAGAAGCCACTGAAATCTAAAGTGGTCATAGTGACGAACTACGCGGGCGCCAACACTTTGAGGAGGTCTTCCAAATGTCGGCATCATCAACGTCTCACGCGTATCAGGTTGGTTCTTCACCACCTCGGCCTCTCAACATCAACACGGAACCACCGTCACAGAGGATCGTCTCAGCCACCTCGGAGATTTCGAGGTGGCTGAGACGATCCTCTGTTTGAAGACAGACAAAGTACCAGATAACGGCGGAAATGTTACAAGCCGACTTAGGCTCCGTCGCCTGACGCCTTTATTTGAAAACACATGGACCGCTAAAGAGCTCCCGGACGACTGGAACAAGGGACTTCTAACAAATGTGCCCAAGAAAGGCGATCTCAGTAGCTGCGATAACTGGAGAGGCATTACATTTCAGTCGATTCCCTCAAGTCTTCTGTAAGGTAATCCTAGATAGACTGTCGAATGTAGTGGAGCTTCTTCGGGGCAAGGAGCAGGCGGGTTTCTGTTCAAACCGCTCATGCATGGACCAGATCAACACTTCGCATCACAATCGAGCAGGCAGCAGAATGGCAAAGGGAGATTTATCTTACCCTAAACGTTCGAAATTCAGTAATTCGTCATCTGCCTATTAATGTTCCCACTGCTGGGACACAGGCCTTCTCTCTCTCTTACGTTCAGTATGACAGTCAAGTATTTTAATTTTATTTGACTCCTGTATTTTGTTATAGTTTTGATTTAATTTGACATAACCTGTATCTTAATAGGTATTAATTTTATTAAAACTGTATTTGAATGTTATTTTAATAAAATATATATATTATTTATTATGTAGAATATATATACTCAATAATGTGTAAGCTATGGCACAGATAATATAATACTAGCATACAGATACCTCATCCCATACAAAGAAACCGTGCCGACGTAACTAGCGTTTTTCAACTGCTTATTCTGGCAAAAGTTCTGTTTCACGGTGATAGATAGATGGTGTTAGCAGCGACTTGCAAGTAAAAGGGTTTACTAGTTTCGTGAATGCTTTTTTGTTTAAATACAGTGAAGGTTTGTTTTCTAGTATTTATTTGCAAGTTTCTACAGTTTTTTTTTGCACCAAAATGTGTTAAAATGCAAACTTTAACAATCGAGTGGAATGCCTCAGAAATTAAAAAATGCGCCATCTATTGGCATCAATTTTAAATGATCCGTCTAATAATCTTTGAAATGTGAATTAAGAGCCCAATATGCCATAATTTTTTACTTAGGAGAGTTGATTAAACAAGAACATACAATTTTTGTGTTCAATTCCAGAAAATGTTAATTTTACGCACATGCAATAACAGATAGGTGGATACCGAGGTGCATATCGCGCCATCTAGTGAGATTTAGTTGAACCAAATTTTCTTTCTTAGCAATGAGACCCCGTGGCTATGGTTACCTCTCTCTCTCCATGAGACGAAAAATGCCAACGCCCCTAGCGCTGGCATTTTTCGTCTCGTTCGGATATACAGAATCATGTACTGAATCCATGGTTCTCCTTTTGGCATTTTTGTCAAAGACACCCTGTATTACATTGCATTTAGCTTACGCCACAGATAATATAATACTAGCATACAGATGGCTCATCCCATACAAAGAAACCGTGCCGACGTAACTAGCGTTTTTCATCTGATTATACCGATATTTTTTTGTAAATCGATCGCGTTCGGTTCCGTTCCACGGTGATAGATAGATCACCATCTATATAAGGAACGGAACGGAACCGAACGCGATCGATGTACTAAAAATAATCAGTATAGAACGTCGGCACGGTTTCTTTATATGGGACTAGCTGACCCGGCAAACTTTGTTTTGCCATAAAAACACCAAACATTAATTTACCCTACACTACTCTACCTACCCTACCCTACCTACCCTACCCTACTTACCCTACCTACCCTACCCTACCCTACCTACACTACCCTACCTACCCTACTCTACCTACCCTACATACCCTACCCTACCCTACATAAGAACCTTCTCCTAACAATAACGAACACAACAAAAAAAGAATAAGCTAAATCGGTCCAGCCGTTCACGCGTGATGCCGTGACCAAGGGAAATCGGGATTCATTTTTATATATATAGATGAGACACCACTCCTTACGCTATATTCTTCTTGAACAGGTAATTAACAAAAACATACTAACGTGCAATAAGGTACTCCTGGCTGCTTCTTCTCGATGACCAGTCTCTTGCCGCAGCCATGGCAAAACAGTGTGTTCTTCGATAATGTTTCAACGCCTTCCAATTCTGATAGTAGAGCCTGTCGACAAATTACATTAATTTATTTATGTTGTAATGATAAATTTTTGGCTTATTTTTTAACCACCGACGGAAAAAAAAGTTAATTAAAAAAATCAAAAAAAAAACATGCTTTTTCTTCTTGTTTACATCTTTTTATTTCGCTTTTTAAGCAGTCGGGTTCTTTGATTTTTTTAATTATCTTTTTTTATTTATAACTTTTTAGTTATCTTTTTTTAGAATTAGTTACATTTTAACATATAAGTGTTATATATTTTTGAAATCAGCTCTTAAAGCCCTTTATTTTGATACCCCACACGATAGGTTCGGAAGAAAAAAAGAATTTTCTCCCCCACAATATAGCGCCCAAAATCCGCCATTTTTCTATTTTCCAATTTTAATGTAGCCAGTGACACTCGCAGGGTTAAGACGAATCGATTGACGTAAGAACCATCAAAATCGGCCAACGCGTTTGGTCTCTAGAACGCCACATAGGAACATACATACATACATACATACATACTTACATACATACATACATACATACTTACATACATACATACATACATAGACTGATAAACACATTACCCTCCTTCGGCAGTCGGGTAAAAAGAGGGGTGTAATAAGTTTGACGTGTGTCGTGAGAGGTTTTGTGTCGGGGGTTTTTTAAAATATTTTATTTTATTTTTATTGAATAGGGATGACTATGGTTGTTATTATATTGTACTCACAAATAATAAACTTTAGAAAAAGGGGGTATCCTTTACCTAGTAGGGGGACAGTGTGACAGTAAGACAGTATGAAAAAGCCTTTTGATTTCATTTTTTAACCCCCGACGGAAAAAGAGGGTTGTTATAAGTGTGAAGTGTGTTGCTGTGTATCTGTGTATTTGTGTGTGTCTGTGGCATCATAGCGCTTAAACGGATAAACCGATTTTGATTTAGTTTTTTTTTGTTTGAAAGGTGACTTTGTCGAGAGTGTTCTTAGCTATGTTTGAATAAAATCATTTTGGCCGTTCAAAAGTTATTCGCATTTTACTCTTTGAATCTGGATTTTTTCGCAAGATATCGTGTCACTATTACGTGTTTCGATAGGTTGTCGATTGAAGCGTGTCTGCTACTAGGTATATTATAAGTAGTTTAAAAAGCATGAAATAAAAATTAAAATCGAGTGTTTTTTTATTTGTAATTTTATCTTGTGTCGTCATATCATCATATCAGCCGAAAGACGTCCACTGCTGGACATAGCCCTCCCCCAAGCGTCGCCACATTCACCGGTTCCGTGCGTCTCGTATCCAGCGGATCCCCGCATCCTTCACCAGGTCATCAGTCCACCTAATTGGAGACCTTCCAACGCAACGTCTTCCGGTTCGCGGTCGCCACTCCAGTACTTTTATTGTGTGTGTTGTTCTTATATTTGAGCAAATAAATAATTATCTTATCTATGTAATATATTTTGAATTGATATATGTCAACTGACAGTGATAGGTACCTACAGAAAGGGTACGTTCACACAAATCATTCGTATTTCCAGGATCGTTTTTAACCGAATCCGGTTCCTACAGTACTGGAGGTGATGTTCACACCGCATTGACAGTACCGTTTTAACGGATCCGTCGCTACTGGGGGTAATGTTCACACCACATTTTGTCACTGTACCACCAACTTTCAATCAAAACATAACAAAGGATCAGTATTTACCCGACTGCCGAAGGAGGGTAATGTGTTTATTTAATATTGTTGTGTGTGTGAACTCGCTCATACAACTACCTACGCCATTGTCGAATAAAAACGTATACGATAAAGCGGACCTGTAAAACGGACTGCTGTATATTTTGTGATTTTGTCGGATCGGTATTTTTTACTGGATCTAGAAAACTGTCATGTGTGAACTCGCTCATACAACTACATACGTCAGCGCCGAATAAAAACGTATACGATAAAACGGATATATAAAACGGACCTCTGTGTGAACAAGCACTAAGGGTCAAAGTTTATGGTGAGTGTGAAGTGCCCACCCACCACTAATTCATGCTGTCACATGAATGTGATACTATGCATCATGCAGTACTCCGAGTTGCCATTAAGTTTCAATCGTCTTATAGGACACATTATTTTGATTTTTTTAAGATTTTGTTTTATTTTTTCATCATTGAGGCAAAGCAAAAATCTAATGTAGGTAATTCTTACCTACCTACCAAACTTACTAAAATGAGAGAATATTCTATTTTCCTTATTTTGGAATCATTCAAAAGCAAATTTACCTACTTGACAATAAATGGGAACACTGTATTATTATCCTTATTTAGAAATCATTGAAATACAGCTTTTTTTTATTTTTTTAATCTCATTTATTTAAGGGATTTTTTATACACAAATGTGACGATTCAATCCCATTGTACTTTTACATGTATAAACTTACTTCCTAAACTAATCATAATAAATACCACAAAACTAAATCTAATTATTACTTATCTAACAGAAAGGTATACAATATTCTTGCTGCTTAAGAAGTTGGTTTTGCTAATATACCATGGTACATTCCAACATCCATTGCCGATAATTTCATTGATATGAGAAGTGCATTTCTCTTATTTGTATATCGGACACATTCTACCAACACATGCTGTGCATCCTCTATCTTACCACACACCTCACAGTTAGGGGAGTCTGATTTTCGCATGAGAGAAATACAGCTTCTTAATTAAAATTTATCCTTGCCTATTAATCAAAATAACAATGAGTTTATGGGCAAAAATTGGATGCAGTTTATTTTGTTTTATTTTTGTAATATATATTTGGAGCCAGTTTTAGTCCTTGGCAGGGATAATCTTCTGGATAAATAAACATGGTCATAGTAAAAATATAGAAACAGTATGGAAACTACCTACAAATGCTCGAAACGGCACACTCACACAAACATACGCACCAATGAGACCATTCACAAGTGACATGGTTCAGACTAAAAAAAAAGTAGTTGCTACATACAATACAATCATGGCTGCATTTCATTATCTGCCTAGCCTTTTTCCAAATTATTGTTGGGGTCGGCTTCCAGTCTTACCGGATTCAGCTGAGTACCAGTGTTTTACATGGAGCGACTGCCTATCTGACCTCCACAACCCAGTAACTGGGTAACACGGTACCCTTTGGCAAGACTGGTGTCAGATCTCAGCACCATAATGGGGGCTACAGTTTTATTGTTCACCAGTTGATGCCACTGTTGACAAAGGTTCATAAATATAGCTGTTATACGTTGTAATAACGCACACGGAAGCAAAGACTGAATTCATATTCATTTCTAATGCCGTAATAATGCGATTAAATATAAAAGCAATTATGCCACAGTTGATCGATGACCTGGTGAAGGTTGCGGGGATCCGCTGGTTGCGTGACGTACGGGAGCGGTCAATGTGGCGACGCTTGGGGGAGGCCTATGTCCAGCAGTGGACGTCTTTCGGCTGATATAATGATGATGATGATGATGCCACATTTAGGTTAGGTTTGGTTAAAACCGGCTAGTATCCACAACTCCACGACCAAGCGCGTATTTTGCGTACGGGTGGGATTAACCTTCTTCCTCATTTGATCCACCCCAACTCCTCGAGGGAGGCCAGCAGCACCTTCTTGTTGCTGACTACCGCCTGTATGGTACCTGGGTCACCGAGGTATTAGGCCCTGTAACCCATAGGTCATATCCCACAGTTTTGCGCAGATCCTTTTTGTCAAAAAAAGAATGATAACATTTTCCCAAACATATACAGAGGACTCACAACTTAAATATACTAGTTTCATTTAATGTCAAGAAAGCTATGCCACACAAGGTTCAAATACCTAGATACTAAATTTTCACAAACAGCCAGCAGCACCTTCATGATTACCAGGGCATAGTTAACTATTGTAATTTACACTTGCAATATCAGTAGTGACAACAAAACTACAAACAAAAACCATCCTCACTGCTACAGAATAAAGAACATTTTCAAAGGCCAAATTGCATCTTCGCAAAGTAGGTTGAATAACAAAAACAAAGGTAGGTAGGTAACAAAACAAAGTCATCAAGACTTTTTATAAATAAAAGAGATAAATGAAGGAACAAAGAAAAACAAAAATAACTTCACAAAAGTATGTTGAACTCTCTTTCTCAGTAAACATGTGTTTTTATCAATTTGTTTTTAAAACGACCTTGAAGTATCCTGTAAGTAAACATTGCATTATTGTTTTCTTTTTTCTATACGAATCGAGACACCTGCGTTCTATCCATAGATAATTCTATTTTTAAATGCTGCAGTTAGAGGGAAATTGGAAGATGAAAATAAAAAGTAAATTTATTTATGTCTTGGCGATAACTCTTAATAACAACTTTACAATGTGTTTAAAACTTTCTTTACCAAGTAAATATGCAAATCATTATTTACACAACAATTTTATCCATTATTCACTCCAGATTAATTGATAAAAAATAAATAAATATATTGTAAATAGCAAAAAAAAAAAATTGTAACTGAAAAGTACCTGTAACTCATTGTCAGTAATGTTTACGTCACAGCTGACTGGTGTATTATTGTCTTCATCTTCTCCTCGAGCCTTAAAAGCTGCAGTCGCCGATATGAGCAGAGTTCGTCTCGGCCGAAAAGTCTGTCTAAAGCATTGTATCACTTCCCGGACACTGCGATCCCGTTTACACCTCTTTACCACCGTACTCACTAAGCTGCTCCGTGTCCAAGCACTCCACACACGAAAATCCCTCAGGATAAACCTCCAAGCAGACATACTCCCAATTTCCTTTTTACAAACATTCGAAAAGAACCCGTCGTACCACATCCATCTCTTGAATAGATATCGAGACGTTATTAAATAGCGAAACTGCACGTTATTGTTTAGAGCCTGCTGTGGTAAAACAATTTGTTTAAATTTACTACATAACATCTCTGTAGTGATTGCGACATTTATAACCTCAATTCAGTCGTCTGAAATTCTGAATGACATTGAGTAGTGATGTGGTATGTGATGCACTTAGTTTACTTACTAGGTACTGGCAAATCTGGAAAATCATGTGGGCTTGGAATAAATGTTGGCGCTAAGAGAACTGAAAGAAATAAATTCATCAAAGTAAAAACTAATTTAACTAGCAAAGAACTCTTATTAGAATCGAGTTGGAATAATTGGATTGCTGAGTGTACGTAGTGTTGGGAGTTTATCCGGTTAAATGACTCTTTCGGAACGGAACTACAACTACCCAAAGGTGATGATATCATGATATCGACACTGACTATCGGTCTGGATCTGTAGTCACCAGAAAGTTCAAAGCAAATGAAATTGGATGTACATATATGAATCAACATCCAGCACCCTCGTTACCTCCTGGACCAGGTGGGTGAGATTTAGCGGTATCAAAAGATAACGCATCTCTCGTCCAGCATCGTCAGTGCACTGTTATGGGAAGCGCCATTCCTGGTGGTGCGTATTAAATTTCCCCCAGTAACACTAATTGGGCGGAAGGGTACCGTTGTTAAACCACACCAGCCACCTCACTCAGGTACTATGTGCGCCTGGTTGTCTCCAGATCACCGCTATGCGATCGGCAACAAAGGCATAGATAATCTTATCCAGACCTGTGTCCACAAGGGTCCATAGCACTGATTAATTTGTTTCTTCAATTTCACGGAATCGCCAGTAGCAGATGTCGTCACGGGCGTAAATGCATACACTTGCGCGATGCATGAACTTGTGCTTCAGTGTAAACCCTGGGTAAGATGAGTACGCCACGTCTGACGGGCATCCGATCTGCGTTTCCATAAGGATCAAAAGTGCTGGTCTCTCAGTCTCAAGGTGGTGATGGACTGCGACAAGGTTCGAGTGCAGACTTCGCATGTTGCTGAAGTGAGATGACGTTCCACGCTGGCAACCTACAGACACGCGCCGACAGGACGCCATCATTGGGGGACTGGTCTGGAGTCTGTCCCCCGGAAATGTCCATCGGGCTCTCTCTGGTCGCCAATCAGCACGTTGGCGCATTCCGAGATTTTTAGACAGTTGACGGGGCAGCCTTTCGTGTTTGACTGGCACACCACTCAATACAATCAAAAGTCCAACCAAAACTATAGTTATCGAAGTTGTTTTATTTGTAAAATAAAGGTGTAAATATGTATGTGTTAATACAGGCTGACGGTGATAGGGGCTCGACGAATAATGTCATTGATGCTGGCGTGCCGTGCTATGCGTCCTGTGCTCTTGCAACAAGAAAGGCCATGGTTCCCAAGGCTGCCGATAGCTTCACCACATTGGCACCGATGTGGAGCAACACAAGGTGCGCCTAAGCGTAGACAGGTTGCGAGCCGAAACGAAGAGTCATCCATCACAGTGCCTAGAATCTATGGTGGATGACGAGAGTGCTTGATGCCATAAACCTGACTCCCATTCCTCCAAAGCCAGTAGACGCGCACGCTCAGCAGTACTAGACGATATATTTATAAAGTTTTTCTGTATAATAATGCAGAGCGGCACATCCCATCGTCTCTGGGAGGACAGGTTGTCAGGCAGATCCGTATTGGGACAAGGCATTTTCCAAGCATTCAACGCATCGGTCAAACACGGTACCTCGAAATCAACCAGTGAGGAAGATAAGATGTTCCTGGTTAATTTATCAGTACCATAGACCGAGGAGAGGAAGGCTGGTAAACATATACTTGAAATTTTGCGGACGCCGAGGCCACTCAAGCAAATGGGAAGTGTGGCTTGTTGCCATTGCCATGCTCGATCGTCCAAAGCCACATTTAGGATAGATGAAAGTGTGTTATTTATAATAATTATGGTCTACTTTTTCTAAAAGTTGGGGGTTTTTCCATAAATGAGAGGAGAGATGGCTATGAGTAAATTTTGGTCCAAAGCAACAATATCGGACAAGTGTGTGGGCCGAATACATGTTAATTTTGAAAAGCCTTCCTAGACATCGTTAAGATTTTGTAATTTCTGTTCAATGAAATTTGGAAAGGATTCAGCAAATATAGGAGAACTCAGGAGGTGAAGAGAATTTCTCTCAGTAATTTTAATATTAGGTGTTATGGCGTTGAATTTTGCTAAAGTAATCTGTCGGTCAGTGGTTTCGGGAGGTAAATTTCGTATTTCAAAAGGTTAAGTTTTAGCCCAATAGAGCTAAATTTATCATTCGAAAAAGTTAAATCATTCAAGACTGTATCTACATCACCTCCTAGGGTTCCATCATCCAAATACCATACATAGAAATTTTAATTTAGTTGCCGAATGATTGGGTTTATTGCCAAACTGAAAATGATTGGACCAAGAGGGTCACCTAGTTGACAACCAACATCTAATTCCAAAAGGTTTTCCTTGTATAGTAATTTAGAGGGGTTTCTAAAACATTGTTTTAAAAAACTGTAAATTTTGAGTATTTCTTTTCGAATTCAGTCAACAAGGTATCCCTGTTTACGGAATTGAAGGCATTTTTTCTGGACAACTAGATAAAATCATGGCTATTTGTAATGTTACATATTTTAGGTATTTCACAAAGGAAATTCTTAAAGAACAATGGCGAAATCTTAGCTGTATTAAATTTGAGCGTCTGAAAGTAAGTTATATATGAAAAAAAAAAAACATAAATTGACTACGTTTTTTCAAAGTATAACATTAACTTATTCATCACGGATAAAAAAAAAACATTCTTAATGATAGTTATTTGACTTTTTCGTTAACTCTCATTAGCTTAGTGTTGCCATTTTACACTTATTCTGCCAAGTGACAAGTAGTGACTAAGTATATAATTATTATCTTTGTTATTATAATAAAACAGAGTAAATAAATTAACAATATAGTCTATGTCTAAGTGTAGGTGTCCTTGCAGGTAGGTAAGAATACTGTAGTGTAGTAAAAATAAATGCATTGCTTACTTTCAATTAATGATAGGCAAAAATACTATTATACAAGTTAAAAAAAATGTGGCTTGGTTGTTGACGACGACCATTTGGTACACGTCAAAGTCTCTTAATAAATAAATATACCGTATATATTTCACATTTCATGCTGAAATAACCAGGAAAGGGACATACTAATGCGATATTGCCTTTTTAATGCCACGAAATTGTGTAATATTACCTATTAAACACATTATTAAAAGTCACCCAGACATAACCTACAAAAGTTCATGACTGAATATCTATTATTTTCGGCATTCTTGAACAAAAGTTCTTGCACTAACTAATTCAGAAGATGACCCTGAATTAAACCAGATATTTTTCATTTAGAGTCGTAGGAATTTAATGTCAGCTAAAACAATGTATGGGTTTCTGCCATTGTCCTTTATAGGTTTTGTTTAATTTCAAGTTTATTTTCTTCTCTTTAGACTTTTAGAGCATTTAAATAAAATCTTCTTTAAAAAAATGAGTAACATTATTTCAGTTTTTTATCACATATCAGTCTAATCAGTAGTGGTCAAACTCAAACGAAGTCTAGTCTGTTGTTTACAACGAGTGGACAACTTTTAATTTGACTGGTTTTAAAATAGTCGACTAAAAATGTCTTGTGTGGCCATCACTTTGATATTTGTTGCATGTGAAAAAAATATCGTAATCCAATCAAAAATATTTTAATTTCATGAAATGTTTATTTTTGTTGTTTCACTCGTTTTTTTCATTATGTAGTAACAATATAGCGTATTATATTTTCTATCTTTGATGACAGGTATAGAAGTGAGAGAAGAAAATATACCTTCATGGAGAAGAATGGATTGCCTTGTGAGTTGCGCGTACATAAATAAACAAAAAATCAATAAATTTTTTTGTGCTGGCAACAGAAAACCGCATTCTTCTTCTTTCATTTCATCGACGGACGACTGAGCGTTCGTTCGATCGTTTGTTCAACGTCATCTTTTATCCCAATGTCTTATTTCTACGTCCCACATGCTTAGAGGTAACCGAATAAAGAAAAAATCCAAGAATCCCCGCACTAGAAGAAAGTACGAGCGACAGCAAACGTAAATGTGAACTCAAAAGTGCGTGAATAAAGTAACGAGGTTCTTGTCCGTCCGGTTTGATCTGGATTAGAGCAGTTTGGACCGCAAGTCGGGCTCCCTTCCCCTCGAATCCCTTTATTAAGAAGTTTAGTGGTGTGTTATTTTAGACATTATTTTAATTATATTTGTCTATTAGTGCGTTTTTGTGGTGTATTAGTTAAATAAAACCGATCCAAAATGTCTGAAGAATCGTCAGCGGATCGCAATGTCGAAATCTGGAAGATCAAGAAGCTGATCAAGAGCTTGGAGATGGCAAGAGGGTGAGTGTTCGAAAGTTTTTTTAGTGTTTTATTAAGTTTTGTTTGGGTTATAAAGTTTTTCGTGGCATGTTTTTGGCCACATGATTGGACGAAACTGCCAACAAGGCTGCGTCACTTTTCGCACATGCGCTTTTGTTGGATGCGCGAGTCGTTGGCTTGCTGACACGCTAGCAAGGAGGCTAAATTCGACCTTATCTATGGGTTGTTAGTGACGCGAGGGTTGCGTAGCGACTGTTGTCAGTTGTGGTTATTTTACTTTGCAACGTGCGCGGTCAAGGCGCCGATGAACTTTTCTCTTGGTTTGGTCAAAATCATCTATGACTAACGATTTCACCATAGGCGCTTGTTATTTTTCCCGTAAGGTGTACAATGAAGCATCATTATCTCAGCAGGGTTTCAAAATGCTTATGCAATTCGTGTTTCGATTTAGTTGTGGTCTTTAATTTGTCTATGGCCTCTGGTATTGTTAGAAAATAATCCCATTACAACCCAGGCTATTAGTATTCTATTGCAAAATTATAAAACACCTAAACAACAAGCAAATGAATCATTAGATTTCTGAAACTTGAGTAGTTATTTGTCACACAGAATCAAGGTAATATGATTGTTTTAAGCCTGTATTGTTCCACTGCAAGAAAATATAAAATACAGGTCTACCTTTTTCGCATATGCATATACACTTAATGGGTCAATTTGGTGTGATTCTCGCTTGTCTCAGCATCTAAGGGAAGGCAAGAAAATAATGAAGGAGTTTATATGCATTAGGCATGACAAATACCATAAAAAATTACACAATTAAAATTGAAACTTAGTTACAAATAGGGAAAGCACAAAATGGCCATTGCTCAGCATAATGCTGGGAGTCTCGTGCGAGACAGAGCCACAGCACTGGTTCTTTTAAAATGACCATCCTTACTAATACAGTGTAAACTCTTTACAAAATTGTTCTTTATAATGATATATGGCCTATCTGAGCATAATTTGGTTGGTTTACCTTATATAATTATTATACACTAGCTGTTCCCTGCGGCTCCGTTTCGGTGGGCCACCCCGCAGGACCCGTTTTTGGGATTAAAAACAAGCCTATGTTACTCAGGAATAACGTAGCTTTCTATTGGTGAAAGAATTTTTTAAATCGGTCCAGTAGTTTCAGAGCCTATTCGGTACATAGAAACAAACAAAAAAACATTCCTCTATATAATATTAGTATAGATGAAGAGCCATTCTGTTATGAAGAAATTTGTTCATATTTATACCCCAGTAAATAGTTTAATGTTTATATTATAAGTTTACAAATGGCTTCCTAATTGCCTTGTACACATGTGTCATTATTATTGGCTTGCATTGTCTCTAGGAAATGATGAGTTCAGTTACTAAGTACACTTAACATCACCAATTTGATTGTTTTTCTTTCTTCTCTCCATATTATGATCAACTCTCTATAATGATAAAAAATTAAAATTCTCGATCCCCCCAGTTTTGTTATATCGAGTTTACACTCAAAAGCAAACATAACTCATTTGGCTGTTTGTTTGGTACGTTTTCATGCCTAAATTGCTGAACTAATTTTGGTGTAGAGATAGTTTGTACCTTGTAGAAGAAAATAACATACTTTTTATCCTGGGTGTATCTACCTACTCACAAAATAATTTCTTACTTTCAAGTGGTTTTGCAAGTGGCTTCAACCATGGGGGAGCCACTTGCAAAATCAATTACTAAATAACTTGACAACACATGAATACTTATTAAATATAGTAACACAACAGTGTTCATAATAAAAACTTGATCTTCATCATCATCAGTCTATTAATTTTCCCACTGCTGGGACACAGGCAATGGGCCATAATCCACCATGTGGGCCCAGTCTAATTTGATATTAATGAACACAAATAAACACTCTGTATAAGCTTACTAATGATTTCATGGCAGTATTCAGTATGCCTTGATAAGAATAAAGTTTACTAATAGTTACAAATAACCTTAGAAATATAATATTACCTATCTTATCTTAAACTATATTTTAATAATCAGTCTGTATGGATGTGTGTACAATCAATATTGTCACTTTAAGAGTTCTTACACACAAGCGGCTCAAAGGTCTCATAAGCTGGGTTGGTATTTTTTTACAAGTCCATTAGATGTAAGTTTCGATTTTCAACTGCAGGCGTCAATACCGAATGTTGAAAATTCAACAGTGAGCGAGATGTATCGCTTTCTTGATTTGTTCCGTTTTAGTTTTTTTTATATTTGATTGATTTATTAGTGGACATGCATAGGTATGAGGGCTAACAGCAGTCGCCATATGGACACAAAGCGACTCATGCAAGACGTGATAGTCTCAAGAGTCTCAACGCGATTAGCCGCGCGTTATTTCAAGCGAAAATTTTGCAGCAAATCAATTCAAATCAAAATTAGTTTAGTATATTAAGCCATTAAGCGGCGCTTTTGAACGTCAAAACAATAATAATTTAAAAGTAACAATAATTGATTCTACCGTCCATTCGGAAATGTAGCTTGTTATGAAGAAGAATGGACAAGAAACTCAACACTTACACTTTAAAAAAAAAGTGTTATACAAGTATTTGGTTACATCATTTCTTGTTGGAAAAAATACATATATATGTAAGAACGATGTAAAAAGACGTGCACGTAAAAGCGTCTAAATCAATACATAGGTAATTGGGTGCACGGTTGGTGCAGTGGTTGAGCGATTGACTGCTGCGCTGCGTGTCGCGGGTTCAATTCCCGCACGGAACAAATATTTGTATGATCTACAGAGAGTTGTTCCGGCTCTGGTTGTTTGTGTATGTGAGTTTATATGTTTGTAAACGCACCTATGATACAGGAAGAAATTCCTAGTGTGGGGCAACGTTTTAAAATATATAAAAAAAAAGAAAACAGGCCGAGGCAGCTAAGTTATGACCAATCCCAACTGACGGCGCCCGTTCACGAACATGACACATAGATCGGCACCACTCAGATCAACCATCATGAAGGGAACCGAATGATCCAACACATGTGCCACCATCAGAGAGACAATAGAGAGAGCATGACACACTATTAACTGCCAGGGCACACTAGTATAGTCAACAGATTATATCGACAATCGTGGGCGCGATAGTAACCAATGTGCATACGCGGCCAACGTTTTTAATATTCATTGCACCATTAGTTGACGTAACTTACGACAGCTAATCTTTACAGACTAGCACACCTAATATTATAAGAAATTACTTGATAGTTTTGTGGTTCCCATAAAGAAAGCTGTAGCTTGTCATTCATAAGCTACATTTTATCCCTGAAAAAATACACGGTGCCCGTGGCATAGTTACAGAAGCGAAGCCACGGGAAATAGCTAGTTAGAAATAAACAAAAAAAAAAGTTAATTAAAAAAATCAAAAAACCCGACTGGTTGAAAAGCGAACTAAAAAGACGTAAACAAGGAGAAAATCATGCTGTGCAGTCGGAGGATACATATTCGCATGCTGGCTGACCAAAACCAGACGTATCCTCCGACTGCACAAGTGCACAGCATGGTTTTCTCCTTGTTTACGTCTTTTTAGTTCGCTTTTCAAGCAGTCGGGTTTTTTAATTTTTTAATTAACTGTTTTTATTTATAACATTTTAGTTCTTTTTTGTTCTAATTAAGTACATTTAAACATAAAAGTGTTGTATATTTTTGAAATCACCTCTTCAAATCCTACATTTATGCCACACGATAGGATTGGAGGAATAAAAATATTTGGGCCCCACAATATGGCGCCCAGGAACCGCCGTTTTCCTATTTTCCAATTTTAATGTAGCCAGTGACACTCGCGGGGTTAAGACGAATCGATTGACGTAAGAACCATCAAAATCGGCCCACGCGTTTGGTCTCTAGAACGCCACATAGGAACAAATATACATACATACATAGACTGTTAAACACATTACCCTCCTTCGGAAACGAAGTACGGTAATCACCTGATCGGGAGGGGACGGATCACGGAAGCACGTGTACTCGTCACCGACAAAATGGTGAGAGTCTGAAGTACTCTACGAACCGTACGGACTTACGGAGCCGAGTAACATTTTTCGAAAATTAAAATACAAGCCTAGCTTACCAGGTATATGGACCGAGGTACCTAAAAAGCTGGCTGGAATACAAAAAACTGGATGCCGAAACCGTAAGACGTCTGTGTCTTGCGTTTCGCCGATAGGCCGCCGAGTTGTTTGAGTTCGGTAGATAAGCGCTGCACTGCAATCAAGGACGACATGAAGATCCAGGGTCAGTTGTGACTTATTTCTATGTACTAGTGAAATCCGTCTCAAAATCCTTGCGAGGTTCTAGAAGAAGTATGCGGAGAAACAGATCATTTAGAGATGATTTTGTTCAGGCAGACAGCGTTTTATATTATTTAGAGATGATTTTGTCATCAACTTCCCAGTACCCTTGCTCAATCACGACAGATTTCTCGTACTTTTTTCGCAATTGGCACGGCGGTTGTTTGCTTTCAGTAAACACTCGTTTAGCCGTGCTCTCGGGATCCCCCCTTTTCGCCACCCTAGACTGCCTGGGGGTATTCGAGCGTGGCAGACTTTCGTAGCTGGATTTACCTATTTATATCCCTCAACAAAAGCGGAGTTTAGTTAAGCTAAACTTGTGCTTCGTCCTGCCTATGATAAAATATAATATCACGCCTGTATTCTGAAGATATGCCTAGTACCTGTAGTCTTTTTCTTTTGAAATCGATGAAAAACTAGACATTTTGGGACCGATAGGCAGACAACTATTTTTTTAATGTCTCTCGGCAAACTTCGTGTTTCGTCAGTTTTCGGATTTCTATCGGACTTCCAAGTTGATTGAGAGCGTCCGACCGCAGTTTTGCACCAAGTGCAAAGAGCAACTGATAGAAATCCGATGTTGTACAGGTGTATGGGCACTTGGGGCACTCCAGCATGTATGTCATATACTGCACAGAAGCGCCAAATTGAGTTTGCAGCGGCCTACCTGTTGTACACCCACAGTTCGCCAGTTAAATATAAACTCCAAGTAACAGACATCAATCATGACTGCGTTAGACATTGGCGTAGTAGTTGGCGGTTATTTTATGAGAAATCTCGAAACTGATTTGGACAGGTATCACTACAAATAATTCGAAATTCAAAACATTCCGGGTAACAATGCTGACTTAATATACCGCAAAAACACGATGATAATAGTAATCCCTTTCGTTCAAAGACAATCTTGTACCAAGAGTGCCAACCGAACAAATACTTTTTAGCCAAACAATACGTCCTCAGGTAGACAGAGGCCGTCAGCATTGTCATAGCGACCGTGTTGTGCTGCCTGCATACAGCTGGTTTCCGGGACCTTCATCAGGTCTTTTGGTCCATCTTATAAGCTGCTCGCTTTTGCACGTTTAGAAAAGTCGGGCATGAATTCGTGTCGTTTTAAACATGAACTGTCTACACTGCCACGGTGCTGAAAAAAAATTGTCTTCGCTAGTCAAGATTCGTGCCTATAATCCGAAAAAAATCTTGTCGTGTACCTACATGATGAAATGCATTGGTCGTGACTCGTGTCCCGGCCTTATTCGTAAATCCTATTATTATTCCCTGAAATTATCATCATCTTCTTGTTCTTGCGCTTCTTGAGCAAAACACGCTATTTACTTCCATACCGTCCTCCACAAAAAAGCATACCCATCGTTTCATTAATTTATTATTACTAAGTTACTAACCATATTTTCTTAAGAAATTGGTTAAAAATTCTCTTCTACATTTTTTATGGTAGCCAAACAATAAATTCAGTAGCAGCGTCGAGTTTAGGGCTCATAAAATCTTAACGGCGCGTCGCGTGTCGCCAATCTAAACGAATTTCAAGTGCAGCCTTGACCATTCCAAGTTTTCCATTCTATTGAAGGTTGTAAAGAAATGAAAGATTGTATAAATAAAATCTGCATAGAGGCGCGACCCGATTTAAATTGCGTTTATAGGCGACATGAATAAGTAAAATCGGGACCATATTTTCAAGTGCAAATCGGTAAAATTTCATCGCATTGCGTCTAGAACGTACTTGTTATTTCGCTTAGTAAAAATCGCCTAAGGCTTAACACGCATTGCGATTTTCGAACTATTTGAACGCGATTTTTATTCCGCAATGCGTGACATTTCCATAGGTCACAGAATGGGCGGAAAAAAATTTCGCGCGAATAAAAATCGCAGTGCTATGCCTAACGGTATTGTTTTTAACCCCCGACGGAAAAAGAGGGGTGTTATAAGTTTGACGTGTGTTGCTGTGTATCTGTGTGTCTGTCTGTGGCATCATAGCGTCTAAACGGATGAACCGAATTTGATTTAGGTTTTTTGTTTGAAAGGTGACTTTGTCGAGAGTGTTCTTAGCTATGTTTGAATAAAATCGGTTTAGCCGTTCAAAAGTTATTCGCATTTTACTATTTGAATCTGGATTTTTTCGCCAGATATCGTGTCATTATTACGTGTTTTAATAGATTGTCGATTGAAGCATGTCTGCTAATAGGTATGTTATATGTTATATATATATATAGTTTCAAAAGCATGAAATAAAAATTAAAATCGGGGGTTTTTAAATTTCTAATTTTATCTTGTAATCGAATAGCGTCGAGCTATGAGTAAGGTCTCTTAGTTTCAAGTACACACGGCAAATTGTTAGCACGCAACTGCATCGGGGTTCTATGTAGGCGGCAGGTAAGAAATAAGCACATAATGCTTCTGCTCTTTATAACATCAGGTGAGATATTTTCAAACGCAAGCCTTGAATTTAAGAAATCGTCACGAACTAATTGAGAATTTGCGGTGAAAATGTTATCCAGTCAGCACGTTGGTGTTGATGCTGAATGGCTGCCCAGGAGTTGCCCAATGTACTAAACTTCCATATCACCCGTGGAGGCTTGTACAGATTAAGACAGTTTTGTCGAAAAATCCAGGAGAAAAACGAGCTGGTGATTTGTGGGCCAAATGGTTCTTTCATTTGCAGCACAAATCAAGCGTACCCTTTATAAAAATGGAAGAACTTTTACCCTGCAGTGCGAGAGAAGTCTATATTAGAATGTCTTCTGTCAGACAACACTGATAAACGCTAACCACTGAAAATTTGCTTTAAAATTGGTATTAAACCTAAGATTGATATTTAGATAATAGTATTCCTAAACCTTCGCAGATATGTACGCAGCACACAAACAGGAACAAAGCCTGCTTCAGACAGTTTAAAAGCTTATCACGAACAATACAGTTGTGGTACAACGTGGCTACGTCCAGATATGTCACGTGTTTGCGGCGGAACCGCAGCCGTATTATTTATTTTGCAAGAGTAAAACTATAGGGATTTTTGCGCAATAATTTCTCTACAATCGCCAATCCGAATTATATTTCAACGAAAGTCACACCATAGCAATTTTGTGTGAAGTGATCGCGATTTTACCCGACTGCCGAAGGAGGGTAATGTGTTTATCAGTCTATGTATGTATGTATGTATGTATGTATGTTTGTTCCTATGTGGCGTTCTAGAGACCAAACGCGTTGGCCGATTTTGATGATTCTTGCGTCAATCGATTCGTCTTAATCCTGCGAGTGTCACTGGCTACATTAAAATTGGAAAAAACAAAAATGGCGGATTTTGGGCGCCATTTTGTGGGGCAAAAAAATATATTTTTCTTCCAAACCCATCGTGTGGGGTATCAAAATAAAGGATTTTAAGAGGCAATTTCAAAAATATATAACACTTATATGTTTAAATGTACCTAATTCTAAAAAAAAATAACTAAAATGTTGTAAATAAAAAAGTTAATTAAAAAAATCAAAAATCCCGACTTAAGCAGTCGGGATAAAAACAAACTAAAAAGACGTAAACAAGAAGAAAATCATGCTGTGCAGTCGGAGGATACATCTGGTTTTGGTCCCCTAGCTCGCGAATATGTATCCTCCGACTGCACAGCATGATTTTCTTCTTGTTTACGTATTTTTAGTTTGTTTTTTAAGCAGTCGGGATTTTTGATTTTTTTAATTAACTTTTTTTTTTCGTATTATGTATGGTTTTGACAGCCCGAAAGGCATCGGCGAGCAAATTTTACTGTCAAATTGCGATTAATTTTTCCCTTGTTGTTGGCCAATCGCTCCCAAATTGCTAAGTACAGAAGTTTTTGAGTATTTGCCGGTTTTTTTTATCGAAATAAGGACATTTGATAAGCAGTGAGCGATTAGAAAACGATTGTATAAGTAATCCCGATTTATATGACAGAAAGCGTTAGATCGAGCGATGACTGCGCAATTATTGCTGATTGCTGTTGTTCATACGTAATAAGCCTGCCTCGTTTGTGGTCGAGCGTAATACGATCGATGTAAGGTCGGCCGCAATTTGGACGCGGTTGAAAACTAATTTGCTTAGTGTTGTTGCAAATATGCATGCATGGAGGATCCTGATTATACAAGAGGGGGGTTCTTGTTTACACTTCTACGTGTTAACCTCTATCCCATAACATGGATTATTCGCTATAACTTATCATTTTATTAAATATCTATCTCCTATTCTTGCTCCTTACGTATCTTATAATAAAGTTATGATAATAGATTTCGGGTTTTTTGCGGGTATAACTGCCCAAAAAGTGCCCTTTCTTAAATATTAATTCAGACTGTACTACGATATCGCAGGTTCCGTACCATTATCGCATAAAAAAGGCATAAAAATCACGTTGGTTGTATGGGAGCCCCACTAAAATATTTATTTTATTTTGTTTTTAGTATTTGTTGTTATAGCGACAACAGAAATACATCATCTGTAAAAATTTCAACTGTCTAGATATCACGGTTCATGAGATACAGCCTGGTGACAGACAGGCAGACAGACAGACGGACCGCGGAGTCTTAGTAATAGGGTCCCGTTTTTACCCTTTGGGTACGGAACCCTAACGAAAACTGCCTTTGAAAATTATCAGGAGAACAGCTTTGATATTCACGCCTCTGACGGGCGAGAAACTCATCGTCTTTTTACACCACTTTTTTTAACTATGTTGGGTGCTACCAGTCTGATGTAGATAAATCCCAGTATTTTCCAAAGAGTAACGTGTACTTGGATACATGGGCATCTTAAAACGCGTCGTTCTAAAAAGTCGCTTTGTACACTTATCCACAAGCGGAGATTATATATGCAACAATTTCAGCATGAAAATACATATAATTTCAGTAGCGTGCAGCGAAACGAAAAGTTACGAATTGAAACGTGATCGATCACAGATTGGATCGCAAAATCTGACCAAAGTCTTCAATCAATTAGTCGTCTATCAAAACTCATTCTGAACTTATGATTGGTCGCTTCAAGCAAAATACTGGTAACCAGCTGCAACAGTTCGTCTGAAAGCCTACTCCAAAATAGTCGGGCAATGGCTACACAGATGACGATTGGTCTACAGAAAAATAAAAACAACCAATCAGATCACTTGACATACATTTAGACAAAAGATTAAGTCGTGTCTTAACCTTGAGAGGGGTAGTATTGAAAAGATTTAAATCCAGTTAGTTGCTTTTAGTCTAAGCCGCAGACTTACAAAGAACATTAATCCCATTATTGTCTATATGAGAGAACGTTCGCGAGGTAATGTATTTGTCTTATGTAAAGATATACTGAAGCGTATTTTAATCTTGCCCCTCACTAGGAATTTCTTCCTGTATCGTGGGTGCGCTTACAAACATTTAAACTCACATACACAAGACAACCAGATCCGGAACAACTATCTGTAGGCCATAAAAATATTTGTTCCGTGCGGGAATCGAACCCGCGATAGCACAGCAGCCGATCGCTCAACAACTACGCCAACCGTGTCGTCAAATACATTATACAGTATGCTACCTTCCTGAATTTTTGATAAATGGCGGTTCCCTGAGTCTTTGAAAGCCGTTACGGGTAATCAGAATCTCGAAAGTTTGGTAACACGTCTTAAGGGTACACTAGTCGAAAATTCTTCCATACAAACTTAGTCTGGCTTTTACTCCACTGTTTGACGATGTACGTTCAAAATAAAAAATGATATCAATTTGTCTCATCATTATCTAGCCCTGTATGGAAGCAAAAAAGTAAAAAAAAAAATTACTTGAAAGTTATGAGCTTCGAAAGTTCCATATTTTAACACTAATTTTAACGCATCTTTGGGCGTAAATAAGTACCATTAGAAGAAAGAAAATTGAAAAACGGCCTCCATACAGGGATAGATTAGTAGTTCAACAATGCAAATAATTTTATTTTGAACAGAAACATTCAGTCGTTTTTTCATGATATCCAGACTCCCAAAGGTCTGTTTATAAAATTCCGCGCGCTCGTTTTCGTTCTAAATCATCATCCATTTCGCTACAAATTTGCAAAAGTGTATATTCGTACGCGTACTAGCTTCTTACTGCTCATAACAGCATCTATCTATTCCACACGTGTTGTCGGTTAATATAGCACGCATTTTAACCCCGCGCACAAAATAGTTCGTGCCGTCGACTAGTGTAACCTTAAGGATATCGTATTACCGTGATTGGGTTGTGGAGGTCTTAAAAATTCCGGTATTCAGCATCGTCTGGTTAGACTGGGATGCAACCCCAACACGGTTGAGAGGTAGAACGAAGAGGGGTGACGAGGCTTTTGAGAGATCACGGGGTTCTTCGTGCTAATGGTAATCACCAGGGTGGATTTATTTAGTAAAAATCCCGTAATACCTGGTCTTTTCTCCAAAAGTCCAGGTGCCTTTAGGTTACCCCAAATTAAGAAAAAAAAAAGTTAATTAAAAAAATCAAAAAACCCGACTGCTTAAAAAGCAAACTAAAAAGACGTAAACAAGAAGAAAATCATGCTGTGCAGTCGGAGGATACATATTCGCGAGCTGGCGGACCAAAACCAGATGTATCCTCCGACTGCACAGCATGATTTTCTTCTTGTTTACGTCTTTTTAGTTTGCTTTTTAAGCAGTCGGGTTTTTTGATTTTTTTAATTAACTTTTTTTATTTACAACTTTTTAGTTATTTTTTTTTAGAATTAGGTACATTTAAACATATAAGTGTTATATATTTTTGAAATCCCCTCTTAAAATCTTTTATTTTGATACCCCACACGATGGATTTGGAAGATTATTTTTTTTTTTCTCTCAAAATGGCGCCCAAAATCCGCCATTTTTGTTTTTACCAATTTTAATGTAGCCAGTGACACTCGCAGGATTAAGACGAATCGATTGACATAAGAATCATCAAAATCGGTTAACACGTTTGGTCTCTAGAACGCCACATAGGAACAAACATACATACATACATAGACTGTTAAACAGATTACCCTCCTTCGGCAGTCGGGTAAAAATAGGGATGATGAAGTACCAAGAATAAGTCTACTTGTGGTAGTCTTGTTCGCTTCTAAAACAATAATTGCCGGCCTGCTATTTCAAGCTTGGTTATTAAGTAGATTGTCGGATTCAACTGCATCTGGTTAGACTAGAAGCCGACCCTAATAAAAACCCCATAGTTAAGAAAATGTCAGGGAGATTGATTGAGCACTCTGGGTGACACCTAAATGAATGCCCAAGGCTGAAAACGCCCTGACAGGCGATTTACTTAGCTAGGTCGTAATCGCATCGAAATCGGCCATAATGCGCTGTAGGCTCGAAGCGCGCAGTGCGACTAGTTGCGGGCATTTTAGATCGTTGCCGTTGGTTCTAAATCAGTGGTGCGCAAACTTTCTTAATGGGGGGCTAGAAAGTTTAAGAAATTTCAGAAGGCCAGAATTATGGGAAAATGCATTTTGTGTTAAGACTTTTAATCATATCACATATCCAGCCACTGTAGATGCCTTTTGAACAGTGTTTTGCTTTTGGTTTTCCGCTTTCATCTTTTTTCTGCTTCATTCATCAAAGCATATTTGGTTTAAGCATGATTGGTGTTAAAATGGCTAGCGAGGTTAAAACCTCCACTGCTTCATTATGACATATAAGACAAACTGGCAGACATTCATGTCGAAGGACTGTCGGCGGGCCGGATTAAATGCTTTCGTGGGCGCTGGCCCGCGGGCCGTACTTTGCCCATCACTGTTCTAAATGCTCCTTCAATCCTTCTCTCTCTCTTCTCCGTCAATTGCTAGGCTCTAGGTACTAAGCAAACATTTTACAGTGCGTTTTCAGCCTGAATAAATGCGCATTATTGTATTGCCAACGTTCAACCCAGCCTCGAGAGTCGAAAATCCAATGCAATCATTTTCATCGTTCATTTAGGCAGAAATGTCTATCTACTACGTGTCTTGTAATGACTTAATGATCTGTCATCCGCTGTCTACAGCGACCCGGAATGTACTATACATATAGATAACACAATTTACTTCCTCGATATTCACCTTGGATTCGTTGTAGTTTTGGTCATGACATTGAACGGCGCTCGGTGATAATGATTTTACAGGCCAATTGTTTTATGTAACATGTACTTGTTAAATTCGGTCAAATGTGAGAGGTAAGGCGGAAACATACTTACGTGTCACGGCGCCTTATGACGCATTTGATTGGCTACGAGACTCGTTGTGATAATTATGACGTAGGCTTGAACAGATCCGTATGATTGGTATAGGCAGGTTTAGTCGCGCATAGAGAGTTCTAGTTACGAGGAGGGATAAAAAAAGTAGTGAGAATGAGATAGAATATAATGACTATTGATAACTTAATAATTTATTTTTCTACATAGTTTCCGAGTCTCTCTACACACCGAGTCCAGCGCTTCTCCAAGGCTTCAATCCCTTTCAGAAAAAAAGTTTTGTCTTGGTCCTGCAAAAAGCTCTCCACGGCATCCATCACCTCGTTATCGTCTTCGTACCTGTTTCCCCTTAAGTATTTTTTTCAATTTGGGGAACAGATAAAAATCGCTAGCCGCCAGATCTGGAGAATAAATTGTTTTCTTTGTTAATATTACAAATATGTTTCTGAGCTATGCCTGCCAGTATTTTTTTTTCTTACCAAGGAGTATGTCGTTCTCACTCCAAGGCTTCAATCCTTTTCAGAAAAAAAGTTTTGTCTTGGTCCTGCAAAAAGCTCTCCACGGCATCCATCACCTCGTTATCGTCTTCGTACCTGTTTCCCCTTAAATATTTTTTCAATTTGGGGAACAGATAAAAATCGCTAGCCGCCAGATCTGGAGAAAAAAATGTTTTCTTTGTTAATATTACAAATATGTATCTGAGCTATTCCTGCCAGTATTTTTTTTTCTTACCAAGGAGTATGTGGTTCTCACTACTTTTTGATCCCTCCTAGTACAATTCTGTGACCTGACTTTTAGTATTTGATACTCTTGGAGTCCAATTGCCCATAAAACTTATCTATCTGTCATCATCAGCATTTCAGCTGACAGACGTCAACTGGCTCCACTGCTGTACATAGGCCTCCCTCAAGCGTCGCCACATTACTGAGCACGTTGGTCTCACATCCAGCGGATTTCCGCAACCTTAACCAGGTCATTGGTCCCCATAGTGGAAGGCCTGCCAACGCCCCTACCAATTTATCTGGCTGTAGTTATCAAATATTCGCGTCTCTAAATCATAACTATTTGTACCTACATAACTATATCCCAAATAGCTTGGGGTCGGCGCAACATTGAGAAAGAAAGAAAGAAAGAAAAATTGTTTATTTGCGCCAGGCACGACGCATACCATAAAAATAATAATAAAAAAAAAAACTTAAACACAATCATTACAAAGTATGCGTCACAACTACGCAAAACGGTCATCGCTCAGCATTGCATACTTGTGTCAACGCCATCGTGATTCCGCTTTGAAAAAGGGTTAGTGCTCTTCGTGTTATGTAGCTCCGTCTCTCTCTCTCACAGCGGTCCTATGATAGTTTTGTCACGTTCAGAATAAGGCCCCAGAAGTCACCATTTTCTGGAGTTTTTTTGGTAAATAGCAACAAGGCTTACTTTTTTTTTTATATACTTGGCGTCTCACAGGTCACTCAAAGTGCTGCTTAACCGGGCTTCCCTGTGGAGACTAAGCTATATAGCCTCCAACCAGGCACAAATTTCTTAACCTAAGCGACAACGCTGAGGGCTACCCCAGTTGGGATCGAACCACGGCTCAGGGCGTCGCTGAGGGACAGCTATGACTGGATCTAGATTAATGAATTTACTTTCCGTTCGTAAACTACCTAGGTGAAGAAGAACGGATAAGAAACTCCTTTTATATCTAATAATTTAACTAATGCTCAGCTAGACGCGGGCTGGCGGGGTTTTATTAAAAGAACACGCGACGGGCCTCGGCGGCGAGGGCGGAACGAATCGGTTTGTTGTCTATTGTGTATAACAAGGCTTACGTTCTTAACTCGGGACTTATACACAACTTGCAAATTATGCGTTTACTAAACACTCTGTCTTCCTCTTCGAAGACAAACGTAGTACTATGTCACCTGATGGTAAGCGATGATGTGGTCGATGGTGACGCTTGCCTAGAAGTAACCCTTCACAGACTCCATCATACATTTTACTTTCATTATGCATTATTATTATTATAGCTAGCGTGGTTCACCTACGACCACATCAGCGATTAACATCAGGTGAGATCAGTGGGCAAACGCGTCAAAAATACATAGATCCTATCCGGAGCTGGGCAGGTATTATAATAACCATCATTATGAATAGACTGTATATTGAAACGTCATCAGAAATCTTCTATATTATAGCATTCCACTCTGCCGCCAGGGCAGAGGTTATCACAATATCTGGCCGCGAACACTCGCAGATTATGCGAACCTCCCCCGCAAACAACAACATGCAATGTGGGGTAAAGATCAAGCAAGTTACGTCAACATGGTATTTTAATTATTGTAGACCAGCTTCTACCACCGTCTTCGCTTGCGCAAATGTTGAATATTATCCTAAGGGAACGTATTCCTGGGATAAAAGTGTCTTATGTCTTCTCCAAGGTACAATTTTACTCTTTACCAAAATTGATAAAAGTTGGTTCAGTGGTTTAGACATGGAAGCGTAACAGGCAGACAGAGCATGGATAAAATCGCGACGTTATGCCCTTAAAGCGATATATATGCCCCAATGTTAACACAGTACTGGCCGTGCGCCCGCTCGATGCCAAAATATCAATATTGAACCTCCTTTTGAACCTTGTTTTGTTTGCAAAATATTATTTGATTTACATATGCTATTTCAGTTATGAAGAAATTCCAGCCATCAATTTTGCTATGTAAAAATATTTTTAAATATCCAAATCGTTTTGGAGGAGTATCCAAAAGTCGCAAAAAAAAATTTGTGTTGTTAATTATTTTTTAAAGCAAAATCTTGTTTAAAAAAAATGTGCATAAATCAATTTTTTTTTTACAAACCTTTTAACCTAGCCGTTACTAAGGAGAATGCTTTAGAAAGTTACCGTTTTACGGCACTAAAGCGGTTGTAGGCCCTTAAAGATTAGGCACAGCTCAATTTTAGCCATTTTAAATCCACTGCTGGATATAGTTCTCCCCAAGCGTCGCCGCATCAACCGATCTAATGCGACATAAGGCGATTGGCCTATTGCTTTTACCCGGACAGAAATCTAATATTACTCAGGCTGCTACTGCGATAAAAATATTCTAACGCCAAAACCAAAAACAGATTGATTTAGAGATTGATCGAACCACGAGATTTCTTCAGTACGTAAGTGTGAGCAGAGCATAAAGTCTACATCTTTGCTGTCACATATACGACCTAGCTAGGACAACTACCGTCCTAAGTTGCTCAATCCAATGTTTCTCCACCTCTTATAGCAAGGATTTTAATAGACGGACAGACTAGCCTGCATGCCACGCCCGCCGGACCGCTTCTGTAGGTCGGTCTACGACGGTCTTACACTTCATAGACACATAGCAGCAAGTTTTGGCGAACAAAGCCCGTAGGCAAGCCGGTGGATGCCCCGTTTATAAACCTCCAACCTAAATAGGCTTTTGCATAACCCATTTATCCAAAACGCAGAACAAAAAAGCACACCGCGCCTCGTGTGCGAAACTCCTTAGCAACTCCGCTCCAAAGCGAAAAGCAAACATAACTTTTAGTTGCTATGTAATTACGTATGCTAGCCATGTTATTAATGGGCTCGGCGCATGGGAGGGTATGTTAATTGTGTCTATTATTTACTAGAAATCTAATTATGGGAGTTTTTGCTATAGGTCACCTGTGTTCTTTAAAATATTCATTCTAATTTGATAGGTCAGTCCAAATATTAATAATGAATCAAAACAAACTGTTTCTTGCTCAATGGTTCGCAGAACCTTCTTCAGAGACACAAAGATCCGCTGTGACTACTATACCGGTCTTGCCATGGATATCTTGGTGCTCACTTGCCCAGTTACTGGGTTGTGGCGGTAAGATAGTCGCTCCATGTTAACAAGCAAAAATTCATTGTAATGTTTTTAATGATAAACGAGGGTAGGGTTGTTTCACGATCAATAGGTCGTCGACTGATTCTACCCCGTCGGTATATTGTTTGACTCACCCCTTGTGAAGTTTTTAGGGTTAATCCCATGCAAATATCCATCCGTCTCTCTTCTCTCTTCAAATTTACGAAATTCAAGCACTTGGCTACTGTTGTTGACCGTAGTATTGATAAATTATATTTATTTCTGTTTAAATTACGCTATTACAAGAAAAATACCATGATAAAATCTTATGAGGACCAGTAGTCTAATTGCGTAAGTTAATTTGGCAAGGTATAGTTCTCGCCAAACTTCTTGGCCGCCCTGAAGTTGGCTACAATGGCTGCGCAGTAGAAAATCTCATACAAAAACAGCACCGTTTCGTGCCTCGCGCATCCGGTAAACCAACTTCAGGGCGGCCATGAAGTTTGGCGAGGGCTATAAAGGGTTTGACCCCATGAAAGAGTATGACAAATACTCTTTAAATAATTAGGTATTGGCAAAAATTTTTGGACTCTTACGAAAAGAGTATCTTCAGCTATGAAAGCCTTGCCGAATTTACTTACGCTGTTAGGCAGTTGGTTAAATAGTCCTAGTCCCAGAACATGTACTTGAGCATGTCCTAAAACAAAAAAATCGAAGACATGTGACATCTACCAATCCGCACCGCGCTCGCAGGAGTCTTGTTTCCTAACAGTGGGAACATAGGATGATAAAGCGATGTCAAATAGTGTCTCGAGATATTTGAGGAAAGAACCACACAGTTTTTAGTGGGCCTATCTAATCAGTGCACGTATTTGTCAGTAATTGTGTTAATAAACTCAGAAGAAGTACATTCTGTAGACAACATTACGCCAGAATACTCCGAAGGGAAAGATTTGTGGTACTCAATTTGCGATAGTTACGTTTATAGTACGAGCCTTACCTAACACGAAGTACCAAAACTGAGTTCAGAAACAGTTGCGCAACTTTTGTTTATCATGAATACAGAATATGTATACTTTAAGCATGTTGCTAGCAATAAAAAATAAAGTTGCACAACTTTGTTACCCAATGAACACGGGGCTTTCCATTTAAACAAATAGATATAATCAGATTCTTCATTGTACACCAAGAGGAAAAACTAAAGTAAAAATATTACGGGAAAACCTGGGATCAGCCAAGTCACACTGATAAAGCATCGAACATTATTATTTAAGAATTCAATACTTCGTGTCGATAAAACGACAGACTTTTCGATTTTTTGGCCCAATGTTTCGTCATATCTGTGCACATAATTATGATTAGTTGGAATGACGTGAATGAACCAATGAATCAATCAAGTTAGCCAATCACCCAGCACATGGGCGCCAGACAACCCGAGGTATGGCACCATTAGTCCCCCAGGCGACGGTTTCGGCCGCAGGGGATAGGGAGAACGGTCAACGCTATACCGTCACTCCTCCCCTGCGGCCCCACCGCGTCATCACATGGTATCTGTGAATCACAGGCCTCACCCAACCCGCGTCACAACACCAGCCCGTCGATTCTGTCAGCTTGAAATTAGCGGTAGATACTAGGGATTGACCGCTCACTTAATTTAGCGACCTTATTGATGGCGTTAAGATTTATATCTTACCGCTAGACGATTTAAATTGCAAGTTCGTTCATATATACGCAAAATGCAATTCGACCAATTTGCACTTAAAATGTCCATTGAAAATACGTGTATAGTGCCCGGCACGTAAGTCGGCAAGATTTTTGCATAGTGGAGGTAAGTTGGCGCATATGCCGCGAACTGATCAACCACCATATAGAGCGAACGAAACGTGAACGCGAGACCATTGGTCAGTCGATCTTTGTGACAACTGACCAACCAATCGCGCGCCGAAACGGTCCTAAACGTTTCCCGCGGCCCGCTTCACTACCAAAGATACCTAAAAAACGACTTCTGCGCGTCTAACGACTCTTGCCAACTTACGTGCCGGAGATTATACTACGTGAAATTCGATCAATGTCGCCTATCGACGCAATTTTAAATTAAATTTCTTCGTGCCATCTGTAAAGGTCCCTTATGTTTGAATGGTAAGGCTCCTCCGCATCGAGTCTGTCCAAACTATCATACAATTTCAGGATTTTCGACCAGGAATTAATGAATGTTCGCTTTTCTCTTTCCAGAAACGGTACCTCAATGATTTCCCTGATCATTCCGCCCAAGGATCAGATATCGCGAGTGTCAAAGATGTTGGCGGACGAGTTCGGAACCGCGTCTAACATCAAGTCGCGAGTCAACCGACTGTCGGTGCTGGGGGCCATTACTTCTGTGCAGCATCGACTCAAGTTGTACACGAAAGGTAACTAAAGAAATAATAGATTATCAGCCTGATAACAAGTCTCTGTGGTATTTTGTTACCCCCTAACTGGGTATTTGAGGTTAAATAGGTAAGCGTTTCATAAGGGACTCCAACACAGTTAAGAAAAGGTTAGATATAGTTACTTCTAGGCAAGCGTGCTACACCGTCGACCACATCATCGCTTACCATCAGGTGAGATAGTGGTCAAGCGCGAGACTTTACATAAACATTAAAAAAGATAGCACATGGGCAATAATGTTCCTACTACTAGAACTCAGGCCTCCGTTTTTAATATGATCAGTTTGCGACGCGGACACAGTGCGGGTTTATTTTTTTATAGCCGACCCGGAGATCGAAACTGGGAAACGCAGAGCAGTTGCGTTTGCGAATAGAAAAAAATAGCGTAGACAAACCATTTCATCGTCCATTCCATCACATTAGCTGTACCTTAGCTGATGGAAATTGGGTGGCCTACCACCCGCATTCAGCGTGTTCGCGGGGGACCTATTGCCACAATAATTCTTCGCATTTCAGAATTCTTTCTTAATAACTGGATTATAGTGTGGAGGTAATATAGGTAGTTGCTCCATGTAACATACAGACATCCATTTTGACTGGACAAAATACTTTCCGCACACGTTACGGAATTGAACGTAAGCGGACACTGGAAATTCGCAGAAAGATAGTCTTAGGCGATTCACACACTACACCGCTATACGCTGTGGGGTGCGTGGCGACGAAGTCAAGACACTGCACCTGAATGGTTTTCTGTGTGTTGCGCTACGCGTGTTTTCTAGAATTGTTGAGATACTCTCAAGCAACGTAAGAACACGCACTCCCGCGCTACGCTGCGTAATGCGGTGCAGTGTGCGAATCGTCTTAAGCTCCGTGTAATACGCGTCGCTTACGCGTTCTAGACAAAACACTTCGATCACAGTGGCGCGTGACACTACGGGCGCCTTCAAATTAAAGGCGTGAGCAAGCGCCGCAGCGGCGCCACTGTGGTGCGTCAGCCTCCAATTTGAAGGCGCCCTACGTATCCTTCCCGCAGGTAATGTCATTCAATGCCATACATTTTTACAGAAAAGTTTTTTGTCTAGGCCTGTAGTTACAGGTTACACAGAAGACAATTTCCAAATTCATTAATTCATCATCTCTATTTCTCTTTCCAGTACCACCAAACGGCCTGGTCATCTACTGCGGTACCATCGTCACGGAGGAAGGCAAGGAGAAGAAAGTGAACATCGACTTCGAGCCGTTCAAGCCGATCAACACGTCGCTGTACCTGTGCGACAATAAGTTCCATACCGAAGCCCTGACTGCGCTCCTGGCTGATGATAATAAGTTCGGGTTTATCGTTATGGATGGTAACGGAGCCCTGTTCGGTACGCTGCAGGGTAATACGAGGGAGGTGTGTATTGGTTTTATATTACAGTAGCTTATTTTGACCAGTACGACTGGTTGCTTGCAAGTAAAATTTGACCCGACCCAGGCAGCGAGGCGTTGGACGCCCAACGCCTCGCTGTCTCGCACATCTTTGGTGGAAAATCACCCTCTGAATGCAAGGACACTATTTTGTCTGGGTAAACCGTAGTGTAGTGCAAGCGAAAATAAGGTGCTCTTCCCTCACACTTAAATTCCGAATATGTTGTCTAGAATACTAGTAATAGAATAGTCCTCGAGTCCTGACTAAAAAAATAATCACCAAACACTCCTTTCTAGGTTCTCCACAAGTTCACCGTCGACCTGCCCAAGAAGCACGGCCGTGGTGGTCAGTCCGCGCTGCGTTTCGCCCGTCTGCGTATGGAGAAGCGTCACAACTACGTGCGCAAGGTGGCTGAGGTGGCTACCCAGCTGTTCATCAGCGCCGACCGCCCCAATGTGGCCGGTTTGATCCTGGCGGGTTCGGCTGACTTCAAGACTGAGTTGTCGCAGTCTGATATGTTTGATCCGGTGAGTGCTTGCGAAACAGCTTACTAACTCAATTACTTATGTCATCTGGAGGGGACAGAGGCCGTTGCCACAGCAGTTCTCCATCGCGATCGGTCTTCAGTTTCACGCTTCACTTCGGTCCACGTTATTTAGATGCTCGTAGCTTCAGTCAATATGGTGCAATGCCACAGAATAAATAATAGTACAAGTACAGAAGACTCACTTCGTGCAACAATTCATTGAAATAGAGACTCCTGCTAGTTAGCAACAAAGTGCAATTCAGCTCGCATAAGCGCTCAGTGCCTAACGTGATATTCACCTAAACGTTGCCGTTATCTTCTAACGCGTATCTCCGTCGCTGTCTGGCGCGGTTTTACTCGGCTCGTAAGGGTTGTCGACATGCCGCTTTCGCTTAAATCCACTATCTACCTACTTGACCACGTAATCTTTCTTATGTTTGATGCCTATGATCACACGGTCAAGTAGGTAGATAGACAATGAATATTATAGACATTCATTTTGTTTGGTACTTAACAAATGAAAACTAGGTTACCTAAACTTCATTTACTATAACATTAGACATTTAAATAAGCCCATTTTACAGCCCGGGCAATCGATTTTGACTTCTATTGCGTTGGTGATACGACAAATGGAAGCTGTAGTAAACAGTTGGTTTTGGTAACAGATTTGTGCTTTTTATATCATCCTTATGTGTACGAGATAGAACACAAAATCGGTTGAACGGGCTGTAAAACGAGTTGTAAAGACGTCTAATGTTATTTCAAATTGAGTATAGGTACCTACCTCTTTGTTTACTCTTTAGTGATATTTTTTGTTAGTTTATTTAAAGTTGGCTTGAAGAACTCTTACGAAATATTTTTTGTTTGTTCGTTAGGTATAAGTAAGTACCTAGTTTTATATACAAACGTTAACTTGTTAACAAGTGCGTACACTTACTCAGGCTATTGGTAAATTCATAGGCTAAGTAGGTAACTACTTAGGCAATTATAATTTATTTTAAACTGGATCTAAAGCGTTTATTTTTATGTTAACAAAACGGTAACCATTCAATAAAAAAAGAAATCAAATTATATTTGTGAACAACACGAAAATCTAAAATATCTAAGTAGGTGGGAATGCTGCCAGCGTTCTGGGCACTTTTCACGTTGACAGCGATGTGGACGAATTTTTTGACGCCCTATGACCCCTGCCCTTTTATACGCGTTTGTAGTTTTATTTTATTTTTATTTAACTGTATATATAGGTAGTTATTGTTATTTAAGTTTTTAATACCATGTAAATTTTAATTGAAATAAACTCACTTATTATAGTAGGTGGGTACCTATTTAGGTATTTCACACACCTATTCATTCTTTTAGGAACACCAAAATGCTTAAATTTTTATACAAAACTCGTACTCATTATACACCTACTACCGATAGTTACAGATTATTTATGTAATGATTTAAATAGGTACAACAAAATAGCTTACCTTTCAAAATCTTTCGGTACTTTAAAAAAAGTTAATATCGATTCATTGTTCTTTGCGTTATTTAAACACCCGTAAACGCAACAATATCTTTGAAAGGCCTTAGAAGTACGTTTAGAAGTCATCGTTCGTTATTTGCTGCATAATATAAATAACGTGGCTAACGTGCGAGCCGAGCGGTAAGCGGCAACCTAATGCGTTATTCCCTCTGCAAGGTACCGCCGGCCGATCGTACCTAAACTGCGGAGTGACACCCCCCTGGCAATGCCAAGATTTACGGGGACAGCCACGCTTTCTTTTGCCTTGAGGAATCCAATCCAATGCTTGCATGGGTTGTGGGAAGAAACCTATTCACTCTTGACTTAAAGACCCCCAGGTTGTAGCTATCAGGAAACACAGACTCCGGCACGGAATTCCACTCCTTAGCTGTATGCATAATAAATATTCCCAAAACAGGTTTTTGCATATTTCTACCACATTTTATAAGCTAATAGCCCGACAAGGGCAAATAAACAGTAATTTATTTAATGGAATAAGCTGACAACGGCCTCTAAAAGAGCGTGTAAATAGTTAAATCGTAACATTCTTTGTGACTTGAGAGTAATAATTTTATTTATCCTCCTCAGCGTCTCCAAGCCAAGATCATCAAACTGGTGGACGTGTCGTACGGCGGAGAGAACGGCTTCAACCAGGCTATCGAGCTGGCCGCTGAATCGCTGCAGAACGTCAAGTTCATCCAGGAGAAGAAACTCATCGGCAGATACTTCGATGAGATCTCACAGGTAGATATTACTTCGTGTTGATGTACTTAATTCGCCATGGAAGCAACCGTTCTCTGCATTAGAACTCGCTCCAAAGACACAGTCTATAAAGATTAGGGCTTCGCATGTGGAGATGACCTAGCTAGTGAAAAATATGCTCAAATACTCGGACCACGCATCGCAACTTCATTTGAGTGTCTATTTAAAGTTAAATTCGATACGGCCTTAAAAGTAAGCCTAAACCACACAGCTAGAACTTACAGTAGTCACAGTGGATCTTTGTGTCTCTGAAGTTGGCTGCAAGACCCTGCTCAGTTGCTATTTTTAAACCCCGACGGAAAAAGAGGTGAAAAAGTTAGTCGTGTGCTGTATCTTTGTGTCTGTCTGTGGCATCATAGCTCCTTAACGGATGAACCGGTTTTGATTTGGTTTTTGTTGTTTGAAAGGTGACTTTATCGAGTTTTCTTAGCTATGTTTGATTAAAATCGGTTCAGCCGTTCAAAAGTTATCCGCATTTTACTCTTTGAATCTGGGTTTTTTCGCAAGATATCGTGTCATAATTACGTGTTTCGATATATTGACGATTGAAGCGGATCTTCTACTTGATAAATTATGTATAATGTGATTTTTTATTTCGTGGACTAAACTGACATTTGGGGGGTTGTGACTTTATCGTTACATTAAAATAGTGTCGTACCCTAACTATCCTGAGTGATCGAAAGTTAATCGAAAATCAAAGTAGATCGAAAAAGAAACTATTTCACGGCATAAAAAAATAATTTGTTTAGAAACTAGCGGCCCTTATTTAGTTTCTACTCATTTATGTCAGACTTAATTTTATCGATTGCATTTATTTTATTGTTGATTTCATATTTAACACAATAAAAGTTCATGTACTATGTGTATGAATACTGTTATATTTAAATATATTACGTTTATATTCATAAAACATTTATTTACACCAATTAGTAAAAATAAGTTCAGGAGTCATGTCACATCGATTCGATGAATCACTTATGATTGAGCCTTACCTACAACACTATGCTCCGCGCTTGCAACATTTAAAAAAAGTAAGATCAATAGCAGCTGTCAGTTTAGTCCACGAAATTAAAAATCACAGTATAGTGTGAAATAAAAATATTGGGGGTTATTTAAATTTTTAAATTTTATTTGTTGTGTCAATGTTCAAGTAGCAGATAGCATTGTATAACTGCCTCTTTCACTCGCTTACGTTTGTCGCATCGTCCTATCTCGCTTACTGTATGCTGTATACTCGATGACAAACTGTTTCTTGCGCAATGTTTTGCAGAGCCAACTTCAGAGACACAAGGATCCGCTGTGACTACTGTAGCTTTGTGTCAAAACCCTTTGTTTTTCTAGTAGCTATGGCTTTTTATAACAGTTTCCATTGGTTGGCAAATATAATAACATTGAATAATCTTTCAGGCTTGCAATATTATATTCATAATTTTTTACAGATCCCGTTTTTCTAAATAATATAAAACAAAGTCGCTATCCGCGTCTGTCGACTTCATTTCTGTTTCACTGCTAACATTTTCCTTAAACACGCAACAGATTTTTAATACGATTAGCACTAATAGAATGAGCGATAAACGAGTAAGGTTTTTGTATATAATTTGTCACGTACGAAGTCGGGGCAGGCTAGTCTATATATATAAAAACTGGCCAAGTGCGAGTCGGACTCGCACACGAAGAGTTCCGTACCATTATCGCAAAACACAAAAAATCACGTTTGTTGTATGGGAGCCCCACTTAATTAATTTTATTTTAATTTAATAATTATTATTTTTAGAAGTGAATATACAACTAAACATTCTGTGAATATTTCAAGCGTCTACCTGTTGCCAAAAAACGGCCAAAAAGTCACGTTTGTTGTATGGTCCGTTTTTACCCTTTGGGTACGGAACCCTAAAAATGAATCCCTATTTCCCGTGGTCACGGCATCACGCGTGAACGGCTAGACCGACTTCGTTTATTATTTTTTTGTTGTATTTGTTATTGTTAGGAGAAGGATTTAATGAAAAAAAAAAATAAGAAAAAAAAAATTGTGCCTTACCTACATAGGTAGGGTAGGTATGTAGGTAGGGTAGGCAGGGTAGTTAGGGTAGATGAATGTTTGGTGTTAACAAAGTTTGCCGGGTCAGCTGATATTGTTATAAAATTGTAAATGATTTCCGGCCTGTCTCAAACAGCGGTTCACACTTGTTTTTCCTGTTCCAGGACACCGGCAAGTACTGCTTCGGTGTGGACGACACGCTGCGCGCTCTAGAGCTCGGCGCCGTTGAGACGCTGATCTGCTGGGAGAACCTCGACATTCAGAGGTCAGTTATAGAAAAATTAACAAAACTTTCTTAAATTATCTCAAATATTTGTGTATATTTGTCAAGCACGCGTAAACTGCGGTGATTCGATAATTGAATTAGCAAAAACCAATCACAGAAGTCTACGCAGCGCATTACAATTTGCACATTCATATGTCGGGCGCACGGTTGACACAGTTGAGCGATTGACTGTTGCGCTGCGTGTCGCGGCTTCGATTCCCGCACGGAAAAAATATTTGTATGACCTACAGATAGTTGTTCCGGCTCTGGGTATTGTGTATGTGAGTTTATATGTTTGTACGCACCAACGATACAGGAAGAAATTCCTAGTGTGGGGAACGGTTTATAAGAAAAAAATAATGCATTGTGGAAACTGTTTGTCAGTCTTGTATTTTCTTGTTTGAAGTTTTTACTTACGTTATGGCCGTTATCTTGAACTTAATGAACTTCGTACTTATTCTGGAATTGAGCCCATTGCTAAGCTTGAAAATTACGTGTGTGATGAAAGAATACATTGAGAAGACAACAGAGTGTTTTAGAACCATAGGCTCCTCAAACTCGTGTTCTAGAACTTCAAATCCAAAGACACCTACCAATCTGCGATAGACCCGAGTGGTGGTTTACTGCCCACTCACAGAAATGAGGTCTGAGTCCCAGCAGTGGGAACCCGTTTCCTTCAAGAAATATAATTTTGAAGGAGCCATGAGTCTGTTGAGCCCAAAAAGAACGCTAATATTTTTCATAACTTTCTAACACACTCGCAAAATATTTCAGATACGTCTTGAAGCTCCACGCTACAAACCAGGAGACTATTCTCCACCTCACTCCGGAACAAGAGAAGGACAAGTCTCACTTTACTGATAAAGAGGTTATTATTTCTAAGTCACATTTCACTGACAAAGAGGTGATTATTATTTATTTGCTATTTCTTCTGCTTTTATTTTTTCATACATTTTTTTTTCACGGTGAATTTGTATTTGCGAGTAAGTTTAGTGATTTTTTTGGTGTTTTTATGTTTTTCTGTTTTTTATCGTACTTGGAGATGTCACTAATAGCGAGCATTGAATTCTTATTTGTCCCAAACTTTTCTGCGTAAGTTGACATGATAATTATGTCTCTGTACACCTTTATTTTTTTTTTTTTTTCTTTGAGTAATGCTCATGCATACAGCACTACCACGGGGAGATAGTGCAGTTATGTGGGACTCTAACCCACTAAAACTCCACGGTGTCCTCCTGTACCGCTTATGGCGGGAGCACGGGTACGCGTTAGCACTCACCGCACACCTGTGTCTCTGTACACCTGGCAAAAGGAAGCACATGCTATTTCGAGGCTCGATGCTGAAGATATTACTGGCAGCATCCATGCTTCTTGCTAGTGGTGATGTATTACAGCTGCTTGGGTCCACTTGCCGAAGTTGCTCTGTGGATGGGTGACCATGCAATATATTATTTTTCTCAAACATGCTTGGAAATGTTATCATTATTTTGACAACCTTCTTTGAGATAAATCGAAATTGCTGTACTGGTCAAATACATGCGCGCAGAGGCCGGCAAAAGTTGTATGAAAATCCATATCTGTCGTGTCTAGCGGCCAAATAAATTCCATAGTAAACTCATATCTGTCGTGTAGTTTAAAAATGGAACGATGTTTTACTCCGAAACATGGCAACCAAGGAGGTAACTTATCAAAGATTTTATTTAAATTTCGAACTGGCTTGCAAATAGAACGCTGTTTATTGAAAAAAAAACATAGGAACACTTTAACGCGGGAACAATTATTGTTGTTCGTCATTGATTTTGACAAAATGAGTTCTAGGTACTACTTAGTTTTAATTTCCGCGCATTATTTGAGAAAAGTACTATACAAGCCTTGGCCACAACTAGGCATTGATGGACTTACGTATGTGTGCCTCGGCTTCGCCTCGGCCCACATTTACACGTTCGTCCATCAATGCCTATTTTGCTGGCCGCTGCAGTAATGTACTAATGTGCAATTAGGATAGTAAGTTAATCCCGCGGTCCCGGCTGTTGTAGAAAGAACTCTGGCAGCCGTTAAGGATACTTAGGGCTGATTTTACCAATGAAACTAATCGCGATTAGTTCAACTAAACTCAGTTTATGCAAATACAGCGATCTGATTGGTAGTTTCTCAGCGGTCTCAACCAATCAGAATGCTGTATGTGCATAATCTGAATTTAGTTGAACTAATTGTAATTAGTTTTATAGCTGAAATCGGCCCTTAGAAGTCTAAATGTCAGTCTTACCAAGGAGGTGATCGTGGTACCCAGGGACTAGGTTTTGGAGGTCAGATGAGTAGTCGCTTAATGTAAAATACTGGTACGCAGCTTCATCCGGTTAGACTGGAAGCCGACCCTAACATTTATATATATAAAAGAAAGTCGTGTTAGTTACACTATTTATAACTCAAGAACAGCTTAACCGATTTGGCTGAAAATTGGTAGGGAGGTAGTTAAGAACCAGGAGAAGGACATAGGATACTCTTTATCCCGTTTAGGGTAGGGAATGTAGGTAGTGTAGGGTAGTTAAGGTAGGTAGTGTAGGGTTGTTAGGGTACTAGGTAGGGTAGATTAATGTTTGGTGTTTTTATGGCAAAACAAAGTTTGCCGGGTCAGCTAGTAGTTGATAAAGTCCAGACAGATTAATAATTTTTGAAGTGTCTTCTCTTAGGCCCACGTTCGTGAAAAACACATCTCAGAGTTGTTAACACTAGGTTAAATTTGACTGTATTGGGTGACAATCTGTCAATTTTCTAAGTGCGATATTTAGAGGCGTTCTTTGTTAGAGCGAGAAGTCCTCGCACCATCCGCTCTCATTCGCATCAACAACGCTTTTACGTGCGAACGGACTTCTCTCTCTAGCAAATTACACTTCAGAGTGACAGAAAGAGATAGATATACAGAAAAATGCTATTCTTTGCAAGCAAATATGATTTCACCTATGCCACATGTGTTTTTTTATTATATTTTGGTGAAAACCGCTTTGTTTACCATTGTGTAGTTTAAGAGCTCACACACACAGACGCACAAAGAGGATTTTTTTTTATTTAAAATGTATTGTATGGCAAATAAGAAGGTCGGATTATATCGCAGGTACATTGCTATCTTAGGCGCAGGTCACATAGAAATAGCGTCGGGCGCGGACTTGCCTCGGGCGGCTTCCTTTTCCATTCCAATTTCATACAAAATGCATGGAAATAAAGGGCAATTTAGGACACACGATATGTCATCATAAGCACGTCCGAGCAACACCATACCGTGCGTCCTAAATTGCGCTTTATTTCCTATGCATTTTGTATGAAATTTGAATGGAATAGGAAGCCGCCCGTGCCATGTCCGCGCCCGACGCCATTTCTATGTGGTCTGCGCCTAAGAGACAAAGTTAAAATGTCTCAAGTGTCTGTAATTATACCAGCCAAAATAAACGTCACAAGCTGGGCGAAGGCCTTACCAAAATTATTCCAAGTACTGTTTTCTTTTGCCAAATCAAACCCTCGTTATTTGGCAAAAGCGAAATTATACAGTGCAGAAAACTGTACACTTGACCTGTATTGCAAATGATTGTGATACGGCACAAGTTATTTCTGAGCCATACATCTTCAGGCACCCATTGTGTGGCCCAGGCCATTATGCATGAAAATGAAGTAACCAATCCTATTTTAGCCAGCCTGTCATTTAGCCTCCGTCTACTATATTCTCTGATAATTTTGGAGCCCAGTGTGTTTGTCCATTTTACGCCCAGAATGCTATGATCCATTTTCCAGCCAAGAAGTATTCATATACTCAATATTTGGCAAAAATTACAAAATATGCCATGTGGAGTCGATTCAAGCAATTTTGAACCCATCCTGTATTTAAATCGCCCTGAATTATCTTGCTTTATATCTAGTAAAGCTTCAAACTTAATGATAGCTTTGAAGTTCGCTACTTGCTGCGCTGTACCCTCCCTCACCCCCACTATGTCTCATAAAAAATAGGGATGTTTCCTGGGTAGAAATTTTTTAATTCTATTTAGTCCATCAGTGAGATTATCAAATAATATTGGACCCGTATTTTTTTCTTTATCAAATAAATAAAAATTGACAAAGATAAAGCGCATCAAAGTTCAGGAGTGGGAGCTTGTGACGTCACTTTGTCAGTATAAAGTGACGCACTGCATCGTTGTAATTTTTTGTTTACGTGGCAAAATAAAAAATACGTTTCCAATATTTTTAGGTTATCTAACTGACGAACTAAATAGATATTTTTTGTCAATTACCCTTTTGTCACTGCGCAGCAACATGCGGAGTCGAGCCACCATTAAATTTTGAATCACTATAACACACGCCCACATTGGAACAATCATAGTTCTAATTCTAACACGCCCTGTAGCGATCTGTGACGTCACATATCAATTATCCTAATCCCAAGCCAAGCACAGCTTATCACAAGCAGGCTACACAGTCACACACACACACTACCGTATCTTACACTTCCATTCATCCAACGCCTTCTCAAATCTTCAGAGCGGCGTAGAACTGGAGCTGGTGGAATGCCAGCCGCTGCTGGAGTGGCTCGCCAACAACTACAAGTCTTTCGGAGCCACCCTCGAGATCATCACGGATAAGAGTCAGGAGGGAAGCCAGTTTGTGCGAGGGTTCGGTGGCATTGGAGGTGAGTCTTGACAAACTTTATTAAGTTATCATATTTTTGGAGGTGGGTAGAGTGTTGTGATGAAAGGTTTGCAGAAATTTATATTGTAAACTAATTCGCCCGCGTGAATGTCGGGCGTTATCCTAAGGGAACGTAATCCAGCATTTCGTGTCGAACATAAAAAGTCAAGATTTTAACACAAGTGATTTAGCCAATTTGCTGAAAGTGATGAAAGCTACATTCGAGTGTTAAAATGAAGCCTTTTTATGCGAGACGCGAACGATTCTTTTTCCACTACCTGATGAGCTTACTTTATTAAATACAAATAAGTTCCAGCAACAATTTATTAGAAACGTTCAGACTAAAAACCACAGACAATCAACGCGCGCTTTTTTGAGAGGTAACAGATTCAGTATCATTCTGCCAGTCACATAATGATATCAAAACTCCATACAAAAGTCATTTCGTAACTGTTATTATGTAATTTTGTTTTTTTTTTTATTTTTATTTTAAAATCTTTTATCTAAATTAATTGTTAATATTTCGAAACGAATTACTTAGAAAATGTGTTACATAATAGACAAGGAAGTGGAAAAAGGACGCTTATGCTATTTGCAGAAAATTACAAAGTACAATAGTGCATTTAACCGAATATTGGATTCTCTAACAACAAATGTCATCTTGCCAATTGTTTGCTACAACGCTCTACCCACCTAAAGAAAAGCATAAATCTTTATGAATGATTAAACAAATGACATGACCTACAAAAAAAATACTAACACGCTTTGGGCATCGCAAAACAACTATTATATGTGTTTATATATTTATGTTTATTTGATATGAATATCTTGGCCCGCAAAATATCTTTTCATGGATTTAAAATTTCAATGAAAAAAATATGTATTGTGTATTTTTTATCAATAATTAAAATGTTAAGATGGAGTTTGACGCTTCTATTATTTTATCTATACCTAATATTATAAAGAGGAAGCCCGAATTTATTGACTTTGTTCAGACGAGTTGCGACGACGACTTTGTTTATCTCTGGAACCACCATAGCTTGTGAATAAATAAAACATCATTTGAAAGGTACATTATTCCAGATGGTTATAGGCTATTAATTATTATGACCCAAGCAAAGACTGGGTCGGCCACTAGTAGCTAATATTATTACTGAGCCCCCGTGTTGGAGTAAAGCACCCACCAGATACAAAAAAAAATGTACTATGATTGAGATCAATATAGTACCTTATAAATATTTTGCTGGATAATCTTCTGAGATGGGCATTCCAGTTAAGACCCAAAACTAAGAAAAGTGGTCAAGGGTCATAAGCTTCATTTTAGAGCACTCTTCTAGAAACCAAGCCCAATCTCTTTTGTAAAGGTCATGGAACGAGGTGAAGCTTAAGACCGGTCGTGATGAAGGACTGCTGTAGACACTCTCTGTCCCAGCAAGGGGACATAGGATTTTGAGTCAAGACTGTAGTTGTATCAGTACACGCTCTTTATGCGTACAGCTAAGGAGTGGAATTCCCTGCCGGAGTCTGTGTTGCCTAGGAGTCTTTATGTTAAGCGTGCTTCACCGTCGACCACATCATCGCTTACCATCAGTTGATATAGTGGTCAAACGCGAGCATATAAATAATACAATAATTACAGCGTCAAACTCCATCCAAACTGCTTTCAACTAATGCCTTATACAAAATTACTAACAATCTTTATTTCTTCTTCCTACCCGCCGCTCGGAACGCCGTGGGAACCTATACACGTAACTATAAACCTTCCTAACAGGCATCCTCCGTTATAAAGTGGATTTTCAATCTCTGCAACTCGACGAACCGCTAGACGACGTAGACTTAGACGATTATTAAAAAATATACGTTTCACTTATATGAGAAAAAAACATAAAAAACACCATTTCGACTCTTAGCTTTAGGGTTTTATGCTTGCATTATTGTGTCTTGAGTCGTATTGGTTTTGACGCTGCGTTTCTGAGAGCATTTTTTACTTCGACTATTCAGCTTCTGATGGCACATGACAGGGGATAGACAAGAACATTCATAAAAAACCATTTGTTCAAATGCTGGTGAGTTATAACTAAAGTTCGCTGCAGCGCTAAAACATTATCTATGCAATCAAACTATTAAAACATGCAGCGCTAGATCGCTTATAGAGTTTAGTTTACTCGCGATCAAAACGTCGTAAGCGCCATGAAATTCATGATGCGTTTCGTTCAACATAGTGTAAAGTAAGGTGTACGGATTGCAGAACAGTTCAGTCGAACAGAGTGTTTGGATCGCCAAATCTATTGCGTAGTACATCTATATCGATGGTAACACGATAACCCTTGGCAAGACTGGGGTTGACCTTAAAATCCTAGAGCAAGGTTATTTCGAGCATGCGTAAGGTCGATCCATGATAGTTTTGACACGTCAAGGTGCGGGGGCACTAACGTAACGCCTACTAATGACAGCCAGGACCAACAGTTCAACGTGCTTTCCGAGGCACAACGTAAACATGATGCTATATCACCTCTTTAGGCATAGATAGTTGGATTTCTGTATATCCCTGTCAATCAGGGCTAGTCAAAACGTAGCTCTCCGTTGCCTCATACCTAGGCTAGTTGACAGAATTAATTTGAAGAGAAACATTCGTCGTCAGAGGCTAAATAGTTGATAAACACAGAGCATGGAGACGTCTCGAGGTCACTGGTAGAGACAGCATTGTCAAAACTGTGCATACAAACTAACGGTCTCAGTGCGTGTCACCATAAAGAAACTGACGACCCATGACTATTCCACAGTATAAGTATACAAACAGTATGGAAACTATCTACAAACGCTCGAAACGGCACTCACACAAACATGCGCTCCGACGAGACCCCTAAGCAGCGTTCGTGGTGCTGTCAGTAGTGCGAGCCGCTTAGGGGTCTCGTCGATGCGCATGTTTGTGTGAGTGTGCCGTTTCGAGCGTTTGTAGGTAGTTTCCGTACTGTTCGTCCATATGTGTACTGTGACTATTCTATGTATTTGACAGACAAAGCCCAAGAAATTTGGACCAATGTCGGGCTCCAATGACACTGGCGCACCGTGCAATACGCGTCGCTTACGCATTCAGAGTCAAACCTCGGTGGTGCGTACGAGTAAGGCTCTCTTGCACGAACAAATTAAGTCTAGGGTTACTTGCTAACACAAGGTTAAATTAACAGTTTGTCAATTTAACCTCGTGTTAGCAAATAACTCGGAGTTTATTGTTTCGGTGCTTGGGATCACTTACTTTAGTAACTTCCGATGCAGTGATTCCATAATCTGTAGTTACTACAAAAGGGACTGTTTTGAATAGTCTGTTGATTCTAAGATATCATAGACTTAACATTGTTAGTTTCATACTTATTTGTTTTTTGTTATTGCATGTCTTGTTGTGTTTTGATAAAAGTATGAAATTAATAATGTGGTCCAGATTGAAACCATTTCAAGCAACCGAAAGACAAAAAAAAATCGTAGGTACTAGCAGTATAATAAATGAGGACAAACTTTTTGTGCTAGTATATCAATCAATCGACTAAAGTCGAATGTGACTCTTCAAAACTTGCCTCGCAGATTGACTCTTGCCAGTAGGCGACATATCTCAAAAACGCAGTGATCAATCACCCAGTTCGACCTAATATTTTTCTAGTTAATATTCCCCCTCTAGTTCTAGTTGAACCTATTTTCATTATTTAGTAACTATTTGCTTTAAAACACCACGCGTTTTTATACATTATCCCCCTTCAAATTAATTAGTAGTTTGTTCAGTTGTTTGTTTGTTTGTTTTTGATGTTGAACATCGGGATTATTACGAAGTTTTACGAGTGAAAAAAAGAAAAGTGAAAAAGAAAGATAAAAAATATAATAAAAATAAATACAATTTTGTAAAAAAATAAAATCCATTGAGTGAAAAGGAACGCACATGTTTTGGAAGATATTTTAAATATGTTAATAATGGAGTCCCATAAAATGAAATATTCATAAATTACTATTGAATAGAAACAAAGTTTTCTAAATACTACGCGATGTATTTTTTTATTATAATTACATATTTGCTATCTATCGGGCATGAATCCAGAACAGAGGCCGCTAGGAATTTCTATTAAATAAATTCTATAAGTAATAACACTAACCGAGTATTGAACCCAGGACCCTGCGTTCAAAACTCGCGCTTACGGCCACTGATGCAATGAAATGCCGAAAAAAAATGCAATTATTTAATTAATTAATAATAATAATATGTTTAATAATTATTAATTCGTTATAATATTATTAATTAATTAGGGTAATTATATACAAAAGCATCATTTGCTTAGCATTTTTCCAACAACATTGTGATCGCCTTCGAAAAAAAAAAAAGTATCACAATAACCAAACTTATAAAAAGAGTGGCCTTATAAAATCTGCTGAAATATTACTTTACAAGTAAAAATTATACATTTAGACATAATTAAAACATGTTAGTATCTCGTACCCATAGAAACTTTGATATAGTATAACATAACTGCAGGAATCAGCATTTTTCTATATCTCTATCCGTTTCTGTCATTAATAACTGTATTCTAGAGCGAGCAAATAGCTGAGGACATTCGCGTAGAAAATCTATTTACATGCGCATGCGCATGCATGGACTTCTTGAATAAGCGAAGGGGTATGTAGATATTGTAACAGTTGGCGTTCTGTCTGCGCCCCTGGGAAAAAGCTAGAGATTATTAAGTACGGCTTTCTTTCTCTGAATTGCGTACGCAAATTAATTGCCAAAAAATGTAAAAAATATGTGCATTTGGATAAATAATTTAAACAGCTATACATAAGGTTCTGTTTTGCGTTGCAAAAACAACAACAAATTCTATGACCTTTCGATATTACTAGACATTCGAAAATCAACTTTAAAACAGTTGTATAAAGTTGATATTTGTTTAAGTGGAAACAAGTATGATAGATAGTCCTTAAAAAAATTACTTCTGGTGTCAGAAAAGGAGAGATATACAGAAAAAAAAATGCTATTCTGTTCTGATAAATATTATTTCCCCTTTTAAAAGCGGCGTAATAATCCCGATTTAATAGAAAACTTTTGAAATGTAATCTGCATAATCAATATTATGGTGAACAGTATATATATCAGCAATAATATACATCTAAATAAATGAAATATATAAATAAATAACAGTCGGTACACGTTTTGTGGTCGTTTTCAAGTTAGATTTTGATAAAATATACTACACAGTAAGAAAACGAGCAAACGACGAGTCTGTGTTTCCCGATAGCTACAACCTAGGGATCTTTAAATCAAGAGTGAATAGGTTACTTCATGGCAAGTGTGTTCCATCGTCAACCACATCATCGCTTATAAGTGAGATAGTGATCAAACTCAAGCCTAATAAAGCATAATTAAGATAATGCTTGTCAATATACGTGTATCTAATTCAAATATTGACGAAAATACCACCTTTACAATCTCAAGACAGAATCATCAATCATCTGGTCTTACCGAATGCAGTTGAATACAAGTATTTTGAATCAACAGCCTATCTGACCTCCAAATCCCAGTTACTGGGTACAACGATACAGTTTCGGCTGATTGTCATTGTGACCAGGTAAAATCGGACCTATTTCTGTCTGACCTCCAAACCTAGTTACTGGGTACAACGATACAGTTTAAGCTTGTTGTCATTGTGATCAGTTAAAATCGTAGCTATTTCTATCTGACCTCCAAATCCCAGCTACTGGGTACTTGGATACAGTTTAGGCTGATTGTCATTGTGACCAGGTAAAATCGGACCTATTTCTGTCTGACCTCCAAACCTAGTTACTGGGTACAACAATACAGTTTAAGCTTGTTATCATTGTGACCAGATAAAATCGTAGCTATTTCTATCAGACCTCGAAATCCCAGCTACTAGGTACAACGATACAGTTTAGCCTGTGGTTGTCATTGTGACCAGATAAAATCGGACCTATTTCAATCTGATCTTCACAATCCAGATACTTGGTATTACCAGAAGGTTTTGTAAGAAAGTGCTAATGTTACCAGAATAATCACAAAATGTGTACACGACCAATTACATATATAAATTATTTAATACTTATTGTCCAGAAATATTCGCTTAGTATAGTTTTTTTTAATACATAACAATTATATTGATTACGACTAATAATATAATATTTGTGTGTATTTAGTTTTCACATTTTCTTTTTATTTCTCATCGTACGCCTACTTATAAGTGTTGTACAGATTTTATATACTTTTAGTGTAGAAATCTTATTCGATGCATGGAAAGTAGTATGCGTGGATTGGGCGGGGGACTATACAAACTAAAGATCTTTTATGAAAGTATAAATTGAGTGAATAAATCTGCCAAAACTTGGTTTTACCGTAAAATTTTCTGAAGAGAACGAACAAGCTTTGATCAAGAATACTCGAAGTTGCGAAAATAAAATGTAGTCGCACTATGAATGGACGACACGGTTGTCGCAGTGGTTGAGCGATCGACTGTTGCGCTGCGTGTCGCGGGTTTGATTCCCGCACGGAACAAATATTTGTATGGCCTACAGAAATTTGTTCCGCATCTGTCTGTTTGTGTATGTGAGTTTATTTGTTGGTTAACGGTTCCTAATATAAAGCAAGTTTTTATTTAAATATTTTACTTGATAACTGCATTTGACGGAGTCATCACATGAAAAAAAATATTGCAACAGCGATCGTTACAACAGATGGCTTCATTTAAAATGTCAAGTTGGTTAAAACATTACCCTCCCTTTAGGTCCATCGGGTAAAAAAGTAAAATGTTTGCTCACCCCGCCCACAATCCTACGCTTGCTATACGATATACCAAACACGCTTAACTTGAAACGAATCTAAGCTAAATTTGATTGATATTCATATACATCTAGATTGATAATGTTTTGATGTATTTAGTTAACTGTTTTATTAATGCATCTATTATTGTTATTTGGCGATTGCACTTAAAAGTAACCCAGTAATGAACATTGCAATAGCGTTTCGGTATCTATCTTAAGGCCCAGTTTTTTTTTATCAGTAGTTAACTTAACCAATCAATCTGCCTAGCCTTTTCCCAACTATATTGGGGTCGGCTTCCAGTCTTACCGGATTCAGCTGAGTGCCAGTGATTTACATGGAGCGACTGCCTGTCTGACTTCCACAACCCATGTAACTGGGTAACACGGTACCCCTTGGCAAAACTGGTGTCACATATAAAGCTTCTGACTACCCGTAACGACTGTCAAAGATCTTCAAAATGACAGCCGGGACCAACGGCTTAACGTGCTTGCCGGGGCACGGAGGAAACTCGGTATGTTGAAATGGTCACCCATCCACGGACCGACCTCGTCAAGCCTTGCTTAACCTTGATGATCGACCAGTGCGGCTGTTATTATTTAGCCACGAGCTCCTCAGCAGTTAACTCAACCATTGGTTAAATATGCTAACCAATGGTTTCAAAACTCGGTAAAATGCGTATTTTCAGCAATTGTTATCCTAACAAATAGTCAAATAAAATGAACGGTTAATTATTTAACCATTTGTTATACTTACAATTGAAGATAACATGCGTTTTATTGAAATTTGAAACCATTATTTACCATAATTAACCATTGGTTAAGTTAACTAGGGATAAAAAAACTGGGCCTTAGGCCTGTGATTGGCTGTTGAAAATTCATTCAACCAACCACATCAGATAACGCCTGCTTGACAATTTGTCACATTAATTCTGCGATAATTTAATGGTGAGAAACTCGGTCTTAGTCAATGAATCTAATTTAAATATCACTGTAAGGCCCGCTTGCTCCACTCTGGGTTATCTTACTAACTCTTAAGTTAGTAGCTAACCCCGTGTTATTTTTGATATTTGTCTATGACATATATCAAATTTACCTCGTGTTGGCAAATAACAACTTGATCATATCAATCGGTATTGAGATTTTATCCAAAGAATTAAGAAATCAAGCACTTGCTATGGGCGTTTTTCATTATATCGGTATTTCCAATTATTGGAACCAATCTAGTTGGCGAGCGAGATAGAGCTATAAGACAGCTGAATGCTAGAATGAGAAAGCAATAGTGTTATTAGTGCCATCGCCAAATATTTGTTTAGTTAAATCTAGCTAATATTATATTTCATTGATGATTATGTGAGAAACTGGTCATTCTTTTAGATATCGTAAGTGTTAGTTGAAACAAACACTATGCTATTTAAAATACGGTCGATTTTCTATTGCACATTATATTGTTAAACCGTGCCTGCAGTCATTCTAAAATAAACTTTCTGTTCCTGTTCTTATAGTTGACTTAAATATAAGCAATAATATACTGGTTCAAATCTATATTAATGACAAAGCACATTCTTAATCTTCATCGCTAAAATATTTTATAAACTTGCAACACTAACATTCTGATAGAGTTGTCACATGAAAAAATAATTTCTGATCATTATCTACAGATGACTCTTTCAAAATGTTCCTTATATGGTTACTCAAAAATAAGCTATAACACTTTTGTACCGAAGGCTGTAAAACGTATGTAATAGTTTGTATTATAGAGTTATTAGGTTTAAAATGTATCAATGCAAATCTGGAAGGAATTAGTTTGTGTTATTTAGAGTATATGTCACTCAAAATAAAATAGACAAGATATTGATTTGCAAACTCGCCATGCTTGGGGAAATTATCAAAAAGAATTGTTTACTTCAATTAGGCCAATAAGCGGCACTTTTGAATGGCAAAAAACGATAGCAGGCATGCATTCTGGAGAGAACAGTACCTTCTTTTTCTTATAAAATCATTTGCCCCACACTAGGCATTTTTTGATGTATCGTGGGTGCGTTGCGTTTATAAACATATAAACTCATATACACAAACACCCAGAGCAAATATTTTGTATATTTGTTTTTTTTTTTTTTTTAATTATGCCGGTAACTATCTGTAGGTCACACAAAGTATTTGTCCCGTGTGGGAACCGAACCTGCGACACGCAGCACAGAAGTCAATCGCTCAACCACTGCGCCAACCGTGCGCCGAAGCAACCTTTACCACCAGTACCTGCTGGTGGTATAAGCTATTAGATCGAACACAAGAAGGCACATAACTTTTTATAATTTCTTCCATCACCACTGGTCTCAAAACGGTGAAGGAAGACATGAGGAAACCGGTATGACTAGAAGCAAAATTACAAAGCCATGTGCAATCTATCAACTGCTGTGAACGGTCCACAGTCCATTCTCTCACGCTAAGAGGAAGCCAGTACTGTGTCCCAGCAGTGGGGACAATTATTCATTTATTTGTTTATCCTATCAATGATACGCCTTACACCAATGGAGTATATTTATGGAATAAGTCCAGGTTTCCTCCCGATGTTTTCCTTCACCGTTGTCAACGATTCCCAAGATAAACTTAGAAAGTACATATGCATTGAAAAAGTCACATTATTACTTGCCCGGATTTGAACCGACGACCTCAAGCATGAGAGGCGAGGTCTTAGCCACCTCACCTTATAAGTTGATTTGATTCGGTCAAGACAGATTTGCGTGGCGAGGTACCAAATCCATATCTAGTTTAAAAAACAAACGTTAACGGTATGTCAAGTGTACTTCTAATAGGCAATTTTAATGTTTATTAAAAACCTCGCAGGGTGAATGATCTCAAAATGTCATTGTAATATTCAGAAATAAAGAAAGTAACGTATAGAAGAAGTGAAACTCATTGCAATTTAGGTGATTTTGGAAAACAATTTTATTACTATAACCATAAAGTTTAGTTTCGGCTACAACTTCTATATGTTAATGACATTTTAAACGACGTCATTCTAAAATCAACTTAATTCCGACCTGAGTAAAGTTGATATTTGTTTGGATGATATCGAAGGGCGAGTTTCACTTCTTAACATTTTTAATCAAATTAGTAATATTGTTGAAAAGCTAGAAGAAGTAGGAATAGTAGTTTTTCCATTACAATGCCATGATATGTCTGTAACTATAGCTGGTTCACGAAGTAACGGCCCGATTTGTTCAACGGTTTTTAATTTGTATTTCGAATCCTTAACGTAGTAACGTAAGTTGCCAGCGTTGTAAAGTATCGCACTTTACAACGCTGGCAACTTGTGTACTTTTTACGAATAAAATTAAATATCGAATATACTTGTTTCTTCGAAAGAATTGAAAGAAAAAAAACACATAAGGATTCATTTATGCTAAACGCTTATTTTAGAGTTTTGTGGCATTTGAATGAATGTTGGATATTTGTTGTTATTTTTGTTGTTCAGTATTGAATCGTTTATACCGTCACTATTTGCCAAAACGATTACCAACTGTTGGAGCTGGCTTCCAGGCTAACCTATACCAGCTGAATATCAGCATGTTACATGGAGCGTCTGCCTATCTGACCTCCACATCCCAGTAACTACGGGTACCACGATACAATTTAGGCCGGTTGTCATCAGTGACCAGAAAAAAACGGGCCGTTACTGCGAATTCGAACTCCAAAAGAGCCTTAACTTGAAAGCCAATCTAGATTTAAAATAAAGCAAATAAACCTATATAACATAGTTCGTATCAATTAATAAGACGCTTAACTAGGATTATAAAGAAGCTAACTAAATACATGCACAAAAATATTATAATAATAAATGAACAAGTAATTATGTGTAAAGGAATCAGTGTCAGTTTGCGTCATGTAAGTCGCTCTGGGGTCTTAGGCCCTGCGCACACCGCTGGAGGCGCGGCGGAGAGCAATTGAAGACAACAATTTAATATAAACCTTAACTACCTTGACATACGGACAATATAAGATCACTGTGTCGTGCGCCGCTCGGCTCGTTCTTATTTATCTTTGCCATGACATTTTCAACTTTATAACGTAATGATTAGAGTCTAATTTAAATTGTTATCTTCGCAGTATCTTCGCCGCGCCTCTCCAGGTGTGTGCTGGGCCTTAGGCGGGTCACTTAAGGGCTTATTACACTACACGGTATTCAGGGCCCTAAATCCTAATTTAGGGTAGTGTAATAACTATTAGGGAGTTAGGGTTCCCAAAATATCGAACTTATTGACACAGAATGATGAAGTGACCCGGTATTCAGGGCCCTGAATACCGTGTAGTGTAATAAGCCCTTTACTTGTTGATCAAAAGCAATGCTTTAGGCGTGGCTATTCAGGTTCTGATTCGGATACAAGATTATATCAAACTCATTTCGTGCCTTTTTGCCGCAAAAAAAAAAAAAAATCATTTTATCAATTCTTGTCATAAGCTAGTCAAATTTTACTGTGTTTACATGGCCGAAATATACTGGCAACTATGAAGACATTAGAGTAGTGAAAATCGGATTCCATTACTAAATAGAGTTTATTAGAATTAGGGTCTTAGCGCATCGTCAATACGACACATTTTATATTGTCTCCCATCAAATAAAGAATTTAAAAAATATTTATACATTTATTAGCTGTTCGAATATTTCTGGACAAGTTTTTACGACAGGTATATATTCATCATAACAAATATATATATAGAGAAGCATATTGTATGAACGTTTTAAAGAGAAGGTGATTTTTTAAAGGAGCTTTGAGTATTTTATAGCTTCCGTCAAAATCCGGGGAACTAATTTTATAAATCTACTTAATAGGAGGACCAAACTAAAGGAAGTAATAATTGGTGGATTATTAAAAAGAAAGTCAACGAAATTGCTAAATTAAATAATTCACTGCTTGCAAGCAGATTTCGAAAATTTCGTTTTAAAAAAAAATGTTTTCGAAAATAGGTTTTTTATAAAATTAAGTGATACAAATGATTTCAATTATTATAGTGCAATAAGAAACAAAAGAGTTGTAACAAATTGTTTTATGTTAGTTAAGGGTGTGTTAAAATTTAAGGTAACAAGTTGGATTGTATGCTTTTCTTATATATAAAAGAGTTTGCAATGGTATTTGTTCGTTATTATTGTTATTACCCACTAGAGACTTTCCAGCATTGTCTTTGCGATACTTCCTCGTATTTCAAATGTCATTAGACGGTGCCCCTGTTTATAATTGTTTACCTTCAAAAGGCACCTGGAATTTTGGGGGAAATACCAGGGTGTGTGGGATTTTTACCTCGCTAAAACAACCCCGGTGATCACCAATCAGTACGTAGACCCCAGTCCTAGTTAGGACACATCCCTGGTGAGACATCCTGAGATAGCTCCTCCCCTGTGCCTTGCCTCCCTGGGAGACATCCTGAAAGAGCGTCTGCCCTCGCTGTGCACGGCAGCATGTGATCACTGTGCCACTGTCTTTCCTGGAGTCACTTGGTGGGCGGACAAAGTTAGGCAGTGATCCCCAATGCTGCGGATTCGCTAGACTACTCGCCCGCGGGCTATGACCATCTGAATTGACTAGCATAAGTCCGTCTTATGTCTGTTGGATGTGTGACCGTCACTGACAGATATAGTAAAGACATTTTAATTGTTTCTTCAGGATTTATGGAGATTCATTTACTCTGCGCATTTTTCCTGTTGATGTCGGCTTCAGGAGTTGCAGTGGTTAGGAATAATGTGGCGGGAAGATCCCCAAAAAGAAAGACCTGTAGTAGTGAATGCAAGTCTTGTCTAGGGAATCTGGGGGGTGACCATAAGCTCCTAGAGTAAGGTTATTTTGAGTGTGCGTAAGGGACAGGTATAGAAGGCATATAAACACACTCAAAATAACCTTACTCTAAGAGCTTAGGGGGCGTCCATAAATTACGTGAGGTGTTTTTTAAAATTTTCTGTAGGTGAGATGTCGTGAGATTTTATTCAACCCTCTCCCCCAATCTCTCGTGAGATTTTTCAAAATGTGGGTTTCTTATGTAAACGCGTTGGATTGTTATTGTAAAAAGAAAAAAATCTTCGTGCTTTCATTTACGGCTAGTTTAAGACTAGTAATCAATATGATTACGCTTAAGATTTTATCTTAAGCAACTACAATCTGGATTAAATGGACCAAAATAGTACATTTTATTTTTGTTCCAATCAGAAAAAAATTGCGTGATATTTGCCGAGACCCCCCTCCCCCCCTTAAACATATCACGTAATTTATGGACGCCCCCTTATGGTCACCCCCCAGGTCGGAGTCTGTGTTACTTGAAAGCTCCAACCTGCAGCATAACTGCGTAAGTGAATTCGGTAATGCAGAATAATCCACCAATCACATACGAGATTAAAGACGCGATGTGGATTTGGATGTGATTTGTCGATTGTTCATACTCTATGCTCTTTGCCTTGCCGAATTCACTTAACCGTTAAGGCTGCTAGAGGTCTTAGTCTTGATTGAATAGGTTACTTCTAGGCAAGCGTGCTTCACCGTCGACCACATCATCGCTTACCATCAGGTGAAACAGTGGTCAAACGCGAGCCCATATAAAAAAGGTGGACGTCCTGCTAGTTAGTCACCTCCCAAAATATCTTTTAGTTTTAAGTATTCCCTTCAAAATTTCCCCTTATAATTTAAGTCGTAAGGAAGAAATAATTATGTAAGTTGGTTTGAAAAGTTTTGATTTCATTTTCATCTATTCGGATTGATTGTTCACAGTATGCATTGACTTGATTTTTTATTGTGATTCTTTCATCGCCTACAAATACAGGAACGTAAGTCTTTAGAAGCGCAGTTCAGAAGATTACATTGAATAGCAAACTTTGAAAACATAGACAAAGCCTAAAGTTGAATAAATAACGAGGCAGACTTTAAAAGACTCCTGGAGTCTGTACTATAACGTGTCAACATTACCATTATGCATTCCGCTGTAAGAAAGATAGAGCTATTCATCCTGTATAGCTTCGTCTCCCTCCCACAGTGGGACACATCAGTAATTTTGCGCCTTATCATACTGAAATTAAAGTTTATTATTCAATGTTATAAGAGTATATTTTCTGTGCTCTTGATAATAAGTTAAATGAGCAAACGTTTTAATAATCGACATTTATATAATAAAACATTTTCATTAACATATTTTTCTTTTACTAACATGCTAACACTGGAAACGAGGTAATTTCAACATTTTGTAGTGTGCGTGTGTTATTTTTAAATTTATTTACTTTTTCTTGCATGATTGGTGGTATATTTTTAAAACAAAAAATAGTTCTGGTAGTTTTCAATTTTGGCTGAGCGATTTTAATATATTATGATATGGATTTTCAAAGATCTGCATGCGACTGTGATGATCTGTGTGAAAAAATGCAAGAATTTATTTTGTTTTCTTTGTAGAACTTTTATCCTGGTTGCTAAGCTACGTTACTGTAGATTTTTTATACACAAGTATGAAAAATTTCCTTATAGTGAGTTTAGCTTAAATTAGCTTCTCTCTTCGCTCTGAGTCTGCATCTAAAAAGCAGCAGCCTTATTGCGAGCTGAAAGACCCGGTGTGGATTTCCGTCTATGTGATTTGTCGATTTTTCGTACTCTTAGCATTGCCGAATTCATTACGCAATAAGGCTGCTGATTTTGAAATAGAATAACTTTAAAGGTTCACTACCGACCAGAGACACTGATGCGGTGACACTGAAATTCGCGGAGATAAGGTCTAAAGCGCCGTATAACACGTATAATATTCACAACGGATCTTTGTGTCTCTGAATTGGCTGCAAGACTGCGCAGTAGCTATTTTTGTGTCAACATTGAAAGTGAAGATAGCAATGTATAACTGTCTCTTTCACTCGCTTACGTTTGTCGCATCATCCTATCTCGCTTACTCTATGCAGTTAAACTGTTTCCTGCTCAATACTTGACAGAGCCAACTTCAGAGACACAAAGATCCACTGTGATTATTATATCGCTTTTGAGTCCAGAACACTTCGAACGCGGAAGCGATAATTAGGACATTTTTTGTTGCGAATTTCAGTGTCTTGTAGTTCGGACGGACGATATTCTTAAAGCATTCAAAATCAACTATACTGTGATTTTTAATTTCGTGGACTAAACTGACAGCTGCTATTGACCTTATTTTTTTTTAAATGTTGCAAGCGCGGAGTATAGTGTTGTAGGTAAGGCTCAATCATAAGTGATTCATCGAATTGATGTGACATGACTCCTGAATTTATTTTTACTAATTGGTGTAAATAAATGTTTTATGAATATAAACAATAACAATAAAAAACAGAATAATAACAAAATAAAATAATATAATATAATAAAAAATAATATTAATAAAAATATATATAATATTAATCTATACTAATATTATAAAGAGGAAAGATTTTTTTGTTTGTTTGTACCGAATAGGCTCCGGAACTACTGGACCGATTTAAAAAATTCTTTCACCAATAGAAAGCTACGTAATTCCTGAGTAACATAGGCTATTTTTTAATCCCGTAAACGGGTCATGTGGGGTGGCCCACGGGAGCGAAGCCGCGGGGAACAGCTAGTATAATATATTTAAAAAAAACAGTATTCATACACATAGTACATGAACTTTTATTGTGTTAAATATGAAATCAATAATAAAATAAATGGAATCGATAAAGTTAAGTCTGACATAAATGAGTAGAAACTAAATATGGGCCGCTAGTTTCTAAACAAATTATTTTATTATGCCGTGAAATAGTTTCATTTTTGATCTACTTCGATTTTCGATTAACTTTCGATCACTCAGGATAGTTAGGGTACGACACTATTTTAATGTAACGATAAAGTGTCAACCCCCCAAATGTCAGTTTACTCCACGAAATAAAAAATCACATTATAGTAAGATTTGATTTGACCACAGAAAATAAAAAACTGGTGACAGAATTGCGATTTTTATGCAACAATTTCTAATATCTACCCATATTGTCCACAGGCTTACTCCGTTACAAGGTGGACTTCCAATCGATGCAGCTCGACGACGAAGAGATCGACAATCTGTACGACATCGACGACTATTAAACGCGCGTCTCCGTCGCATTGTCGCAACTGTGTGCCGTGTCGCACGGCTGCGTTCGATGTGTGCCTTTACTTATATAATATTAGGTCAATTTAAATTTTGTTGGTGAAACTTTACAGCTTTGATGGGTGATTTCTAATGATAATTAAACAAAAAAAAAATAATTATTTCAATTTTAAGTAAGTTCGACAGTACTATGGCAGAGTTTCAGGTACAAAAATTATCTCAAGCGACAATTTTCAAAGCTGCTTTTGTTTATTGGAGATTATTTCAACTTACAAAAGCGTCGCTTACCTTGCGCTTAGTTTGTGACGCGTCGATAACTTTTTCCCAGAATACGTGTTTCATCGGTAAAGTGAACTCTGAAGTTTCGCTGATCAATTTATTTTGACCTCGTATTAAGGTGGTATACTGTCATATTTTAATGCTCACCTTTTGAAATATACTCACGCCGTTCTCTCATGGAGGTAGGCAGACATTACAATGCTCCGCGATTCGATTGTTACTAAGCAACTCGATGCAACTTTTTTGTAGGACCATCCAAACTAAGATGTCTCTCTGTCCTATTTTCTTTTAATGAATTTATTTATTGAACTTGTCAATGAGGCACTTATTCCCGAAGATCAGGCAGGTACTGATCTTAAGTCCCATGATATTTTAGTAGCGGTACCATAGAGCTAGAATTCTGCTCGGCGACAGCTGTTACCAACACTTCCCATTCAAACTAGGCTTGTTACTTTTTACATGCACTATTATAGAAATCAATCGTATAAACTGACAAAAAGGTTTAAACTCAAACTCTTATGTAAAATTGGTCACCCATCCACGGATCCACCTCAGCAAGCGTTGCTTAACCTTGAAGATTGATGCGTTTAGCCATGAGCTCCTGTAAATATTATTGACAGTGTACCACCATATTTACTAAAAGACTGACAGTTTGCAATATAATTATATTAACGTTGTCCGTTGCTGAATGAGTTGTTATACGAACTGTTGGTCTGAAGGCGTTGAACCAGTGGTTTAGCCGTAGTAAATATAATACCAGCCTGTGGCACCCCACTGCTGTATAAAGGCGTCTTGTCATACAGAGAAGGCACGGAAAGGCCAGAAAGCGGATTTTTTTTTACCGGTTATCGCCTAAGTGCATAGGGAATTTTTATATCGGTTTTGTTCTACAAAAGTTCGTAATTAGTTGATGTATTAACCGGTTATGAACGGTTTCTGTCGCCTACCTTCAATGCCCAACAGTGCTGAAGTACAAAAACGATTAAATTTTAGGCGCGCGCGCTCTATATCGGTTAATTGGAGTTTTCTTTAACGTTTAGAGTCCGAACACAATAAATGAATAACTCCGATTGTAACATTTTTAAACCGGTTTTAAGCCTTGTGCACGAGAATTGATCACCCAGTTGGTGGATTATAGTGAAGCCGAGATTAATACACAAACAAAACACTACTTTTTCCGCGGCTTTGCTCTTGTGACGTACTCCACAGGAAACGTGCATTTTTGTTATGTAAATAGTAAATACACAATTATAATATAGCTTTTTATTATGTAATGATTTTTTGTTCTAATCGAATCAGTTCTTCCTTTTAATAACATAATTATAAACAATTTTATCTCTTAATAGTTATTAGTTTAGATTATTTAGTTAATTTTTGGCTGAGGCGATGATTTTATTATTATGTTTTAAAATTACCGTGTAAGGATTTGATAGCTGAAATACAATAATATAAAAATTATATCCGAGGGTAGGCAGACGTATTCAAGTACAGATGACAATCGGCCTCGAAATACAATAAACCATATGTCACCAATATGCGAAGGAGGGTTCGTACTTAAAAAATACTCATGAACAACATAACCTCTCCTTTTGTTGAAGTCGAGAAATTTTTTATTATGTGTAGAGATGCTGGCGTCAACGTAAATTTACCCCCGGTTTCTCGACACTCGATTATCTGGCTCTTAACATAATCGACGAATAATCGCCGGTTGATAATTTGTCACATTAATTTTGTTGAGTTACCCCCGGCCTTAGCCAATACCGACTAACCGAATAACTTCTGTATAAACGGCTGCTAAACTTGTTTTTTTAAGAAAAGTATTTATAAAATAAAATCCAAGCAAAGAAGCTATTTATAGGCAAATTCTGCCTAAATTGTCTGCATTGATAAATCTGCCTATTCTAACTTATGTTGGGGTCGGCTCCCAATCCCGGACGCAGCAGAATCCTAGTATTTAACACAGAGGGACTGCTGTTTGCATTAAATAATATATCACAAGAATCTATCTATCTGGCTAAAATTAAGACTGATTTGTAACTGTCACAAGAAAACCACTGGTTTACACCTAAAGTATTGCTATAAGACACGGCACACATTTTCGACTGTTCAGATCGCATTTGGGACTTCTATACGCACTTTAGTCGCAAAATATCGTCAAACAGTCCATTGCAATAATTAGAACATGACAGTATTTTTGTTGTCGATCGCGCGACTGAATCGCAAATGCGTGCGACTAATCGCAAAATCGTGCGACTTAGTCGCAAGCTCCAAATGCGATCGGTATTTTAAAAACCAACCAAGACATCTGTATTTTTTTGTTCTCATTAAAAATACTTGATTATTTTAATTACTATAAAAGAATATGATTTCCTATGTATTAGCTAATAATACCTGCACAGGTTTTTAAACTATTTTATTTGTTATATTGTATGATAATAAACTTGCGGTTGGTGGATCACAACATTTCTTTATTATTACCTTAACTCCTCTGAAAAAACCCGCTGTTTAGTTCTCGCCAAACTTCATGGCCGCCCTGAAGTTGGCAACGGCTGCGCAGTAGTAAATCTCATACAAAAACAGCACCGTTTCGTGCCTCGCGCATCCGGTATACCAACTTCAGGTTGGCCAAGAAGTTTGGCGAGGGCTATAAGACCAGCGAGACCCAAACGGGACGGCAATACAGTGCATGACCGCAACTCTGATAGTAAGCAGCCTTATTTTTGAAACCCGAACGACCGTCCCGAGTTACCGCCTAGCGCGGTACATAGCTCATGTTCATCTCAGCGAGCTGTCTAGTTAATTCGTTCGTGTTGTATAGAACAATCATCTCTCGAAGGCGGATGAATCGTAACAAAATTACTCTTATTTCCGCGTCATGATAGTCACGTAACCAGCCTTCGTGAGATAGAACAACTATACGTACATGACCTGCCATTGTTCAGTGAACACACTGCATAAATAACAGATTTTGGGAATAATAACAATCTTATAAAATACGCCTCTAATAAATAATAATTGTCTGACATAAAGTTTTTTACGATCGGTGGCTATAGGCATAGTTTAAACAAATTGTGTTAAACGCCATCTATTGCAAAGAGCTCAAAACGAAAGATCGATGTGCTACTTTTAAAGTTTTAACTATTCTATCACACATTGGATTCCAATTGAAGTTAGTCTTCACATATTTTTTTTGTGTTAAAAAAGATGATTTATAAATGTTAATTTATAAATTAGCATTAAATAAGTCTTAATTTTTACTAATCTTATTTCTGCCGTTTAACATGTTTTAATGATAGATATTTTCACATTTGGTTACCTATGCTGCCATCTATGATGTTTTTTTAGACTAATTATAATTCGTACCGGTTGAGAGTGCATGCTTGCGCAATGTTTCGCAGAGACAAAGAACCGCTGCGACTACTGTACTTACTATTATAATTATAACAAACAAAGTCTTCAATTTTTTGTTTAAAAAACAATTTACGAGTATAAATGGATAAATAAACAAGGCAGTTTTGATTTTTACTAATCGTATTCCAGCCAAAATTTTTAACATTTTAAATGATTGATACTTTCACATTTGTTACCTATGCTGCCATCTATGATCTTATTTTAAGACTAATTATAATTTGTACTGGTCGAGTCCCCATGACAAGGCCTAGTTTCTGGGAAGAAAATGATCGAAAAAATACTAATAAATAATAAATCCACGTGTCAGGTGATGTGATCCCAATAGCCAATCGCAAAACTTGACTTGCGATAAATTTGGGAACCGAATTTCCGAATTCAGAAACCGGGAGTTAGGTAGGTACTATTATGCTAGTATTATATTATCTGTGGTACTACCCAGAACCAGCTGCCCAAGGCACAGATAACATAATACTAGCATCCTAAGGACTCTTTCAAGGACACGAAACTGAATGCTGCGGAGTGCTGCGGCATCGCCAAAGATTGGCACCGCAGCGGTGCGGGTGTCGTACCTACTGCGCACGACCAGTTGCATTTTTTTATACAATTTATACACCCAGAGTGCAATGCGGCGCCGGTACCGCGCATGCACGACTGCAGGACAAGTATTTTTGTGCGTAAATAGTATGGAACAATCAACTAGACGTGCGGCGTGCGCAGTACGACACCTGCACCGCTGCGGTTTGACACGAAACGCCTAAATTAAATGAGCCCTATTTGTGTAAGTTTTATGGTAGTTCAAAGCACGTGCTATTATATTATTCAATGCTTTGTAAAAAAATGGGTCTCTATGACAATATAAAACACGCAATTAATACTTTTGAAGTCACAAAATGAAAAAGTTTGCGATCGGTTCCATGAATTTATATGAGACGCATTAGGCAGCAAGACATTATTATTTTGGGCGCACGGTTGGCGCAGTGGTTGAGCGATTGACTGCTGCGCTGCGTGTCGCGGGTTCGATTCCCGCACGGAACAAAAATTTGTATGATCTACAGATAATTGTTCCGGCTCTGGGTGTTTGTGTATGTGAGTTTATATGTTTGTAAACGCACCCACGATACAGGAAGAAATTCCTAGTGTGGGGCAACGTTTTTTTTTTAAAAAAAAAAAAATAAATAAAAAAAAAAATAGTATAAATAATAGTACACTTTCTCACTAACACTAAGGTGATGCCTAAATCAATTTTGACTTTCAATATAAACTGAATTAAAATCAATCAAATTCAGAAATATTTAGAATAATAAGCGTGCTGCGCCGTCTAGCGGATCCTTAAACTAGTCACGCTACTTGTAGACATTGTACAGAGAGTTGCTTTAGTAAAAATATAGATGACGCTATTAGATGTTCCATTGACTTGAGATAGATAGCGCTACTTATCCAGTCTTGCAAACTGGATGAATTATATAGCAATATTCCAATTTGTTTGTATAGGCAATTATATTTAAATCTCACATATGGAGCTGAGCCTTTTGCCCGGCTGATGGCAAACATAAAGCGCACTTCCAGACTTCGGCTGCTACAAAAAAATCCCAATGGAGCAGATGTCTGACTGCTAAAGTCCAACTTTGCCCAACCTAAAAAGAGTACTAAAAACCCAGATCCAGCAGGACCCAACTTTCAGAAGTCACGCTTGCCAGTGAGACAGTCAAATCTTCGTCAAGTCTTTAGTAATCAATGAATTTTACGATGATACAGCAGATTGAAAGATACAAAGAAAGATATATAAAAAAACGGGTCCAGTGACTTAACGCACGTGTAAACTGTAAGTTGCCCGCTCCGTGATCTTGCTGAGGTAAAAACAACCATGTTCTAACGGATTAAAGGACAGTTTGAATATTGTAGTTGCAAATGAACTTTAAAACAGTTTTGTCAAATCATCATAGATAGAAATTATTGTAGGATCAAATTGCTTTATCATGTATTTGGCTGTAATTCTTGAATCTTCCAAGTTTGAAGGATATGCTTGCTCAACTTTTAAGCGCTGTCCACACATTTCCGGGTTGAGTCCCTGACGGAACAGGGAGAATCGGTTACATACGATTTGTATAAACGATCCGGAACCCCCTGATAAGGGAAATGTGTCGTAAACAAATACGTACAAATCTTATTACAAATCTTACACGGCAGGGACGAAGAAAAATAAACGAATTTTCTTTTTTTGTTAATGTGTGGACAGCGCTTTACACAGGGTTAAATTACACTAATAAGCGAAACTCAGCAGTCAAAAGAGAATAAAGCAGCAACTTGTAGACTGTTTAGTCAGTCACAGATAATATAGACTATATAGTAAATCTCATACAAAAACTAGGTTATGTATGTTCAGCCAGGCCAAGAAGATTTAAGGCCCAGATGAAGTATCTGGGCCTTACGCTGGACAGCAGGTGGCGCTTCGGCCCGCACTTCAGCGGGCTGTCGACGCGCCTGCTGAAGGCCGCCGATGCCCTATCGTGGCTGCTCCCCAACCTGGGGGGGCCGAAGGAGCGATGCCGGCGCCTATATGCCGGCATCCTGAAGAGTATGGCCCTTTACGGGGCCCCTATATGGGCGGACTCCCTCCAGAGGAGGGAGAATGCGACCGCCATCCGCAGGCCCCAAAGGGCCATTGCACAGCGGGTGGCGAGGGCCTACCGCTCGGTGGGCTTCGCAGCGGCGTGCGCTCTGGCGGGCACCCCTCCCTGGGAGTTGGAGGCTTGGGTGCTCGCCAGAGTGTACGAGTGGACGGCGCGGCGGAAAGCCCTGGGCGAGCGCCCCGCCGCGGAAGAGCGGGAGGCCGTGCGGCGGGAGGCGAGGGCCGCCATCGTCCTCCATTGGACGGAGGACCTCGCCTCCGCCACCTTTGGCCGCCGGACGCTGGACGCGCTCGGTCCAGTCCTGCAGGGCTGGCTCGAGCGGCCACATGGTTTCCTCTCGTTCCGTCTAGTGCAGGTGTTGTCCGGACATGGTTGTTTCGGAACGCACCTGCACCGGATCCGGAGGGAGGAAACCCCGGCGTGCCACGACTGCGGCGCGGGTGACGGGCGCGGGGGCGCCTTTCGCCCGCATTGCACCAGTCACCACCCTCGTCGGGCGAGAACGGTCGAGCACTCACTCACGGTCGTTCCCGGGCCCCTCCACTAAGGAAGGGGCATGAAGGGCCTGCCGTAAAGGCGGGCAGTCGTCGGCGGAGGACTGGACGTAAAGGCCGTGCCGGTTTCCCAGTCCTCCTCCACTCAGACGATGCGGGAGTGCCGCTGGGTTATTTTAGTGGGTATACCGGGCTTGCCCGGGGAGTCCCACATAGCCCCCCATCCCCCGATGGGCGGGTATGCGTAATGCATTTTTTCCCAGCGAAACCAAAAAAAAAAAAAAAAAGGCCAAGAAGATTTCCATGTTGGGGAGTGAGGAGGCCTGGGCGGCGGTCGCCTCCTTTTGCGAGGTCGTGATGTCGCAAAAGGAGGCGGCGGAGCGTGCGCTGGAGGACGATCCTCTCGCGCCGCCGCTCCGCAGGTGAAGAGGGGGTGGGAGGAGACGGTTATACAATCGCCTCCTCCCACCTCCTGGTGGTGACTAGCGGGTGACGGGCGCGGGGGGCGCCTTTCGCCCGCATTGCACCAGTCACCACCCTCGTCGGGCGGGAACGGTCGAGCACTCACTCACGGTCGTTCCCGGGCCCCTCCACTAAGGAAGGGGCATGAAGGGCCTGCCGTAAAGGCGGGCAGTCGTCGGCGGAGGACTGGACGTAAAGGCCGTGCCGGTTTCCCAGTCCTCCTCCACTCAGACGATGCGGGAGTGCCGCTGAGTTATTTTAGTGGGTATACCGGGCTTGCCCGGGGAGTCCCACATAGCCCCCCCGATGGGCGGGTATGCGTAATGCATTTTTTCCCAGCGAAACCAAAAAAAAAAAAAAAGGCCAAGAAGATTTCCATGTTGGGGAGTGAGGAGGCCTGGGCGGCGGTCGCCTCCTTTTGCGAGGTCGTGATGTCGCAAAAGGAGGCGGCGGAGCGTGCGCTGGAGGACGATCCTCTCGCGCCGCCGCTCCGCAGGCGAAGAAGGAGTGGGAGAAGGCGGTTGTATGATCGTCTCCTCCCATCTCCCGGTGGTGATAGCGGGCGAAAGGCGCGGGGGCGTCTTTCGCTCGCATTGCACAAATCACCACCCTCGTCGGGCGGGAACGGCCGAGCACTTGCGGTCGTTCCCGGGCCCCTCCACTAAGGGAGGGGCGTGAAGGCCCCGCTGTAAAGGCGGGCGGTCGTCGGCGGAGTACTGGAAGTAAAGGCTGTGCCGGTTTCCCAGGCGTCCTCCACTCAGACGATGCGGGAGTGCCGCTGGGTTATTTTAGTGGGTATACCGAGTCAGTCAGCCCGGGGAGTCCCACATAGCCCCCCATTCCCCCAATGGGCGGGTATGCGTAATGCATTTTTTCCCAGCGAGACCAAAAAAAAAAAAAAAAAAGGCCAAGAAGATTGGGGAGTATGTTCAGCCCAGCCAAGAAGATTGGGGAGTATGTTCAGCCCAGCCAAGAAGATTGGGGAGTATGTTCAGCCCAGCCAAGATGATTGGGGAGTATGTTCAGCCCGGCCAAGAAGATTGGGGAGTTTGTTCAGCCCGGCCAAGAAGATTGGGGAGTGGTCAAGAACACTGGGGAGTACTGTACTTAAACACAACTTGAGTGACCGGCAGTATGTTGAGTATGGTATAAGTAAGTACGGTGCTTGCGACAGTCAACAGTTAGTAAATAAATTAAAATACCTACTAGTAAAAACTCTACAAGGAAAATAGTGCCTACAAAAATATATCGACCAACTACGCTGCCGTCCTACAACTACAGTGCCACTATATAACAATTAGCCGATTTTGAGTTTTAAATAAGTGCGTAATCAGAAAATTTTCCGTCCAAATGCGAGTCGGACTCACGCACGAAGGGTACCGTACCATTAGCGCAAAAAATGGCAAAAAAAATCACGTTTGTTATATGGGAGCCCTACTTAAATATTTATATAATTTATATTATTCTGTTTTTAGTATTTGTTGTTATAGCGGCAACAAAAATACATCATCGTTGAAAATTTCAACTGTCTAGCTATCACGGTTCATACGACACAGCCTGGTGATAGACAGACGGACAGACAGACGGACCGCGGAGTCTTAGTAATAGGGTCCCGTTTTATACCCTTTGGGTACGGAACCCTAAAAACTATCGATCTATCTAAGTAGTATTTTCAAATATCATTAGATGCCGGATAAAAATGGATAACACCCTCAATTGCTATGTTTACTAACCAATTTTTGATAAGATTACCTAAGTACCTATTGATTACTAACTTTAAAATGTGCCTACTCGAAAGAGCGCAATTGGATCTACTTTTTAACACTGGAGGGTCTCGCATACTAGTTGATAAACAGCATCGATTTTTATTACAACGCGTTTTTTTTTTTCGTCTTTAACTTAAAATTTAATTTTTGGGATATTGACCCTCTAGGTACAGGACGGCAGTACGAGCGTCTACGTCTAACTAAAAACTTCCACTGGCCTCTAAGAAACGGAAAAATATTCAAAAGACGGCGCAAAAACTATAATAGTGACGCAATATCACAAAATAGTATACAGAAGGGCCACTCCCGCCGTTTCGAAAATTGACAGCTAAACTTGACAGATTCACTAGGGTTGCTACTATATTGATTCCGAATTAAAAAAAGAGTAGGTTGTACAAGTTACAAACATAAATACATCGATTCGTCTATACATAAGTTTGTAAATTTTATATCATGCTTACATGCCTTAGAGGGTAGACAGAGCATCAAATATCAATTAAATATCACGACGCCACATACGACGAAGATTGAAAGGTAACAAGACGTAAAAATTGTGTAATAATGATCTCACTAAAATCATTAAATTGTGAAAAGCACCAAGCTTGACAAAAATAAAAATTTGAAAAAAAAGTAATAATACAAAAAACCCGACTGCTTAAGAAGTGAACTAAAAAGATGTACAAAAACTAGAAGAAAATTATGCTGTGCAATCGGAGGAAACATATTTGTGAGCTGGATGACTTAAACCATATTATTATCACAAATTTCATAGCCTTTCCAATTTCGTCTATGGACTAAAAATAACTTAATATATTCCTAGATATTGAATTTCTAACTTGTCATCTTGAAAAATGTAATGACCTTCAAACCTTAAAAATTAATTAATTAAAAAGAAAAAAGAATATATTCGGTCTGTAACAATTAAGAAAGGTAACCCAGCCAATGCAACCTCGTTACAGTACTTTATGTATGAATGACGTGACAATGCCCGCACAAAGCATTCATGACAGCCGCGACTGGCTCGGTCCAATATTGTCCATTATTCCCTGTAAAATCGCAATGTCAATGTGTGTGTGCAAAATGACGCTTTGTTCAGAGTGGCCTCTCTGTCTGCGGAGCGCCGCCGCTTACGTACTTTGTGGCAATATCGAGAACTTGGCTCGTTTCGAAAGTTAACTTGACGTTTATTTTTAACTGACTACTGAATTCAACTCGGATTAGATGCAATTCATGCAATTAAAAAAAAAAACTGAAAAATAGAAACACATTTACTTAACGTACCTATTTGTCGATTTATTAAAACTAGGTTGGTATGTAAGTAGACAAATAAATATTAAGTAAAAAACAATAAACAAGCATTTTAAATTTGCCCAAAATTTTTTAGTTTTTTGTACTTTCCTTATTATTCTATGACTTTAAAAAAAAGCCTCCGATCAAAATGTAGATAATTAAATTGTATAGGAGATGGTGTTGATTTCATTAAAATACGCCCACCGGTTTTGGTGCGATTGTCGTGTTATTGTCCGTTTTAGACATACCTTTACAAATTAATTACACTATGTTATACGATCAAACTCAAAATTTGCTCAGATCAAATTATTAAGAAAATGGTCTAACGTAACATACATTTTTCCAAAAAATTACGACTAGCCGTTTAGACGTGATTCTTATTTTAAAATTAGCAGCTCAAGGGAATCTCCGCCTTAAATGACCTTATGATAAAACTTAAAAGTCAGTAATTCAGCAGGCTAATTGAGTAATTCATTTGATAGCTCAAAGCACGTGCGAACGCGCAATAATATCATCTCGACCGCAGCGTGAAACACGCAATGAATTTTCAAAATAATGGGTTTGCGATCGATTCCATGAATCCTATGCGATTAGGCTGCAGATTTACTTATGCACTATTATATTATCTGTGTCTAGGGAAAAGCACTACATAAACCATTTTTTTTGGGACAGTCCCACCGCACTATTCACAAACCACTGCAACTCCTGAAAGCCAGAATCAACAGTGGCAACCACCAGAAAAGCGTCGAGGCAATAAAGCTCGACGAAGTCCCGGAGAATGAATTTAACTGTCTTGGATCCCGCAACGAGATTAATCAGAAAAGAAAAACGGAGGAGTAGGAAAAAATACAAATTTCCACATCCCTCCATATCAAGCAGACAGGACAAACAAGGCCAATAGGCACAAAGGGTCATGTACAACTGGGATAATCCCATTAATGAGCTGCTATATTTGTTTCCAATAATAGGTATGGCAAAAAAAGTAGGTATATATCAATTTATCTTTAGTTCCATTTTAACAGAACAAGTCAAGTTGTTATTTACTGAACAGAAATCCACCATAAATTATGACAGAACCCGAACCGAGGATCTCTAACCTTAGGACCTTGCAACCATTAATGCTATACACTTAGTTTTACAAAGCGTTGTTAGCCAAAATCTACTTATTTTTGATAAAGTTACATATATTAGCTTAGATAAAGTACCTATTATATATCTATGTTAGGTTATATTAAAATTTAATTCAGTTTGATTTAATTTCTAAGATTATTCGCTATGGCAACATTTTGAAATGGATTCGAATGTTCTATGCCGCGTTTGAAAAAAAAGAAGGAATAAAGAAAAAAACAAATTAATTATTGGCAGGCTTTTACAGTTAGCTGTAGCACGGTTCGTTTTTGGACGTAAATCCGTAAACTGATTGTAATATTTGATAAACTGATTGTTGAAGGATTGGAACTGATTGGTGTGTGAACTAAAAGTGAGTATATATTATTTACTCTTTGAGTATTCTTCTATACGCTGTCCTAGATCGCAAATTGATAGCTAGTGTATTTATCATAGTCCTGTTAATATCTTGGTAGTTTCAGGGTGCCTTTCCACCAGAGATATGCTATGCTACGCTGCTATGGATGCACTTGATATTCACCAATCATATTTTTTGGTCCATATAGCAAAGCACTGGTGGAAACGTGCACAGCTGCATAGCACATCTCTGGTGGCCGATACCCTTGAATAGCTGATTTTAAAATGAGAATCACGTCTAAATGGCTAGTCGTAATTTTTTGGAAAAAATATATGATAGATTAGACCATTTTCTTAATAATTTGATTTGAGCTAATATTGAGTTTTATTCGTATAACATAGTGTAATTAATTTGTAAAGTTATGTCTAAAACGGACAAAAACACGACAATCGCAATAAAACCGCTGGGCGTATTTTAATGAAATCAACGCCATCTCATAGACAATTTAATTATCTACATTTTGACCATAGGCTTTTTTTTAAAGTCATAGAATAATAAGGAAAGTACAAAAAACTACTAAATTTTGGGTTGCGCGGGTTTCACAAAACGAGTGCGCTTTTTGTTCCCTCAAGGTCGTTGGTGTTGTTCGTCGTCTTAAGACTTACTATACATATTTTATGCTTTCCACTACGTGTTGTAAAAGTAAAGTGTTATTCGATGTCAGCTATGGCAATGGTAGAAATGATAATTAGGTAATTGACCATTTGACATTTCGAAAGCGCTTGACAATCCCATACATATTTGACATTTTGCCAATAGCTTCCGCAACGATTTTGTCGATAGAATGGCATTTTTCTAGAACCTCTTTACGGATACTATCTTCTTTTTACAAAATTCTTAGACAGTGACTGAAGAACGTCATCCATTTTGAATTGCACAGTAAATCAAACAAAAACTGCTGAGCATGACGAGTAAAATAACTACTAAGTACTTGCTATACTTTCCAAAACGTAATATTGCATCAACCAAAGTTTTTATCTATTAAAATAACCGTTTTACGTTTTTGGCTGAATGATTTCCATGATTTGTGATAGAAAAAAGTCAACGAAGTTGTCGTTTCGGTAAAGTTGGTGTCTCGCAATCAGCAAGGACTTGAACGCAAAAGTTTAGGCAACATTTTAGAAATGTTTGTAATCACTCATCTTATTTTTTTAACTAGCTATTGCAAAGGCCTCCACAAATCCTTCCAGGTAGTCTTTTCCGACGCGCATTCTCGAAACAGTCTTCATGACGCAAACCCGGCTAAAATGGGAGAGGGCGGACCACGTCAAACATGCACAGCACAATATACCGCTGGGCATGAGTCTCTAAGCAATGTATTCCGGAAGATAGAAGGTGATGTCGTGGAAGGCCCAGAAAGTGACGGGGAGGTTGGACCTCCCCGTCACTTTCTGGGCCTTCCAATTTGGACCTCATCTCTACGTACATTTAAAATTCTATAAAGATGAAGTTAGGAAAAGTATTTCCGGACCGGACACGCCACAAAAAAGTTTATCAGAATCACATCAGTATTTTATTTTTTAAAGTACGCTCTGTGAAATTGTGATATCTTATTTTTCTCATCATCCATTGAACTTTTATAAGGAAAATCCCATGCTACGTACCTATATTTAGAAAAAAACTGAACCAAAATCTTAAAAGATCAAAGTACGGGCAGTTCTTAACAAAGTTTGCCCACATGAAAAGGTGTAGTAAAGAAGGTTCACACCGAATAAAAATATTGTACTCTGTGGCAACAGCCAATATTCTGATGCCCAAATTTAAATTTTCTGCAAAAATATCATCAGGGTAAGGTTGTCAGACAGTTCTCCTTGAAATTGCATATTAATTAAGTGCAATGCCTTTGCTTTTGGCAGTTCAACAATATTCATAGACTATACACTTAACAATATTAAGAGTTCATCTGCTCGTCAATGCATTAATTCCCACTGGTTAATAGAGTTTAGTTTTTTGTTAGCCTAAATTTTGTCGTACTCCTAGGCAAAGCCCACCCTCCATTCCTTCCAACTCTCTCGGTGTTGTACTTTATCCAATTCGCGAGAAAGTCATCCAAGGCGTCCCGTCAGCTTTTTTCGGTCTTGGAATCCAGTATTGCGATAGTTGACGGCATCTCACTGACATGGCCTGCCCAGTACCACTTCAGTTTTGCAGCCTTATGTCGGCAATTTGCGTTCTGGATAACTAAGGCCCACTTGCACAAAACTCTAAACTCAGAGTTAGTTGCTAACGTGAGGTTAAATTTATTATATAACTAGCTGTTGCCCGCGACTTCGTCCGCGTTAAACTCGTAAAAAAAATATTTTTATTTTTTTAGTTTCCCTCCGGAACGAATTTTCTCGTGATCAAACATAGCGTATTTTCGTTATTAAATCAGCTATCTACCAGTGAAAGTCTCGTCAAAATCGGTCCAGCCGTTTCGGAGATTACCCGGAACAAACAGACAGACAAAAATCTTAAAAATTGCTTATTTGTTGTTAGTACCGTATATACATTCACGTGCATTCAATAAAACGTTGTTATTTTGATATTACATACAGACACTTCAATTTTATTTATTTGTATTGTATGTATAGATATAAATAATTTATTATTACAATATTTATTGTATTAAAAACTCTTTTTCGTGCAGTACGTTGTCGGATTCTCGATCAAAGTTCACCTTCTACGCTTAAATTGTATCATATAACAGACGAAAACAAAACAAGTTTTTTATCAATAAGTGTTTTTATTCACGTTTTTTGGTGCTCGGTAGGTATTTTGTACAGTTGTCTGATGTAAGCGAGCCAAAATTAGAAAGCCAGCATTTTCTGATGCTATTTTTAGCTCGGCCACCATTAATAAGCAATTTTAAATAAACTTGCCGAGACCAAACTGGTTTCTTCATATTTTTGAATTTGATTTTATAATATGGCTTGTTCTAAATTATGTTGACTTTTGATTCTAAAGTGTTTTTAAGGTTGTATATCATTGATTCTGTTTTAATATTGCCATAGAGTATGCAATGCCGAGCCGTCAGCGAGTAGGGTCGCCCGGCGCCCTTACTATTTGTCCATGAGTAAACGGTGACACGCTGTTTGTTTTTTTTGCGTGGAGAAATGCTCATGCCATACTGCTCTACTGTATCGGCCACGACTTACAAGTTTTAGGTCGTGGGTTCGAGCCCAAGCAGGTGCTTTACTTTATGTAAATTATTCCATTACCACTGCTCTCAAAACGGTGAAGGAAAAAAACGTGAGGAAACCGGCATGTCCTAGAACCAAAAATTCGAAGACATGTGACATCCACCAATCCGCACTGGGCCTGCGTGGTGGATTACGGCCCATTCCCTCTCACAAAGAGGAGGCCTGTGTCCCAGTAGTGGCAACATTAGTAGGCTGATGATGATGATGATGATACTGCACTACCACGGCGAGATAGTGCAGTTATGTGGGACTCCATGGCAACCCACTAAAACGCCACGGTTTCCTCCTGTGCCGCTTATGGCGGGAGCACGGGCACGCGTTAGCTCACCGCGAACCCGCCACGGCTGTGGTCCGTCACCGGACCCTCCTCTGGGGAATAACCACCGGCACCAGCGCTGGTGCGCCGGTGCCGGTGGTTTGCACGCCGTGATCACCCCAGGGACCAAATCAGCACATGGGCTCCAGACGACCCCGTGTATGACTCGGCTTCCAGTCTAACCGGCTACCAAACCCCGTAACTGGATAACACGATAGAGCCCTTGGCAGGACTGATATCAGATTGCCTGGCTTCTGTCATGTCTCTAATGTCAATTTAAAGATCTCGAAATGGCAAACGGAAACACCGAAGCACGGCGGAATCTCGCCGTGTAAAAATGGTCACCTAACCACGGATTTACATCGGCAAGCGTTGCTTTAGCTTGAAGATCGACCCGATACATACAGCGCTGATTGAAGTAAAATAATTTGAATATCTGCCATTCAGGTGGCGGAAAACCAGGCCTACAACGACCGGTTCTGTGCTTCTAGAAACCAGCGCATCGCGAGATCTTAAAAAAAACTATTTGTCTCACGTATGATTAATAAAAAGGAAACTTAATTCATATTCTGATATATACAGACAATCACCTTAATCACTGAAGAGCTTGATTCAGAAAGCTGTAGGTACTTTTGAACACGGCTCGTATTGTTAGTAGGTCCTCACTCTGGAATGGGGTTACCATTTCGAAAAGTCCTGACAAAAAGTCCGGACATATCCGCGATCGCGATCTGAAAAGCGACCGACCGCAGCAAGAGTTGCTTAACCTTGAAAATCAACCCATGCAGCTCTTAGTATTTAGCCACGACCTTCTCTTTCAAATGTTCTTAGGTATTTAAATAAATAAAGGATAACATTCAGCAGTCTGATAACAGATTGGTCCACAGTCCACAGAGAATGCTGCGTTAATTTTTTTTTATTAATTTATAAAGGAAACGTATTAATAAAATATATTATAACTAGCTGACCCGGCAAACTTTGTTTTGCCATAAAAACACCTAATATGCATCTACCCTACCTACCCTACCCTACCCTACCTACCCTACCCTACCCTACCCTACCCTACCTACCCTACCCTACCCTACCTACCCTACCCTACCCTACCTACCCTACCTACCCTACTTACCCTACCTACCCTACCCTACCTACCCTACCCTACCTACCCTACCCTACCTACCCTACCTACCCTACCCTACCTACCCTACCCTACCTACCCTACCCTACCTACCCTACCCTACCTACCCTACCCTACCTACCCTACCCTACCCTACCTACCCTACCCTACCTATCCTACCCTACCTACCCTACCCTACCTACCCTACCCTACCTACCCTACCCTACCTACCCTACCCTACCTACCCTACCCTACCTACCCTACCCTACCTACCCTACCCTACCTACCCTACCCTACCTACCCTACCCTACCTACCCTACCCTACCTACCCTACCCTACCTACCCTACCCTACCTACCCTACCCTACCTACCCTACCCTACCTACCCTACCTACCCTACCCTACCTACCCTACCCTACCTACCCTACCCTACCTACCCTACCCTACCTACCCTACCCTACCTACCCTACCCTACCTACCCTACCCTACCTACCCTACCCTACCTACCCTACCCTACCTACCCTACCCTACCTACCCTACCCTACCTACCCTACCCTACCTACCCTACCCTACCTACCCTACCCTACCTACCCTACCCTACCTACCCTACCCTAATTTTCCATTTTTTTTTTTTTTTTTTTTGTAAATCTAAACCATTCTCGAATCTCCACGAACACACACAAAAAATTTCATCAAAATCGGTCCAGTCGTTTAGGAGGAGTTCAGTCACATACACACGCACACAAGAAATATATATATTAAGATAGGCGATAGCTACATCGTAAAAACAATGTTCAACATCAACACAAAGCAAAGAACAAGGGGCAGTCCACCAGCCTCTTGGTGGACCACTGTTAAAAGATACCTGAGGCAGCGAAATTTGTCACCATCGAAAACATCCATCCACCGTAACCATCCTGCCGCACCGCACAGGAGACCCGAGCCCAAATAAATTGGGAATAGTGCAGGAAAAAGAATAAAAAAAGTAAATTTAAAAAATCAAAAGACCCGACTGCTTAAAAGGCGACCTAAAAAGACGTAAACAAGAAGAAAATCATGCTGTGCAGTCGGAGGATACATATTCGCGAGCTGGCTGACCAAAACCAGATGTATCCTCCGACTGCACAGCATGATTTTCTTCTTGTTTACGTGTTTTTAGTTCGCCTTTTAAGCAGTCGGGTCTTTTGATTTTTTAAATTTACTTTTTGTATTTATAACATTTTAGTTTTTTTTTTTTAGATTTCGGTACATTTAAACATATAAGTGTTATATATTTTTGAAATCACCTCTTAAAACCCTTTATTTTGATACCCCACACGATGGGTATGGTAGTAAAAAAAAAATTGTCCCCCACAATATGGCGTCCAAAATCCGCCATTTTTCTATTTTCCAATTTTAATGTAGCCAGTGACACTCGCGGGGTTAAGACGAATCGATTGACGTATTAATCATCAAAATCGGCCAACGCGTTTGGTCTCTGGAACGCCACATAGGAACAAACATACATACATACATACATACATACATACATACATACATACATACATACATACTTACATACATACATACATACATACATACATACTTACATACATACATAGACTGATAAACACATTACCCTCCTTCGGCAGTCGGGTAAAAAGGATATGAAGAAAAAAATATTACTGAATAAAAATATTTTATCTGTGGCACACAATCAGGCATGCCATAGTGTCATTGACACAATTTTTTGTTTTTGTTTTTAGAATTTCTGCGATAGCAAATACGCAGTCTGTTCAGAAAAATAAAAAAAAATGGCGCGTGCTTATTTTTTTATAGTTGTTTTGTCTGATTGTGGCTTAATGCCATTTTTTTTATCTAATTTGATGAATTATATAGGTAAGAGATTTGTGTGATTCACCACAAAAAACTTCCCCGTGGTGAGTCAACTATACTGATTGACACCTAAATGAAATACTTCCACTGGAGCAGAAAACAAAATAAGTAGGTAATAATCTCAGAAAAAACGGTGGCACAGTGATAACGTGCTGCCGTGCATAGCAGGGCTCAGGGATACTCCTTTACAGTCTCCCCAGGGATGTGCCTTAAGGTTTCCCTAGTCGATCATTCTTCCATTCAAACGTAGTCTAGCGATTACTCCAATGTTTGAAGGTATACGTACAAAATAAAAAATTAAATCAATTTGTCTCATCATTATTTAGCCCTGTATGAAAGCAAAAAAGTAAAAAAATATATACTTGGAAGTTATGATCGTCGAAAATTTCACATTTCAACACTAATTTTAACGCATCTTTGGGCGCAAATAAATACCATAAGAATAAGGAAAATTGCAAAACAATCACCAAACAGGCATAGATTAGTAGTTCACCAATGCAAATAATTTTATTTTGAACAGATACATTTAATCGTTTTTAGGGTGCCGTACCCAAAGGGTAACAAAACCGGCCAAGTGCGTGTCGGGCCACGCGCAGTAATAGGGTTCCGAAGTTGCATAATAATGCGGACTAAAAAGAGGGTTTTGTTGTTGTTACTTGAACATTAGAAAGGTTTCAGCGGCTCACAAAATCTAAAAACGGGCCCACATAGAATGATGTTTTTTTTTAATCTATATTCACGCGTTTGACCACTATCTCGCCTGATGGTAAGCGATGATGTGGTCTACGGTGAAGCACGCTTGCCTAGATGTAATCTATTCACTCTTGACTTAAACTAAATAAGGACTAACTGGTAAGTGAAGAAGGAGTTATAAAATCCAACTTCGCAACTGAAGTTAGAAAAATATTATCTATTTGAGTACCACCGCGGGTGCGAATTGCGAAAGGAGCCGATACGAGCGCGCGTCAGAGCCACGGGGTATGGTATAGTTCGTTCCTGGATCCTTGCGTGCACGCTCCTTGTTTATTTCTCTTTCGGAATTAGAAAAAAATCGTATGTGTTCACCTCTAATCTCCTCTAATACCGCAGATTAGAGGTGAATCCTCTAATCTGCGGTATTCACTATTTCATTCTGGAAAGTTTTACGCTACACAATTAGTGATGAAGTCGGGTCGAATATTGACTTTATAGGGATTTCGACAAAAGAAAATAAGTAATTTGCTTGGAAATCGAATCTAATTTGACTTTACTTTTAGGTTTTAATTACAAAACGTCAAAAATACTTCTGCTCTAACACAAAATAGACTCCACCGCGCGCATGCGCCGTATGGACTACGTTCTGGTACTGCCAACGACTTGCCACTCCAATGCGTTATTCGAGCTTAAACATTATTAATTTAGAAATCATTATTATTAAGGTTCATAAGCATATATTTACTATCTGTTTTACACAGCTATCAACATTATTTACATTTGTACAAAAATTTTACTGAGCCAAGTACATTTTATAAGTTGGTCGACTATTACTCGTAAACTTGTAAAGCCTGTTATGATTTAATTTTTGTATATTTTTACATGGTTCGTATTTACTCTGTTTTACACAGCTATCAACTTTATTTAAGTAATTTTTCAATGGCATTTGTACAAAATTTTTACTGTTCCAAGTACATTTTACAAGTTGGTCGACTATTACTCGTAAACTTGTAAAGCCTAGTTATCCGTGACAATTTTCCTTTTAATTTCGTTATATTTACTACTGCCGTGAATTTTTTCACATAGCAACCATTTCGCTGGCTGGGGGCGGGGACACTTGACTCTAACATAAATTTGCAACGTAAAGCTTAATTTTACGCAAACGAATCTCTAAATCGAAAAATGGTCTTAATAAACCCATAATATTTTTGAATGCCTATCCAACGATACCCCACACCATAGGAAAGATGAGAAAAAAAATATTATCCTGATTTTATGTTACGACTTTGTCGGAATTATTAATATGTATATACATGCCAAATTGTAGCTTTGTAGTACTTAGATTCTCTGAGCTAAGCTGCGGACGGACAGACAGACAGACAGAGCGAAACTATAAGGGTTCCTTGTTGACTTCGGAACCCTAAAAACGGGACCCTATTACTGAGACTTCGCGGTCCGTCTGTCTGTCTGTCTGTCTGTCACCAGGCTGTATCTCATGAACCGTGATAGCTAAACAGTTGAAATTTTCACAGATGATGTAATTTTGTTGCCGCTATAACAATAAATTATACTAAAACTATTTTCTGGGTAGAAAAATGATACCTAATTCTATTTAGTCCGATAGTGAGATTATCAAATAATTTTGGCAAGGTATTTTTAGGGTTCCGTACCCAAAGGGTAAAAATGGGACCCTATTAATAAGACTCCGCGATCAGGCTGTATCTCATGAACCGTGATAGCTAGACAGTTGAAATTTTCACAGATGATGTATTTCTGTTGCCGCTATAACAACAAATCTTAATATATATAAATCTCGTGTCACAATGTTTGTCCTCAATGGACTCCTAAACCACTTAACCGATTATAATAAAATTCGCACACCATGTGCAGTTCGATCCAACTTGAGAGATAGGGTAGGGTAGGGTAGGGTAGGGTAGGGTAGGGTAGGGTAGGTAGGGTAGGTAGGGTAGGGTAGGTAGGGTAGGGCAGGGTAAGTAGGGTAGGTAGGGTAGGGTAGGGTTGGGTAGGGTAGGGTAGGGTAGGGTAGGGTAGGTAGGGTAGGTAGGGTAGGGTAGGGTAGGTAGTTAGGGTAGGGTAGGTAGGGTAGGGTAGGGTAGGGTAGGTAGGGTAGGGTAGGGTAGGTAGTTAGGGTAGGTAGGGTAGATGAATGTTTGGTGTTTTTATGGCAAAACAAAGTTTGCCGGGTCAGCTAGTACTATAATAAAAACAGAATAATAAATATTTAAGTGTGGCTCCCATACAACAAACGTGTTTTTTTGCCGTTTTATTTGCGATAATGGTACGGAACCCTTCGTGCGCGAGTCCGACTCGCACTTGGCCGGTTTTTTTTACACAAGTACCTATTTGACTAAAACTATTTATTTTCAACAAGATTTTTAGCGGTGACAAATAGTCATATTATGCCATTTTTTTACATATTTATGAATTTCTTGCCATTTAATCTTGCCCAATATTTCACCTTTTAGTAAGTATTGTAAATTGAAAGTTTATAAACTTTATTATTTATACATTATTTTAAAACTTTCATGTGCCGTATTTTAGACTTTCAAACTTCAAAAGGAACAAATTTTTGCCGAAATGTTTAAGTATCTATGATTAATTTGGAGATAAGTTTACTAAGCAATAAAAAAATTTAACTTAATATTTCTAAGATTTTTTCTGTCAGATTATAAAATCGAACAATAGCGTACGTTTGCTTTTAAAACACATTATTTCAAAACTAATTTCACGCAAGAAAGGTCCATGATAAAATAAAAAACCGGCCAAGTGCGAGTCGGACTCGCACACGAAGGGTTCCGTACCATTATCGCAAAACACTGCAAAAAAATCACGTTTGTTGTATGGGAGCCCCCCTTAATTTATTTTATTTTAATTTATTAATTATTATTTTTTGAAGAGAATATACAACTAAATATTCTGTGAATATTTCAAGCGTGTTGCCGTTATTAATATTGAGCAAAAAACGGCAAAAATATCACGTTTGTTGTATGGGAGCCCCCTTAAATATTAATTTTATACTGTTTTTAGTATTTGTTGTTATAGCGGCAACAGGAATACATCATCTGTGAAAATTTCAACTGTCTAACTATCACGGTTCATGAGATACAGCCTGGTGACAGACAGACAGACAGGCAGACGGACAGCGAAGTCTCAGTAATAGGGTCCCGTTTTTACCCTTTGGGTACTGTCTAACCACTCCAAACAGATGTCACGTGAAGTCGCAATACTGTTGAGGGTGCGTTAGTACATGTAGGGATATGATACGTCACGCGCCTACTGAACCTATAAGCCTAACAGTCCCTACGACTATAATCCCTATAAGCCCTACAGCCCTAACCTACCATATACCTAGTAGTGATATATAAATATATAAATAAGTTCAGGATGTCTGCACCATGCGACCTAAGGTTACAGACGGATAGTAGACAGGATGTCCAGGTTCGGGAAGGATAAACTCACTGCCAGCCCGCAGACTCACGGGACTGATCAGAGATGGCTAAAGGTGTCTTGGCCACAGTGAGGGGTAATGAGACAAGAATATAAAATTCAAATCTGCTTTATTTTACAAGATGTACAGCTTATATACTAATTTAACTTAATACACACTATTATACAAAGTTGTATGTGTTTCATGCGTGTAAGATGCAACTCAGTCATTATTTTAACTAGGCCGCTCGTGTAGTCGTCGCCGGGCCAAGTGCTGATTCGATGTTCAAAGGTTAACATTGAACATTCTGGCGACTCCTCAGGGACAGGACCGTAGTTGGTACAGCTCAATGGTTTCGTATGGTCTGGCCTGGCCTTCTCCAGTTTGCTGTGCTCGAGTGGGCACCCTGCGTGGTATGCCGTACGGCTGCTCTGTTAGTTGCGTGTGTGGTATGTTGCTGACGATCGAGGGCAATTGAGTAGGTGGCGCAGTGTTTCTTCTCGCAGTAATGACGGCTCTAAGTCGATTCAACACCTGTGGACCAAAATAAATTAAAACAAATGCTAAAGTTATGATTATGAGTGAAGTACTGATGCTAGCTATGTATGTATGAGACTGTAACTGTTTCCAAATTGTGTTATCTAGTTGAGTCTGTAAGCTAGTTTCAGATGTGACTAAATGGTCAAAAATTCCTTAGCCTGAGATATTTTCTTGGATATCTGTGACATTCGGAACAGTTGTATAAACAATTTTGGGCTACTGACAACCCCCTTGTCTTCATCTTCGTCTAGAAGTCGTGGTTCATAAATACTTTGTACGTGTTGTAGTCTTTCCTCACATTTTCTGAGGTAGTTGATTCCTTCGTCGTAACATTTCTTAATGTTACCAAAGTAGTTTGTAGTAATGTACTTATGAGTTGACAAGATCTCTTGATCTTGTAGTTTCAAGTGGTTTTCTTGAACTCGCTGGAAAACCTGGTCTAATATTTTCTCCCGTTCGTTGAGGTATTTTTCCGTTTTCCTTGTGGGCGAGTCCTTTTTCAGGTTTGAGACTATCCTTTTGATCTCACTGTAATCCGCTTCCTGGCTCCTGATTAGTTCGTTAACTTCCTGTATCTCCATAGTGCTCTTCTTTCCCACTTCTCTAACGGCCCTACTTACCTAACTCAATAGTCAAGTCTGTCAGAGTCAATTCCTACAGTAATAAGGGGACCGCGTGATTGAAAGAAATTTCAAATGCTCGAAGGACCAAAATGTCTAACCACTCCAAACAGATGTCACGTGAAGTCGCAATACTGTTGAGGGTGCGTTAGTACATGTAGGGATATGATACGTCACGCGCCTACTGAACCTATAAGCCTAACAGTCCCTACGACTATAATCCCTATAAGCCCTACAGCCCTAACCTACCATATACCTAGTAGTGATATATAAATATATAAATAAGTTCAGGATGTCTGCACCATGCGACCTAAGGTTACAGACGGATAGTAGACAGGATGTCCAGGTTCGGGAAGGATAAACTCACTGCCAGCCCGCAGACTCACGGGACTGATCAGAGATGGCTAAAGGTGTCTTGGCCACAGTGAGGGGTAATGAGACAAGAATATAAAATTCAAATCTGCTTTATTTTACAAGATGTACAGCTTATATACTAATTTAACTTAATACACACTATTATACAAAGTTGTATGTGTTTCATGCGTGTAAGATGCAACTCAGTCATTATTTTAACTAGGCCGCTCGTGTAGTCGTCGCCGGGCCAAGTGCTGATTCGATGTTCAAAGGTTAACATTGAACAGGTACGGAACCCTAAAAAAGAATGATAGTTTAAAACAATTCTTCTGTCACGACCTCAGCGTCCTCTTTCCCTAAGGTATGCTAATTTATTTGGTGTCGGTACACCATTTTTTTTCTGCCATACATCTCTTTTTGCCGTCATTTCGACATTGCGCGAAAATGACGTTTTGAGAAAATGACGTTGCGCGGAAATGACGTTTTGCGAAAGATACCACATTTTTTAAGATTACATTTTGCGAAAGAGACTTTCAGCGTCAAGACCTACTCAACAGTCACCTCCTTTCTATTCATATCATCATAGACTTAACTAATTATAAGAAGGAGAAAATTGTATGTTTGTAAAAGGTAATCTTTTTACGAAAATTCTATCACTGATAGGAAGCTACAATATCGCAGAATTTCATATGATGTTTATCCTTTAAAAATAACAGTTCTTGTGGGGTAGGCCACGCTAGCGAAGCCGTGGGAAAAAGCAAGTCTACTAGATATATTGAAATTTTCACATAATTTTTTTAAGGTTCGTCGAATGTTTGAAAAGGTTTTATTCAAAAACGTGTTTAAATGACGTACCTTATGTTCGTATAATGATTACTGGCAACTCCGGCTGGCATAGTTAGAACTAGTTTACTGACGTCAATGCTGGGCTTTACTGACGTCAATGCTGGGCTTTGCAGCTTTTGCCAAAAATGGCTGAATTTAGGCCTCTGATCTCGGAATGTGATTTGAAATGTACCTATTAAGTTCTTATGTTTATGGGGTGGCAAACAAACGCGTTTGATAGAATCTTTTTTTTTTAAACATTGCCCAGCCCACACTAGGCATTTCTTCCTGTATCGTGGTTGCATTTACAAACATTTAAAATCATATACACAAGACACCCAGATCCGGATCAATTGTCTGTAGGCCATATAAATATTTGTTCCGTGCGGAAATCGAATCCGCGACACACAGTGTCATGGCTTATTACGTAACATTTGCAAGAGCAAAAGGATAGCGATCAAACGCTTTATGTAATAAAAGTCGGAATTACCTGCAGTGTAGGTATGGTAGGTCCTACACAATCGTTTGCTAATCGCTCGCTGTTTGTCAAATGCACTTATTAAAAAAATAACCGCCATAACTTTTGTATTGAAGAGCATTTATTGCGCAAAAATCGCTATCGTTCTGCTCTTGCAAAAGATACGTAATAAGCCTGCGGGTTATCTAATTTGACTGGTGGCTCTAACCATTAATTTAAAACCTCACAATAATTTACTTGTTTTCATTAAAAATTGGCTTCCATTCTCATCATCGCTTGCCCACAAAACAACAAGTGAGATAAGGTTGTCGCACACAAATCAACTCGTAAACGGATCATCACTGTATCAACTCGAGCCGTTCGGTAATCTTTGTATGAAATTATCTAGTGCAACGCATACTTATCAGCACCGTAATGAACATCGCTTCGTCTCAGGACAAGCTCGCTAACCTCAAGCGGTGGTACGCGAGGCGAGATAGGAGACGATTACGTTCCGTTTCCGAGTTGATAAGTGTGCGACAACTTTAAAACATTAGGTGTAATCACCTAATGTTTTAAAGTTCAAACCAGGGCCTATCCATTAAAAATTATATTCTTGTAGCAATATTTAACGTAAATCTATATATATAAAAGGCAAAAGTGATTGACGATGTATCAACGCACAGGCCAAACCCTTAGGACTAGAAACTTAAAATTTCGCACACGTATTCCTCTTATGACGTAAGCATCCACTAAGGAAGGATTTTTCAAAATTCAACCCCTAAGGGGGTGAAATAGGGGATAAAAGTTTGTATAAATCTTTTTATTAAAATGTCATAATGTAGGATAAAATACGGATCACGCGAACGAAGTCGCGGGCGAAGTGCTAGTCATTGATTAATGAATGTAAGTAGAAATCATTACGTGCGAATTATAATGTGATTACGATGGTATAGAATAAATTTGTTAAGCAGTTCGATGAAGTATCCTTGATCGAATGTTAAGTAAAGGTAAGAATTCAAAATTTTTCATATTTTCTCATAAACAGTGGGGTCAGTGCTTGTTGTCATTTCTCTAAATACTTTGGGGAGGCCTTTGCAATTTGATTTTGATTGATTTTAGAGGTGACGTGCAAAATGAGTAAAATTGATCCCAAAGTTACGGTACCTTTTTTTTGTTTGAATTTACACAGTATAATTTTATATTCTGCCTTCTATTATACCTATAATATTATGGAACGCAGAATATAAAATTAGTTAGTAGATATATTCAATTGTTTATGCAAGATAGCCAATCAGCTTATATGAATACAACATTTTTTACACAAGTATTTCACTAAAACTATTTATTTTCAACAGGATTTTTATCGGTGACAAATAGTCATAATATTATAATGCCAATTTTTTTTCTTTGATTTTTTTTGCCCAATTATTCACCTTTTAGTAAGTATTTTATATTGACTTTCAAACTTCAAAAGGAACAACTTTTTGCCGAAATATTATCTATGATTAATTTGGAGATAAGTTAACTAAGTAATAAATAATTTTTTAACTTAATATTCCTAAGATTTTTCTGTCAAATTATAAAATCCAACAATAGAGTACGTTTGCTTTCAAAACACATTATTTTTAAAGTAATTTCACGCAGGAAAGGTCCATGATAAAAATAATGATGGTTTAAACCAATTCTTCTGTCACTACCTCAGCGTCCTCTTTCCCTTATGTATGCTTATGTTAGGTTTTATTACAAATGAATTTGATTTAATTTCTAAGATTATTCGCTACGGCAACATTTTGGAATGGATTCGAATGTTCGATGCCGCGATTTAAAAAAAATTAAAAAAAGAAAGCAATGAGACAAAAAAATGTTAGCGGGTTTTTGGAGTTAGTTTGAGCACGGTTCGTTTTTGGATGAAAAATCTCTGGAAAGTGTACCTAAGAAATAGTGTATATATAATTATAATTTGATTAACTGATTGTTGGAAGGAATAAATCGATGTGTGATTTTAAAGTGAGTATTTATTATTTACTCTTTGAGTATTCTTCTATCCGCTATCTTGGATCATAGTTGAATGTTTGCTTGTTTACTTATCCAAGCCTGTTTATTTGGGGTCGGTGCACCATTTTTTTTCTACCGTAAATCTGTTTTTGCCGTCATCTTGACATTGTGCGAAAATGACATTATCAGAAAATGACGTCGCGTAAAAATTACATTTTGCAAGATTGACATTACATTATGCGAAAGTGACCAAATTTTTCATGATGACATTTTGCCAAAGTGAAGGACTTTCAGCGTCAAGACCTACTCAACAGTCACCTCAAGGGCGTCGCCAGCCGATGGCCCAGGGGGGGCCAAGTTGATATGGAGAATGAGAAAAGTATGAATTGTAGGTAAAGTCGAGAGCACATGAAGCTTTTCACTTGTGGTACTAGCCTTACATCTACAGCGATTGTAATAATATCGGTATAGTTCTCGCCAAACTTCTTGGCCGTCCCGAAGTTGGCTGCAATGTCTGCGCAGTAGTAAATCATACAAAAACAGTACCGATCCGTGCCTTGCGCATCGGAAAGCCAACTTCAGGGCGGTCTAGAAGTTTGGCGAGCACTATTCAGAGTCCAACGTGTAAAGCTACGCAACTCTACCGTACACGTTGTGCACGGAAGAGCGATCAAAATTTTCAACGCTTTTCCGTGTCGGGAAAGAAGGTTTTTGCCTATTTTAGGATATCAACAACGGTTCTATCTGTTGGGTTTGGTTTATATATATTTATTAGAGTTTCGACGTACGGGAATGATCAATCAAGCAAGTCAAGTCAAAGACTTAGGACTTTGGTTGCTTTACATTTGGCAACTTTTTTAGAATCTCTAGGGGGGGACCGCTGCCCCCCCCAGCCCCCCCTTGGCGACGCCTTTGATTCACCTTCTTTCTATTCATATCATCATTATCATCTTTATCTATCTAATCGTATACCTTTAAACGAGCAATTCTTGTATATATGTATCTATATAATCTGAATCTCGGAACGGCTCCAACTATTGTCATGAAATTTAGTATGCAGGGGGTTTCAAAGGCGATAAATCTATATTTAGTTTTTTTTTAGAATTTTAGAAAACGTCGGTTTCTCTATTTTTACCCGAGCAGAGCTCGGTCGCCCAGATACTCTTAACTAATTTAAGAAGGAGAAAATTGTATATAAATAAATATATAAAATCTCTATTACGAAAATTATTTTGCTGATAGAAAGCTATCGCAGAATTTCATATGATTTTTATCCTGAAAAAATAACAGTTCCTGTGGGGTAGGCCACGCGAGCGAAGCCATGGGTCAAAGCTAGTCGATTATATAAAAAATTCAACTCTAACTTTTCTTAAGGTTCGTTAAACCTTAAAAAAAGACCTTATTCGAAAACGTGCTTGAATGACGTATATTCGTTTATTGCTGGCATAGAACTAGTTTACTGACGTCAATTCTGGACTCTGCCCTACTTTGCAGCCTTTGCCGAAAAGGCTGAATTTAGGCCTCTCTGATCTCGGAATGTGATTTGAAATGTACCTATTAAGTTTTTTATGTTTATAGGGGTTGCAAACAAACGCGTTTGATGTTATCTAATTTGACTGATGGCTCTGACCATTAATTTAAAACCTCACAATAATTTAATAGTTTTCATAAAAAAATTGGCTTCTATTCTCATCATCGCTTGCCTACAAAGCAACAGGTGAGATAAGGTTGTCGCACACAAATCAATTCGTAAACGGATCATCTACGTATCAATTTGAGCCGTTCGGTAATCTTTGTATGAAATTCTCTAGTGCAACGCATACTTATCAGCACAGGGCATCGCTTCGTCTCAGGACAAGCTCGCAAACCTCAAGCAGTGCATGATCAGCTCGCCTGGTTGACGGCGATAGGCGAAGCGAGATAGGAGACGATTATGTTCTGTTTCTGAGTTGATTAGTTCGCGAAAACTTAAAAACATCAGGTGATATAGTGGTCAAACCAGGGCCTCTTCACTAAAAATAATATTCTTGTAGCCATATTTAACGTAAATCATTGATTTATGAATGTAAGTTGACATGATTACGTGCGAATTATAAAGTGATTGCCATGGTATAGAATAAATTTGTTAAGCATTCAAAATGTTTCATATTTTCTCATAAACAATGGGGCCAGTGCTTGTTGTCATTTCTCTACATACTTTGGAGAGGCCTTTGCCCTTTGATATTGTTGTTGGACAGTAAAACTTAATTAAAAAATATCCATACTACCCTGATCCCCAAAAGTTACGTTACCTTTTTTTTTTACGGGGGAAACCTTCAAAAGGCGCCTGGGCTTTTGCGGTAAAGACCAGGGAGTGAGGGCTTTTTATATCATTAAAACTACTCCGGTGATCACCATCAGCATATGGATCTTATCCAAATATAATATTTTAAGTGCGGAACAAAAGGGTTTCAGGAAAAATAAAGGAATAAATACGGCCGTTTACAATTTATTAAATGTCATATTGCAGAATGTAGATAAAAAACTGGTCTAGTGCGAGTAGGACTCGCGCACGAAGGGTTCCGTACCATAATTGCAAAAAACGGCAAAAAATATCACGTTTGTTGTATGTGTTGCGGACGTAGCGTGATCGCCTTCCCCGAGAAGGGAGGTCGTAAATCTCCCGGATGGCGCGCTGGACGCCCGAAGAACATTGACTCTCAGATTGGATCTGGTAACCTCTGTGGAATGTTGCCTCAGGACTTCTAATCAAGCAGCTGATCAAAACCGGTTCGATTGGACCATTAAATGTTTCAATCTTCAATTAAATAAAACACTTCAATTAATTAATACTTGGTACGAATTTAGGGCTCTCAACAAGTAACTACTAATTAAGTTCAAGTGACTTGTTTCTAGTGGCTATGGCCGATGACTACGATTCTATCTTTGGACCGAGGGTGTTTTATACCCTCGGTCGTTACTACTATCGAGAGCCCCGCGATTTTGTGCCGAAAATAATTTTTATTTACCAAAAAAATCCCTTACCCGACAGTGGGTTTTAGGTCAGTACTATCCCTTCCATGGTGCTATCAACGCCTGGATTTCTGTGTACTGTAGCACAGTAGCACCCCCTATCTTAGTATCCAATCCATATACATCTATATCCAGGCATTGATAGCGTCCCTAGGCTATATCTATAGAAAAAAGGGACAAGTTCCCTTATTTTCATGTCGGAAAGTTGTATAACAACATTCCTAGCCCAGAAATGTACTATAGGTTGGGGTGACCTGCTGACAAATTCAGCAAGTCGTCTATGGGCGGCTTAAAAAAGCTTATTTTCGGACGTTTATCGTGGGATATCATCCCTTAAATACACGCTCCTTAACGTTTTAGACAATTTATTTTATTACTTGAATTTCTACTCAGACCATCCAAGCTATCACCACCGAATATGGGTGGCCTGGTGGCTGAAGGAGAGCACTTTACAGTTCTAGTGCCTCCATAAGTATATATATACATTTTGTACATAATGTACCCAAAAAAGTGTTAGTTCGATAGCCAGTCACTCCCTTTGTGTCTAGCTATCTCCTAAACTACTTAACTGATTCTATATTTTTATGGGACGACACGATGGCGCGTCTATCGGGCCATCGGGAAGTCCCCGAAAATTCCTTATTTTTGGAAGTCTCAGGGGTGTATAGTCCCTGGGAATGCCAAAAAACGGGCCAAAAATCACAAGTCCAGATTACCATGTCTGGATTTGTGCCTAAACTATATGAGCGATTTTCGCTCTAAAGGGATGGCCTGATAGCTAGTCCAACGGGCCATCCGAAAATACTTCTATAATAAGTACATCTATTTCCTTCAGGGAGTTATTCGACCTGAAGGGTCTACAAATTTCAACAATTTTGTTTGTTTACATTTTTCCGCGCTGAGTATGTCGGAAACTATCCGGGCGATCTTTCTCGTCTAAAGACCGTCTGGAAGCCCCTTCGACGAGCTTTCCAATGGTAGTACTTTTAAAAGTACACCTACATATTTTCTAGGTACTTAGGGCACCTAAAAGAATAGTCCCGTCGAAACTCCCATAAACAGCGCGTTTTACACTATATACCGACATGATATCTCAGGTAAATAGGCTTTATATAAAGCAGTACACTAATTCTGAACTGTATATAGGTTTCCCGTCTTGATCTAGGTCCCCCATATACCCTAAAATGACCTAAATGTCCTAAATTCACTTCCTGAGACATCACGTCAATATTCACATATTAATGGTGGAAACTATACATTTTCCACATTATATCATTCCTATGTACTAAAATTATGTCTAATACATAATATAACCCCTTGAAACATGATTTTAAGCTACCAGAATTTTTGTACGCAAAACGCCAACATATAAAACTACTTGCTGCCATCTGGCGCATCAGTCGGAACTAGGCGGGCGCAGCGAACGCACGCATTCACATGAAATTGATTTTACGTTTTAAGTATGAAAACTATAATATTTATATATTTTAATGCTTCTATTCTATTAATCTGGTATTACTAAAACCCAATACGCATAAATAAACGTTAAGGACGTTATACTACTACCTTAAAAATGCGATTCAAAATACCCTTACATACCGAGCTTATAAATAGGACCGACGTGTTTACAACATTTTCAGTAGCTCGCCAGCCGTCGCTCCGTGCGGACGTCTCGCTGCTCGTCGCCCCACCGCGCTCTCCGGCGCCCCCACTCTCCGTCTCGTCGCGCCCCTCTGCGTGACGTCACTGCGGTCGTCGCGTCTTCGCACGCCGCTCCAAAGGTGTCGCTACTAGTAACTTTGGTTACTAGTAGTGGCAGCTCAAATCCACATCTTGTGTGGTCCCTGGCGGGAAACCTAGCGGTGCTAACAAGCCAGTGAGGGTGTGCCCCAAGCACCCGCCAAGTCCCATAAGGACACGGCAGTCATTGGAGTCGGGAGCGGGATCAGTTGGCCTTGGTAGATAGCCTAGTCAACCCCCGCTTCGTCCCACAGCTTACACCTGGCACGGTCGGGTGTTTTCTATCCCGACGTACCAGACTTTTGGTACACAGTGGTGGGTGGCCCACCTTCGGTGGGTTTACCGGTACCTTAGGGCCCTGCCACCCAATAAGATTGGTGGCAGGTAAACAAGCTTAGGGCTCACCAGATACTCACCTCCCAGTCTAACCCGACTGGGAGTGTAGGATTGCACACATCCCCGGGCCTGTCCACCCGGGGAATATCTTACTCCCTTTTCCCTCACTTGCACTAGCTCTATCAACAGCGACAGGATGCATCCTGTCGAAGCGTTGATAGAGCTCGTCAAGGACGCGTTGTCGGACGATCCCAGTCCGGTCAGCGTGAATAAGCAAAGGCTTAATTTCATCCTCCATAAGCTTGCTACATGCCCCCCCCCTCCTCCCATACCCGCCCCGGAGCCCATGCCCATCGGCAACCCGGCGCCCGCCCCCGTTTCGGCGCTTGCGCCCACTAAACCCCCAACTCTCAAATTTCCGATTAATTTCTCGGAAAATCCTGCCTCCCCGAACGTTGACAGTCCACTCGTTGACGAACCCATGTCCGGTGATGATCATAAGGATGATTCCGATGATTATGAAACTACTGACGACGCCTCCGCCGATTCCTCCTCAGAAAGCTGTCAAGCTACCTCTGAGGGGAAGAGGAAGAGGAAGAAGGGCAAGTCCCACCCCAAAGCCACCAAGCCCAAAAAGGTCGCTTCGACCAACCCTCCAACTCTGCCGTCCACCTCCTCCTCCGACGTGCAGCCCACCCCTGTCACCGCTTCCCAGCGGTCTAGGCGCTCAGATCGCTCCCCAGCCCCCAGGAGTCGCTCCCGTAGTCCCCTAACTCAGGCCGACGCTTCCCCAATGTCGAGCCGCGACCCCAGCCCTGCTGCTATTCCTAAGAAGCAGAAATGCCCTCCTATCTTCCTCCACGATAAGGCCAAGTGGACGGAAGTTTCTAAAATTTGCGATGAACGCAAAATCAAGTTTCTTAGTGCCACCGCTTGCCAGGTAGGCATTAAAATCCTACTCCCGACCCCTACTGATTTCAGGAACCTTTCCAGGCTCCTAAAAACCTTGAGGATAGAGTTCCATACCTATTCTCTCCCATCGGAAGCGCCCACCCGTGTGGTTATCCGGCGCATTCCGAAGGAAATCCCAGTCGATGAGATTTATGCGGATCTTGCCGCACAAAAAGTCCCTGTCATTGCCGTCCACCGCATGCGTAAAGCAAGAGGTGGACAGGAATACGATATGGTAATGGTCGAGTGCGACCCTACCGAGTCCTATGCCCCTATTTTCAAAATTAAGACTCTCTGCTCCCTTTCAGGGTTCTCTATCGAGAAACCTTACCGTCCCTTTGTCGTTGGTCAGTGTCACAACTGCCAACAATATGGCCATAGCCAAAAACACTGTTTTGTCCGCCCCAGGTGCGTTAAGTGCCGAGGGGATCACGGCACAAAAGAGTGCACCCGTCCCAAAAACCCTGCCGAATGCACGGAGCCTCCCAGCTGCGTGCTATGTGACCAAGTCGGTCACACGGCAAACTACAAGGGTTGTCCTAAAGCCCCCAAAGTTGCGCCTAGATTGGCCAAAATTCATGCTGAGCGTCAAGCACGCCAAGCTCCCTCGACTAAACCCCCTCCCCGGTTAGCCCCTCAGAGGGCTTCGCCATGGGGCAAGCTCAACCACCAAAATGTGGCTCCCCAGACCGTCCAACAGCTTCCAGGCTTGATGGATCATCCCATTCCGGCCCCTCAGGCACCCATAGCCCCCATGCCCGCTCAAAGCCGACAGGAGGCTCCCACCTCTGCCGCTGCTAAGAGCCCGTCTCTATCCACGCCCAAACCCAGACGCTGCGTATCTGATACCATCATCAGTGCGTACAAAATCTGGATGACGGACGAGGCCAGATCGCTGGCTGCCGAGATCAATAGGATCGAGGCGGCCGGGGATATGACCCAAGCCCAATCCAATGACCTCTTCAAGAGGTACCCCAATATAACCGAGGAACTAGACAGCCTCGTTTATAGAAACGGTCAATGGGTGCGCATTTAAGTCGCACCTACACCGTTTCTAACCAAGTTTCGCCAATTGAGGCTCACCTCTGACCCCTCACGATCTCTACTCTGCTCCTTAAGAGCCTAGGTATGGAGTAGAATATACAAACGTAGAAATACAAACCGATTCGTCAGTCCTCGCCGCCGAGGCTCGTCGCGTATCCCTTCAATTAAAATCTTGCCAGCCCGCGAAGCTGAGCATTAGTTAAATTATTAGATATGAAATGGAGTTTCTTGTCCGTTCTTCTCCACGTAGGCTTATTCCGAACGGATGGTAGAATCACTTGTCAAGATCCAGCTTTTGCTTGTCCCCCCAGCGACGGCCCTGAGCCGAGGTCCGACCCCAACTGGGGTAGCCCTCAGCGTTGTCGCTTAGGTTTAGTAATTTTTTGCCTAGCTGAAGGCTATATAGCTTAGTCTCCGTAGGAAAGTCCGGTTAAGCAGCTACCCGTCATTCTGACTGAGCTGTGAGACGCCCCGCAGAAAAAAAAAAAAAAAAAAAAAATACAACATTTTCATTCCTACTTGGCGCTCGGGCGTGAGCAGACGTATGACTCTAATACATACTTTATTTACAAAAACCATTCAATTGGTTGGTGAGTCTCGTCGCGAACAGTATGGGAGCCCCACTTAAATATTTATTTTATTTTGTTTTTAATATTTGTTGTTATAGTAGCAACAGAAATACATCATCTGTGAAAATTTCAACTGTCTAGCTATCACGGTTCATGAGATACAGCTTGGTGACAGACGGACAGACAGACAGACAGACGGACAGACAGCCAGACGGATCGCGGAGTCTTAGTAATAGGGTCCCGTTTTTACCCTTTGGGTACGGAACCCTAAAAAGTACCAGTTTGTGCAATTTTTACGGACATGACGAGGGCATTTGATTGTGTTGATCAAGAAATTCTTATAAAAAAGCTAGACCTCATAGGCATCAGAGGAAATGTACTTAATCTCTTACAGTCATACCTTAGCAATCGTAAGCAATGTCTAAAAACTAAGCGCAAAGAAAAGTATTTATCTAAGGATAGAATTATTAGGTATGGCGTACCACAGGGTAGTGTGCTGGGCCCTTTATTTATTTTTTTGTATATAAATGATTTACCTCGCCACATTGAACATCCTATGGTATATATAGATAATATTCGCTGACGATAGTACTGTATTGATTAAATGTATTGACAAAAAAACATAATAATATGAACATGACATAAATGACACTTTGATAAATATTATACGCTGGCTTGACCAAAATAATTTAATGATTAATATACCAAAGACAAACGTAATGCATTTTTATCAACGGATTCCACCAGAAGTCTTACATTTACATTATAATGGACAAAAAGTTGACCAAATACTAGTTGCTAAATTCCTTGGCATTTTGATAGATAGCCAATTAACTTGGAAGCCACAAGCAGAAGAAGTATGCAAAAAACTTAGTGCAGCTGTATATGTGCTCTTTAACTTGTCTAAGAAAGTAAATATGGCCACAAGGTTAATTGCATACCACGGGTTGGTCGCTTTGATTTTGAGATACGGCATAATATTTTGGGAAAATTGTAGTCTGAGGGAACAGGTGTTTATGGTTCATAAACGCTGTATAAGGGCTATGTGCAATTTAATAGTAACAGATAGCTGCGTACCTGTATTTAAGTCCCTAAAATTACTAACATGCCCATCCCTTTATATTTTCGAGGTGGCTGTTTTTGTTAAATCAAATATGCATCTATTTAATAAAGTGTCCGAAAATAGAAACCGGCCATTCAGGAGACAGTATAAAAACTTGCTAATTGTTAGTGGTTCCGATACCGCCCTATTAAAGAAAAGTATTATATATGGGTCCGATAATTTTTAATAAAATACCCGATGTAATAAAAAATTAGACATTTCTACTTTTCAAAAAGAAATTGACAGATCTATGTTATTACTCAATTAGCGAATTCCTGACCGATAAGAATTTAAATTGATAACATGACATTTCTGTTTTCCTGACTTGTACTTAATAATTTTTTTCATCTCAAGAATTCAGAATTTGTAATCCCATTTTATTAAAATTGACATTGTGTATTGTATTGCCTATTTCAAATTATTTACTGAATTTGATCTTGACATGGTAAATTTGTATTGATTTAATTGAATGTTTTAATAATTTATATTAAATGGGTCTTTATTATTATAGCTAAAACTGTTTGCATGCCTTAGTTAAGGTAGTTAGTATAAGAATCATTACATTAAAACTTAACATCTGTAACTTGTACCTACTTTCTGTGCAAATAAAGAACTATTCTTTTATATTCTATTCTATGGAACCACTATGTGACCATCTGTGCAACGCTTGTTAGTGCTCGTTCACACAGAGGTCCGTTTTACAGGTCCATTTTGTCGTATACGATTTATTCTGCGCTGAAGTATGTAGTTGTATGAGCGAGTTCACACACATGACAGTGTTCCAAATCCAATATAAATATCGAACCGACAAAAAATAGAGCGGTCCGTTTTACAGGTCCACTTAATGTATACGTTTTTATTCGGCAATGGCGTATGTAGCTATATGAGCGAGTTCACACACAACAGTATTAAAATACTGAACCGTTTTGTTTGAAAATTGGTGGTATACTAACTAAGTGTGGTGTGAACATTACCCTCAGTAGTGACGGATCCGTTAAACGGTACTGTAAATACGAATGTTCTGTGTGAAAGTACCTTTAGGGCACATCCCTGTTCTCACACCACAAAAATTTAAAAAAATGTACGCGCAAAATCTTTCACAAAAAAAATGCGATAAGAAACAGCACAGAGTCCAAGAATACGTCACTCTTCTACACGTGGCAGAGATCCCAATTCGTCCGGTCACCTCATTAGAACAAGACGCGATAACTTTCTGGGTCTGGAGCAATATCCGAAATGTCTTCTCGACCCCTGACCGCCACGTTCAGTAAAAATCACGACAATCTGAAGCGATACGCCCCAAATTCATTGAACAGCGATAAGGATATTTTGGCATTTATCAAATGTAATACATAAGGCGCCAATTTTGTTAGAGCGAGTATATTGCTTAGGTAAGACAATGTCGATATTTTTTGGGATTAGCCCATCACTTTATTCCCAGCCACTGCAGCTCCTGAAAGTCAGAATTAAGTCGGACGACCACCAGAAAAGCGCCAAGTAAACGAAGCTCCGACGAGTCCCGGCGAAAAGACTCTAATGGCTTGGATCCTGAAACTAAATCAATCAGAAAATGTATTATTCTTGAGCTTTAGAAAAAGCAAAAAACCACACAGCGGGCTGTATGGTCACATTTTTATCACGATAACCGGGGGCGACTAAAATTTTCAAAAGTCAAAAATGTTTGGGATTGATCCCTTGTTTTCGGTAGGCCCACAAGTCCACAACAATAGCATACATTTTCACAATCGTCATGTCACCTGCTTGGTATGGAGGGGAGTGGAAATTTGTATTTTTTCCTACTCCTCTATATTCATATTCATATTATTTATTGTACACAAAATAAACATATTCAAAAGGAAAAGTTATGTACAAAGACGAGCTTAACCCTTAGTTTTGGGTTCTCTGACAGCAAACCTGAGTGTTATAGAGAGATTTACAAAATTAAGACAGTTAACAAAAGCGCACAACAAACACTAAATAACATTTGATTTTTACTAACTAAATACACTACACAAATACGTGTACAGCACATACTGCATCCATATCCTCCGTTATTATTTTCTGATTAATTTCGTTGCGGGATCCAAGACAGTTAAATTCATTCTTCGGGACTTTGTCGACCTTCATTGCCACCACAAAGTACGTAAGCGGCGGCGCTCCGCAGACAGAGAGGCCACTCTGAACAAAGCGTCATTTTGCACACACACATTGGCATTGCGATATTACAGGGAATAATGGACAATATTGGACCGAGCCAGTCGCGGCTGTCATGAATGCTTTGTGCGGGCATTGTCACGTCATTCATACATAAAGTACTGTAACGAGGTTGCATTGGCTGGGTTACCTTTCTTAATTGTTACAGACCGAATATATTCTTTTTTCTTTTTAATTAATTAATTTTTTAAGGTTTGAAGGTCATTACATTTTTCAAGATGACAAGTTAGAAATTCAATATCTAGGAATATATTATGTTATTTTTTGTACGCAAAATACGCGCTTAGTCGTGGAGTTGCGGAAACCAGCCCGTTTTAACCTAACCTAACCTAACCTAAGTTATTTTTAGTCCATAGACGAAATTGGAAAGGCTATGAAATTTGTGATAATAATATGGTTTAAGTCATCCAGCTCACAAATATGTTTCCTCCGATTGCACAGCATAATTTTCTTCTTGTGTTTGTACATCTTTTTAGTTCACTTCTTAAGCAGTCGGGTTTTTTGTTTTTATTACTTTTTTTTCATATTTTTATTTTTGTCAAGCTTGGTGCTTTTCACAATTTAATGTTTTTAGTGAGATCATTATTACACAATTTTTACGTCTTGTTACCTTTCAATCTTCGTCGTATGTGGCGTCGTGATATTTAATGGATATTTGATGCTCTATCTACCCTCTAAGGCATGTAAGCATGATATAAAAATGAGAAAAAAAAAGGAAACTTATGTTTAGACGAATCGATGTATTTATGTTTGTAACTTGTACAACCTACTCTTTTTTTAATTCGGAATCAATATAGTAGCAACCCTAGTGAATCTGTCAAGTTTAGCTGTCAATTATCGAAACGGCGGGAGTGGCCCTTCTGTATACTATCTATTTTGTGTTGCCACGGCGTTTTTCTGGTGGTCGCCACCGTTGATTCTGGCTTTCAGGAGTTTCAGTGTTTTGGGAATTGTTGCGGACGTAGCGTGATCGCCTTCCCCGAGGAGGGAGGTCGTAAAGCTCCCGGATGGCGCGCTGGACGCCCGAAGAACATTGACTCTTCAGCTTGGATCTGGTAACCTCTTTGGAATGTTGCCTCAGGACTTCTAATCAAGCAGGTGCAGGGATGATAATTGTTTAATTAAATAAAACACTTCAATTATTTAAAACTTGGTACGAATTTAGGGCTCTCAACAAGTAACTACTAATTAAGTTCAAGTGACTTGTTTCTAGTGGCTATGGCCGATGACTACAATTCTATCTTTGGACCGAGGGTGTTTTATACCCTCGGTCGTTACTACTATCGAGAGCCCCGCGATTTTGTGCCGAAAATAATTTTTATTTGCCAAAAAAATCCCTTACCCGACAGTGGGTTTTAAGTCTGTACTATCCCTTCCATGGTGCTATCAACGCCTGGATTTCGGTGTACTGTAGCACAGTAGCACCCCCTATCTCAGTATCTAATCCATACATCTATATCCAGGCATTGATAGCGTCCCTAGGCTATATCTATAGAAAAAAGGGGCAAGTTCCCTTATTTTCATGTCGGAAAGTTGTATAACAACATTCCTAGCCCAGAGAGTACTATAGGTTGGGGTGACCTGCTGACAAATTCAGCAAGTCGTCTATGGGCGGCTTAAAAAAGCTTATTTTCGGACGTTTATCGTGGGATATCATCCCTTAAATACACGCTCCTTAACGTTTTTAGACAATTTATTTTATTACTTCAAATTCTACTCAGACCATCCAAGCTATCACCACCGAATATGGGTGGCCTGGTGGCTGAAGGAGAGCACTTTACAGTTCTAGTGCCTCCATAAGTATATATATACATTTTGTACATAATGTACCCAAAAAAGTGTTAGTTCGACAGCTAGTCACTCCCTTTGTGTCTAGCTATCTCCTAAACTACTTAACTGATTCTATATTTTTATGGGACGACACGATGGCGCGTCTATCGGGCCATCGGGAAGTCCCCGAAAATTCCTTATTTTTGGAAGTCTCAGGGGTGTATAGTCCCTGGGAATGCCAAAAAACGGGCCAAAAATGACAAGTCCAGATTACCATGTCTGGATTTGTGCCTAAACTATATGAGCGATTTTCGCTCTAAAGGGATGGCCTGATAGCTAGTCCAACGGGCCATCCGAAAGTACTTCTATAATAAGTACATCTATTTCCTTCAGGGAGTTATTCGACCTGAAGGGTCTACAAATTTCAACAATTTTGTTTGTTTACATTTTTCCGCGCTGAGTATGTCGGAAACTATCCGGGCGATCTTTCTCGTCTAAAGACCGTCTGGAAGCCCCTTCGACGAGCTTTCCAATGGTAGTACTTTTAACAGTACACCTACATATTTTCTAGGTGCTTAGGGCACCTAAAAGAATAGTCCCGTCGAAACTCCCATAAACAGCGCGTTTTACACTATATACCGACATGATATCTCAGGTAAATAGGCTTTATATAAAGCAGTACACTAATTCTGAACTGTATATAGGTTTCCCGTCTTGATCTAGGTCCCCCATATACCCTAAAATGACCTAAATGTCCTAAATTCACTTCCTGAGACATCACGTCAATATTCACATATTAATGGTGGAAACTATACATTTTCCACATTATATCATTCCTATGTACTAAAATTATGTCTAATACATAATATAACCCCTCAAAACATGATTTTAAGCTACCAGAATTTTTGTACGCAAAACGCCAACATATAAAACTACCCGCCGCCATCTGGCGCACCATTCGGAACTAGGCGGGCGCAGCGAACGCACGCATTCACATGAAATTGATTTTACGTTTTAAGTATGAAGACTATAATATTTATATATTTCAATGCTTCTATTCTATTAATCTGGTATTACTAAAACCCAATACGCATAAATAAACGTTAAGGACATTATACTACTACCTTAAAAATGCGATTCAAAATACCCTTACATACCGAGCTTATAAATAGGACCGACGTGTTTACAACATTTTCATTCCTACTTGGCGCTCGGGCGTGAGCAGACGTATGACTCTAATACATACTTTATTTACAAAAACCATTCAATTGGTTGGTGAGTCTCGTCGCGAACAGGAATAGTGCGGTGCGAATTGTCCCAAAAAGAAAATAAAAAATTCATCATGTCACTTTGTTTATTCATTCGACAGATTCCCACCGGTTAAGGTCAAACATTTGTTCTAGATTGAACCCTAATCACTGAAGGATACTGGACTACTAGCCGTGACTTTGAAATATTAAATCAGGCCAGTGTTATACGAGAGATAGTGTAAAAGTAGTATTTTTACTTCAGCCTGATATTGAACTCTAGTCTTTTGGCCCACAGTTCTCCTCTAAATCTCTCTTAAAGACACTAAGCAAAAAAATGTCATGCCTCCGTATCCTTTTTACCCGACTGCCGAAGGAGGGTAATGTGTTTATCAGTCTATGTATGTATGTAAGTATGTATGTATGTATGTATGTTTGTTCCTATGTGGCGTTCTAGAGACCAAACGCGTTGGCCGATTTTGATGATTCTTACGTCAATCGATTTGTCTTAATCCTGCGATTGTCACTGGCTACATTAAAATGGGAAAAAACAAAAATGGCGGATTTTGGGCGCCATTTTGTGGGAAAAAAAAAAATTCGTACAAACCCATCGTGTGGGGTATCAAAATAAAGGATTTTAAGAGGCGATTTCAAAAATATATAACACTTATATGTTTAAATGTACCTAATTCAGAAAAAAAAATAACTAAAAAGATGTAAATAAAAAAAGTTAATTATAAAAATCAAAAAACCCGACTGCTTAAAAAGCAAACTAAAAAGACGTAAAAAAGAAGAAAATCAAGCTGTGCAGTCGGAGGATACATCTGGTTTTGGCCCGCCAGCTCGCGAATATGTATTATCCGACTGCACAGTACCCTATATATTATTTTTCTCTGTGCTGCACAGCATGATTTTCTTCTTGTTTAAGTCTCTTTAGTTTGCTTTTTAAGCAGTCGGGTTTTTTGATTTTTTTAATTAACTTTTTTTTATCTGTTCTATCTAAAAGATTTTCTAAAAAAAAAAAACATTTTATAAAAAATACCTTATCGCATTCCAAGAAATTGGGGCACGTTTAAATATACGACATTTTTGAACTTTTTTCTCGAAAAGGTCAAAGGTTTCGTCACGACATGACGTTGTCATTTTAAGACCTACTATTTTATCTTCATGCTTCTCAAATGCGGTCATAGCCACGTGTAAGAAATTTTTGTAGAAAAAACAGCCAGCGTCATTTTAGTTTGGCGAGTTGAAGACTGGCCGAAAAGTCTTTAATCAATAGATAAGCTCTTTTAGAATTTAATTTAAATACCCACTTCTATTTGTTTGACAAAAAAATAACATCATACAACTTTTCACTTACAATTCTACGTAACATAGACCAATTTTTACTGTATTCCATACAATTTTTTTGTTTTACTTGAATTTGCAAACACACTATTTTTATTGATTTATTTATCATCATGAATATACAAATATATCTAAGTAAGTTAGACAGAAGCGTGACTGACATTTTGCCAATTTTGTTTGTTTGGCAAGTCTATTGCCACCAACGGTATCCTGAGAAATCTTAGGTAAAAAACCTCTATAAAAATGAAACTTGAACCGAATACAGGACTTGCCTGGCTGGAGGCTTAGTTTAGTCTCCACAGGATAGCCCGGTTAAGCAGTAACCAATCATTTGGATTGTAAACTGCGAGACGTCACTTAAAAAAAAAAAAAAAAAAAAAGAATACAGGACTCATGCGCAACCATCATAGAGCGCTTTCGATCACTAGCTACAATCTAGGGGTCTTTAAATCAAGTGTTGCGGACGTAGCGTGATCGCCTTCCCCGAGGAGGGAGGTCGTAAAGCTCCCGGATGGCGCGCTGGACGCCCGAAGAACATTGACTCTTCAGATTGGATCTGGTAACCTCTTTGGAATGTTGCCTCAGGACTTCTAATCAAGCAGGTGCAGGGATGATAATTGTTTAATTAAATAAAACACTTCAATTATTTAAAACTTGGTACGAATTTAGGGCTCTCAACAAGTAACTACTAATTAAGTTCAAGTGACTTGTTTCTAGTGGCTATGGCCGATGACTACGATTCTATCTTTGGACCGAGGGTGTTTTATACCCTCGGTCGTTACTACTATCGAGAGCCCCGCGATTTTGTGCCGAAAATAATTTTTATTTGCCAAAAAAATCCCTTACCCGACAGTGGGTTTTAAGTCTGTACTATCCCTTCCATGGTGTTATCAACGCCTGGATTTCTGTGTACTGTAGCACAGTAGCACCCCCTATCTCAGTATCTAATCCATACATCTATATCCAGGCATTGATAGCGTCCCTAGGCTATATCTATAGAAAAAAAGGGACAAGTTCCCTTATTTTCATGTCGGAAAGTTGTATAACAACATTCCTAGCCCAGAGAGTACTATAGGTTGGGGTGACCTGCTGACAAATTCAGCCAGTCGTCTATGGGCGGCTTAAAAAAGCTTATTTTCGGACGTTTATCGTGGGATATCATCCCTTAAATACACGCTCCTTAACGTTTTTAGACAATTTATTTTATTACTTGGATTTCTACTCAGACCATCCAACCTATCACCACCGAATATGGGTGGCCTGGAGGCTGAGGGAGAGCACTTTACAGTTCTAGTGCCTCCATAAGTATATATATACATTTTGTACATAATGTACCCAAAAAAGTGTTAGTTCGACAGCTAGTCACTCCCTTTGTGTCTAGCTATCTCCTAAACTACTTAACTGATTCTATATTTTTATGGGACGACACGATGGCGCGTCTATCGGGCCATCGGGAAGTCCCCGAAAATTCCTTATTTTTGGAAGTCTCAGGGGTGTATAGTCCCTGGGAATGCCAAAAAACGGGCCAAAAATCACAAGTCCAGATTACCATGTCTGGATTTGTGCCTAAACTATATGAGCGATTTTCGCTCCAAAGGGATGGCCTGATAGCTAGTCCAACGGGCCATCCGAAAGTACTTCTATAATAAGTACATCTATTTCCTTCAGGGAGTTATTCGACCTGAAGGGTCTACAAATTTCAACAATTTTGTTTGTTTACATTTTTCCGCGCTGAGTATGTCGGAAACTATCCGGGCGATCTTTCTCGTCTAAAGACCGTCTGGAAGCCCCTTCGACGAGCTTTCCAATGGTAGTACTTTTAACAGTACACCTACATATTTTCTAGGTGCTTAGGGCACCTAAAAGAATAGTCCCGTCGAAACTCCCATAAACAGCGCGTTTTACACTATATACCGACATGATATCTCAGGTAAATAGGCTTTATATAAAGCAGTATACTAATTCTGAACTGTATATAGGTTTCCCGTCTTGATCTAGGTCCCCCATATACCCTAAAATGACCTAAATGTCCTAAATTCACTTCCTGAGACATCACGTCAATATTCACATATTAATGGTGGAAACTATACATTTTCCACATTATATCATTCCTATGTACTAAAATTATGTCTAATACATAATATAACCCCTCAAAACATGATTTTAAGCTACCAGAATTTTTGTGCGCAAAACGCCAACATATAAAACTACCCGCCGCCATCTGGCGCACCATTCGGAACTAGGCGGGCGCAGCGAACGCACGCATTCACATGAAATTGATTTTACGTTTTAAGTATGAAGACTATAATATTTATATATTTCAATGCTTCTATTCTATTAATCTGGTATTACTAAAACCCAATACGCATAAATAAACGTTAAGGACGTTATATTACTACCTTAAAAATGCGATTTAAAATACCCTTACATACCGAGCTTATAAATAGGACCGACGTGTTTACAACATTTTCATTCCTACTTGGCGCTCGGGCGTGAGCAGACGTATGACTCTAATACATACTTTATTTACAAAAACCATTCAATTGGTTGGTGAGTCTCGTCGCGAACATCAAGAGTGAATAGGTTACTACTAGGCAAGCGTGCTCCATCGTAGACCACATCTTCGCTTACCATCAGGTGAGATAGTGGTCAAGCGCGAGCCTATAACCGATAAAAAAAAAAAACTAGACCAACAATGCTGTTTAAAACTTAATAAATCAATAATTATATTAGATCCTTACCTATGAAATTGGCGTTTTGTCGTACTGGCCACTTTTATCTCAAATATCTCTTTGGTTTGAAATTCCAATTTTAAATTTATACAACTACTCATGATTTTGTGTTTGGAAAACCGTAATTCATTTGATTTTTCCTCTTTTGGTTTTTCTTTGCGCCAGTCAGTTTACAAAATGGAAAACTTTAAATATCGCGTTATTTACGAGTACGAGTTCCATAGTGGCGCCAGTGCTGCAGAAACGGCTCGAAGGATTAATGATGTGTATGGCGACGGTATCGCAAAAGAAAACACAGTGCGTTTTTGGTTACAATGTTTTCGTTCTGGAAATTTCGACCTGCAGAACAAGCCCCGTGTTGCACTGTGTTGCACTGTAATGGTTTTTTTCAATACAGTTGTTAAACATGGCGTACTTTCAGAGGCTATAATTATGATTCGAAAATTAAATCTTACGCATAGGCATCTTTCTATTACGCGGTCGTGACTTTTGTTTATGAGCTCGATCATTAGTTTTGCAGTTTAGTTTTAAATTTATAAATCAATTTAAAAAGTTTAGAAGCAAAGAGTTTTCATACATAGAATAAAATGGGTTAGATTTTATATGAGGATAAATGAATGATTCCGTACGTTTTAGCATTGAACTCTCAAAAGTCTTTTAAATGGTTGTTTAATATATTTAATTACCAGTTTTATTTTAATTATTTTCACATCAACATTTGTCTAAAATTGAATAGGCTGTATAGACTGTTTTCGTTGTAAAAAATGTCCAGTTGCAAAAACGCGCCTTGTATAAGTCAATTTAAAAAAGTTTAGTAGCAAGGAGTTTTCATACATAGAATAAAATGAAATAGATTTTATACGAGGAAAAATGAATGATTCCGTACGTTTTAGCATTTAATTCTCAAAAGTCTTTTAAATTGTTGTTTAATATATTTAATTACCAGTTTCAATTTAATTATTTTCACATCAACATTTGTCAAAAATCGAATAGGCTGTGTAGGCTGTTTTCGTTGCAAAAACGCGCGAAATTTTTATTTTTTTGTCATTTAACAAATCTAATTCTTTGATTTGTTTTTACTATTTCCCACAACTGTATTGAAAAATATCGTGTGATACACGGGCGTGTAGGTTATTGCAAACTCGTGTCATTAAAAACCCTCGCCTTCGGCTCGGGCTTGTTAATGACAACTCGTTTGCAATAACCTACTTTCCACCCTTGTATCACAATGTACTATTTTTTAATTTTACCTATCCACGAATATAAAGTACGTGTTTATTCAATATTTTATCTACACTCACAACGTAATGTTCCAAATATGAATTCAAAAAAATATTGTATAAACACGTACTTTATATTCGTGGATAGGTAAAATTAAAAAATAAATCCATTACAGTGCATCATTTTCCTTCGATTTTTAAACAACTGCATCATAAAATAACTTTTTAATTTTTATAGCACACTTTTACTTTTTAATTTATTGACGCTTATGGGCTCATTGAAGTACTGTCATTGTCTAAGGAGGCGCGCGCTGCGCAGTCATTTGCAATGAGAACCTAAATTGCCCGCCATACCAAATATTTTCTCCGTTGCCACTTTTGTTTTATTGCAACTGTATGAGTGAAGATAAAGTAGTGTATGCAATGGCTTATAATTAGGTATTAAAATACTCGCGTAATATTATTAATATAATAACCTACGCTCGTGTTTTAATAACCCCTATTATATAACCATTGCATAAACTACTGTTTTGAATTCATATTTGGAACATTACGTTGTGAGTGTAGATAAACCATTTTACAGAACTGCGACGTGCGCTTTTAGTATCTTAATTAATTCTAATTTGCTTTATTAAATCTTTCTAAACAGTCATGAATGAAAAGTGAGAAGCTATATAAAAATAAATCCAATTAAATTATTATTATGTCATTATTGTTATTAAATTATTATACAAAATAAATAACAAATATCCACGAATTACAATCAAAATAATAAAATATTTTTTATTATACATTTAAAAATCAAGAAGCAAAAAGCGCAAGCTTGCTCCATGCGGATTTGCGATTTCATTATTATATTAACTATAAATCAATGCTTTAAAAAAAATAACGATATGTACTTTTTGAATTTTTTTTTACCATTGGACAAGAAGTAATGATAAAGTGAAAGATGAGGGAATTATGTTTTTTATTCTGTTTTATTAACACAGAATAAAAAATACACACTGACACACGACACGTGACACTTTTTGTTAACTTTCTAGTTATAAATTTAACTTTTATCATTCAACCTGCAAGTGTGAAAAATGCTTCCGGTTAGCAATTAGCACTGACTTAATTATTAACCTACATACCTAATACTGAACTTAGAATTTTTTGATGGTATTTTATCGGAATCAAAACTGAGCTCGTTTTTGTGCTCCGTGCTAAAATTTAAAAGTTTTGTTTGTGAATTTATAATTCGAAATAATTTCAATCCATCGCCACCAACTCAAGTAGGTAGATACTAATCAACTTTAGAGTTGTGTATTTTAAGTGACCATTTGATCATCACCCTTTAGAGGTTGTTTTTTTTAAAAAAAAGTCATGTATTTAGACTCGGCGATGTCTGTCAGTGCATGGAATTTAAGATTTTTAAGAAGATTAAAATAAACACAGCTCTACTTAAATGTCCCAACAAACCCTGATTAATTCAACACAACATGCTAAAAATCCTATTTTTTTCACCACAGAACAAGATCTAAGTCCGACACAAAAAAAAACAAAAATTCTTACGTTATTTTTAATCTAAAACTTACACCATAAAAAATATATTAAAATGGCAACCCGCCGCGCCGTAACGTGTCAAGTCAAGGCAAAATAAAAAATATGTCTCGAAGTCTCGAGGGCATCCCAACTGGGTAAAATGGCCCTTATTTCAGAGTCTTAGAAGTTAGATTCGCTAGGCAAAGGGCGCTGTCCGTAAATAGTTTTGCTATAACGCGCGTTGGAGTTGTGGCCATGAAATACGCGGCGTTAGAAAAGGGCGGTCTGTTTTCAAGGCGATATAAGAGCGATTTTTGACGTACAGAAAATTATCTAGACGATATTTGAATGCAGAATTCGAGATAATTATCTAATTTTGAAACAACAAACTCTGTCATACATATCAAAGTTAAAATTCCATTGCGAACTATATTTTTGTAGTCTTTTTTATAAAAAATAAAACTTTATTTCACACACAAAGCTCTGGTATGTGGCAAGAGATTCAAATTACTTATCATGTATAATGTCTTGTGTATGTGTATCTTAATCCAAGTATAGGATCTCCTTCCTATACTTGGATTAAGCAAGTAAAATTGATATAGATTTTCATTCTTCTTTTAATACCTATCCAGTTTATTAGTTCGTTAGTAGTTTAACAGTCTAACGCAAAGTTGATTGAATGCATTCGACTTGTTTCACAAATCAAAAAATTTGTCGATCATCCTGCCTGTGGTATAATTTCGTGACCCACAATCAATGCAAAGTGTTTGTGATTATTATATTCAATAACATTAATTTCATTATTTACCTATGATGTTTATGTGAAACAAAATCCTAAGTGACAAACTTTGTCAATCAGTATTACCAATTTTTGACAGGTTGAAAACCAAGGCTAGAATCATTGAGTTAATAATGTACTACGCACGTACATATTATCTCAATGGCTAGAATAGAGTTTGACACCCTTATATTTTGGTATTTATTTATTTGTTTACTGGCTAACCAACCAAAGTTTAAACCCTTTAAATGTCCATCGTGCCGAATCGGTTTAAAATAATGGTAATTTCTATTGTGTCTGCTAATTGACACTTGAATCATTTTAAGGTTTTTATATCATTTCGACCTTATGCCGAACCGAACCCGTTCCGTTCCGTTCCGTTTGATTCCGGAACTATAAGTTTATTGTATAAGTACTCTTCTAGTGTTTTCTTCCGTAAGGTTTTTTGATTCTGAAGTATCCGCTAACTTCCTGGCCCCAAAATTACGGAAATTGACGAGCGCCTCCGAACAAACCCGATCGATGTTTACAGCGCTAATCTTTACAAAGCATACATGGAAAAAATCTATTTTTAATATCGTAAGCCTTGCTTGTTTTAATTATTCTTACATTTTGTCATTTACTTTGGGCTTGTTTCTGAACTGAGTATTTAGTGTTAAAAATAAATAAGAGTTTTAATATCACTGAACTTGAGATTCTTTACTCATAAATTGGGGTCATGTGATATTTTAATTTACTAGCGTGTGTCCCGCGGTTTCACCCACAGCGTTCTTTCTTTTTGCACGGCTCCTAAAGGTCGTAGCGTAATGTTAAATATCTATAGGGATGTTTCCTGGTTAGAAAAATGATAATTCTATTTAGTCCGTCAGTGCGATTATCAAATAATATTGGACACGTATTTTTTGCTTTATCAAACAAATACAAATTGACAAAGATATAGCGCATCAAATTTCAGGAGTCGTAGCTTGTGACGTCACTTTGTCAGTAGTAGTATGAAGTGTAGCACACCGTGACGTCAAACGACTATCAACATTTTCAACGCTTTGTATCTTCGTAATTATTTGATTACGTGGCAAAAGAAAAATACGTGTCCAATATTTTTAGGTTATCTAACCTGTTTTTTGTGCCCTATTTGGTTATCCAATGTAAAATAGTACATTTTGATACAAGAGATTTACGACAGAAGAATACTCACTCAAGCACGCCTCAACGAATGCTATCGATGACATTTGGAACACAGAGGCTCTATACAAGTGAGATTCTGGTGACCCGTAACACAGGTATTCAATACCTTCTTCGGGCACCAGTCTCTCACAAATGTTTTAATTTTTTGTATTAGTTTAAGCATTTATTGTACCTTCCTGCAACATTTGTGATGAGGAAATAAAAATAAATTTATTATTATTATTCTACCAACGAAAGCGTAGCGATAGCGATTAGAACAACTTAAATTAATAAAATTAAAATAATTTAATTACATAATTTTTCTAGTAGTAGACACGCTTCCATCAGCAATCTATTGAACACGTAATTATGACACGATATCTTGCGAAAACCTTCCAATTCAAATAGTAAAACGCCCATAACTTTAGAATAGCTCAACCGATTCTCATCAAACATAGCTAAGAACACTATCGATAATATCAAGTTCAAACATAAAAAAACTAAATCAAAATCGGTTCATCCGTTTAGGAGCTATGATGCCACAGACACATACACAAACACACAGGTAAACACGTCATACTTATAGCAACCCTTTTTTTCCGTTGGGGGTTAAAAATAAAAATGACATCACCATGCAAGCAGCTGACAGTCATACGTGGTTACAACCTAACTTTTTAATTTTCACTGACGCAACACTTCATATTAGCATGTCGGTGACGCGAATCCATCAGTTTTGCTCCTACTAGGTACCAAAAATCGCTCAACGCCAACGCGGCATAAGAAGTTTTTAATTGAATAAGTTTTTAGAATAAGAATCCGCTGTTCCATTACATTCTTTCCGATTTTTAACTCCCGACGTAACGGCAAAAAGAGGGGTCTTATAAGTTTGACGTGTGTTGCTATGTATCTGTGTGTATGTCTGTGGCATCATAGCTCCTAAATGGATGAACCGATTATAATTTTTTTGTTTGAAAGGTTACTTTGTCGAGAGTGGTCTTAGCTATTATAGCGTTTGATTAAAATCGGTTCAGCCATTCAAAAGTTATTTTCATTTTACTCTATCGTTTTTATAATAGCTAGAATATCGTGTCATAATTACGTGTTTCGGTACATTATATGTAGTTTAAAAAACATGAAATAAAAATTAAATTAAAAAAACCCGCGACACAAAACCTCTAAAAAGCAAAAAATAAACCTCGTACTCGCGTCGGGGAACCGCTAAGTAAATAAAATAAACTGCTGTACATGTTGTGTCGGGGTTTTTTTTAATTTTTATATTTAATTTTAAATTAAATGAGTGAGAACACCAATGATTCAATACGGAACCCTAGAAACGTTTGCAAAAAAATACAATACCTACCAACTAAAAAGTTTTTTCTGTAATTCTCATTAGATCCAAAACTTAAACTTTTGAAGTCACCATGACTCGACATTTTACAGACACGAGAACTTCATTGAAATATTTACGTAGGCTGAAAAAAGTATTTTGCAGTCCGTTTTCCTTATGCGAGAACACAAAAAACATTTGAAGTGTATCGATTTATTAAAGGAAAATTTATAGATATGTCATTGAACTTTTTGAAGTACCTATTCTACCTACCTACCTTTTTAATTTACAGCCCAAGGCCTTGGGAGAAGATCGTCGCACTATTCCTATCACTGCCACTCCTGAAAGCCAGAATCAGTGGCAACCACCAGAAAAGCGCCGAGGCAATGAAGCTCGACGAAATCCCGGAGAATGAATTTAACTGTCTTGGATCCCGCAACGAAATTAATCAGAAAATAATAACGGAGGAGTAGAAAAAATACAAATTTCCACTTCCCTCCATATCAAGCAGGAGACAGAACAAACAAGGCCAATAGGCACAAAGGGTCGTTTACAACTGAGACCAGCCCAGTTGCCTAGCACCACGGATAAAAATTAACATTAATATTAATGGGTCCTAACAATGTCAGCTGCTATATTTGTTTTCAATAATAGGTATGGCAAAAACGCTTGAACGCACGGAAATTTGTCTCCTTCAAGCAGGAGACAGAACAGAGCGAGGTCTTTAGGCAAACAGGGACGTTTACAACTGGGATTATTCCATTTGCGGATTAAAGTTAACACCTAGGGCCTAGGAAGTTGTTGTGGCCGAAAACTAGAGTTGGTCCAGAATTAATGATGGCTTTGACTGGTGAGTTGTAGGTCCCGGGTATGAACCCAGAGGCATACGCTTTAGGACTCCTGAAAAACAAGACAATAATATAACAACCATGTCTAACCAACTTCTTAAAGAATAATTGGCAATTCCGTAGAGCTTTTTCTAAGGAAACTATTGCAAAACGCATTGTTATGTCGTCGCGCCTGTCTGCGAGCCTTTACTGAGTGCAATTTATTCATCAACTACCTTCCGCCAGCGGCTTGGCCCGCGTGTAAAGTGTGTTTTTATCGCAAGGGAACACTATACCGGAATGAAAAGTAGCCTATGTGCTATTCCAGACTATAAACTATTTCTGTGCAAGATTTCATCCAGATCCGTTCAGCCGTTCTGGCGTGATTGGGTAACAAACATTCTTCCACAGTTCCACACAAACATCCATCCAAACTTTCACATATAATATATTAGAAAGAAAGAAAAACGTTTATTTGCGCCAGGCACGACGCATACCATAAAAAAAAGTAAAAATTTAAATACAAATACAGAGTTTAATTGTATTGGTAAGATTTAAAAACGGAGTCTTACATTAGGCTGGCAACAACCCTGTGAAAAGACAGTGGAGGCCGAAGACTTAACGAGTTCGCGCCGTACATTTTTTTAAAACATAATCATCTAATATAAAAAATGTCTATAAAACTTGTACGTCATGCCGCTATCGATTCGATTTTTTTTCTTGATCCACGCAGACGCGAAGATATAAAAAATTTTACAGCCACCTCTCCCCATTTTGCCTCCCTATCTCAAAATCCGGTGCCAAGGAATAGGATATTAAACATCTAGAGCGAGTTTCGTATGTTTATGTTCATATGACATTTTGGAAATGAACGGGAGAGGAATTTTGATTTGAGAAAAGATACTTTTTGGTACCGTTATGACGTTTATATTTTTTTGGCAAAGTAAAGGTATTGCTCGCGTAATGCCTATAGGACACAAGTTGAAAAGTTTTGCCCAACTATTTAAATGCTTTTAATCTAACCGGGAGCAGCTATAAATACAGTTGTATTTTACATGGAGGGACGCAAAAACAATTACATAACCTACCCAATAGCACAATATGAAGAATTTTGAAAGAAATATACATTATTATCAATTGACTTTTGAAAAAAAATCTGCATCGTGAATAATGCTGATGTGTCAAAATGACAGGCAGTTGTTGATTAAAACCTTTTTGCTTAAAAAAATATTTAATCTCCAATATAAAAAAATACGGTTTCGAATCTCTAAGTAACATTTATAGCTACTTTGCCGTTAGAATTCCCTTCGGTCCGCCATTGCTCGTTCCACGATTTGAATCCATGACCTTTCGATTGCCCGTTATGAGACCTAACCTTTGGGCTATAGCTGTTTATCTATGGTTGCTTGAAAAATACGACTTGAAAGTTTGTTTGTCCACAATTTGCTTTCTACTTAGTGTTTGAAAAGGTCGAGTTCCATGTTCGCATTTTACGTAAAGTATTTGATAAGTACTTAGTTGGCTCTTTGTCACGACTTAAAAGATTTGTATCAGTTTTGACTTTTTGATTAATTAAACCGAAAAATTTTGAATTTGCTTTTTTCGCAGTAGTATTTCTAGCCAAATCGACTACTCTGCAATGAATGTCGACTTCATATTACCATAATATAAAATGTCATCGTCGAAGCGGAATAGCTATAGGCTATAAAATAAAAAAAAATATAAAAAGTTGGGTCAGGCTGTAAAACGGAGCCTGAGATCCAAGGAGGGAATAAAAAACGAAAAAAATAAAAAAGCCGTAAAAAGGCATTGGCGGGGTAATAGACCGCGAGGGGGTGAGGCGCGCGGGGGGAGACTGTTCCTCGAAGTTCCGCCGCCATTTCGAAAAATCGATCACGCGGCGCGTGTGTGGACCGTTTTGAATTTTCGAATACAAAACTTTCGCGTCATTGCTAATTTTAACCCTATGCTTACGTATATAAAGTTTATTTTCGATTGTTGTTACTGATGGTGTGCATGTGTGCGTACCACACACGGACGGGCAAGATACCAAAATATTAATGGTGGACGTCCCGCCAAAATAGAATTTTTTGAGTGTGTTGGATATTGTACTTTAGTACGCGAGGGCCAAAACAGCTGCACATTTTTCACAGTCCGCCCGTCTGGTCTGTTTGCAAAGGACGAAGTTTTTGACGCTCTGTATTTTTTTACTTTTTTTTTTATTTGTTATCTGTAGCGGAAGTTTACTTATCTTGGAGCCTTATCTGGTTGCTATCACCAACATGAATACATGTGTTATTTCCTTAAATTATTTGTAATGGACATCTCTTTCTTAAATATACTTCATTGAAGGTTCGAAACGAGTTGATGATGGTTTACTTGGCTCTCTCTGCGATATAATTGCGTAGCTAATTCAATCTTACAAAAAAAAGATAATTAAAAATATCAAAAAACCCGACTGCTTGCAAAGCGAACTAAAAAGACGTAAACAAGGAGAAAATCATGCTGTGCAGTCGGAGGATACATATTCGCGAGCTGGCTGACCAAAACCAGATGTATCCTCCGACTGCACAGCATGATTTTCTCCTTGTTTACGTCTTTTTAGTTCGCTTTGCAAGCAGTCGGGTTTTTTGATATTTTTAATTAACTTTTTTTATTTATATCTTTTTAGTTACTTTTTTTCGAATTAGGTACATTTAAACATATAAGTGTTATACATTTTTGAAATCGCCTCTTAAAACCCTTTATTTGATACCCCACACGATAGGTTTGGAAGAAAAAAAATATTTGGGCCCCCACAATATGGCGCCCAAGAACCGCCATTTTCCTATTTTATAATTTTAATGTAGCCAGTGACACTCGCGGGGTTAAGACGAATCGATTGACGTAAGAACCATCAAAATCGGCCCACGCGTTTGGTCTCTAGAACGCCACATAGGAACAAACATACATACAATAAACACATTACCCTCCTTCGGCAGTCGGGTAATAACAATACCATTAATTCCCTCAATTACCATAGTGAGGTCATTTAGCTGGGTAGGATGACGTCACGAGTCACAAACGCCAGAGAGTGATGGCATCGCATCGTGAGGCGAATCATGTCAGCCCGTAGTCTCACTGCAACTTGATGACCATGACCACTCTGCCAAGAGCCTACCGACGAAGAAGAAGAAGAAAGATGATAGCCCAGAACAGGTCTGAACGTATCGTCATCATCATTTCAGCTGAAAGACGTCCACTCCTGGACATAGGCGTCCCCCAGGCATCGCCACATTGACCGATCCCGTGCGTCTCGCATCGAGTGCATTCCCGCAACCTGAACCAGGTCATCGGTCCACCTAGTGGGAGGCCTTCCAACACTCGACTGCCGGTTCGCGGTCGCTATTCTAGAGCTTTTCAGCCCTATTACCCATCCGTACTGCGAGCAATTCTTCGGGCTACGTCGATAACTTTGGTTCTCCTGCGGATATCCTCATTTCTGATGCGATCACGTAAGGAAACAACGAGCGTAGCCCTTTCCAATGCCCTTTGGGTGACTTTAAGCTTTCTGATGTGGCCCATTGAGAGCGACCACGTCTCGGTCGTCTTAGTTATCACTGACAACACACACTGGTCATACACTTTTGTCTTGAGACACTGCGGTAAAATGGGCGAGAAGATACCGCGTAACTTCCCGAACGCCGCCGCCGCCACCCAGTCGAGTCAGACGGCCGGTCTGAAATCTGAACGTATGTAGGTACTATATTATGCTGCTGATTACTCCCTATTTGCACCTTTCATTAGTTAGTTGAGCAGACCGCTGAGGGCGTCTAATAAACGCCTTCATCTCCATAGCACTTGATTCTTGAGCATCTAATAAACACTCAGTTTCAATATCGACGCGTCGAAAGTTAAACTCACGCGATTGGCTGTTGATAATTCATTCAACACATACTTTTTGCGATAATTTCATAAACTGGGCCATAAACGTACTCTACGTCCTTACCAGCGTAATCCTTCATCTAAAGACGTATATTCAAGAACTGCGACTTTTCTGCATTCAGTCTAGGCCTGCTATACAAATAGTAGCGTGTTCAAAATTCCCACAAAAATTAAAGAAAAAGATATCAAAACTACCGCAACGCGATGCGAAAAATGAAAAGTTCAAAACCAATCTAATAATTTGGAAAGCTTTCACCAAAGGTTATCTGGTTAACGCATTCACTGCGCCGCGTTATGGTATGGTTAATAATAAATAACCAAAAAGTTAAGAGTTACAATTAAAAGCAGGGCACAGCGGTTGTTGAACCGCGTTTAGGGCTGCTACCGCCTAGCTAACTGTCTAACCCGATTTGATTTTATTCATGAGAAAGTATTACAAAAATTAATACTGGAAATATAATGTGGACTTTAATTTATGGTCGAGTAAGTGAATATAATTATATTCCCCGGATGCGAGAAGTACAGAACTGTCGTCCACGTGAGGCCTATATCCAGCAGTGGACGTATTGCATCTGAAAATGTGATGATGAGTTGTCAAGCAGTACACCGTTTATAAGGGTCGGTGTAAGTACAAATGCTGTCAGCATTTTGAGTCATTACTTTGTACTTGTCTTCTATATTCTAATTTCTAGAGTAGTCCACTGCTGAACATTATAGGCTCCCTTCTACTTCTTCTCGAGTCAATGGAACTTAAACTATCATAGGTTCCTAAAATCCCATTTCTATCAGCGTCATTTTGAACTTTTTGCCAATTCTTATCTCTAATTAAGTATGTCACTTTTTCTAGAGGCCTAGCACGGTATAAATGCGTAGTATATTTTTTTTCACAGGCTTTTCTTTACCCACTGTTTCAAATTTTCGTCTGAAGAATCATCTGATCGACGGCATAAATATCGCAATAAATGCTGTAGAATTATCAAAATAACCGCTATTACCGTTGCTTGTGTCTCATGTTTTTCTTTTATTTTTTTTTACTACTCGTTATTTTTGTGTCTTTGTCCAAAAGTTTGTTTTGTGCCTAGGGTCCCTGCTAAGTACATTTATTTTCTTTTCTTTCTCCAGTGACCATAAATAGCCCGAGGACATCCTGTTTTGACGTTTCTTTTTGAAACCCACAGCCGTTCGTCGCGTCACGTGACAACCCTGTCCCTTTAAAAAACATCTGTGACTCAAATCGTTAACCCTTTGCTCTGGGATGTTGACCTAACTAAACGTTGATCAGTTTACTTCAAAAGTTTAGAACTTTAAAATATAACATAAGAATAATATATCTAGCGAGGCTATAGAGGCTCGCGAGGTTAGCGACATGTGGGATGTGAATACAGCAGTCATTGTGCCGATAGTCGTGACGGCCAATGGCATAATATCCAAGAGCCTCGACGATCATCTGAGGAGGCTCTCGTTGGGCAGCTGGATCAAGGGCTTGATCCAGAAAGCGGTACTCCTGGACACGGCGCGTATCGTTAGGAGGTTCCTCTCTCTGGAGCCCTGACCACCGGTAGCTTGGACCCTGTTCCCGATACCGGTGGGCTACCATTTTTGTATTTTTAAATGTTTTTTATTTTATTTTTTCATCATCTGCCTAGCCTTTTTCCCAATTATTGTTGGGTCGGCTTCCAGTCTTACCGGATTCAGCTGAGTACCAGTGTTTTACATGGAGCGACTGCCTATCTGACCTCCACAACCTTGTAACTGGGTGACACGGTACCCCTTGGCAAGACTGTTTTATTTTATTTTCTTATAGAATAATATTTAAAAATGTAAAAATATGTAAATAAAATGAATAAATGGAATATAACGCCTGTAAAATAAACGGTGCTTTTTTCGGGAAATTTATAATTTAACGTTTTTTTTACCATTCAATTCCCTCAAGCAAGGATGTATCTTCGATTGTGTTTTTTCGATATCGCTTGTCAATCCCATACAATTTTGCCATTTTGACAATTGCTATCTCCACGCTTTCGATGAACGAATGTCACTTTGTCTATAGTTCATTCGCGTTAGGAAAATAGTGAGTCATCGTTGTCAGCCGGCCCCTCGACCAATCGGGTCGCAGTTTTCCAATTTGATGCGACCCGATTGGTCGAGGTGCCGGCTGACAACGATGAATCACTATTTTCTTAACGCGAACGGACTATAGGGCCTCTGGTATTGCAGACGTCCATAGGCAGCGGTGTCCACTTACAATCTAAAGGTCTAGACAAGTGACATTCAATATTGCTGGAAAGCGTCACGATGGCATGACGGAAAAAATTAAGGATGCCCAGTGCTATGGAAATGTCACTTGATCAGTCCCTTATATTTTTAACCGACTTTACAAAAAGATGGAGGTTCTATGTTCGACTTCATGTTTTTTTTTTATGTTCACCGATTTCACTGTCAATAGTGGACCGATTTTGAAAATTATTTTTTTGCTTGGAAGGGTATGTTCCCATTTTAATTTGGTGAAGATCTGATGAAGAACTTCAGAGATATACTTACAACAGAACTATTCAATAAATGACGGCAAATCTCTCGGGATTGCTGCAATCGCATGTCTGTTTGTTGTGTATACAATTTTATAACGTAACGTCACGCCAGTACGCTCTAAAGGGGTACGTAGATGTGTACAGTTCTCCTTGGTACACTCTCATTTCACCGGTTATGTTCATGTGGCATGATATTCGGGTAATCTTTCTAATAGGTACAACAAAAAGTAAAAATAAAAAATCATTTTTGCTATAAAATACTACCGACTTCCAAATTAAAGCACTACAAAGTGAAAAATAACTTTCTTTTTGGAAGTTATTTTTCCTTTTACATTGTTTATGTAAAAAAATGGTACCTACCAAAGACATCAACTTCCATAAATAAAGTTATTTTTCACTTTGTATTGCTTTAATTTGGAAGTAATTAGTATTTTTATGTAAAACGATTTTTTATTTTTCACTTTTTAGCTACAACTAATGTGAAAGTTTTTAGGGTTCCGTAACTAAAGGGTAAAAACGGGACCCTATTACTAAGAATTCGCGATCCGTCTGTCTGTCTGTCTGTCTGTCTGTCCGTCTGTCACCAGGCTGTATCTCATGAACCGTGATAGCTAGATAGTTGAAATTTTCACAGATGATGTATTTCTGTTGCCGCTATAACAACAAATACTAAAACCAGTATAAAATAAATATTTAAGGGGGGCTCCCATACAACAAACGTGATATTTTTGCTGTTTTTGCTCGATATTAATAACGACAACAGGTAGGCGCTTGAAATATTCACAGAGTGTTTAGTTGTATATTTACTTCAATAAATAATAATTATTAAATTAAAATAAAATAAATTAATAGGGGCTCCCATACAACAAACGTGATTTTTTGGCCGTTTTTTGCTCGATATTAATAAAGGAAACAGATAGAAGCTTGAAATATTCACAGAATGTTTAGTTGTATATTCACTTCAAAAAATAATAATTATTAAACTAAAATCAAATAAATTAAGGGGGGCTCCCATACAACAAACGTAATTTTTTTGCAGTGTTTTGCGATAATGGTACGGAACCCTTCGTGTGCGAGTCCGACTCGGACTTGGCCGGTTTTTTTGATATTCGCATCGCTGCTAGAATGATTATTTGTCTAGCTAAAGCCGCTGGTGGGCCGTCTGTTCAATTGCCACTCTATGACAAAAAAGAAACAGAAAAGTGACAAGTCGTTTTAGGCACTTCTACAAAACTTTCACTCAAATTCAACCTGAATAAAGTAGGACAAGTATTAACTATTTGTTATTTTTATTTCTAAAATAAAAATTCTTTAAACATTTGTCAGATGACACATCTATTGTATGTACTAGCAATGACAGAAGTGACTTGACATTCCACAAAAAGCTCACTTAAAATGGGTAAATGCTTTTTTGAGTTACGATGTCTCAAACAGAGATATTTTTTAACCTAACCACAGATAATATAATACTAGCATACAGATGCCTCATTCCATACAAAGTAACCGTGCCGACATAACTAGCGGTTTTAATCTGATTATACCGATATTTTTTTGTAAATTGATCGCGTTCGGTTGCGTTCCACGGCGATAGATAGATTACCATCTATATCCGTGGAACGGAACCTAACGCGATCGATGTACAAAAAATAATCAGTATAATCAGTACAGTACGTCGGCACGGTTTCTTTGTATAGGATGAGACATCTGTATGCTAATATTATATTATCTGTGACCTAACCTAACAAGGGGTTGACTCCTTTTTATAGGGATTGGAACGCCTTTGCGTTAGAGCGGCAATCGGGACAAGAATATCGGGCAGGACTTACGGGTGGTCTCTACTCTACCCAGCAGTGAAGTTTCAGAAACATTGGCTCCTAAAACACAGTCCTTGAGGAGGCAGCAGTTCGCCCTTGTATTTATCTCTGAGTACAACATTTATTTGTAGTAACTGAATAAGAGTAACTGATTAATTTAATGTAAATGTACAAAAATAACAATTTACTTATTATAATTTTATTTATATACAATACAAACAAACAGAGAGACAAATTTCGCATCTACATTGTAAGTTTAGATACCCGTAAATATTTTGTAATTGTGTCAAACGAATATGTTGTAGACTGTACTCGAAAAAAAAACAATAGAAAACGCAATTTGAATTAATTTCGCGTTCCCTACGTGATGTGGTTACACAGCGACAAATTAAATATGATTAAATCGCTCATTGAATTACCAGTTACAAGCCTCTTACTAGTAAACAACTTACTTATTACAATCTGTTAAACGCAGTATGCCAGATGAAATTAACAACTTGGCAATCGTTACAGTATACCTCTCCTGCCTAATTTTCCCAGCCTGCACGTACTAAGTCCACGCGACGCGAGGTCTTCGGGGTTTTCAGCTGACGGAACATAGTGCCAAGCCTCTCCTCCAACAGTTTTCTGAATGTCAGATAGTCGATGACGAACGAATGTCTTTAATTGATTTGGTGAAATAGATAACAATCCCAAGACGATGGTGGAATCACACCAACAATGGACTTCATCAAAATGCAAAGTAATTGACTGACCGCTCTAGATTGTATGTCTGTTCTCCACAAGCCGCACTAGACTGCCTGCCTGAACTCCACAAGCCGCTCTAGACTGCCTGTCTGAACTCCACAAGCCGCTCTAGACTGCCTGTCTGATCTCAACGAGCTGTCACTGGGACAGGATATCCATTGGCAAGACTTGTAGTAGATTGTCAGTCTTTTGACTACCTGTAAAGACTGTCAAAGATCTTCATATGACAGCAGGAACCAACAGCTCAACGACCTTTCCAAGGCTCGAAGGAGTCTTGGTAAGTTATGAACATATTAGTCACTCATCCACGGAGCGATCTGGGAAAGAGTTGCATAACCTTGGAGATCGTCTTGTGCGGCTATTATAATTTAGCCACGAGCTCCTGGATGAATATTTGTATGTACCTACTGTGCAAAAATCTCTGATGGAGAACGCTGGGCATTTCATATTATCTGTAGCAAGGGTCAGGTTTCATGACCTACTCTTATCTAGCTCGTCTAGAGTCTAGCTAGACTTTGTTCTGATATGAATGACTAATTAATCATTGATAATAATATATTATTAGTCGATAACACCTCAAGTCTATTCGTCGCCTTTTCCGCATTTTAAGACTTAGCTCTTCAACCAGTGCTTTAAAGTTGCCACTGCTGGGATAAAGGCCTCCTCTCTGTGGGAAAGGGAATGGCCCTTAATCTACCACGCGGGCCCAGTGAGGGTTGGTGAATGTCACATGTCTTCGAATTTTTGGTTCTGGGACATGGTTGCCTCACGATGTTTCCTTCACCGTTTTTAGAGCAGTGGTGATGAAATAACTTACACAAAGTAAAGCTCCTGCCTGGGTTCGGACCCAATCCAAGATCTACATACGGACATAAGTCGGGGCCGTTACCACTGGGCCTACCAAAGGGCTATAAAGATGATTGAAAACCATTGTAAATGGTCTAATAAAAAAAAGGAAAAATATAAAAAAAAATAGATTGAGAATAGTGAGAGACTTCCACATATTTGTGCAGTTTATGAGTTACCAGGGAAGCCGCATGCGCAGAAGGAGCTAAACCCAAAAGTTTTATCTTCAACGTAGTCCTTGATTTTATAATATGCTTTTTTATAAGGACACGTTTGATGTAGTTTTTGAACTTTGCATCGGTCAAATCTATAACTGTCTTTGGCAACTTGTTATAAAAGCGTTTACTGTTTATAAGAAAAGACTTGCTAGTTTTCGTTAATCTGAATTTGGGTATTACAATTTCGTGCTTACTGCGTGTATTTAAATTATGGAAGTCGCTTCTAGTTTTGAAAAGCCCTCCATTTTTGCGGACATGCAAAATACATTCCAAAATATAAAGAGAAGGTAGAGTCAGTAATATCGATCTCTTTAAATTTTTCTCTGAGGGACTCGCGTGGACCCATTTTATAGATGCGCGGATTGCCCTCTTTGTAAGATGTAAATTGAGTCAACGTCTGCTGCTGATCCCCACAGCAGAATGCCATGAGACATAATACTGTGGAAATAAACATAGTATACTATCCTAGCTGTGGCTACATCGGTTAACTGCCTTATTTTCCTTACTGCATATGCAGCTGAACTTAACCTACCCGAAAGAGTTCTAATGTGCGCGCCCCACTGCAATTTTGAATCGATAGTAATCCCCAAGAATACAGTTACCGTTATAACTTCCAGATTGTTGCCGTCAAGTTTTAAATTTAGGTCACGTTGTAGTACATTTGGTAAAGAGAACTTTATACATTTTGTTTTTTTTCGCATTCAGTAAAAGATTGTTAGTTGCGAACCATATTGAGAGAATAATTAGACTTTCATTGACATGTAAGACACCCGTATCTTTCCTATCTATTTTAAAAATTAGCGAAGTATCATCAGCAAATAGAATTATATCCGATAATTTGGCCATCATAAAAGGGAGATCATTATCTCTTTCTACAATCGTTAACTCCTTCTATTTGTATGGTCTGACCACGTGACTTAACGATCAGTGTCATTCCCATACATTGATTCGTTTTCTACTAGCGTTATCGATTGTAGATTGTCAACTTGGCTACAGGTGGAGGCTCTAAACGTGACGTGTGACAACGATATATCAGCGATATCGATTTTCAAAACTTTAGGATTGAAAAGGTGACATTTTTTATTTTTTTTTATTGTTGTTTCAAATACAGTCTTGAGTACAGTTTAAGTTTTACAGTTTTTTTTTTTTTACATTTCGGCAGTGGATTCAACCCATACATTTATGACTTTTAGACAATCTCTATCGCTAATCATAGAATGTCACTTTTTCTACGCCCTATGAGGCTCTACACAACGAAAGCCTCGTTAACGGTTGAAAAACCTCAAAAGTGTATGGGAATGTCAAGTGCTATACCGTCACGTGATCAATCCCTTAGGCGTCGTTCTAATTATCTAACGATCGTACGAGTAAACGATGGGATTTCGTCGCACGATGAAAAGGTGTTCCTAATTAGAACACTCTAAAGAAATGTGTGTGTTTAATCAGAATCAGAATAACATTTATTTGCCTACTTTGTGTATTACAAAATGTGTCTGTGGCCGGTGGGCCGTACAGAAGCCAGTCAGGTAACTTACGTCCTAATGGGTCTATGTTTGCTGTGTTCTGTTTATTCGCAATATGTGAGGCTATACAAACAGATAACGTGTTTTATTTTGTGTTCGTTGTTTGCTAACAGTCTATCTCAATGAAGAATTATTATTATGTCTTTTATTCATGAAATATCTTATTATCTACATTTTTAAATATTTTTATAAAATAATTTAAAAAATAAAAACATTTAAAAATATAAAAAATAGAGGCCCACCGGTATCGGGAACAGGGTCCAAGCTACCGGCGGTCAGGGCTCCAGAGAGAGGAACCTCCTAACAATACGAGCCGTGTCCAGCAGTACTGCTTTCTGGATCAGGCCCTTAACCCAGCCGCCTAACGAGAGCCTCCAAAGATGTTGGTCGATGCTCGTGGCTATTAAGCCATTGGCTGACACGACTATCGGCATTATAATTATTATTTTACTATTAATTTTTAGGGGGAGCCTTCGCTTTGTCGGTAGGCCACCGCTTGTATTCTTGTTTATTAGGGTCATACAATATATCGCCCGTTTAATCTCATCGTGCGACAAAACCGCATCGTTTGCTCGTACTATCATTATAGCCAGTTAGGACGACGCCTTACATTTTGGCATTTCGAACATCACCATGATAGATTGTCTGTGCCCTCTGGTCCATCACAAACACTTTCAATCTACGAGCTATCGACAAAATTACGCAAGAAGCCAGAGTCCTTTGTTAAATTAGTAGGTCGCTGCCCGCAACGTTGATGTTGTACTCGTATTTCTTAGAACTCCACGATTGACTACGGACGACGTATGTTCTGCTTCTACACTATTACTGGACATTATTTCAGGAAATTGCGGAGTTTAGTTCTAGGACAGATTATATAAATTTACTGTTTTTACCCCCCGACGGAATAAGAGGGGTGTTATAAGTTTGAGGTGTGTTGCTGTGTATATGTGTGTCTTTCTGTGGCATCATAGCGTCCAAACGGGTGAACCGATTTTGATTTAGTTTTTTTTGTTTGAAAGGTGATTTTGTCGAGAGTGTTCTTAGCTATGTTTGAATAAAATCGGTTCAGCCGTTCAAAAGTTATTTGCCGGTTTGAAACGGGGTGTTTTCGCAAGATATCGTGTCATATTACGTGTTCAATAGATTGCCGATCGAAGCCTATATACTATGTACTAGATAAATTATGTAGCATGAAATAAAAATAAATCGGGAGTTTTTTAAATTTTGAAATTTGACTTGTTAATGCCGAACTTTAACAATTTTACAGTAAAGCTGGTTTTCACAGCTTTAAGACCAGGTTCTTCTTCATCAGCAGCCGGGGCAGCCATGGCAAAGCCCCCCATTGCAACTTTCATCGAAATCGGTTCAGCAGTTTAAGGGTAAAAAGGTAACAGACAGACAGAGTTAATGTCGCAGTTATAATATTAGAATGGAATGGAATTTGGATGGATGAATCAATATGTTTCGGTAAAACTCGCGACGATGAAATCTGGCGATCGAATCGCTTAGATGGACTAGGAAAGGATGACACAAAAGGAATTTCTAGGACCATACTTAGCAGTGGGTGAATTAACGATGATGAAATGTCTACTACAGCAGCAATAGCGGTGGTGATCCAGCACTGACAGCCCCGACCAACGAGTTGAAAGTTGGTTCGAACCATAGGCAGGCGCTTTACTTTTTAAAATTTATTTCATTACCACTGCTCTCAAAAAGGTGAAGAAATACATCGTGAGGAATGCGACATACCTTAGAATTAAAAATTCGGAAACATTTCACATGTGACATCAACCAATCAATCTTGGCTCGCGTGGCGAATTACAGCCCAGTCCCTTTCGCAGAGAGAAGACCTATTTACCTAGATAAAGATTATTAAAGCCGGATAACTTACGACTTCAAATGCCAATGCATTCCACGAGTTTTCTGGATAAATCTTTTACTGTCTAGGCTACTCGTCTGTGGAATGCGTTGCCAGACTCAATCAAACGCGCCCAATCGTTGCCTGTGTTCAAAAGACTCGTGAGGATGCATTACTTGTCGCTGTGATTATAAATTAATTGTCATCATTTTATTTATTGCCTTTATATTTTAGTATGTATGTATTTATGTATATATTAAATAGCGTATGTATTTTACTGCATATCTTTTATAATATAATTTTTGTAACACTAGTATTGTCACACCAATAACAGCCCCACTTCGTATCCAGCAATTACTGTCCATACCTGGTTGGATGGCCTGGAAGAGATCGCGGAATGCGATAAGCGGCCTTATATGTGTTTTTAGTTTTAAGTGTCCTTTATAAATGTAACTTAGGGTGTACAATAAAATATATAATAAATAAATAAAGCATAGGATAAGGGAAGATCAAATACCATCCATCCATTATGATCATGATGACACAAGTTTAGTGAACTAACTGTTATTAACACTGAAAATATTGGCATAAATATAACACTAACAATATCCAAAGGAACAACTCAATTCATCACTATTCAAACAGAAAAAATATGCATCGATATTCAAAACTTCAAATCGAAATTCCTCAAAAATAGAACGCATGAAATTCAAAACTAAAAAGTTTTTTTTTAATTTACATCACTTGCAGCACCGTCACGTCTGCATTCTGCATAGCTGGCGGAACTGACGTTAGGTTGTTCTATTTTCCTTATTCTTTTTTTATCTTTCGCCATCTTGCACTTTCATAGTTTTAAAATTATTTTATTATTACTCAATTAGATAATACAAAACGACGTACAAGTGCAAACACTTATATTGGATTGGTTCCGTCCGTGTAGCTCCGGATTTAAGAATGTGGCGACTGGCGACCCCATTTTATCCCGTGGGTGTCTGAGTTAGGAAAATTTTGAGACCGTGCATAATGCTAAAGCATCTTGCCTCATCCGAGTGATGATGGGTATACCACGAACAACAGCATTCCCAAGCAGAGTTGGTGTCAGGCTGGCGGCCGACTGCAAAATAGGTATTTGCTAAATCCTTTGCAAAATGATAAGTATTAGAAACAAGTTGAAATGTTCGCAGTTACACTAAAGAGCAATGAAAAAGTTCCAGTGACATAGCACCAATTTACTCCTAAACGGGAAAGGCTAGCTTAATGGCGCCGTCTGCAATATTGGAGTACATTTAACAGCGCATCAGAATATTACCAACTAAAAACGTTAATATTGTGTTCAAATTTTAAATTAAATGTGAAAAAATTAAATTAAGGTGTTTGTCGGCATTCTGTGGGTGGAACTTTTTCATTGCTCGACAGTTTATTAAACCGAAGATAACCGTCTGCCAAAGAGGACTCGAACGAAGTATGCTAAAGATAAGGAAGCTGGATAAAATACGACACACTAAAATAATAAAAAAACCGGCCAAGTGCGAGCCGGACTCGCACACGAAGGGTTCCGTACCATTATCGCAAAACACTGCAAAAAAATCACGTTTGCTGTATGGGTCCCGATTTTTTTTGGGTACGGAACCCTAAAAAGCAACAAACGCTCTGAGTTACGCACAAAAATTGAAATGGAAGTGGACAGGACATGTTGCGGCGACAGATCATAGATGGACCACAAAAGTAATAAGAGGTAGAACAAGATAGGAAGATGATATTAAAGCAATAGCTGGTTCAAACTGGAGACAATAGTAGCTAAAGACAGAGTCAAATGGGCTTCACTGGAGGAGGCCTTCACCCATTCTGGGGTTCCGGTATATTAAATAAAAAATCAAGTAACTATAAATACTATGATAATTATAATACATAGGATACCTACACATAAAATTATATTTGTTCGCGACGAAGCGACACATAGCATATAGTCTATATACTTGCCTATATACCGTTAAAATACTTAAGTTATTTAAGTAAGCAATGTATGTAATAGCATAGGTAAATAAAGAATTTAATTCTTTTCGATTAGGGGTCCCCTAAAAAGCGGGAGCGCAAGTAGCGCCGGGTGCGACATCTTCACGCACCAATGTGTGTTATTTACCTTTACATACACTACACTGTTAGGAAACACAATCTAGGTGTTCTAACTTGGATGCCCTAAGGCTATGACTGAAAAATGATATCTAACAACAGTACATAGCCAGGGACTATAGAGTATCACCCTGAAACACTAGATACATACACATTTCGCTCAAGTAAGTGGTAAGATGAACTCGTTATAAGCGATTCAGCACTTCTAGGTAACCTAGATATCTGCCTAGGACATGTAAACAGATAGTACTCACATAGTTCTAGTACATAAAGGCCACTTACTTGAGATAATGTGTCTGTATACATAGAACACAAGGGTTTTCGAGCGCTTGTCGGCGGCCCGCCCGCCTTCAGGTACCTTCTGAGCCTGAAGGAATATAGATTTGCTTACTGAAGCAATACCATCGGGGACTGGCAGGCAGGCGCTCGGATTCTCCCATAGGCCCCAGGTCCTCTGACCTTCGGGCATATCATAAAACCTGTTTGTTTCCCTGGGTCTGGCAAATATTTCCCTTTTCGGCCGCTTCCCGGCACCAAAACCACCAGAAGGGCTGGTGGTATACCCTAGTTACACACACCATTCGATTCCTTGTTTCATGGCCTCCCTGATCACACTTTTGTAAGGAGCCCAGCTCTGGTGACCAGGGAGATAGCCACCGAAATATATTGCCCGGCCCCGGGACATTCTCATTTTCGGACACTTCAGGGTGAATACTGACTCGAGGGTTGAACCCACGCCCACCAGAGTGGCACCATAGGGTGGCCTGTCGTGATGGCCACCGATTAATGCCTGGTGGTCGTGGATTCCACGGGTACCTTGAGTACAAACTAACTTTATGTTAGAAAATAACATCTTTCACTACTCACGCACACTTACAGGCACCTACACGCCTGAAGGTTATAGATATAGCTATAGAAACACTGGATTCCTATAGCTTAGGGAAAGGGCTTTCGAACCCCCGCGATGAAAGTAGTGGAAAAATGTATACTTTAGCATGTAATAGCCATAAGTTCGAAAAACCAGCAGAATTTCCCTTCATCACTCGTTCTTCCTAGCAGAACTCCTCGGCGGAGACAGTTAGGGACCTGGACCAAGGTCCGTTGGATGGGCCATTTCAAGGCGCTTCCAACCATATAGGTCATGCCATGATCATGACATCGGGAAGGGAGGTTCTGCTGATTTATAGCATAAGTTTATAATAAAAAATTAGGTAAATAAAAAACTTGTGCGACTAAAAAATCAGGGTCCTCGTGACGGTAAAGTTTGGTAGTACGATAGTGCGCATGCGCATCGAGCAATTCGGTAGCCAAATTTGTATTAGAAGAATCCACGCAACTTTATGTCACGAAGACCCTGTGAAAACATCGCAAAACACTAAGAAGAATAAAGTCTTTTATTTCCTGGACATCATATCTTCACCCGTGAACATCTGGCAGACCTCAAGCAGCTCACAGAGGCGAGAATTCTTGATGACAACTGAACTATAGGTGCAAGGGTGTCAACGCGCTGGTGCTGGAGCCTTACAACCTCCAGAAGCCCTATCCTCCGCCAGCGATCACGTCCACCCCGTACATTTACTGGTCCGTTCGAGCCGAATTTTCAAGAACCAAGCCGTTCCTGTGAACATATAGGCCAATGAAGAACCTAGTGCCTGGGAAGAAAGAATACTGACGTCCGTTTCCTGGGAACCATACCCCATAAACAAATTTGGTAAGAAATATATTCCCATACTTAAAGTACCGACTGGGGTACGAAACCATCACGTTCCCGTGAAGAGTTCCTGGGAATAAAGAAGCCTGACGTCCCACTCGTAAACCTTACAAGTGTCAAGGTTAAGATCATATTTCTTTAAAGATTAGTCAAAAACGTTACGTATCGTTCCTGTGAACACTTTCCAGGAAAGAAAGAAAGGAAGGTGGGATTTCCAGTATCGTATGACATCAGGGCAGTCGACAACACGATTCCGTCCTGCCACGCGTCCCGCTTGAATAGCAGACGACTACCGTCGCTAAGAGACGCACGTGGATTGAGCCCCACGTGTGCCAGTGACGTGTCACAGACGGTAAGAGACTCACACGTGGATTAGGCCCCACGTGTGAAACCCTTTTCCTGGGTGGAAAAACCCAGATACTGGGTGGAAACCGTGTTCCTGGGAGACAACCGCATTCCTGGGAAATTTTCGTTACGCCCCTGAAGCGATCCAGTGGCGTGAACCTGCGTTTTGGAGGGTTACCGTCGTCAAGAGACGTAAAACCAGCCGGTCTTCGTGACTACCCGTTCCTGGGAGACAGCTGCCGACCCTGGGCTGTGAACCTGAGAAGAAACTAGGAGATTACTGTCCTGGTAACCTAGTTGCTGAGGAAATAGCGTTAAGAGTTATCGCTAGAAAAAACTTATAATAGAAGTTTTTATAGCGTGCTGAGAACTTGTTTCGGAGATAGAACATACATACGACGTACATCGAGTCCTGCAGAATTATAGCTGAAGGACTATCACCAAAGCGCTATCCCTGAGAGAGCTATCGCTAGAAGAAGCTTATAATAGAAGTTTTTATAGCGTGTTGAGAGCTTGTTTCGGAGATAGAACACACGTACGACGTTCATCGAGTCCTGCAGAATTATAGCTGAAGGATTATCACCGAGGCGCTATCCCTAAGAAAAAACATAGAAGTTTCGAACGTGTGAAGGCGAAGATTTGTTCTATGAGATAGAACGAAAACAAACACATACGAGGACAAACACATTACCCTCATTCGACAGTCGGGTAATAAGAGTTAGTGAGGAAGAGAACCCGACCCTAATCAGGGACACTAACTCCTTCAGTCTGGATTTGACCATCAAGATTGGATTTTTCGATTGAAACGTTATAGCCTGGAAGCTAACCTGGAGTTAAGAGGATCGGACTAACCCGGAGTTAAGAATTAACCCGGGGTTAAAATTTCGAAAATTGAAAAAGGAAGCGAATCCACTTCAAGCTGACGTCTGGGACCGAACTTAACCCAGAGTTAGGACTTAGCAGTTTTCAAGAAATTCTTTGAAGCTTGGACATAGCCGTTTGAAGACTTGAAAATAGACTTAACCGTTCGTGCTGGAGTCTAGAGTTGGACTTAACCTGTTCGAGCTGAAGTCTAGGGTTGGACTTAACCCTTTCGCGCTGAAGTCTAGGACTTAACCCGTTCCTGCTGAAGTTTGGATTTGGACTTAACCCGTTCCTGCTGAAGTCTAGAATTGGACTTAACCCTTTCGTGCTGAAGTCTAGGACTTAACCCGTTCCTGCTGAAGTCTAGAATTGGACTTAACCCTTTCAAGCTGACGTCTTGAATAGTCAACCCGTTCCTGTTGAAGTTTGGATTTGGACTTAACCGTTTCAAGTCTAGAGTTGGACTTAACCCTTTCGAGCTGAAGTCTAGAGTTGGACTTAACCCGTTCGAATTGAAGTATTGAAACAGAAGTCAACATGCCGATGACCAGATCACAGGACAGGAAGGCTGAGGCGTGGACAGTAGGCATGGATCACCCAACAGGCCTACGTCATCAACTGCCCCCACGCTCGCCTACGACGACCGAGGGGACGGGACAGTCTGCACCGACGTCACATATAGGTGACGACCCGCTCACACAGAGACTTACAGGAGATATAGATGATAAGGAACAAACAGATCGCCCCAGCACATGCAGGAAGGCACCCAGGAGGGAAGGATCTTCAGATAGAACACTGAAGCCTTCTGATAGAATACAAGGGATTCAAGATAAGACCTTTGATAGAGGCACTACCATGGCTACCCGGGGGGACGCCCGTAACGTCCAAAGCAGACCGCCGTCGACCAGGACGACCCGGTCACAAAAGAAAATTTCGAGGGCACGTGAAGACTTATTGAAGATTAAGTTGGAACTTGCCAAGTTAGCACTTCAAAAGGCAGAAGAAGAAGTTTCTGAAGCCGAATATATGGATGACAGAGACTCTAATGAAGAGTACGTGCGTTCTTGGCTGGAAGAGGCACCAGAACCTGAGCCACTGAGGGAGGATGACGCCGCCGAAGGGGACAAAAGCAAACAGCAGCCCCCGCCTGCGACTGTCGACGTTATAGCGGACTCCCGGACGCACGATCCTACAGCAAAAGAAGTGAAGGCTAACACAGAGCCGTCAAGGCAAATAGAAGCGAAAGACTCACTCCGTCCCTTCCTAACGGAGCTGACATCCGCTATAGCGTCGCTAGCCGACAGGAAAATCGAGCCATGGACGCCCAACCCTTCGGCGTCGAAGGCTGTCATGACTCTACCAAACTTTGGTGGAGCTCATACCGAATGGCTATCTTTTCGAGCCATATATGAGGCAACTCGTGCCTACTTCAGCGACATAGAAAACACGGCAAGACTCAGAAGGAGCTTGCGTGGTCGCGCACTGGAGACAGTGAGCTCAGAACTCATCGGGAACGCAAAACCGGATGAGATCATGAGAGAATTGGAGCTACAATACGGACGTCCTGATTCAATCGCCCAGGCCGAGACAGATCGACTTAGAGGGCTGCCACGATGCAGCGAGTCGCCCAAGGACATCTGTACCTTTGCAAGTCGGGTCAGAAGCGGAGTGGTCACCCTGCGTGCACTCAAGAAGGATCATTACCTGATCAATGCTGAATTAATGCGATTATTAACCGAAAAGCTGCCCAATTCTCTACGTGTACAGTGGTACAGAACGTTCACGGAAAAGTATCAGTCGCTGCCAGACTTATCACTCTTCAGCGACTTTATAACGGAACAAGCTCACTTCTGCAGTGCATTCGCCCCGCCTGAGGCCATCAAGGAGACAGACACTCTGGTGGGGAAACGTGTCATACAACGGACACACATAGCTACCGACAAGCCGGTAAACAAATGTCGAGTCTGCGACAAGGAAGGTCACTACTCGTCTGACTGCCCCAGGTTCAGAGACGCAGCAAGTGACAAGAAATGGGAGCTAGCCAAGAAACATAGCTTGTGCTATCGCTGCCTGAGATTTCGTCGGGAAGGCCACACATGTACCAAGAGGAAGTGTGGCATCAAGGGATGTACAGCCACGCACCATCGACTTCTTCATTATAGTAAGAAGCCTCAGACAGATAGGTCTAAGAAAACCACTGCTCCAGAGGACCAGAAGAAGGAACCTAACGAAACGGTGGCTAGTTCGCGAACTAGTTCGAGTCATGCTTTCCTGAAAATGATACCGGTTCGAGTCATTGGACCGGCGGGAGAGGCAGACACTTATGCACTCCTTGACGACGGATCTACCGTTTCGCTGATAGATGAAGCCATCGCCCAGCGAGTGGGAGCAGTGGGACCTATAGACCCACTGAAGATCGGTGCCATTGGTGACACCATGATCGACACTCCCTCATCGAGACGAATAACAGTCGTTCTCAATAGTAAACAGAAAAATAGGGTGCCCTTCAAGGCGCGCACCATTCCGAAGCTCAACCTGTCACCACAGGCAGTCAGTCGAGAAGATGTAGCACGATGCAGACACCTTCAAGACCTGACGTCGCAGCTTATTTACCCCACTGGAGTGCCAAAGATCCTCGTCGGCCAAGATAACTGGCACCTGTTACTGGCCAGCGAGATCCGCAGAGGTCCGAGAAACCAACCCATCGCGTCGTTAACCATGATGGGTTGGACATTACACGGCGCGCACACCAGAACCCTGGGACAACGGGTGCACTATGTCAACAGATATCAGACTGTTGACAACAAGCAAGATGCGGATCTGAACGAGCAGCTCCGTGAATTCTTCGCTATCGAATCATTGGTCATCAATCCAGGACGACCAGCTTCTGACCCAGAGAAGAAGGCAGAAGAGATCCTGAACCGTCACACAAGACAGTTAGGAAACGGGCACATAGAAACCGCCATGCTATGGCGAGATGAAAACATAGAAATGCCCGATAGTTATGAGACAGCCCTCAAAAGGCTAGTCTCTATCGAGAAGAAGCTGGATAAAAATCCCGCTCTTCGTGTGAAATACACACAACAGATGGACTCCCTTATAGAGAAGGGATATGCTGAGAAGGCTCCCAAGTCGAGTACTCCAGGAAGAACCTGGTACCTGCCTCATTTCGATGTCTTCAACCCAATGAAGCCAGAGAAACTTCGTATAGTTCATGATGCCGCTGCAAAATCGAGAGGAAAGTCCCTCAACGACTTCCTGCTCACTGGACCGGACCTGCTGCAGTCGCTGCCCGGCGTCATGATGAGATTTCGTAGACACAACATAGCCATCTCGGGAGATATAGCTGAGATGTTTATGCAAGTCAAGGTACGGAGTCAAGATAGAGACTCACTCCGCTACCTATGGAGAGGCAATAGAAGGGAAGGAGCCCCAGAAGAGTACCGTATGACGTCCATCATATTCGGCGCGGCCAGCTCACCGTGCACCGCCATTTTTGCGAAGAATTGGAACGCAAAAAGGCACATAGAGAAGCATCCAGTAGCAGTGAATGCAATAGTACAGAACCATTATATGGACGATTATCTGGACAGCTATAGAACAGTCGAAGAGGCGACAGAAGTCGCGACTATGGTGAAGAAAATACACCAACAGGCGAAGTTTGACCTGAGGAAATGGGTATCAAACAGTTCGCAACTGATAGCGAATATAGATCCGTCACAAACCTATACAGAGGTTGTGAATATCGGAGACACAGCAGGCACAGAGAAGATTCTCGGCCTGATTTGGAGACCTAGTGAGGACACGCTAGGTTTCAACCTAACGCTTGCAAGACTGCCGCAGGGAATTCTTGAAAAAGAGGCCCCAACAAAAAGAGAGGCGCTCAAGATCGTCATGTCATTATATGACCCGCTCGGACTCGCCTCACCTATAACGATTCGAGCTAAACAAATACTTCAAGAAGCTTGGAGGCGAGGGGTCGACTGGGACCAGATACTAGATGAAGATCTGGCAGTCCAGTGGAAGAACTGGACACAGCACCTGCGACAGCTCAAGGCGATCAGCATACCAAGATGTTACCCTGGTTATAGCGATGCCACAGAAATACAAATACATGTATTTACCGATGCAAGCGAGATGGCGTACGCAGCAGCTGTGTATTGGCGAGCCACCACAGCAGAAGGCACACAGCGTGTCAGCCTAGTCATGGCTAAAGCGAGAGTAGCCCCATTGAAGCTACAATCGATACCTCGCCTCGAGCTGCAAGCAGCGGTGATGGGAACCCGCGTAGCTACAGCTGTTATACGTGAGCACGACTGCAAACCGTCGTCGGTCACATATTGGTCAGACAGCAAAACTGTACTGACATGGATAAGAAAAGGAGCACGAACATATAAAGCTTTCGTAGCTCATCGAATAGCTGCCATAGAAGAGAGCAGCAAAGTAGAGGATTGGCGATGGATTCCTACAAAATTGAACATCGCCGACATCGCTACTCGTGACGTCCCACAGAAGTTCGACTCACAGCACGAGTGGTATAGTGGCCCCAGATTCCTGTATGAAGACCCTTCTTCATGGCCATCAGAGAAGCCTCTAATCGCTGAGGAGACAGGAGAAGAAAGAACTCTCACTGTCACAGAGAAAGCTCTCACAGAGAAAGCTTTCATAGAAAAGGCTGAAACAAATGTAAAGCTCACTGAAGCTATACCTAATCCCGCAAACTTTTCGAGATGGGAGCGGCTATTACGTGCGACTGCAAGCGTCCTACGTTTCATATATCTCTGTAAACAAAAAACAGAGAAAACGTTCTATAAGAGAACAAAGAAACTTGAAGACGACCCGGACTGGCGAAAGAAAAAGAAGACAGCGACTGCAGCAGCTAAACCAACTCTACACAGAGAGCCAGAAGCCCGGAAACAGACTATAGAAGCGAATTTTCTTCAAAAGGCTGAGAAAATACTCGTACAAGTCGCACAGCAGCAATCGTTCGCTCAAGAGATAGCTAGATTGCACGAACAAAAGGTAGTGGAGAAAAATAGCCCGCTACATTCGCTACAAACAGAAGTAGTAGATGGCCTACTACGTATTAGAAGTCGAATAGCCGCCACCGACGAAATTACAGAAGATGTGAGGCGCCCACCTATATTACATGGCGACCATCACATAACACAGCTCTACATAGACTGGACGCATCGCAGTCTATTACACAGCGGGACGGAGCTCACTATCAATGAGGTGCGGCAGCATTATTGGGTCGTAAGGATGCGACCAACGACCAAGAAGGTACTATCAAGATGTCTTCAGTGTCGTATTCGTAAGGCACAAGCACCCGTGCCTGCGACCGGCGACCACCCAAGGACGCGCCTCGCTCATCATCAGAGGCCGTTCACATACACCGGGTTGGACTATTTCGGCCCGCTATCCGTCACCGTCGGTCGTCAGCATCAGAAGAGATACATAGCTCTATTCACGTGCCTCACAACTAGAGCTGTCCACCTCGAGATCGCCGCCAGCCTCAGCGCAGACTCCGCTATACTAGCGCTGCGCCGATTCGCCGCCCGCAGAGGATGTCCTACAGAGATCCACTCTGACAACGGTACCAACATGCATGGTGCCGACCGAGAGCTCCGAGAGGCCTTCCGAGAGGAGGCCAGTCGCCGAGGCATCACATGGCGCTTCATCACCCCATCAGCGCCCTTCATGGGAGGCGCGTGGGAGCGCCTCGTTCGCTGCGTGAAAACCGCACTTTATACTGTGCTCACAGAAAAACACCCACACGAAGAGGTGTTGTCCACACTGATTTGTGAGGCAGAGTACACAGTAAATAGCCGACCGTTGACTCATGTGTCAGTCGACGGTGAAGACGACGAGTCCATCACGCCGAACCACTTCCTACTTGGTGGCTCGGCTAGACTCCCAACCCCCGGCGTGTTCACCGAGCAAGACGTCGATCACAAGAAGATGTGGCGCAGGTCACAAATCCTGGCCGACATGTTCTGGCGCCGCTGGGTGCGAGAGTACCTGCCGGAGCTTCAAAACCGGCGGGAGCCCCACAGCAGCGGGCCTGGCCTGCAGGTGGGCGACCCCGTCCTCATAGCCGACGGCCAACTGCCTCGCAACACGTGGCCGCGAGGCCGCATCGAGGCCATCTACCCTGGCCCTGATGGTGAAGTCCGGACCGCTGAGGTGCGCACCACTGGCGGCACTCTAAAGCGTCCGGTGAAGAAGCTCATACCGCTACCTAAATGAGCGTAGCAGAGTTCCAGCGGCGAGAGCTGAGCGACGTGTCGCAGAGCGTCGTGGCTACGAGCGCTGCCGACGGTCGTCGCTCACCGGCGTGATGCAGCGCCGCGCCGACGTCGCTACGTGTCGTCACTGCACTGCACGGCGGGAGAGATGTTCGCGACGAAGCGACACATAGCATATAGTCTATATACTTGCCTATATACCGTTAAAATACTTAAGTTATTTAAGTAAGCAATGTATGTAATAGCATAGGTAAATAAAGAATTTAATTCTTTTCGATTAGGGGTCCCCTAAAAAGCGGGAGCGCAAGTAGCGCCGGGTGCGACATCTTCACGCACCAATGTGTGTTATTTACCTTTACATACACTACACTGTTAGGAAACACAATCTAGGTGTTCTAACTTGGATGCCCTAAGGCTATGACTGAAAAATGATATCTAACAACAGTACATAGCCAGGGACTATAGAGTATCACCCTGAAACACTAGATACATACACATTTCGCTCAAGTAAGTGGTAAGATGAACTCGTTATAAGCGATTCAGCACTTCTAGGTAACCTAGATATCTGCCTAGGACATGTAAACAGATAGTACTCACATAGTTCTAGTACATAAAGGCCACTTACTTGAGATAATGTGTCTGTATACATAGAACACAAGGGTTTTCGAGCGCTTGTCGGCGGCCCGCCCGCCTTCAGGTACCTTCTGAGCCTGAAGGAATATAGATTTGCTTACTGAAGCAATACCATCGGGGACTGGCAGGCAGGCGCTCGGATTCTCCCATAGGCCCCAGGTCCTCTGACCTTCGGGCATATCATAAAACCTGTTTGTTTCCCTGGGTCTGGCAAATATTTCCCTTTTCGGCCGCTTCCCGGCACCAAAACCACCAGAAGGGCTGGTGGTATACCCTAGTTACACACACCATTCGATTCCTTGTTTCATGGCCTCCCTGATCACACTTTTGTAAGGAGCCCAGCTCTGGTGACCAGGGAGATAGCCACCGAAATATATTGCCCGGCCCCGGGACATTCTCATTTTCGGACACTTCAGGGTGAATACTGACTCGAGGGTTGAACCCACGCCCACCAGAGTGGCACCATAGGGTGGCCTGTCGTGATGGCCACCGATTAATGCCTGGTGGTCGTGGATTCCACGGGTACCTTGAGTACAAACTAACTTTATGTTAGAAAATAACATCTTTCACTACTCACGCACACTTACAGGCACCTACACGCCTGAAGGTTATAGATATAGCTATAGAAACACTGGATTCCTATAGCTTAGGGAAAGGGCTTTCGAACCCCCGCGATGAAAGTAGTGGAAAAATGTATACTTTAGCATGTAATAGCCATAAGTTCGAAAAACCAGCAGAATTTCCCTTCATCACTCGTTCTTCCTAGCAGAACTCCTCGGCGGAGACAGTTAGGGACCTGGACCAAGGTCCGTTGGATGGGCCATTTCAAGGCGCTTCCAACCATATAGGTCATGCCATGATCATGACATCGGGAAGGGAGGTTCTGCTGATTTATAGCATAAGTTTATAATAAAAAATTAGGTAAATAAAAAACTTGTGCGACTAAAAAATCAGGGTCCTCGTGACGGTAAAGTTTGGTAGTACGATAGTGCGCATGCGCATCGAGCAATTCGGTAGCCAAATTTGTATTAGAAGAATCCACGCAACTTTATGTCACGAAGACCCTGTGAAAACATCGCAAAACACTAAGAAGAATAAAGTCTTTTATTTCCTGGACATCATATCTTCACCCGTGAACATCTGGCAGACCTCAAGCAGCTCACAGAGGCGAGAATTCTTGATGACAACTGAACTATAGGTGCAAGGGTGTCAACGCGCTGGTGCTGGAGCCTTACAACCTCCAGAAGCCCTATCCTCCGCCAGCGATCACGTCCACCCCGTACAATATTAAATAAGAGAAAAATAAATAACATATAATAAACTAAATAAAACTAACACATACATAGATTTTAAGAAATGTAAATTTACTGGAAATAAAAAGGTAGCATGATGGAACGTTAATCGGGTCTGGAAAGAAGCAATAAATATGTCACAAAATTTAATTAGGTAAGCAATCAAGAAATCTTCAAATATTTGAACTCAAATGTAAGTATTCAGATATCTATGGCGAAGAACGCATATTTTATATCATAACAAACACAAATCAATACAAACGGCTCAGATTATTACGGTTTTCAAGCTTAAAAAACTCGCTTCATTTAAAACAAAGTTGTCAGCGAAAGGTGGGAAATTTCCAAGTAATCCAACAGTATCATTCCGCTGGATTGTGTTACGCACACACTAATACACTCTTTGATTGTGTGCGTGAACGACTAGTGCAGGTAAAAAATAGTTTTCTTATGCACATTTTATGTTAGAAACTTACTAAGCAATAAGTAGGTAGGTAGGAAGTGTACCCAAATGGTTTATTTGGTTGGTTGTTAAATATGCTAACCAATGTTTTAAAATTTCAATAAAACGCGTTTTTTTGACAACTGTTAGTCTAACAAATGGTCAAATAATGAACTCTCCAACTTGTTTGACCATTTGTGAAGCTAACAACTGAAGAAAAATTGTGTTTTAACGAAATTTGCAACAATTGTTAAGCATATTTAACCATTGGTTAAGTTAACAACGCATCAAAAAACTGGACCTTACTGAATTGGGCGGAACGGGTGATGATTTCCATCTTGACGTAATTCAACAAATTCGAAGTCTAGAAAAATTAACATTCTGGCAGCGATTAAGGCGCCGATTCCCTTGAGTAGCTGATTTTAAAATGAGAATCACGTCTAAATGGCTAGTCGTAATTTTTTGGAAAAAATATATGTTATATTAGACCATTTTCTTAATAATTTGATCTAAGCAAATTTTCAGTTTTATTCGTAAAACATAGTGTAATTAATTTGTAAATTTATGTCTAAAACGGAGAAACAGACGACAATCACACTAAAACTGCTGGGCATATTTTAATGAAATCAGCGCCATCTCAAAGACAATTTAATTATCTACATTTTGATCTGAGCCTATTTTTTTTAAAGTCGTAAAATTAAAAGGAATGTACAAAAAACTACTGAATTTTGGGCCGCACGGGTGTGAAACGATTGCACGTTTTGTTCCCTCAAGGTCGTTGGCGTTAGTCGTCGTCATAAAATTGTCAAAAAATGCAACAATATGGAATTAATAAGTGTACATACTACTATATATATCGAAATGTCCCTTATATTTTCAAGTTTCAACAATAGTTATCGCCGACACAATGTCACTTTGTCTAGTCTAGATCCTCTTAACTCTTTTAAACGGAAGTAGTAGTAGGTCTCCGCCTTTTGAATAGTTTATATTTGTACTCTAAGCCTCTGTTGACAGCGCAATTTTGAGTATTTTTTAGGGTTCTAGTGCTTCTAAAGATAATGTGTCATCAAAAAGGAAAACGTAGGGGCACAGTATATATCTTTCTTTTACAGATTATGGAATATCATTGAAATTGGTCCAATATTGGAGGAAATAGACGAGAGCAAAATCTCGAATTATGACTTTTTACTAAGGAAATTCAGTCGGCGCTCTCTGCCCATAATATTTCCTTTTTAAGGTTACACTAGTCGATAATTCTTCCATACAAACGTAGTCTAGGGATTACTCCACTGTTTGACGATGTACGTTCAAAATAAAAAATGATATCAATTTGTCTCATCATTATCAGGGCCTGCATGGAAAAAATAAAATAAAAAATTTGAAACTTATGAGCGTCGACAGTTCCATATTTCTACACTAATTTTAACGCATCTTTGGGCGGAAATAAATACCATAAGAAAAAGGAAAATTGCAAAACGGCCACCATACAGGGATAGATTAGTAGTTCAAGAATGCAAATAATTTTATTTTGAAAATATACATTTAGTCGTTTTTTCATTATTAGATATCATGAAAAAACGACTCCCAAAGGTCTGTTTATAAAATTTCGCGCGCTCGTTTTCATCCTAAATCATCATTCATTTCGCTACAAACTTGCAAAAGTGCTAATTCGTACGCGAACTAGCTTCTTACTGGTCATCACAGCATCTATCTCTTTCGCACGTATTGTCGGATGAGATCGCATGCATTTTAACCCCGCGCACAAAATAGTTCGTGCCGTCGACTAGGGGAACCTTAAGATCGGCGCCACATAGTCTAGCTGGGGGGGTAAGAACGCTATACGTTTTCTGATACGCAGTGTCCACTCTAGGAGTCACTCCAACAGTCATCGCTCCTTCGTCAGTCAAGGACCACCGTCACTTCAGCTTGCTAAGTCAGCAAGATGTAACTCCAGTAGCCTTACTATAACGTATCATAAATCTGCGAAGAAATGGGGATACTCCTCGTCCTGTATAGCTCCATCTCTTTCTCACAGTGCGACCATGATAGTTTTGACGCGTCAGAGTAGGGATCCAGTTTTTTGCTGGATAATTTACCAAATCCCGGCAATTTTTCCTTCAATGTGTACACTAAGAGGAAATTAAATTTCAATGAATATGGATTTCATGATAAAACGACATTGTACGAACACAAATTATTTATTTTAGTCACCCATTCAATTGTCTTTGTTTCATGTAAAACAAAGTGTTTATATTGTTTCTCGACACCGAGTAGATAAGTCAACAGAGACCCATGCCTTAACCAATTTTATGGCTCGAAAAGTCAAATTCGCAATGTTAGAACATGAACATAGTAACGCTACTTGGCAGTAGAAATGATAAAAATTGTTGGATTCGTGGTAGTACTTTTCCAGATTTATCTTACTTAATATGATAAATATGAAAGTTTGGATGTATGTTTGTTACTCAAACACGCCAGAACGGGTGAACGAATCCGGATGAAATTCGGCACAGAGATAGATTATAGTCTGGGATAGCATATGGGCTACGTTTTATCTCGGTATAATGTTCCCTTGGGATGATAAAACACTTCTCACGCGGGCGAGGCCGCTGGTTGAAGCTAGTTCTTTACAAAAAGTTCAAAGTAACTAAGCAAGTGAAGGCATTTCTTTACTTGCTTAGTGATCAAGAGAGATCAAGACGCATTGGACAAGCTTTACAAGGCGTATATGTAAGAGGTCTGTTGATGAGAATTGGCGTATACCATCTAGGTTTAGAGAATTGGCGTTTTTTATCGGTTGCGTTTCATTACATTTCGGGGAGTGTGCGATGGAATTGCATGATTTAATTCCGCCCAGCCCGTTCCATCACCGGACTACCCGACGTACGGCGATGCGTCATCGGTACATGGTGGATATCCCACCCATACGCACAAAACGTTTTGGGGACACTTTTATTATGCGTACAGCTAAGGAGTGGAATTCCCTGCCGGAGTCTGTGGTTCCCGATAGCTACAATCTAGGGGTCTTTAAGTCAAGAGTGAATGGGTTTTTTCTAGGCAATCGTGCTTCACCGTCACCGACCACATCATCGCTTACCATCAAGTGGTCAAGCGCAAGCCTATAGACAAGAAAAAAAAATTGGCACAGCAACGGCATCAGACGAAGCCACAATCGTATGAATTCTAAGTACGCGTTTTCCTACATAACGAAGGCAGTGGCGGTGATCTCAATTTATACATTTTGAGTTCATTTACTAACTAGTAACTACTAACTATTAGCTATTTACTAACTTAAGTGGCAGTGGGCAGGGCACATTGGTCGCAGAATGGATGACAGATGGGGCCGAACAGTTCTGGAATGGCGACCGCGAATTGGAAGGCGATACGTTGGAATGCCTCCCACTAGGTGGACCGATGACCTGGTTAAGGTTGCGGGAAGGCGCTGGATGCGAGACGCATGGGATCGGTCACGTGGAGACGCCTGGGAGAGGCCTATATGTCCAGTAGTACTTTCAGCTGAAATGATGATGATGAATGATCAGTTCATTTACAGAACTTTGTGGCAAGTTGTAGGGCCAGAGAAGGTCTCATTTATTTAATATTCAAACTTCATACAGCATACAGGTACATAAGCAGACTTACCAGAGAATAAGAGAGAAGGAATGAGGTATTCTCATTGTCATTGAACAGGCGCATCTTTGGTATGAAAAACCTGCGTGGGTTTCAATCAACGAATTTTTCCGTCACCACTGCTCCCAGAGTGGCTTGCGCGTGAAAAGATACTGGTCCTTAAAGAGATTTTCAAAAGTAATCACTTTCCTATGACAGCTACATAAAAAGAAACAATTTCTAAAACTGAGAACGAGTCAAAGGGGTATTGAAAGGATATGTTGGGCGTGACGCTAAAAGACCGAAAAATAACAGGAGATATTAGATCTAAAACAAAGGTGGAAGACATGGTGAAGAAAATAAAACAGTTAAAATGACGATGGACAGGACACATGACAAGGGACAGCAGGATTAAATGGACTAAAATTATAACGGAATGGCAACTACGTGATGGCAAAAGGAAGAGAGGCAGACAAGCCAAAAGATGGACAGATGATATAAAGATTACTGGAGGGACACTCTGGTCAAGAAAGGCTAATAATAGAGAAGAGTGGAAACAGCTGGAAGAGGCCTATGTGTCACAGGACACGCTGATCACTAAACCGGGAAAGCCGATATGTTAGATATTTAAGATTAACTGCGGCACTCAGACGTTAACGGTTACTTAAAACTCTCCTTAGAATAGATTTTTAGAACAAAATCTATACTAAGGAGCGCCTTAAGTAACCGTTAAATATCTCTGAGAGCGGCAGTAACAGTTTGATATTAATGTATGTTTAGTACCAGCAATAAAGGCTTAATAAACTTCTCCCAGAACGGTAGGTAAAGGATAATATCGTAAAGAAACAGGCAAGTCTTAGAACAAAGGCGTGATGGATGGATTATGACCCACTCTGTCTCACAGAGAGGGGGCCTGTGTCTCAGCAATGGGAACGTAATGGCCCACTCTCTCTGACAGAGAGGGAGCCTGTGTCTCAGCAATGGGAACGTAATGGCCCACTCTCTCTGACAGAGAGAGGGCCTGTTTCTCAGCAATGGGAAAGTTATGGCCCACTGTCTCTGACAAAGAGGGGGCCTGTGTCTCAGCAAAGGATGTTATGGCCCACTCTCTCTGACAGAGAGAGGGCCTTGTTTCTCAGCAATGGGAACGTTATGGCCCACTCTCTCTGACAGAGAGGGGGCCTATGTCTCAGCAATGGGAACGTTATGGCCCACTCTCTCTGACAGAGAGGGGGCCTATGTCTCAGCAAAGGATGTTATGGCCCACTCTCTCTGACAGAGAGAGGGCCTGTGTCTCAGCAATGGGAACGTTATGGGCTGATTATGATGTTTGTTACGCAGTTGGGTGTATGGTCGACTTCAAGAATTCAGATGTTTCGCAATAAGGCTGCATACTCGCTTAGCCGAGTCATCAACTGGCTGACGTTTGGCCTCTGACTGATTATCTTACTCCATGGCTATGTTATTTCTCAGTAGTTGCACAGTAGTAGGTAGGTACATAAATGACTATTTTCTGCGCATTTAGTCACAGTTTCTAATTAGGTCACTGTGTTAAATTGTATAGCTACAGGAATTCTATGTGACGCATAAACAAAATCAGTTTTTAATGTTCCCACTGCTGGGAGACAGGCCTCCTCTCTGTGAGAGAGTTAGTATTTCTTTGATGAGAGGAAGTGCGAGTGGGCTGTAAGCTGCAATCCACCATGCGGGCGCCAGCTTGGGTTCTAGATGTCACTTCGAATTTTTAGGTCTAGGACATGTCGCAGGCTTTTTACGTACGATACAGCAAACAGCAATCATCGCGCGATCAAACGCTTTATGTCATAAAATTCGGAATTATCTACAGTGTAGGTGTGTTGCCAGTGATGACATATGGCTCTGAGACGTGGTCGCTTACAATGGGCCTCATCAGAAAGCTTACAGTCACTCAAAGGGCAATGGAGAGGGCTATGCTCGGCGTTTCCTTGCGTGATCGAATCAGAAATGTAGAGATCCGTAAGAGAACCAGGGTAACCGACTTAGCCCGAAGAATTGCCAAACTTAAGTGGCAGTGGGCAGGGCACATTGCTTGCAGAACGGATGGCCGATGGGGCAGAAAAGGTTCTGGAGTGGCGACCGCGAACCGGAAGACGTTGCTTTGGAAAGCCTCCCACCAGGTGGACCGATGACCTGGTGAAGGTTGCGGGGATCCGCTGGTTGCGAGACGCACGGGACCGGTCAATGTGGCGACGCTTGGGGCTTATGTCCAGCAGTGGACGTCTTTCGGCTGATATGATGATGATGATGATGAGGTATGGTAGGTCCTAACACAATCGTTTGATAATCGTTCGCTGTTTGTCAAATGAACTTATTTCTAAAAAAGCCGACAAATACTCTAAAACTTCTGTATTGAGAGCAATTATTGAGCAAAAATCGCTGTCGTTTTGCTCTTGCAAGATAGGTAAGAAATTAATAAACCTGCCGGTTTCCTCGTTAAAAACTGTTTAGTTGAATTTATCAATAACCATCATAAGTACTATGCCCAATATATTTGATTAATCGCCTCGAAACAAGAAGAGGTATTTATTTGAGGTCGCAACGGCACAACATGTGTCGTCATCACAATCCCAGTAGTCACTTGTCACTCTCTCTTTATGGATTACCTTTCACACATTCATTAATAAACGCGTTCACCAATAAATTTGACAAGAGTGGTGATTATTGAAAATGGCGATCTTAAGATATGGGCCATCCGTAGTGTTTTTTGGAATGTATCACTGGACAATCCCATGCATGTCATCCATAGATTTTATATTTCTATGATGTCATCTATGGGACATCTATGGCGCCTATTCAAGGTTTCCCCAAGATAACAAAAAATAAATTGTCATCTAAGGGATGATGTTGATGAAATAACGTCCTCAAAACCACCCTGAAATCAGAACATCCAAATAAAATTATCTCCCTATGATTTTGTGGTAGCCCGGCAATCGAACCCGGAACTACAAATAAAATATTAAAAATAAACCTCATGTTCAACAAATATCCATTTGTAAATAAGTACTAATAGACTATTGAATATTCAACAATATTGTTCAATGCATACCTACGAAGCGAAATACTTACCTAACGAGGAATAAATACGCATCTACATAATAGTTTTGAAACCATAATAGATATTGTATGTAGGTACTTACATCTTCATACACACTACAACCGCTGAAATCTATAAAAATCGGCTGAAGTACAAATTCCCTACGTAAGTACCCATCGGCCCATCATGACTGTTCAAAAATATAAAAATGAATTTTTAGATTATTGATTCCGTGAGCCCAGTCACCGGCTATACAATTTTTATATAAGTGTAATACAAAAACGCACACCGACGCAATCTCCATACATACGACAACTACACATACGGGAAGTCACCCACACTAGCACAGTTTTACATAGAAAAACAGCCGTTCTCCTCTCTAGCCTATCTATACGTAGGTACTATAGAAAAAAACTTCAAAATAGTACGGCTTCACTCACTTTCACATTATATTATACCAATTTCAAACTATAATGTATGAACATCCCACGCCATAAAGATTAGTTTTGTTTGTATCAAAATATATTCCGTCTCTTTTACTCAACCGAACGCTTTCGAGTTTTCCGTTCATGATCCAACTCAAAATACGCCAAAAATGACGTCGAGCCAATGTTGTTTCGAAAACACAGTGTCTCGCGTTTCTTTCTACGGATACCGCGCGCCCGCTCGCCGTTTATTATTTGGAATTTTCCAATCCACTGATTACTACTCGTCGTAAGTTTTACAAACAAATTCGAGTCCGTTTCGTATTTTCGCGATTAGCGGCAATGTAGGAAAGTCGTAAGTGGCGACGACAATAAGGTCGATTTTTGCGCGCACTTCTCGCCTACCCGGCAGAATTGAAATGACTAGCTGGGAGCCCTTGGGCCGTGGAGACGAACGTGCCGCTGAAATAGATCGTATTTTACTTAGAAAATTCTGACAGCTCGGAACCGTCACAAGAAAATAATGTCGTTTTTATTACATTTTTTGATAAATTATTATTCTAGTTTCGGTTCGGCGGCGTTCCAACGGCCTTATCGATTTTCCTATTTAGCGCGCTATCGTATTTTATACATTTTCGAAAGGTCCGCGGCGCGTCTATGCGCTTTCGAAAAATATTTTACAAGTATTTTCTCGGCGGCGAACGGACGTCGAGTGCGGTGCCGTAAATTGGTAATAATTCCGTTGATTACACAGTAATATAGTGCCCGAATATGGGTTAGTGGTGAGGAACACGGACACTGCGAGCGTTGACTTCTGTGATACGATCCTATGAAAAATGTTTGTGTTAGTGCAAGTTTTTAGTGCATAGTTGTTTGATAGTTTGTGTCTGGTGCATTCCGATTGTGAAAGTGCACGGCTAGTGTTATTGTGCATTGGATGCTGCAGCTGTGGCCACGGACCTAGGCGCACCTTGCTCACCTGAGCGGTCATTCGTAAGTACAAGGAACCTTTCTATAATGACCTCGTAGGGCTAAGACACCATTAAAAAGTTCACCAACGTAAGTATGATTAGTTGATACTGTTGCACCAAGGAGTTCCTATCTATGTTTAACATAACCTTAGCACAGCACATCTGTAAACAATACCATGAACAAACTGCTCTAGCAAAGTAATATTTGTAAACGGAATTTATACAATTATAGAAACCAGCCAGTCTAACAGTTATATCAAAAAGTTTAACATTAAATCCAAGAGAAACTCTTAAATAATTTATTTTTATTTTTTTATTGGTCTGTTGTCTAAAGTTAATTTTAAAATAGGAATGCTAGAGATTACAAAAGCAGGTAGATATGTCAACCTATAAAATGAATGGCAAAATACAGTTTAGTGATAAAAATTACTTCTGCCACAAAGAGTTATAGAAAAAAAAAACAAACACATTTTCATGTAAATTCTGACATTTTAGTTTGAAAATAAATTGAGATTTTTTGCTACAAAGTTTTATGTCAGAGCAATATTAAAATAAATGTTAAGTTATCAATCTTCTGTTTTCGTGTGAGAATGTGGCCACCTCTGGTGTCAGAGTTAATTATGCCACCTATGGGAACCCCACAAGTTAAGTTATCAATATAAAATATATATAAATAAACTTTGCTAGAGATTTAACTGCTTTCTAGACAGTTAACTAATTTATATAAAAATGTAAGAATATCCTACAACATTTTATCAAGTATCCACAAATATTATACTTTAAATACAAAACTGTTCAACTTATAACAGTAACTTATTTATTCTAAGATAGCAGTAGGTTAAGCAGACATTACACAAAAAAAAAAATTCTTACATATTTTTTTACCCCATTTCATTACGAACTTATAAATAAATATTTTTATTAACTTTCTGTAGATTACATAAAAATATAAACAATTTCTTATAAAGTTGACTTACGAGTTAATTTTATGACAAAAAAATCTTGCATAAGTAGGTAACTACAAACTTGAATATTATGTATGTAAAGGAGTTATAAATAAATGCTTAAGTTGTTAAATAATAAGTTGATAGTAAGTATAAGTTCCTGCCTACTTATTTATTTTTTACAAATACCAAGTTAAGTATTTACTAAATTCGATAAATTAAAACTATTTGGTTTTTAATGTGTTTTACAAGGGTTATTATATTATACATGAAGATATTTTATTAGAAAAAGTTAAAAATGTTCAGTCAAACAGCTGGTTTACAGCATAGACTGGTTATTTATTTTAATAAAAAAACAAACCATGGCGTAGTCTATGGAAGCTAATTACAACATTTAATAACACCTCTGTGAGGCTCTGTGATCCAAATCTTCTTTTTCCATACCAGGATTAAAAACGAAATTTTCTTCCACATTAAGATTTCAAATAATTAGGGACGCCTATATTACCTAAATAGGCAGAGGTGAACCTTATAGTACACCCATGCTTCAATAGTTATGACATAATCAAGTCCCTTGTGAGAACAAAAAGGAAAGAGGGCAAGTCAACTGTACAAAAATCCAGACACCGGGTATCCGGGATACTAAATTCTGAGTTCCAGGCTGTTAGTTGTGTCCTCTAAGTAAATACAGATACCTACATAAGTATTATGTTTTTTAGGGTTCCGTACCCAAAGGGTAAAAACGGGACCCTATTACTAAGACTTCGCGATCCGTCTGTCTGTCTGTCCGTCTGTCTCCAGGCTGTATCTCATGAACCGTGATAGCTAGACAGTTGAAATTTTCAGAGATGATATATTTCTGTTGCCGCTATAACAACAAATACTAAAAATAGTATAAAATAAATATTTAAGGGGGGCTCCCATACAATAAACGTGATATTTTTGCTGTTTTTTGCTCGATATTAATAACGGCAACAGGTAGACGCTTGAAATATTCACAGAATGTTTAGTTGTATATTTACTTCAAAAAATTATAATTAATAAATTAAAATAAAATAAATTAAGGGGGGCTCCCATACAACAAACGTGATTTTTATGCAGTGTTTTGCGATAATACTCGCACTTGGCCGGTTTTTTTCTTAATATTAATCCATTTATTTAAGGTGACAGGGCCCATATAAAATAACTTAAACAAAAACCCATCCCGGAATAAGGGAATTATGATGAATAAAGTTTTCATAAGATATTTTGATTTAGAATTTTTTACTGAAAACACAGTTTAATGGTACTCCACTACAAATTATAAATTCTCATAAACTACTGAACGGATTTTGATGCAGTTTTCACCAATAGAAAGAGTGAGAAACGAGGAAGATTTTTGTGAATAATTGGTCACGGGCAAAACCAGGGCGGTAGTCTTTGATAAATAGAAAGATCTGATTATATAGGTAAGTGCTCTTAAGGAGTAAAGCTAGCTTGGTGGTTTGACAACTATGAATACAATGAACCCAACTCTTCTTTTGAGTGAAATTTCGACACTTCCTCATTTGATGCACTGCCATAATAAGAAGGACGTAGTTCCTAACCTACATAACTTAACATTATCTCAATGGTAGTCAAAATAATGAGTTGATTCTGGGCAAAATAGTGATTGAACCATTTTACCCACCATAGCCGAACTTCACCAGATCTAAACGGTAAAAGGTTTTAGGTGTAACCTTGTTATGATAAAATCACCATAATTGCTTGTGAGTGTTAAAATGAGATCTAGTGAGTCTTACACATGGTCTTACAGTATTATCTACCATTAACTGCTTTTAAGCTAGTATTACCTACTGACATTAGCTCAAGATTGACGACTTTTTGAACCTGAGCAGAAATTGATAGCCTCTCCAGCGTTTGAGCTGCGTCTGATTTAGAGTCCTGACCGCCCTAGGCTAGCTATAATATACCTAATAATAATATACCTACCTATTTATTTAAAATCATAAGGCAGAATAATCAATACAATTTTGCAATACAAGCTATGAAAACGCGAACCACATATCCTCCTAATCGCGGCATAGCTGGAGTCTTTTGGTCCACGGAAGTGCAGGTGTGTGGACTTTGGACAATTCGGGCACTCCAACAGCCCTTAATTGCTGTCATTAGCAGGTGCGCGCGTGATTTGATTTTTCAAAAAAGTTAGCAGTTAGGGTGCAGATGGGTCATCGTTTGAACAGGAGCACCGTATTCGAACTGTTCGTCGGTACCTAGGGTCTATAATACCCCATTTTGGTCCCTACAAATGGAGCTGACACGAAGGCTGAGACAACTCTGCACGTTCTAATGTGAATCAACGTCACAGTCATAATACGTCTTTCTCGCTAATCATTCCCAAACATCCTATCAGTATCACCCGGTTTTGAATTAAGAATTTGAAGTTGAGAACGTGTCATACTCTAGGTACTTTTTTTTTAAAAAGAAATAGGTACTATAAATCTTCATGCTAAATTGGAGTTCGACAAGTTCAAATTTAGAAACCGAGACCGTTCTAAATCCAAAATCGAAATATACATGGCGCTGCGCTGTTTCAAATTCTACAAGATTTTTGTCGACAATAACTTTTTGCGCACCTACGTCAAAAGTGAATAGGTTACTTTTAGCCAAGCGTGCTTCACCGTCGACCACATCATCGCTTAATTACCACCAGGTTAGATAATGGTCAAACGGTTTTTTTTTTAATTGATAGACAAACAATAAAAAAACCGTAAGTACAACATGTAATAGCTGCAAAAGTAAGGGAAAAAACCAACCTAAAAAGGGAGCAGGGTTGACTATTTGACAGCGATTACCCGAGATGCATGGAAGGAGAAGGCACCGACCTCAAATAAATTAGGAAGAATGATGATTTTTAAATTACTATGGTGCAGAATGCAGCGCCTGAGTTACCAAAGACGTAAGTAATTATTAAATGTATTGTTTCTGGAGAAAATCTGAAGCAAGTCTCGTCAAAAACAGCACTAGGCTGTCCTTGACCTCGATCTTGCCTGATGTCAAGGATTTGTTGACGTCTGTAGAGAAATTAGCGCATACAGAAGATCGGCTTAGCAAACTTAAACAACAAACTATGTGTGAGTAAAAAGGTTGCTTCTAGGCATGCGTGCTTCATCGTCGACCACATCATCGCTTAGACGCTTATCATGAGGTTAGGTAGTGGTCAAACCAGAGTCTATCAATAATAATAAAAAACGGTCAAGTGCGTGTCGGTTTTAGCACATTTAGGGTTCCGTACCAGACCGCAGAATTAAGTTGGTTGTAATAGGAAAAATGAGGGAACTTCAAAGAAAAAATCTTATTCATCAATATATTGGTATTTTTTAGTAAAATATATGTAATAATAAATATTATCACCAAATTTTAAGTTCATAGGTCAATGGGAAGTTACCAAGATCATTCTTCGGAACAAAATTTTGTTAAAAAAGCTGACTTTGGTAGTATCTCATTCCTTTGTTTTCTCTAAACAACGATACCCCACTCGATGGGGTAGATCAATTTTTTGTTCGCCCTCCCCTTTAGTTGTATGGGAGCCCCCCTTAAAAACATTAAAAAATATTTTTTGGTAGTTGTTTTGGCTTTCCAACAAGATACTTATACTGTGAAAATTTGAAGACTAGCTCCAACCGTTTGGCTGTAAAACCTGTGTGACAGACGACGGACGGACCCTTCGGGTACGGAACCCTAAAAACTATCCTTGAATTAGGTTTTAAACTTAAACTTTCCTTGTCATACTCTACTTTAACCTCAAAACCTGTCAAACTTTGGCGTTGTACGTGTGTTTGACTTTGACTTGTTCTAATTTCAAAAAACCTCAATTCAAAAATCGATCACTCAGTATCTCCCGCGGTTTCTAAATGAACTTTTCAAAATAGTTTATGGAATTCTTTGGCAACCGAAACAATACACTACCGAGACTTACCTACCTCATATTATTGATACCTAACGTGCCCTTTTCCTCATACAATTCCACGAAATTCGTATAAAAACGCGAGTTCGATCGACTATATTTAACGAGATTGATTAATTTTATATAACAAGACGTTATTTGTAGCTATTAAAAAATTCGAAGCCTATTTAGGTAGATTGCAATTGACACGCTATGAAGATTCTAGACCAATCAGTCAGCCTAGCCTTTTCCAACTACATTGATTTTGGCTTCCAATCTGGGTTCACTACTGGGTTGTGGAGCTCAGATAGGCAGTCGCACCATGTAAAAACACTGGTAGGTACTCAGCTGAATCCGGTAAGACTGGAAGCCGACCCCAATATAGATGGAAAAAAGGCTAGGCAGATTGGATTTATGCTCAATAACACCATAACCTTAAAGAGGATCACATGTAGCTACTTTTACTGTCTAAATATCATTGACGTACCGAAGTTGGTCTGCGGGTTTTAGTTTTCCCAACCCTATTCTAGACAGTAGATCTATGTAGGATAGTCGACATCCTACGTCAGAATGAACGTACATAATTAACGGAAATGTGATCGAAGAAAAGTTCGCACTTAGTTAGGTATCGCTGATACATTGACATTCTTAGGCCTAGGGATAAAATTGACGCCCCTCCCAGTTCAAAATTAGAACACTATACCACTCTCAAAAACCGCCATCGCATTCCCGAGAATTTGAAACCGTATAGCCAGCCAGTGTCGTGTCACAATCAAATAATTAAAACATCTGATCACTAATATGGAAGTCAAAAAACAGGGCCCTGCTTGTAACCTGACCTTTACACTGTCTTGTGTAAACAAAACTGCATTCTGAGAACAATGTGGGTGAGACAGAGATAGCAAGATTGGATTTTCGGGTAGATAGACAGAGATGACTGCATTAGAAATATGCATGGCTTTAGTAAGTACTTGTCTTTTATGGCACTTATTGAGAATTTAAGATGGAATTGTTGTAATTTTATATGCTGGCTTTCTGTTACTAAGCGCGGTTTTTGATAGAAAACTAGCGTTATGCCCGCGATGTTGTCTGCGTAGATTTCGGAATTTTCCATGCGACCTTCAAAACCCCAATCTCACTCCATCAGGGATTGATTTTTTTTTAAATAAGTCTACTCATTTCTTAGAGGTTTCAAATTAACATTTAGTTCTGAATTAAGAATTTAAAGTTAAGAACGTGTCAAACTATAATGCCAACGCTCGTCTAGGTTTTCATGCAGTATGCTGCCGGGCGAGCACGGCCTCTGTGATAGGCTTGAGTCACGCATTTTATCACGGGTTTGCTCCCAAACTGTGATACAAATGTGTGACTCAAGCCTGTCATAGTAGGCCGTGCTCGCCCGCCTGATCTGGAGTTTGTCAAGTTCTCAACATAAATTCTTAATTCAGAAACCGGAGGTTTAATACAAAACAGTGAAACTACAAAATTGAACTTTCGCATTACAATCATAATTTTGATTGTCATTGCAGCGTCAGCGCTTCGCCCGCGTGGAAAGTTTTTAATTTTTCAAGGCTGGAAACTACAGGCAGTTCTATTTTATAAAGTAGAATAAAATCTAGATAATTTAGAATGCATCTAGAATATGTTTTACTTAATTACAAAGACATCCCAACCATACGCACTAAATGTTTTGGGAATACTTTCATTGTGCGTACAGCTAAGGAGTGGAATTCCCTGACGGAGTCTGTGTTTCCTGATAACTTCAACATCCCCATGTCCCTTAAGTTAAGAATGAATAGGTTACTTCTAAATCTAGACAAGCGTGCTTCACCGTCGACCACATCATCGCTTACCATCAGGTGACAATAGTGGTCAAATGCAGGCATATCAATAATAAAAACCGGCCAAGTGCGAGTCGGACTCAAACACGAAGGGTTCCGTACCATTATCGCAAAAAACGGCAAACAAATTACGTTTGTTGTATGGGAGCCCCACTTAAATGTTTATTTTTTCTGTTTTTAGTATTTGTTGTTATAGCGGCAACAGAAATACATCATCTGTGAAAATTTCAACTGTCTAGCTATCACAGTTCATGAGATACAGCCTAGAGACAGATGGACAGACGGATCGCGAAGTCTTAGTAATAGGGTCCCGTTTTTACCCTTTGGGTACGGAACCCTAATAAAATAAACATAAGTAGCGCTTTCTGAGCTGTTAGCCGCTAATATTTTATTGTTCATAGCTCTTACGAAAAAAGTGGACACCCACCCTTTTCAATTTCACCTGCACTTAATTTTTGCCGACTATTCATCTTCGTCCCCTTATCCTATACTAGTTGTCCCTTGACTAACCGCGAACATGCAGCGAGAGGGTAGTTTTCTACAAGTGTATGAATTTTCATGATCAGTTCCAGATACATATTACCTATTACAAATTCTTAATAAATAAATTACTCAAACGCAAATCATTTATTTACGTACCTAGCGCTTTTCGTCTGATTAAGATGATTATTATTATAAGCATTTCGGTGCCGTACCACGGCTATAGATGGTGTTAGCAGCGACTTCCAAATAAAGAGTTTTCTCGGTTCGTGACTATTATTTTCTTTTAAAACAGTGACGATTTGTTTTATAGTATTTTTTGCACGTTTTTACAGTTTCATTGTACCAAAATGTGTTACAATACAAATTTAATAAATCGAATGGCATGCCTCAGAAATTTAAAACTCCGCCATCTATTGGAATCAATTTTAAATTACCTGTTCAAATAATTTTGAAATGTTAATTAAAAGTTTAATATTCAATAATTGTGTGCTTAGGAGAGTTGATTTTAACAAGAACATACAATGTATATGATCAATTCTAGAAAATGTTAATTTTACACACAATTTAATAACAAATCGATGCATATCGCGCCATCTAGTGACATTTATTTGAAACTACTATAGGCCTTCTCTGCGCTTGCTCAATGCGGTTTGGCGATTTCGAACTTATACTAAACTGTAAGTCCAGGTTTCTTTACGATGTTTTATTTCACCGTTAGCAGGGATGTCCAAGATAAACTTAGAAAGTACTTATGAATTGAAAAAGTCACATAGGTATAGTTCTCGCTAAACTTGTTGGCTGCCCTGAAGTTGTCTACAACGACTGCGCAGTAGTAAATCTCATACAAAAACATCACCGTTTCGTGCCATGCGCATCGGAAAGCCAACTTCAGGGCGGGCCAGAAGTTTGGCGAGCACTATACTTATTATTTAAGATGGGTTTGCTCTTGACTCTAGTCTAGGTCAGAGGTGACAGAGACAAAGTCGACGATGGAGTGAGCTTACCTAGAAGAAGCTAGACCCTAACTTCGAAGAGATTCGGGTTGAATGGGTTCGGAAATAGTCGCAGGCAGTGAGTTCCGCTCTTTTGCTATGCGCATTATGAAGGATGTTTGGAAGCGGTTATTGGCTCAATAATAACAGCCGCACTGGTCGATCATCAAGGTTAAGCAACGCATGACGAGGTCGGGCCGTGGATGGGTGACCATTTCAACATACCGGGTTACCTCCGTGCCTCGGAAAGCACGTTAAACCGTTGGTCCCGGCTGTCATTTGAAGATCTTTGACAGTCGTTACGGGGAGTCAGAAGCCTGAGATCTGACACCAGTTTTGCCAAGGAGTATCCCGTTTACCCAGTGACAGCTCGTTGAGATCAGACAGGCAGTCTAGAGCGGCTTGTGGAGTTCAGACAGGCCGTCTAGTGCGCCTTGTGGTGTGTTACCCAGTTACTGGGTTGTGGAGGTCAGATAGACAGTCGCTGCATGTAAAACACTGGTACTCTTAGCAGAATCCGGTAAGACTGGAAGCCGACCCCATTATAGTTGGGATAAGGCTAGGCAGATAGCGATTCTACAGTTTGAAGTTCAAATGCAATAGTTAGTTTTCAATAATCACTTAACAATATCATGTAAAGTAAGTAATTGGCTTGTCTGTTATCTATGCATTTGCTATTAATCTTTGTAAGTAGTCTAGTTAATTACAATATAAACTAATAAAATGCTAATTACATGATTAAGTGACTGTACAGTTGTATCTCCATATAGTTCTCGCCAAACTTCTTGGCCGCCCTGAAGTTGGCTACAATGACTGCGCAGTAGTAATCTCATACAAAAACATCACCGTTTCGTGCCGTGCGCATCGGAAAGCCAACTTCAGGGCGGCCCAGAGCGAGCACTATACAAGTGTCATCGATGGCGTCAAAATGCCAAAATGTTAGGGAACGAACATTGTAGATAGCGCTTGACAATCCTTTACATTTTTGACATTTTTACAAAAGCTATCGTCACACTTTCGATGATATAATGGCATTTTTCTAGGACCTCTTGTAGACCTAGAAATGTATAATAATAATTATCATTCTATGTCAGGGATACAAATGTTAGGGATTGATCACTGCCCCCCGGTGGCTTCCCGCATTGTCGAGGTTGGTCACTCACGGTGAAGCGAAAAGGAACCCTATGAGGAGCCCCTCGTCAGTGCTTTTGTATCGGCCAACATGAAGGTTGCGGTGCCGCCTGTGCGACATCGCAACTGAGGTGGGCCACGATGTCGTATGGGGCCTCCCATACCCATACGATATCGCGGCTGAGGGTTGGAGGCCGCGGCGGGAGAGGAGTGCCGGTATTGCTGTGCCTTCCGTGGCCTGGACGGGGTCGCCACCATCTGAAGGCGGACGCGGTGGGGTCGCAGGGGAGGAGGAGTTATGGTATAGCGTTGGCCGCTCTCCCTATCCCCTGCGGCCGAAACATGTTAAGTGGCGGGGCCATGGGTGCCATACACGTGGTCGTCTGGCACCCATGTGCTGGTTTGGTCCCTGGGGTGGACAGGGCGTACTGTGTGTTCCGGTGCGCCGGTGATGGGGGTAATCCCCAGAGGAGGGTCCGGTGACGGACAGCCACGATGGGTTCGCGGTGAATGCTAACGCGTGCCCGTGTTCCCGCCGTAAGCGGCACAGGAGGACACCGTTGAATTTTAGTGGGTTGGAGTCCCACATAACTGCACTATCTCCCCGTGGTAGTGCAGTATGCATGAGCAATTCTATAAGACAAAAAAAAGAGATTGATCATGGGATATTTCGTAAGGGCTTGGCTATCAACTGACCCTTGCTGACTCATCGCAATAAGTTAAAAATAAACTAAACAAAAGTTTTAATGAAATCTTCTCATAAAACGGCAACTTTATCGCCTTCTTTTTACAATTATGAATGTAACGGGAAGCTTTTGAGAAAAGAGTTTGTTACAGTGAGTTGATTCCGAATCAACTTTTTTCGAAAAAGATAAAATAAAGTGCATGTTCTCTTTTTGTATTTCCGCGTTTATTTTAACTTTGGCTTCTTTACCTGCTACCTTGCTCCTATGGCCCTCATAGAAAAGGTGTATTTCTCAGGATAAAACAATGACGCCATCATTATTACATCACGCCTTACGCCACCGCCATCTTTAGTGCCGTAAAACGGTAACTTACTAAAGCTAAGCTTTTTCAAACCTTGTAACGGCTAGGTTACAAGGTTTAAAAAAGGTATATAATTTATTATTGATTCATGAACATTATTTTTGAAACATTGTTTTTTCGTGTAACTAATATATAAAATAAATAATTTAAAAAAATAATTAACAACACGATATTTTTTCGCTACTTTTGGATACTCCTCCAAAGCGACTTGGATGTTTAAAAATATTGGTGGCTAGAATTTCTTCATAACTGAAATAGCATTTATGTAAATCAAAGAATGTTTTGCGAACAAAATGTTCAAAAGGAGGTTCAATATTGATATTCCGGCTCCGAGCGAGCACACGGCCAGTACTGCGTTAATATTAGGGAACTAAAAAAAGCGAACTAAAAAGACGTAAACAAGAAGAAAACCAAGCTGTGCAGTCGGGGGATACATATGGTTTTGGTCAGTCAGCTCGCCATTATGTATCTTCCAACTGCACAGCATTTTCTTCTTGTTTACGTCTTTTTAGTTCGCTTCTTAAGCAGTCGAGTTTTTTTGATTTTTTACGTTTACTTTTTTATTGAAGACTTTTGCTCATTGAGTACTCGCTTAAACCTTTTTGTCTTGTCTTATTTTTTTTTCTATCTATCAAAAGTCGAAAGTTGCCGTTCAGTCCAGACAAGTGGCCAGTACTAAATAATCGTGTTGTGCAGAAAAAACTTCTATAAGCAATGCACCTCAATTTCATTAAGTTTGACAATGTCACGGCTTTTATCGCCGTTCTGCAGTCATGTCACTGTGTGTGTGTATCCTCATACATCATACTATGTACATTGCACACATAGACGATTGGCAGACAGATACAGTGTGTCTACTACGCTGCATTGATAAACGTATTGATATTGCAATTAGAAACGAGTAGAAATATAGTCCATACATTCTATCACACTAATTTTATAAAGGTGAAAGTTTGTGTGTGTTTGTATGTTTGTTACTTCTTCACGCTCAAACGGCTGGACGGATCTGGATGAAATTTGGCACAGAGATAGATTGTAGCCTGGAATAGCACATATGATACTATATATCCCGGGAATATGTTCTCTCGGGATTATTTTCGACTTTCACACGAGCGAAGCCGCTGGCAGAAGCTTGTATGGAACATAACGACGACGTGTCCCTTTTATTTATGACTAGCTGCTGTCCGCGGATCTGCCTCCGTTATATTTAATAGTCAGTCGAGTGCTTCCAAATATAATAGTAAAATAATTCAAAAATAATTTGGTTCCAAATCACACCGTTTTTTATATGGCCAAAACTTAAGTCGCAATTTAAAATATTGTGAGCGGCGTTCCAAGGTTTATTTCAAGGTTCGCATCTAGCTTAGACTTTCTCGGCTTAGGACACAAGTCCTAATAGCTACCTAAGTACTATCATAATATTTATTCGCAAGCATAAAGGTATGGTTGACAAGAGATAATTGGAGGAGAAAAGGCTTTGCTTTTTGTGCCGGCTCCAAGCAATATAGGACAAGGGCTGGAAGAAAATCATAATCAAATAGTTTATTTCAAATAATCCTTAGAGATACTTTTGAATTGTCAAACAAAAAAGAAGATGACACTAGTTGTTTATTATTTCATTACCACTGCTCTAAAAAAACCGGCTAAATGCGAGTCGGACTCGCGCAAGAAGGGTTCCGTACCATTATCGCAAAAAACGGCGAAAATATCACATTTGTTGTATGGGAGCCCCACTTAAATATTTATTTTATTCAGTTTTTAGTATTTGTTGTTATAGCGGCAACAGAAATGCATCATCTGTGAAAATTTCAACTGTCTAGCTATCACGGTTCATGAGATACAGCCTGGTGACAGACGGACAGACAGACAGACAGACGGACCGCGGAGTCTTAGTAATAGGGTCCCGTTTTCACCCTTTGGGTACGGAACCCTAAAAAGGTTACACTAGTTGTTTATTATTTCATCACTACTGCTCTAAAAAAACCGGCTAAGAGTGAGTCGGACTCGCGCAAGAAGGGTTCCGTACCATCATTATCGCAAAAAACGGCGAAAATATCACGTTTGTTGTATGGGAGCCCCACTTAAATATTTATTTTATTCAGTTTTTATTTTTATTTGTTGTTATAGCGGCAACAGAAATGCATCATCTGTGAAAATTTCAACTGTCTAGCTATCACGGTTCATGAGATACAGCCTGGTGACAGACAGACCGCGGAGTCTTAGTAATAGGGTCCCGTTTTTACCCTTTGGGTACGGAATCCTAAAAACGGTGAAGGAAAACATCGTGAGGAAACCGGCATGGCCACGAACCAAAAATTCGAAGACATGTGATATCCACCAACCCACACTGGGCCCGCGTGGTGTATTAAGGCCTATCCCCTCTCTCACAGAGAGGAGGCCTGTGTCCCAGCAGTGGGAACATTACAAGGCTGATGATGGACACAAATCCACGCTTTGGTCTGCTACGGAGAAATACCAGATAGGAAAACCCAATAACACGTTTACTTTCAACTCTCAAAATAAGGTTAGAAATGACAGAAAAAACTAAAACACAATCCACATTTAATAGTCAACATTTTAATGTTTCCATTTTCAGTGTTACCAATCTAAAAACAAAACGGTTCGAGTTATATTTCGAGACAGCGACGCCAAACAATGTGGACGGATGTTTTTCAAATAATATGAAGCGAATGAAAACTGTAGCGTATAGTGGATACAAAATACAGGACGAATAGAACAACTGGCATATTTTTTATTTGATTTGGATAATTAAGGGTACACTAGTCGAAAATTCTTCCATACAAACGTAGTCTGGCTTTTACTCCACTGTTTGACGATGTACGTTCAAAATAAAAAATTATATCAATTTGTCTCATCATTGTCTAGCCCCGTATGGAAGCAAAAAAGTAAAAAAAAAATACTTATATTACATTTTAACGCATCTTTGGTCGCAAATAAGTACCATAAAAAGAAGGAAAATTGAAAAACGGCCTCCATACAGGGATACATTAGTAGATCAACAATGCAAATAATTTTATTTTGAACAGATACATTCAGTCGTTTTTTCATGATATCCAGACTCCCAAAGGACTGTTTATAAAATTTCGCGCGCTCGTTTTCGTTCTAAATCATCATCCATTTCGCTACAAATTTGCAAAAGTGTGTATTCGTACGCGAACTAGCTTCTTACTGCTCATCACAGCATCTATCTGTTCCGCACGTGTTGTCGGTTGATATAGCATGCATTTTAACCACGCGCACATAATAGTCCGTGCCGTCGACTAGTGTACCCTTAAGGGGTAAATTCATTTCTAAATTCGTTATCAATTAAGGCTCTTGTGCTAAAGATAGATAGATAAAGTGAAAGATAGATCAATAGTAGGGATGTTCCGACTAGCCAGCGACTAGCCGACTATCCTGCCACTTTCGTAGTCGGCGACTATTCGACAAAGAACGCCGACTATCGGGCTTCTGTAGTATTTGCTGTTTTTCCCTGTCTACCACGAGAAATTATCAATGATTGACGGATTGCCAAAACAGAGGCTTTAGGCCTAGCGCACACATGGAAAGGCGTGGCGAAGATACTGAGAAGATATCAATTTGAATTAGACCCTAACTCCCATGTTATAAAGTTGAAAATGTCATGGCAAAGATAAATAAGAACGAGCCGAGCGGCGCACGACACAGTGATCTTATATTGACCGTATGTCAAGGTAGTTACGGTTTATATTGGATTGTTGTCTTCCATTGCTCTCCGCCGCGCCTCCAGCGGTGTGCGCTGGGCCTTAGATGAGTGATATGACGACGAAACTGTCGCTATAGCGAATCAAAAATAGTAAAAAAATACTATAATAGCCCTTACTTTCTGTCATTTCGACTATCGGCTGATCAAATGATCCTGCCTGACCAGGGAATCGAATCCTTTCTCACGCTCAGCTGTAGCGAGTGCGACCCATAAATCAAGGCAGTCTCTGCGCCTGTCTGATAAGGCAGATTGAAATATCGAATGCCGGCAGTGAACTCTTACAGGATAAGGCCCGGATTCCACCAAAGCGGAGATGTGCGGATAAGTCCAAAGCGTAGACGAGAACAACCAATAGAATTTCTGTATTCACACATCTCGTCTCCGCTCAGCTGGACATCTCCGCTTTAGTGGAGTCCGGGTCTAAAGCCTCATATGCACTAGGCAACATTTGACGCGCAACACGAGACGTACATCATGTTCGGCGACGTTGCCAGCTTGCGCGCAACATGATGCGACGAGATACGTTACAAAACAAAAGATCTTGGTTCATCATGATGAGCAACATGTTGTGCATCGTGTCGCGCGTCAAATGTTGCCTAGCGGATACGAGGCTTTAAAACGACGATAGTCGCCAAAAACCTTGAGGGAACAAAACACGCACTTGTTTAGCACCCGCGCGACCCCAAATTCAGTATTTTTTTGTAATTGTCTTATTATTCTAAGACCTTAAAAAAAAAGCCTTTAATCAAAATGTATATAATTAAATTGTCTTTGAGATGGCGGCAATTTCATTAAAATACGACCGGCGGTTTTGATGCGATTGTCGTTTTTTTGTCCTTGTTAAACATAACTTTAGAAATTAATTAATTAAGTACTCTATGAATGTTATACGAATAAAACTCAAAATTTTCTTAGATCAAATTATTAAGAAAATGGTCTAATTTAACATATATTTTTTTAAAAAAATTACGACCTGCCGTTTAGACGTGATATTCATTCTAAAATTAGCTACTCAGGGGTATCTGCCTTAAGGGTGTACGTTCAAAATAAAAAATGATATCAATTTGTCTCATCATTATCTAGCCCTGTATGGAAGCAAAAAAGTAAAAAAATAAATTACTTGAAAGTTATGAGCTTCGAAAGTTCCATATTTCAACACTAATTTTAATGCTTCTTTGGGCGCAAATAAGAACCATAAGAAGAAGGAAAATTGAAAAACGGCCTCCATACAGGGATAGATTAGTAGTTCAACAATGCAAATAATTTTATTTTGAACAGATACATATTCAGTCGGTTTTCATGATATCCAGACTCCCAAAGGTCTGTTTATACAATTTCGCGCGCTCGTTTTCGTTCTTAATCATCATCCATTTCGCTACAAATTTGCAAAAGTGTGTATTCGTACGCGAACTAGCTTTTTACTGCTCATAACAACATCTATCTGTTCCGCACGTGTTGTCGGTTGATATAACACGCATTTTAACCTCGCGCACAAAATAGTTCGTGCCGTCGACTAGTGTACCCTTAAATAATGGACTTGGTATAAATTGGAACCAGTCAACATTTATGAATCACATGGTGGGTACATGTATTTCTTCTCTCATTCTACTTACAACGATATATTGTTTGTGATGATTAACGGTCGGCGTTTGACGGCACGTGGCATTGTTTAAACATCTCTTGAACTATCTGGTTTCATAGAGAAACTGCTTCTAAACGTGTTACTGCATTAAATGTATGTATTTTCTAATTAGTTAACAAAATAGGATAAGATAATAGGGTATAAACATTGATATATTAAAAAGGGGAAGATACGTTACGCGCTAACATCGCGAGCAGAAAACCTGGGCTCGGCGCACGACTACATGCACCGTAACTCACACATCTGTATTCAGTGTCATCACCAGTCCCAAACCTACAGTTACCGATAGACAAGGACAAAAATAGGAGACGGCGCTGTAGTGCGAGCGAAATCGCGTTAGCTGCCGAATGTTTACTATTATGAATGAAATGACACGTATCCTGTCTCTCACGCATGTTTTTAATATCTATCTCGCTCTCACAAATATGGCGAAGCAAACATAAAAAATTATTGTAATTTTCAACAAATAAAAATTTTTGACTGTACTTACGAGTGGAAAGTGATCGTGTGTGACTTATTTTTCATCCTGGTATTATTTAAACAATGTTTAGCTACACAAGAAGTCATTTTGATGCGTATTTATTGCAAAAAAAAACACAAAAACACTGAAATTATTGAGCTGTGAGATCAACCCTGTGCCGTGCGCGACTGAGTGCCCGCTACGGGCATTCACTTAGTCTAGTAGGACCAAGCACTGTGTCCAGTACCGTATCTGCCCCTTTTTAATACATTAATGGGTATAAAACAGAAAACTGTTGTTTAATTTTCACTACATATTATAAAATCAAAGCCCCCGCCGCGTCTGTACGCGATAAACTCAAAAACTACTGAACGAATTTTCATGCGGTTTTCACCAATATAAAGAGTGAGATACGAGGAAGGTTTTAGTATATAATTTATCACGGGCGAAGTCGGGGTGGGTCGCTAGTATTTTATAAGTCTTTTTCTTTTAAATGACTTTGGATTTACTTGAAAAACATTATATCTCGGGCTTATTAACCAACATTAATTATAATTGAAAGTTGATTGCAGCTATACTCCATTTGCGATAACATTAGACGTTTAAATTAGCCCATTTTACAGCCCGTTCAACCGATTTTGAATTCTATTGCGTTGGTGATACGATAAATGGTAGCTGTAGTAAACAGTTGGCTTTGGTAGGTTTATGCTTTTTATGTCATAGTTATGTTTACGGGATAAAACTCAAAATCGGTTGAACGGACTGTAAAAAGATTTGGAAACATGTCTAATGTTATTTCAAATGGAGTTTAGATATTGGCAACCCTGCAGCAATTTATTCTCATATCATTCAAAATTAAGATGTATCAATTAGACTGCAGATTTAAGCGATGGAATCTCATACTAATTAGTCCCGTTTGGGCGCCAAAATGAGTCCTAAATTCTGCAATCCCAATTGATTAGTCAGTAAACTTCGATGATTCTTTGTTCATAATAGTGGCAACTTGGGAAGTACCTACTTAGCTGAACTGAGTCATATTTCAAACATCTTAATCATTATATTTATTTCGTTGGAATACATTTTAGTATGCGTTCATGAATATTTATAGGCAAGAGAAAAGGGTAAAAGCCCTAATCTTATGCATCTCGGTCGGTGTCGTGGCGAATTGTGGATTTAATTGGATATTTATTTATTGTATTACGGCTTTTTAATCGTATTGTTTACTATTCAACCATTAATGTACACACATAATAAACAGAAAAGAAGAAGGAACAGAAAATATTCTATAAAGGTATGCTTATTTCGAAATCTTTTCCAGCGTAACTGCGAGAGGGTAGTTGAAAAAAAAGATATGTAAACGAGCACTGCACACACCTTTAACACTAAATGTAGGCAATTGTAGGAAAAATTAAAATTTTATCAGCCGTAATCTAGGTACAATCACATGTTAGAGGCACCGTGTGTAGAGGGGAAATAAAAAGAAAAACCTATGAATCAATTCACTATTCCATACATTTTTTTTGTGTCCAGAAAAACAACGACGGTAACTCTTTTTTTTTTTTGGCCTAATCTTTGTCATTTCTACGGCATCGTCTGTGACAGCGTATAGTTTACTTTGGCTGCATGTTTTGGAGCACAGAGGGCAGGACAAGAGTTGGTGCATGGTTTGCGACTCAGCTCCACAACTACACACGTCGTCCTCTTGAGCCGCCTCAGAAGGCAAATCGGAAGGTATAACTCCAAAGTCCAACCTTGCTAAGTTAGGCTACCTCAACTGAACAGCAGCAAAATTAGTAATTTCTTGCTAATTATCACTTTCACTGAAGTTATCAATTACAAATGTAAGCCAAATCGAATGACCAATAAGAACTGATCAAAATGGACGCTTGCACTAATTTTGATGTCCGCCATCTTGGACCCCTGCAGAGAACCAACCTAACGGATTTTTGTCTCTCGAGTGAATCCATCTGAAGTAGCGTCAAACTGAAGTAATTTTTGATAATTGAGGTTAAATTCAAACCTAGATATTGCGATACCCACCCTAGGAATTTCTCACTCGTTCCACTAAAATCCCCTAGATCAGTCCTCCAGGGGATTACACAGCACTCAATGTCGTGGGTGCATTTGAAGACATAAGGTCATACTCTAATTGGCAACAGCCAGGCCTGGTATAACTATCTGTAGGCCGTACAAATTTCATTACGTGTTGTAGTCGAACCCGCGACACGCAACGCCGTAGCCGAACGCTCCGCTTCTGGGCCAACCGTGCCGTCATATTGTGATCTGTAAGCTGTAAGAAACCTTTTATTGTCCGACCGAAAGTTCGGTTTCGGTTTCGGTCGAGTTTCGGTTTAGTTTCGGTTTCAGCGGCAAACCTGCCGAAACTACGACCGAAACTGCATTTGGGAGTTCTCGCACTGTGATCGGTCATTTTCGGCGCTTTGAATTCCATCCAAGCGAGTAAACGACGAAGACATTTTGCCGCGTCCACGTGCCTAATAATGTCATTCATGTCGTGACTGGCTGGTTTATGCAGTTCGTTTTGTTTGATGTGAGTTTTCGTGTTGATTTTGAATTCTGTAAGTTTTATTACGTGATATACCAAGGTATTCAATTGGCAAGTACAGTTAGATACTTACTTAATAACGTTTTCTTTATTATTCACTCAAAACATGATCCATGTAATGAAGTTTCGGTTTTGGCCGAAACTGAGACTGTTGCCGAAATTCGGTTTCGGTTTCGGTCGGACACTAAAAGCCTTTGGACATTAAGTATAAAACTCGTACTAAGGCATCTGTTTCTATATTTTCTAGAAGAGGCCTTTCCCCAACAGACAAACAACATAAAAAATAACACTTTATTCATTATTCTTTTTTAAAAAAACATTGCCCCACACTAGGAATTTCTTCCCGTTTCGTGGGTGCGTTTACAAACATATAAACTCACATACACAAACACCCAGAGCCGGAACAATTATCTGTAGGTCATACAAATTTTTGTTCCGTGCGGGAATCGAACCACATACACAAACACCCAGAGCCGGAACAATTATCTGTAGGTCATACAAATTTTTGTTCCGTGCGGGAATCGAACCCGCGACACGCAGCGCAGCAGTCAATTGCTCAACCGCTGCGCCAACCGTGCGCCCCATTTTAAAAACATAAACTCAATTAATTTCGTCGAAAAAAGAACGTATCTGTACATTACCATATTAAGTTGAATTACATATGAAGTTATTTTTATATACACAATTTAGTTTAACGGCACATGTTTTACGGGCTATTTTTAGACGCGCGTGGTTTCAAACGTGACCGTTTTGAGTTGTAGGTAATTTTTTACCTACACTGGCTACACTTATTAGTTGGTCGTCCAAGGTTACGCGCCCACTTCAATTCTTTTGTTCATAGTGACAGAAAATTATGCAATTTTTGTGGATAATGCATGCAGTTTTTTGTCGTTTACTGTTCTTGGTTTAATCCGGTTCCTGTTGAGAGCGAGTCGACGCTTTTAACAATGGACGTATTCTTGTAAAAAGGGGAGGGGTAAGGGCTTGTTCCAATTACCACGTCACGACATCGTCCACGTGGGACTGTGCGGTTTCGCGGCGCAGATCTTTGACGTTTTATGCTAATCCACGGTACGGCAACGTCGCCGTAGAATTACGCGTCTGACGTCATTAGAAGTGGTACACGTACCACTCGATGCGCTCGGTCAGTTGAAGTTTAATTGTATTAGCGATTAGTTGTGCAATAAAATGACAGAAATGATTTATTCTGATTTATTGATATCACTTGTTGAGGCACCTTCAGAAAAAGACTATGCTATTTCACAGATTCGTGAGTGAAAAATTTACTGGAATTATACAAGGCACGACATTGTGTAACGATGCGGCATTGTGACGTGCATTTTTACCAAATTTTATAATAAACAAGCACGTCACGTTAACGTGTCGCAAATACGACGTCGTGATTTGGTGATGGGGACAAGCCCCAAGGCGGATTTGATAGACCATTGGTCTCTAGACTTGTGTCATCTAAATTACAAGTTGTAAGAAATTGATCATGCGACATTGCCACGCCGTTTGACATTTCTATATATTTTTCCTACATTTGTTTTTATTTTTATTAGTGATAGGCTTGCGCTTGACCAGTATCTCACCTGGTGGTAAGCGACGATGTGATGTGGTCGACGGTGAAGCACGCTTGTCTAGAAGAAAAACGGGCATCGAACTGTAGGGCTTCCCCCAAACGTCGCCACTCAGGGTTCCTGTGCGTCTCGCATCCGTCGGGACCAGGCCTTAACCAGGTCATCGGTCCACCTAGAGAGAGGACTTCAAACGCTGCATCTTCCGGTTCGCCAACATACAACAATGATAAACTTGATGAAAAAACTAAACTTTTGAATACAATTTGCTTACGTCCGTCTAGTACCTCTACTTTCAACTCCAAAACTTAGTTTTTTTGCCCTAGACTGGGTAAAACCAGCGATTACATTCTAAACGTGTACAGAATTTATAATAGTGGGCTACGACGGAATAGATTGGTGAAAGTGCTTCTAAAATAAATAAAATAAAACAAAATGGCCGTTTTGTAAGAGACGGACTGCGCTTTTACGTGGTGAAGGAATGATTGTTAACTTCTATTCGTACTTAGCGCTTCGCTATATTTATTTCATCAGTACTTCCAGCGATTAAGTTACCTCTTTTTTAGGGTTCCGTACCCAAAGGGTAAAAACGGGACCCTATTACTAAGACTCCGCGATCCGCCTGTCTGTCCGTCTGTCACCAGGCTGTATCTCATGAACCGTGATAGCTAGGCAGTTGAAATTTTCACTGATGATGTATTTATGTTGCCGCTATAACGACAAATACTAAAAACAGAATAAAATAAATATTTAAGAGGGGCTCCCACTCAACAAACGTGATATTTTCTGCCGTTTTATGCCGACTCGCACTTGGCCGGTTTGTTTTAATAATACTAGCTTCTTCCAGCGACTTCACCCGCGAGAAGGTTGGAAATTTATCCAAGAAAACATACTTCCTGAATAAAAGGTACCTTCTCTGAGGTCCAATGTAAGTATGCCAAAATTCGTCCAATTTGGTTCCGGTTTAGGCGTGAAAGTGAAACAAACAAACTCACATTTACATTAATAATAAAAACTAGCGGACGCCTCGCGGTTTCACCCGCATAGTTTCCGTTCCCGTGGGAATACAGGGATAAAAAGTAGCCTATGTCACCCGGGGATAGTGTAGCTTCCCAACGGTGAAAGAATTTTTGTAATCGTGAGTAGTTTCGGAGTCTATAAGGTACATACATACATACCTACTTTCTCTTTTATATATATAGATTAGGATTAGAAGTAGCGGCTTCGGCAGTGGCAGAATCGGTATCTTCTGCATATTAAAAAGTAAACACAGTTCTTGCATATACGATTAACGATTTACTTATCAAGATTTTTTTTATATCTGTTTGTTCAGAATATTGTTAAAAAAATAGCCTTGAACCGGTGCCTATAGAAATCGATAAGTCTTTATTTACAAAGCCGAATTTCCCAGAAACGTGAAGTTCGATTTGTTATGTTTGTCATTTTGGTTACAAATGGCTTTTAAAGCCTACGAGACATACCAGTTTAATAAGTAGGTATCTTACCTGATACATAGTGCTTTATACTACACCTACGAGGAAAATAGTTTTATTTTACTTTTCTACGAAAACTGAATCCTCAAACAACACACAAATTGAAAATGGCGCCAATGGCGTCTGCAATTTTCACATGTTCTTTTTTTCAAATTGTTTGACACCATCCAACACACAGCTAGTGGCCAGTGTCATTTTGCGAACTTGGAGATAAAAACTCACTGTAAAAACTTTTTGGCTTTTGATATTTAGGTTACCAGCGCATAGTCTTACCCAAAATTAAAAAAGAAAAACCATGTAAGAAATGGATTTTTATACACTTTTCTCTCCCGCTCAGATGCGTTTTCTCGCCGCATATTTGTTCGATCTGCAATGACGTACTTTCTACCGTAAATTTGATAAAGTATCAAGGTACTTTCCGAGCAGGTGTAGTATAAAAAAAATTGTTTATACCTCAACTTTTTTTACCAATAAACTATTTTCTTTTCATTTCATCCCTTGTAGTCTAAAAAAAATAGTCAAATGTGGGTAAGTATCTTAGCTAGGTATAACGTTGTATAAACCTTTATTTTCGCACCCTAAAAATTGTCTCAAAAACTACTTATCGTAGGGTGTCCGCGACTATATTTGATATTCCAAGGTCATCATCATCACATCACATCATCAGCCTATTAATGTTCCCACTGCTGGGACACAGGCCTCCTCTCTGTGAGAGGGAATGGGCCGTAATCCACCACGCGGGCCCAGTGCGGGTTGGTGGATATCACATGTCTTCGAATTTTTGGTTCTAGGACATGCCGGTTTCCTCACGATGTTTTCCATCACCGTTTTGAGAGCAGTGGTGACGAAATAATTTACACAAAGTAAAGCGCCTACCTTTTTTTTTTAGCGTGGAGAAATGCTCATGCATACTGCGCTACCTTACGTTTACCAGTTCGCGGCCTCCACTCAACACGTTTAGCTCAACGGTCTTCGGTTCTACGACTTATATGGCCGGCCCATTGCCACTTCAGCTTACTTATTCTGTGAGCCATGTCGACAACTTACAAGAACGCTTACTTAGAAGTAAACTAGATGCTCAATTACTCATACTTCAGGCTTTGAACACTGAACACTTGATGTATGTCGTTCTTTACATTGAGACTCTTCATCGCCTCGGAAAGCAAGTTAAGCCCAGTCCAGGCTGTCATTTGAAGACAGTCATAACTTTCTTTTTTTCTTTGTGCTCGCACTTGACCACTATCTCACCTGATGGTAAGCGAAGAAGTGGTTGACGGTGAAACACGCTTGCCTAGAAATAACCTATTCACTTTTGACTTAAAGACCCCTAGATTTTAGCTATCGGGAAACACACTCCGGCAGGGAATTCCACTCCTTAGCTGTACGCATAATAAAAGTGTTCCCAAAAGGTTTTGTGCGTATGGGTGGGATGTCCACTATGAACCGATGGCGCATCGCCGTTCGTCTTGTAGTCTTGTAGTAAGGAAAGTTACGGTAAGCCAGAAGCCAGAAAATCTGACTTTTAAATCTATCAAGGGTTATCCAGTTACTGGGTTGTAGAGACCAGATGACAGTACTGGTATCCAGGTCGCTTAGAATGGAAAAAATCAAAATCAAAATAGTGTATTTCAAATAAACAAAAAAGATGAATCTAGTTCATCACACTCGCAAGCGTAAGTAGGTCTCTATGGAGAAGAATGTGCAAGAAACTCCACTGACACTCGTTTCCATCAATTAGTTTTGATTACATCATTCTTATTGGAAAATTACATATATGTGAGAACGATGTAACAAGACGTGCACGTAAAAGCGTCTAGAGTAAAATAACATCCCAAATGATGGCGCCCGTTTACGAACATGACGCGTGGATTGGCACCACTCAGCTCAACCATCATGAAGGGAACCGAATGATCCAACACATGCATGTGCCACCATCAGAGAGAGAATGACACACTCGACTGCCAGGGCACACACAAGTCAACGAACGACATATGAAGCCGTCCCTAATATGGTTGGGAAAACGGCTAGACCGATTTATAAGGCTTATAATATTTCTACTGCTGCGATACAGTCTTCCTTTCTGTGAGAGCTGGCCGTAACTTACTACGCGGGTTCACTACGCTTTATTGCATGCTTGTCTGTAAGCAACCTAGATATTCGAAGACCAATGATTGCTAAAGGAACAAAAAAGTGTCCACCAATTCTGTAAAGATTTTCAAGTATTTAGCAACAATCGAAGACCTTGGTTAGCCATGGACTTGTTTTCTAGTGCTACAATGGTTGCCACTCCCCCGTGATGCCTCATTGGGCTCCAACCAAGGTCAGTGATGTCATTTCGTGACCTCAATACTATTGTATTTTGGCAGAATTCGAAAATGTTCTACGCTTTTCTGTAATTGTAATTAGATCTAAGATTTGAATACAGATTTTCATGAATAATATAATCACAAATAATATCTAGCCTGAATACGTACTTTCTATTCCTTAAAAATAGTAGGATCATGTGGAGATAAGCTTGGCTGCAGCAATAGGTCATCTATACTTCAGCCATTTTGAAGATACAATCTTTACTTTTTAGGGCTACCCTCCACTTAACAACAAAAATAAAACGAATTCGTTATAGAATGTTGTATCAGTTGTACAACAGATGATAGATAGTTTGAGAACATTAAATATCCAAGTTTAAAGGACTAGAAGATAAGATTAGAATGAACCTAAAATATCACCCCTGCTGTCAGCTGATTGAGCTGTCAGTGCTTTGTTATTAAATATTGTATCTTCATCTTGGCAAGAGTATAGTCAGCTTTGTCGAATAAATATTTAGCCATCGGAACGGAACCAGGATGTACTAACAGTTTTAACTTGATAAACCGATAGGAAATTGTTCAAAATTATCTTGCGAATAACGAGTGAAGGGAAAAGATTTTAAAGGTCATTTCCAGGGCAAGTCCATTGCCAAAAAACGGCCACAAATCCCAACTCGGAGCTCCTACCGATAAGTTGCAAATGGATAAACCCCATAACACATAGCCTTACCCGAGAATCGTATCCAGCACCCTTATGCATCGCAGTATCGTTTGCGAATTTGTCATATATCATTGCAAGTGTCTTCCTGTAACAGTTCTAAAGATGGTAGCCATGGTAGGCGGACGGATAGTGGAGGCTTAGTAATAGGGTTCCAGTGTTAAAAAGCAGATATTATTAAGTACTCTTACGATTATCATCGTCTTCCCGCCCTTGTCCCACATTACTTGGGATCGGCGCAATACGTTTTCTACTTACATTCCGTCCTGTCAACCGTCACGCTGTCACTCACTCCCGTTTCTTTTATACTACTTCTCACACAATCAAATCCATCAGCCCGGCGAGCATGGCCTACTGTGACATGGCCTAAGTCACACTTTTTATCACAGTTTGGGCGATATAACCATTTTGTCTTAAATGCTAGCACGGCGGCGTGAGAAAATTTCATGACGTTTATTTGGGACTCATCGGGTCTTATTTGCTAATACGGGCGCACCCATTTTGTCACAAATGTCACATTTTGACAGATGATTAAGAAAAATGTATCACTTTCGTTCGGAGGTGGTGATAAAATTTTCCTTAATATTAATAATTACTGCACCAAATGGCAATAAGTTTATTTTGTGTGTGTGGTGATCAATGCTTATTAATGAATTGAAAAACATGTGTTTGACCCGTGCTAGCATTTAAGACAAATTGTAAGACATGACATAATTTATCATGTCTTGTCACAAATGTCTTGGGTACGCCCATGCTCGCTCCGCAGGACGTGACTGGAGTTGGATCACTGTGTTCCCCAATTTATCACAGAACATGGTAAAATTAAAAGTAAATTAATATCCTTCAAGCTTGTTGCCTCGCCTTTATGTCAATGTTCCATCTGACTGCGAATATGTACAATCTGCACATCATAAATTTATGGGAGTGTATTCTTTGGCAGAATGAACGCAATATTATGTTGGATAATGTACAGGCTGAATCTAGAGTTATTTACTATACGGACCTTGTAAAACTAGAACAAATTTGCGCTCAAGCGTTTTTGCCATACCTATTATTGGAATCAAATATAACAGATCACAATGTTAGGATTCAATCATATTAATGATATTTTTATGTGTGGTGTTTGACAACTGGGCTTATCCCAGTCGTAAACGACCATTTGTGCCTATTGGCCTTGTCTGTTCTGTCTCCTGCTTGGTATCGAGGGAAGTGGAAATTATGTTTTCTTTCCTACTCCTCCGTTATTCTTTTCTGATTAATTTCGTTGCGGGATCCAAGACAGTTAAATTCATTCTCCGGGACTTCGTCGAGCTTCATTGCCACTGATGAGTCTGGCTTTCAGGAGTTGCAATGGTTTGGGAATAGTGCGCTGGGATTGTCCCAAATTTAATCCACCTTTTCTTTGGTCTTTCTCTGCCTTTCTACTACCAAGTACACCGACGATGTTTCGTTTAAATGCAAATAAACCGATATATTAAATTCCTTCGATCGAAGTCGCATAAATATTTCACATGAGCTGAGCCTAGCTGTTATTAGACCTAGCATGCAACGTTACAGGGTTCCTAGTAAAAACCAATTTTAAAGTCAGTTCAAGCCTTTTTTATTATGCATGGGGTTAAAGTACAAAGGGCCTTGTTGTTGGAGTTGGCAATGTGCAATAAAGTTTCTAGCTCAGGTTTTTTAGGGTTCCGTACCCAAAGGGTAAAAACGGGACACTATAACAAAGACTCCGCAGTACAGACAGACTGTCACCAGGCTGTATTTCATGAAGCGTAATAGCTAGACAGTTTAAATTTTCACAGATGATGTATTTCTGTTGCCGCTATAACAACAAATACTAAAAACAATAAAATAAATATTTAAGTGGGTCTCCCATACAACAAACGTGGTTTTTTTGCGGTTTTTGGGCTTAAACGTCGCTTATCGCACTCAGCATCTGATAGTGATCTGATAGTGTATCATTCTCAGCAGCCCTCATTTCACCAGTGATGATGAAGTCCCTGGTAATAGTAAAAGAGACAAGCGTATTGTCATTAACTACGGCACAAACCCGGAAGCCGGACTTTGTCCGATAAATTCTTTACACATCACATCACATCACGCATCATCAGCCTATTAATGTTCCCACTGCTGGGACACAGGCCTCCTCTCTGTGATAGAGAATGGGCCGTAATCCACCACGCGGGCCCAGTGTGGGTTGGTGGATGTCACATGTCTTTGGTTCTAGGACATGCCGGTTTCCTCACGATGTTTTCCTTCACCGTTTTGAGAGCAGTGGTGATTAAATAATTTACACAAAGCAAAGCGCCTGCCTGGGCTCGAACCCACGACCTACAACTTGTAAGTCGCGGCCGATACCACTGGGTCACCACTGCTCTAAATCTAAATTCTTTACAGCAAAACTCAAACAAACTTCGCTGTCCGGCAGACCCAGGACAGCACGCTCCGCATCTGTACTTCATGGGAGTCAATGATAGCTTCTCCGTTGATAGGGGACAATGGGAGACGAACACGCGTTACACGCGTAGCTCCGACCCAAAGTGACATGGGATAAGCCCAGTGTGGCATCGATCCGCCCATGCCCGACAAGTGGACGTAGCTCTCAATGAGACTTGCAGGATTATTACAGGGTGCTTAAAACCAATCCCACTTGCTGCACTATACCCGCTTGCAGGAATAGCCCCTCCGGATGTGAGAAGAGAAGTGGCATGTTATTCAGAGAAGCACAAGTAAGAGACAGACAAACGATATCCTTATATAACGTGGAGAAGCCAAGTGGTAGATTAAAAAGTCGGTCACTAAATCAATTAATGGTGATGAGTTAAGCGAAACAAATAAACTATGGCTCCTCAGACACCCCCCTCCAGTTGACTATATTGAGCCTGCAGAAAAGCTCCCTGCGGTCCACCAACTGCCTTGGCCCACCTGGAAATCTCTTAACCAACTGCGAAGCCAGGTGGGTCGCTGCAGGCACAACCTAGTTAGATGGGGGTACTCCAACGACACACAGTGCGATTGCGGAGCCAGGTCCCAAACAATGCCTCACCTTTTGTCGTGCTCTCTGTGCAACAACACCTGCACCTTAAAAGACCTTTGTAAGGCAAATGACAACGCTGTTGGCGTGGCTGAATACTGGTCAAAACATATTTAAATTTGGAATCATCGATACGACGAAGAAGAAGGATAAGGGCGGGCAGGTGATGTATTAGGGAAGTACAGTCGTGCATATTGCCGTTAGCCAACCCCAAACTTCTGGCTTTACCTGATCAATTCTTGATAGAAACTTCAACGCTTAGAATGTACACATGCTAGACATCAGAGAAGTTCGCCGCATCATTGAATTCGCGATCAAGTTATTAGCAAACCAGTTGCCGAAAATAACAACCAATAATTTAAGTCGCCACGAGATTAAGCAACAGATTAAATTACAGGTTAGCGGTATTGGGAATTCCTATACATTCTGAATCACCTAGACTTTGATTAGTGTAGGTAATATCGAAAAACTGAGGTGCTTGTGGCTAAATAATAACAGCTGCACGGGTCGATCTTCAAGGTTAAGCAACGTTTTCCGAGGCCGGTCCGTGGATGGATGAGCATACATTACATACCGATAGACTGCCCCGTGCCTCGTTAAGCTTTTTCTTTTTCTGAAGTTGACTCTGCCAATAATTGCGCAAGAAACAGTTTGTCATCGAGTATACTGCATAGAGTAAGCGAGATAGGACGATGCGACAAACGTAAGCGAGTGAAAGAGAAAGTTATACAATGCTATCTTCACCTTCAACATTGACACAAAAATAGCTACTGCTCAGAGTCTTGCAGCCAATGCAGAGACACAAATATCCAGAAGCTTGAAAGTCTGACATAAGTCACGGTCAAGGAGTAATCGTGATAACCAGTTACTGGACTGTGTGTGAGATAGGCAGTTGCTTCAAGTATAATACTCACTCACACACCACACAACCTCACTATTCACACTCACACCCATACTCACGCACTCACTTCCACACTCACACGTGACACACATAGTCACATACCACACGTGACACACATAGTCACATACCACACGTTAATGCGCTATCTGGCCTTTTTCTACTCATAACGCTCATTCATTTGCAGAGCTGTTTGTATAAGCTGTTTGTTAGCCTGGAAGCTGACCCCAACAAAATTGAGAAAAAGCTGGCCAGATTGATTGGGGTAATACACAAATACGCCAAATACCCATAAATTCAAAAAATAAAGCTCCAAATCGTAAGGTGCAAAGAACTTAGTGGACTTTGGACAACACGGAACGACCTTTGGGCAATGATTGAGCAATTTTGAAACGCGAAACGAACGATGGAAATCTTTCTCATTGACTTTTTATCAAACCAACTGTATACTATCTTAAGAAAGTTAGGAATGGCATGACAACGCACAATTTAGAAATAACATTGATGAATTTCGGTATCGAATTCTCCTGAATTTAGACTCCGAACTTCGGAAAATCTAAAATACGATATCATGAGGGGTCCGAGTTTTGTGTCTTCTTCTTTATTTTTATTTGAGGTGGGTTAGCTCTTGACTCTAGTCTAGGTCAGAGGTGACGGAGACAAAGTCGACGATGGAGTGAGCTTACCCAGAAGAAGCCTGTTCACTCTGACTTTGAATAGATTCTTCAAGAGAAATAAGACAAGGACAAAGTTTTCTTTTACAGGAATTATGCCAGTAGGTAAAGAAGTTGTAACACTTTGTATTATACTAGCTATTCGCCGCGGCTTCGCTCCCGTGGACCACCCCACAGGACCCGTTTTCGGGATAAAAAATAGCCTATGTCACTCAGGCGTAATGTAGCTTTCTATTGGTGAAAGAATTTTTTAAATCGGTCCAGTAGTTTCGGAGCCTATTCGGTACAAACAAACAAAAAATCTTTCCTCTTTATAATATTACTAGCTGTTGCCCGCGGCTTCGCTCCCGTGGACCACCCCACAGGACCCGTTTTCGGGATAAAAAAAATAGCCTGTCACTCAGGAATAATGTAGCTTTCTATTGGTGAAAGAATTTTTCAAATCGGTCCAGTAGTTTCGGAGCCTATTCGGTACAAACAAACAAAAAATCTTTCCTCTTTATAATATTAGTATATATATAGTATAGATAACCCTGGGTTCCAGTAAATTTTCATCTCGTGAAGCCTATTTTAACGCAGTGAGAATCATAAAACTTTCGAGAATTAAAAACAAAACACAACAAAGCAGCACAAGAAGTCGGTGTCTTTGTTTTTTCGTTTTAGACACCGACTTCCGTAAAGAAAGTTATTTTTCGCTTTGTTGTGTTTTGTTTTGGAGTCTATTATTTTTTTTTTCATTATTCTCTTTTCCGTTTTGGTACCTTATATTACCATGCAAATACGCATTATTAAGGATAACTAAAAACTACTCGTCAGATCTTGATTAGCGTGCTTAACTGTCGACCACAACTTCTCTTACCATCAGGTGAGATAGTAGTCAAGCGCGAGCCTACAGACAATAAAAAAAATATCTTGATCAAATTTAAGATTTGACCATAATTATGAGAAGCATCAGCTTTAAAACAAATAAACCGGCCATGTGCGAGTCGTACTCGTGCACGAAGGGTTCCGTACCATTATCGCAAAAAACGGCAAAAAAGCATCACGTTTGTTGTATGGGAGCCCTACTTAAATATTTATTTTATTCTATTTTTAGTATTTGTTGTTATAGCGGCAACAGACATACATCATCTGTGAAAATTTCAACTGTCTAACTATCACGGTTCATGAGATACAGCCTTGTGACAGACAGACAGACGGACCGCGAAGTCTCAGTAATAGGGTCCCGTTTACCCTTTGGTTACGGAACCCTAAAAATCATCATCTGCCTGCCCTTGTTTTCTTCCATACCGTCCTGTCCCCCGCCACGCCATCACTGACTCCCTTTTCATAAAAGAATAATCAAAATCGGTTCACCTTGTAAAAAGTTCTGAGGGAAAATACATAAAAAAAATAGTTGAATTGAGCAACTCCTCCTTTTTGAAGTACCCAGCTGAAGTTCTGTGATATTCTATGAACGAAGCGTATCGTTAGCTATTGTTGAAATGTCAGAAATGTATGGACTTGACAAGCGCTATGGAAAGGTCACATGATCAATACTTTACATTTTGGCATTTTGACAATCGTCATCGTGACGCTTTCATTGAAAAACGTTCACTTGTCAAGACCCAGAGCTTACTTGCCGAAAGAGGAATAAGACTGGACAGACAGTTGTAACACTAAAATTCATTAATAGTACATTACTGCAGCGGCCAGCAAAAGAGGCTTTGATGGACGAACGTGTAAGTCCATCAGTGCCTAGTTGTGGCCAAGGCTTGTATAGAACTTTTCTCAAATAAGGAAATTAAAACTAAGTAGTTACCTAGAACTCATTTTGTCAAATACAGTTACTTTTTAAAGTCAGTGACGAACAACAACAATTTTGCCCGCGTTAAAGTGTTCATTTGTTTTTTTTTTTCAATAAACAGCTTTCTATTTGCAAGGCAGTTCAAAATTTAAATAAAACCTTTGATAAGTTACCTCCTTGGTTGCCATGTTCGGAGTAAAAGGTCGTGTTCCATTTTTAAATTACACGACAAATATGAGTTTGCTATGTAATTTATTTGGCCGCTAAACCACGACAGATATGGATTTTCATACAACTTTTGTATTGCCGGCTACTGCTCGCATGTATTTTGCCATTACAGCAATTTCAATTTAACTCGAAGTAGGTTGTCAAAATAATGCTCAAGCTTCTAAGCATGTTTGAGAAAAAACATTTGGCGGCATTTTTAATAATTACACTATAAAAAAAAACCTTTAAAAACACAAAAATAGTAGCCCACCGGTATCGGAAACAGGGTCCAAGCTACCGGTGGTCAGGGCTCCTGACTATACGTGTCCAGGAGTAACGCTTTCTGGATCTAGCCCTTGATCTAGCTGCCCAACGAGAGCCTCCTCAGATGTTCGATTTCGACAACCTCGCGAGCCAGATCAAGATACTTACTTTTATTATCTCTCTCAGAAAGGTATTATTTATTATTATTAGATTAGATAGATTTTATTGACAGATTTTATTCATGATCGCACTGTCCGAAAGCCCTAATGATTGGGATTCACCACGTGAAAATTCCATGTCAATCCCGGAAATTTTTGAAGATTCGACAATTATGATTTCTAAGAGAATGTTACTTTGTGAAGAGAATCTTCTCTCGGCGATACGAGAGAAGATTCTCTTCACAAAGTAACATTCTTTACAACACAACACAGCCCCCCATATCTAGAAGGGGGGCAAACCAATATTTGTGAGTTTTTTAACGATTTATCTCAAATGCTGAAGAGGGAGTGACACTATCAAGTTCCTGCACCGTTTGAAAAAATCTTAGATCCGGAGCGACACAAATCTTACCTTTAAGTTCTTTTTCAACAAATTTTTGAGTACATAAATATCCTTAATACTACCAAATAAATACAGCAGGTGAATGAGGCTGCAGCAGAAAGCAGAGCAAGATCCAGTCCCGCGCTAGGAACTAACATGTGTTACAGGCACTGGGCACCGTTTTTTTATTTTGTAGGGGGAAACTTTCAAATGGCGCCTGGACTCCTCACTAAAACCACCCCGGAAACCCCTGTGCAACGCCTGTTAGGGCACATTCTTGGAGGCAAAGGCAACTACTCCACAATAACACTTCCAACACACAATACTTACATACATCGAAGTAGCATAGAGGAATTAAGACTCGTTGATTTGCCAGCTTAGGCAAGCCTGTACATAGGGAATCAGTAGACTGAAACTGAACGCCAGGATACGCCTGACAAGTATTTAAGTATAGTCCACTCGTGGAGTCTGCTTTAATACATAAAAATAAACTCCTATTAACACCTTACGGCTTGCTAAAAAGGCCATGACTTGACAGTATGCTTCGTACCGTTGTCCACTGTTTGCGTAGACAAAAAAAAACAAGAAAGTGAGGATGACGCAGCGTTTTGGACATCCGCATCCATCATAGAGCAAGGAATTGCTGCGCTGGCAGACACGAGACTATTTCTAATATTATTTGCGCCCAAGGAATGTGTGCTGTGTTTCGGCTCCTAACGAATGATAAGCCATAGTCAGAATTGTCACGGTCTGTCAGTATCTACGATCTTCCTCATGTTGCTGGCTATACATCGTTCAAATTTGTTTGGCCCAAAAGTTAGCCACTACCACTGCATCGTCGGTGTCCGCGCACAAGTCTTCCAGGCTGCATGTTAGTGTCTTCCGTGGCCTATCTGGAAATCCCTGAACCGCCTCAGAACCCAAGTAGGATGGTGTAACTCCAACCTCGTAAAATGGGGCAACTTCGACAGAACAGCAGGACCTGTGGTGCCGAGACTCAAACCATGCATGCATGCATGTTGAACTATGCAGAGACTGAAGATATACTAAGGATTTTACACCAGAAATATTCACCTCCATCCTAGAGCGCGTTTCACCTTGTCACACACAGACACGCACACACACTCGGGCAAGTAAGTGCTCACGCCTGGTGCCTTTCACGGGCACTGGGGTGAGAAATTATAAACACTCACGGACACAACACTCTCCAAAGACACACACGACACATCTCCTTTTGTTTTTGTATATTATATCTCTTCCTTTCAATTTGATACTTTCACATTGTTGTAGTACGTAAGTGCACCATAATATTGTAATTTTAAAGGTGTGAGCCTGGAAATCTGTCATACATGTCTCGAGCCCAGTACAGACTCCAGCCCTCACAAAGGTTTGAATCTGCTGTAACCTAGTTAATATTCACCGAAAATGTACCTTTTTGAGGGAAATAAACTTATATTCTATTCATACACCACCTCCTGTCCTGTTCTCTGTGCCCCAAAACACGCAGTTCCTACGGTGACATTCACAGACACCCTTGGTTTGTATGGAGAGTTTTGACTATGACGTCTCTAGCCGTGGCCAGAGAGGAGCTTCGGTGCTCTGTGGCGTCCATCATTAAAGCTTTGCGTTCGAGTTTCGACACGCTTTTAAGTTCTGTTGCTTAATATAAAAATTACCAGGTGAGAACGAAATCATCAGATCAAAGTGAGACACCACGGCTAACGTGCACTGTTCTTGCGATTGCAGTCTATATTTCTAACGATTTTCTCCTTATTTTTTTACCCGACTGCCACGGAAGGGTCATCTGCCAAACGGCTGGATGGATTTCGACAGTTACGGTATCGGACTTAAAAAAAAACAAACATGGCGGATTTTGGGCGCCATAATGTACGGGTCCCAATTTTTTTTCTGCAAATCCCATCGTATGGGGTATCGTTTTAGGGGTCATCGTATGGGGTAGGGTTTTGAGAGGTGTTTACAAAAATATATACCACTTATATGTTTAAAAGAAATTCGAAAAAAAATTTTAGCTAAAAAGTAAAAAAAAATGAGTTAAATTAAAAATCTAAATCCCGAATGCTTAAGAAGCGAACTAAAAAGATGTAAACAAGAAGAAAATCATGCTGTGCAGTCGCAGGATGCATATTCGCGAGCTAGCCGACCACCTGATGGGCACCTGTGGGGACGGACTTAGGGCGTCGCTGGTGGGACAGCAAGTGAACAGACTGAATCATGACTATAGGTCGCCTGGTTTTTTTTTTTTTTTTTTTTTTTTTTTCTGCGGGGCGTCTCACAGCTCAGTCAGAATGACTGGTAGCTGCTTAACCGGACTTTCCTACGGAGACTAAGCTATATAGCCTCCAGCTAGGCAAAAATTACTAAACCTAAGCGACAACGCTGAGGGCTACCCCAGTTGGGGTCGGACCTCGGCTCAGGGCCGTCGCTGGGGGGACAAGCAAAAGCTGGATCTTGACAAGTGATTCTACCATCCGTTCGGAATAAGCCTACGTGGAGAAGAACGGACAAGAAACTCCATTTCATATCTAATAAATTAACTAATGCTCAGCTACGCGGGCTGGCAAGATTTTAATTGAAGGGATACGCGACGAGCCTCGGCGGCGAGGACTGACGAATCGGTTTGTATTTCTACGTTTGTATATTCTACTCCATACCTAGGCTCTTAAGGAGCAGAGTAGAGATCGTGAGGGGTCAGAGGTGAGCCTCAATTGGCGAAACTTGGTTAGAAACGGTGTAGGTGCGACTTAAATGCGCACCCATTGACCGTTTCTATAAACGAGGCTGTCTAGCTCCTCGGTTATGTTAGGGTACCGTTTGAAGAGGTCATTGGATTGGGCTTGGGTCATATCCCCGGCTGCCTCGATCCTATTGATCTCGGCAGCCAGCGATCTGGCCTCGTCCGTCATCCAGATTTTGTACGCACTGATGATGGTATCAGATACGCAGCGTCTGGGTTTGGGCGTGGATAGAGACGGGCTCTTAGCAGCGGCAGAGGTGGGAGCCTCCTGTCGGCTTTGAGCGGGCATGGGGGCTATGGGTGCCTGAGGGGCCGGAATGGGATGATCCATCAAGCCTGGAAGCTGTTGGACGGTCTGGGGAGCCACATTTTGGTGGTTGAGCTTGCCCCATGGCGAAGCCCTCTGAGGGGCTAGCCGGGGAGGGGGTTTAGTCGAGGGAGCTTGGCGTGCTTGACGCTCAGCATGGATTTTGGCCAATCTAGGCGCAACTTTGGGGGCTTTAGGACAACCCTTGTAGTTTGCCGTGTGACCGACTTGGTCACATAGCACGCAGCTGGGAGGCTCCGTGCATTCGGCAGGGTTTTTGGGACGGGTGCACTCTTTTGTGCCGTGATCCCCTCGGCACTTAGCGCACCTGGGGCGGACAAAACAGTGTTTTTGGCTATGGCCATATTGTTGGCAGTTGTGACACTGACCAACGACAAAGGGACGGTAAGGTTTCTCGATAGAGAACCCTGAAAGGGAGCAGAGAGTCTTGATTTTGAAAATAGGGGCATAGGACTCGGTAGGGTCGCACTCGACCATTACCATATCGTATTCCTGTCCACCTCTTGCTTTACGCATGCGGTGGACGGCAATGACAGGGACTTTTTGTGCGGCAAGATCCGCATAAATCTCATCGACTGGGATTTCCTTCGGAATGCGCCGGATAACCACACGGGTGGGCGCTTCCGATGGGAGAGAATACTTATGGAACTCTATCCTCAAGGTTTTTAGGAGCCTGGTAAGGTTCCTGAAATCAGTAGGGGTCGGGAGTAGGATTTTAATGCCTACCTGGCAAGCGGTGGCACTAAGAAACTTGATTTTGCGTTCATCGCAAATTTTAGAAACTTCTGTCCACTTGGCCTTATCGTGGAGGAAGATAGGAGGGCATTTCTGCTTCTTGGGAATAGCAGCAGGGCTGGGGTCGCGGCTCGACATTGGGGAAGCGTCGGCCTGAGTTAGGGGACTACGGGAGCGACTCCTGGGGGCTGGGGAGCGATCTGAGCGCCTAGACCGCTGGGAAGCGGTGACAGGGGTGGGCTGCACGTCGGAGGAGGAGGTGGACGGCAGAGTTGGAGGGTTGGTCGAAGCGACCTTTTTGGGCTTGGTGGCTTTGGGGTGGGACTTGCCCTTCTTCCTCTTCCTCTTCCCCTCAGAGGTAGCTTGACAGCTTTCTGAGGAGGAATCGGCGGAGGCGTCGTCAGTAGTGACATAATCATCGGAATCATCCTTATGATCATCACCGGACATGGGTTCGTCAACGAGTGGACTGTCAACGTTCGGGGAGGCAGGATTTTCCGAGAAATTAATCGGAAATTTGAGAGTTGGGGGTTTAGTGGGCGCAAGCGCCGAAACGGGGGCGGGCGCCGGGTTGCCGATAGGCATGGGCTCCGGGGCGGGTATGGGAGGAGGGGGGGGGCATGTAGCAAGCTTATGCAGGATGAAATTAAGCCTTTGCTTATTCACGCTGACCGGACTGGGATCGTCCGACAACGCGTCCTTGACGAGCTCTATCAATGCTTCGACAGGATGCATCCTGTCGCTATTGATAGAGCCAGTACAAGTGAAGGGAAAAGGGAGTGAGATATTCCCCGGGTGGACAGGCCCGGGGATGTGTGCAATCCTACACTCCCAGTCGGGTTAGACTGGGAGGTGAGTATCTGGTGAGCCCTAAGCTTGATTACCTGCCACCAATCTTATTGGGTGGCAGGGCCCTAAGGTACCGGTAAACCCACCGAAGGTGGGCCACCCACCACTGTGTACCAAAAGTCTGGTACGTCGGGATAGAAAACACCCGACCGTGCCAGGTGTAAGCTGTGGGACGAAGCGGGGGTTGACTAGGCTATCTACCAAGGCCAACTGATCCCGCTCCCGACTCCAATGACTGCCGTGTCCTTAAGGGACTTGGCGGGTGCTTGGGGCACACCCTCACTGGCTTGTTAGCACCGCTAGGTTTCCCGCCAGGGACCACACAAGATGTGGATTTGAGCTGCCACTACTAGTAACCAAAGTTACTAGTAGCGACACCTTTGGAGCGGCGTGCGGAGACGCGACGGCCGCAGTGACGTCACGCAGAGGGGCGCGACGAGACGGAGAGTGGGGGCGCCGGAGAGCGCGGTGGGGCGACGAGCAGCGAGACGTCCGCACGGAGCGACGGCTGGCGAGCTACAGGTCGCCTGGTGGGTGACCTTCCATTATATATCGAAACCCTGTCCTTGGAAAGCTCGTTATGCCAACAGTTCATCCGTTATTTGTAGACCGTTTACAGTGGTTGTGGTTATTCAGGAGACTGAAAGTCTGACAACTCGTCCTACCAAGGGATATAGTGATATCCAGTTACTGGATTATAGAATACTATCTGATCCCCGCGGCTTCGCTCCCGTCAACTAGCTAATAAATTTTATTGGCAAAATTTTGCTACTTTGGCTTACATTATTGCAATTTTCATAAGGATCTCTATTTTTTTTTGAAAATTAATTATAGCTCATGTTACTCCGGAATAATGTAGCTATCCATAGATCAAATCAATGTTTATTCGTTACATACAAAAACACTATTTTTTTTTCTTTTAAATTTTTGTGTAGATAATAATGTCCATGTAAAATACTGGTATAGTTCTCGCCAAACTTCTTGGCCGCCCTGAAGTTGGCTACAATGGCTGCGCAGTAGTAAATCTCATACAAAAACAGCACCGTTTCGTGCCTCGCGCATCCGGTAAACCAACTTCATGGCGGTTTGGCGAGGGCTATATTCAGGTGCTTGCGGAAAAGGCTAGGCAGGCGGGCAGTTTTGAAAGTGAAATCAACTATTTATGAAACAGATTAGGAACAGCACAATTGGATTTATAAAACGGAGGTCATGAATTCACGATTAACCAGTCATCATAATCGACTTCAAACAAAATCATGTAAGTACTCATCAGTCTAACACCCTTAGAATTCACACAGCCAATCAGAGCTCTCTAATCCAACGTAGGTACCTACATCTATTTAAAATCAAAAACAGAATAAAAAAAATGATGTAAGTCATTGCAGACAAGTCTTTAAGTGATGTTTTTTTGTCTATGACACAACCAATTTATTTTGATGTTTGGTCAACGGTAAGAATTTGAAAATGGAATCTGTGAATCATTTTATGGGTAGCACAGTTTTGATGGATGATTGTGTTTGCGGAATGTTAAATTGTGTGTTTGTATGTGTGTGTTGTGTCGTTGTGTTTGTCGTGATTGAATAATATGTTATAATACGCGTTGTCTTTTGTTTTTTGCGACACGCTGAGTATTGAAGTCTTTTAGATTACTTACTAACGGTTTTTCCCGTGGCTTCGCTAGAGACACGGGAAGGCCTACTACATACTTTTGGAGTTATCAATTCGCACACCAATAAATTAACTTCGTGCGAATCGCCTACAGAAAATATAATTTAATTAAAAAATGTCGATTCGCACATTTCGTGCGAGTTCAATTTGTGCGAATCATCCAATAACCCGAGGAACTTTGCATTTTTCGTGCGATCCTTACATACGTACTTACACCTTTTGCTTTTTTTTTTCACGTTCATACATTTGGTCATACACGCACGCAGTACGTCAAACGCACCCGTCGCCTCACCTTTCTGAAGAACATCATAAATCATATTTAGTTTAGAGGGAGTTTTTAAACGTTTTCGTTTGTACTCAAACTAAATAAGTGCCGCCTGGTGACAATAAAAGCAAATATAAAAACTGTCCAAGTGCGAGTCGGACTCGCGCACGAAGGGTTCTGTACCATTATCGCAAAAAATCACGTTTGTTGTATGGGAGCCCCACTTAAATATTAATTTTATTCTGCTTTTTGTTTTTGTTGTTATAGCGGCAACAGAAACACATCATCTGTGAAAATTTCAACTGTTTAGCTATCACGGTTCATGAGATACAGCCTAGTGACAGGCGGATAGTGGAGTCTTAGTAATAGGATCCCATTTTTACCCTGTGACTAAAAAATTACTCCGTATCAAAATATCCCATTCGCAAAACGACATAAGAGCAGTACGTAATGTTCTCAAAATGATTGATGATTGGCACTTTGGCTAGAGAGGCTGGAGGCGAATGCCCTTCACTTCAACTAACATTTGGGATACAAGCTTCGAAAGCTATATAATACTCAACTGTCACCCCTTCGATTTTGGTCGGGAATCGGGATTCATACTTTTGAAAGCGTGCATACTGTCCATGGACAATAAATGATGATAAACAAAAAGTAGTAGTAGTAGTGGTTGTTATATTTTCGAGCCGTTTGGGGTTGAAACTCTTGGTCCGTGGGGTCCGAGTGCTCACGCTTTGTTTAAAGATCTTTCCAAACGCTTAGTTGACACTTCGCGTGACCCAAGGGCTGGCTTTTACCTCGGTCAGAGAATAAGCATTGCCATACAACGTGGCAATGCTGGCAGTCTTTTGGGCACATTACCAGTAGACAACGATGTGGAGGAGTTTTTCGACGCCATATTTTAGATTAGTATATTTTTTTGGTTTAGTGAGTAGTTTTTGGTTTAAGTGTTTATGTTTGTAGTCTTAGTTAATTAAGTATTTTATACACTGTATATAAACAAAAATAAGTTACGTTGCCCTTTCCCTTATCAATCTGGCCACAAAATTATTTCAACAACTCATTCCCTAGTTATCAAGCCAAAGTTGATACTCATTGTGACCTACAGACGGATGTGACATGACACCACGACATTCATTCAAATTATTTTATCAACTCTTATTTCAAAATTCGAAAGAATGCGTCGGCCATATTGTTTTGCCGGCGAAGTGTCATGTCATTTTGGTTCAAGAGAGATGACTCGGCTTGAAAGTGTGAAAAGTGTAATTTGTGTAAAAGGCGTGAGTTTATATATGTATGTATGTGTGAAACAAACACTAGCTTTTTCTTGCGGTTTCGACCCTCGTGGCCTATGTCACAGAAACCGTGGATTTTCGGGATAATAAGTACCTAACCTGGCACTAAGCCAAGGGTCACCAGTTATTACCTACTTGCATTTGGGCTAGTATTGGTGCTTTCTATAGGTGAAAGAATTTCTAAATCGGTCCAGTAGTTTCGGACCCTTTTCGGGACAAACAAACAAAAAAATCTTTCCTCTTTATAATATTAGTATAGATTATTTTTTTTATTAGGACAAACCCACCGCACTATTCCCAAACCACTGCAACTCCTGAAAGCCAGAATCAACAGTGGCGACCACCAGAAAAGCGTCGAGGCAATGAAGCTCGACGAAGTCCCGGAGAATGAATTTAACTGTCTTGGATCCCGCACCGAAATTAATCAGAAAAGAATAACGGAGGAGTAGGAAAAAACATAAATTTCCACTTCCCTCCATATCAAGCAGGAGACAGAACAAACAAGGCCACTAGGCACAAAGGGTCGTTTACAACTGGGATAAGCCCAGTTGTCTAGCACCATGGATAAAAATAAGAATTAATAATTAATGGGTCCTAACATTGTGAGCTGCTATGTTTGATTCCAATAATAGGTATGGCAAAAACGCTTGAACGCACAGAAATTTGTTCTAGTTTCCACAAGGTCCGTATAGTAAACAACTCCTGAGGTAGCCTCTACATTATTCAACATAATATTACGTTCATTCTGCCAAAGAATACACTCCCATAAGATATGATGTGCAGATTGTACATATTCGCAGTCAGATGTAGAACACTGACATAAAGGCGAGGCAACGAGCTTGAAGGAAAACAATTTACTTTTAAAGTTACCATGCCCTGTGAGAAATTGGGCAACACAGTGATCCACCTCCAGTCACGTCCAAGTAGTATTAATGTGATTTTTTATTTCGTGGACTAAACTGACATTTGGGGGGTTGTCACTTTATCGTTACATTAAAATAGTGTCGTACCCTAACTATCCTGAGTGATCGAAAGTTAATCGAAAATCGAAGTAGATCGAAAATGAAACTATTTCACGGCATAAAAATATAATTTGTTTAGAAACTAGCGGCCCATATTTAGTTTCTACTCATTTATGTCAGACTTAATTTTATCGATTGCATTTATTTTATTGTTGATTTCACATTTAACACAATAAAAGTTCATGTACTATGTGTATGAATATTGTTATATTTAAATATATTACGTTTATATTCATAAAACATTTATTTACACCAATTAGTAAAAATAAATTCAGGAGTCATGTCACATCGATTTGATGAATCACTTATGATTTAGCCTTACCTACAACACTATGCTCCGCGCTTGCAACATTTTAAAAAAATAAGGTCATTAGCAGCTGTCAGTTTAGTCCACGAAATTAAAAATCACAAATCAAATCAGTATAGACTACAAACGAACATGGCCGGTAACAGAATCTGTTCGACATTCAAATAATTCTCCCATACGGGATGCAACCTAAGACTCTGAACATAGATACTGCGCTAACCAAGCCCACAAAAAAAACGAAAAATTTTGAGCATTTTAAATAAAAATGTTGCCAGCAGAATAAACCTAGGTAACGGTTATCATTTCACAATATTACTTTAAAACTTCTAAGATCTTGTCAACAACTTTCATTTAGGTGCTCGAACTCGTTGTCTAGCAGGACGTATCATAAGCGGAGCGGGCGATGTTGTTTAGACAATACTAGCAACCTGCTCCAGCTTAACTCGACGCAAATTATACACAAAAACCGTCCTCGTTTCTCACTCTTTCTATTGGTGAAAATCGCATGAAAATTCGTTCAGCAGTTTTTGAGTTTATCGCGTACAAGCGCGGTGGGCGACTTAGTTTGATAATAATTATTACTGGCGACCCGCTCCAACTTCGCCCGTGACAAATTATACACAAAAACCGGCCAAGTGCGAGTCAGACTCGCGCACGAAGGGTTCCGTACCAAAAAAAACGGCCAAAAAATCACGTTTGTTGTATGGGAGCCCCCTTTAATTTATTTTATTTTAATTTAATAATTATCTTTGAAGTGAATATACAACTAAATATTCTGTGAATATTTTAAGCGTCTACCTGTTGCCGTTATTAATATCGAGCAAAAAACGGCAAAAAAATCACGTTTGTTGTATGGGAGCCCCCCTTAAATATTTATTTGATACTGTTTTTAGTATTTGTTGTTATAGCGCAAACAAAAATACATCATCTGTGAAAATTTCAACTGTCTAGCTATCACGGTTCATGAGATACAGCCTGATCGCGGAGTCTTATTAATAGGGTCCCATTTTTACCCTTTGGATACGGAACCCTAAAAGCCGTCCTCGTTTCTCACTCTTTCTATTGGTGAAAACCGCATGAAAATCCGTTCAGCAGTTTTTGAGTTTATCGCATGCAAACGCGGCGGCGGACTTAATTTTATAATATGTAGTAATATAGTAAGTTCAAGCAACAAACATGGAACTACAGAGGAGCTCGTGGCTAAATAATAACAGCCGCACGGGTCGATCTTCAAGGTTAAGCAACGCTTGACGAGGTCGGTCCGTGGATGGGTGACCATTTCAACATACCGAGTTTCCTCCGTGCCTCGGAAAGCACGTTAAGCCGTTGGTCCCGGCTGTCATTTGAAGATCTTTGACAGTCGTTACGGGTAGTCGTAAGCCTGAGATCTGACACCAGTCTTGCCAAGGGGTACCGTGTTACCCAGTTACTGGGTTGTGGAGGTCAGATAGGTAGTCGCTCCATGTGAATCCGGTAAGACTGGAAGCCGACCCCAACAATAATTGGGAAAAAGGCTAGGGATGATGATAGTAAGTTCAAGCAACATTCTTATATCCTTCGATCACGTTAGTTGGGGTCGGCGCAATACGTTTCCTTCTTCCAACCGGCACGCTATCGTTTACTCCCTTTTATAGCCGGCACCCTTTACCCCTGCATTCCAACTTACGGTTTTTTCTCATGGGGGTAGGTAGAAACTAAAGAATGCCACCTATTACGTCGTTTGGAAACCTAGTATCACGTCCACCAATCTGCACTGGACCAGCGTGGCAGATTATAGCCCAGCCCCTCTTACAGAGACTGAGGCCTGATTCCGCAGACGTTATAGGCTGATTAGTTGTAGGTATATGTCACCGGATTATTGCAAAAACCGTTAGTCTATCACATCACACACATCATCAGCCTATTAATGTTCCCACTGCTGGGACACAGGCCTCCTCTCTGCGAGGGAGTTAGTCTATATCTATACTTAATATTATATAGGGGAAAGATTTGTATTTAACGAATAAACTTAAAATGACATACTGGTCGAGTCTAGGCTCCAGAGCCTTGAACATCGGCGCCGAGTTCCAGCCTGTCGGTATTTTACCGGTTACATTTCGGGGAGTGTGCGTTGGAATTGCATGAACTAATTCCTCCTAGCCCGTTTCATCATCGGACTACAAGACGTACGGCGATGCGTCATCGATACACGGTGGACATCCCACCCATACGCACCAAACGTTTTGGGAATACTTTTATTATACGCACAGCAAAAGAGTGGAATTCCCTGCCGGAGTCTGTATTTCTCGATAGCTACAACCTGGAAGTCTTTAAGTCAAGAGTGAATAGGTTTCTTCTAGGCAAGCGTGCTTCATCGTCGACCACATCATCGCTTGCCATCAGGTGAGATAGCGCAAGCCTATTACTAATTTAAAAAAAAACTACTGGTTTCCGATTTCAAAAATTCTTTCACCGTTGGGAAGCTACACTATGCCCGGGTGACATAGGCTACTTTTATCCTTGTATTTCCACGGGAACGGGAACAACACGGGTGAAACCACGAGACGTCCGCTAGTTTATGATAAATCGCGTGAGATTGTAAACTCTTTTTAACCGACTTCGCAAAAAGGAGGAGATTTTCAATTCGACAGTATTATTTTTTTTTATTTGTGTTATCTCAGAACTTTTTATTGGGTGTACCGATTTTGATGATATTTTTTTTTATTTGAAAGCTGGTGCTTGTCAACGTCCCATTTAATTTTTATCAAGATCTGATGAAAAACTTCGAAGATATATATCAGAACTCTTCAATAAATGACGGCAAATCACTCGGGATGTCTGCAATCGCATGTCTGTTTATTGTTTACAACATTTCATAACATAACATCACACTGGTACGTTCTAAAGGGGTATGCAGGTGTGAACAGTTCACCCTGGTAGACTCTCATTCCACCGGTTTTGTTTATTTAAGTTTCATGTTATTGAGTTAATCTATTCTGACTTCACTTTGGGCTTGGTACCTAGCCTATAGAACTGGTCCATTATGTACCACCACAAATAAAAATTGAAAAATAAAAATCTTTTTTACATAAATTACAACCGACTTCCAAACAAAAACACTACAAAGTGAAATATAACTTCAATTTCGGAAGTCGGTGTCAAAAAACGAAGAAACGAAAACAGGAACACCGACTTCCGAAATTGAAGTTATATTTCACTCTGTAGTGTTTTTGTTTGGAAGTCGGTTGTAATTTTTGTAAAAAAGCTTTTTTCTCAAAAATGTACCGGATACATTGGAAACTATCGATGGATGGGCTTTTATTGTATTTAAATTTTCTTTTTATAAATTTTTGTTTATAATATATCGAAATATTATCACATTGCAAGATTTATTACAATCTTACTTACGGTGTATGCAATAATTCGATGACAAATATACCACTTTTGTTGCCCGCCCCGCTGCCTCCTATGAGCAAAACCGCTCCCTAACAAACTTTTCCATTGCAGCGTAACTTTCAAAGTCGGAGTCCCGTTATCGTGACTTGCGGAACGTTGTAGCGTTTTAAAATTAATAATTATATACGTAAATAGTATTTTAGATGAGTTTTTAACCTCATTTAGGGTTTTTCATAGTTGCTTATAGGTAGGAGAGAGGAGAGGCTTCGATATCAGCGATGAAGTTGGTCGAAATGCCAAAATTTTAGGGATTGATGACGTGACATTTCGCTAGCATTTCACATTTTTAACCGACTTACCAAAAAGGAGGAGGTTCTATGTTTGACATTAAAATAGGTCCACAATTGACGATATCTCCGTCAATTGTGGACCGATTTTGAAAAGTCTTTTTTTGTTTGAAAGGGTATGTTCCGAAATTGGTCCCATTTTAATTGGGTAAAGATATGATGAAGAATTTCGGAGATATACAACAGAACTCTTCAATAAATAACAGCAAATCTCTCGGGATTGCTGCAATCGCATGTCTGTTTATTGTTTATACCATTTCATAACATAAATCACGCCAGTACGCTCTAAAGGGGTACGCAGATGTGTACAGTTCACCTTGGTACACTCTCATTTCACCGGTTATGTTCAGTTTCATGATATTCGGGTAATCTATTCTGGCATTAGTACGTAGGTAGGTACAATTAAAAAGAGAAAAATAAAAAAAGCTTTTTGCAAAAAAATATTACCGACTTCCAAATAAGAAAACAACAAAGTGAAAAATAACTTACCTTTTGGAAGTCGGTGTCCATAACGCAAAAAAATTGTACCTACCAAAGACACCGACTTCCAAAAGTAAAGTTATTTTTCACTTTGTAGTTTTCTTATTTGGAAGTCGGTAGTATATTTTTGCAAAAAGTTTTTTTATTCAAATCGCTATCGCCACGCTTGGATGGTAGAATGTCACTCTTTTAAGGCCTATTGTGAGTACTCTTGTGACTTGTGTTGATCTTCAGGAAGGTCAGATGTGTTGTAGGTACTAATGAATATACTTGCAATTTCGGATGCTGTCGCTCGGCGCTGATTATCGGCGGTCGCCTAGGACATACTGGCATTCTGGCCATATCATCATCATCATATCAGCTGAAAGACGACCACTGCTGGACATAGGCCTCCCCCAAGCGTCGCCACATTGACCAGCGGATCCCCGCAACATTCACCAGGTCATCGGTCCACCTGGTGAGAGGCCTTCCAACGCAACGTCTTCCGGTTTGCAGTCGCCACTTCAGAACCTTTCTGCCCCATCGGCCATCCGTTCTGCGAGCAATGTGCCCTGCCCACTGCCTCTTAAGTTTGGCAATTATGCCCATGTGTAGAGATGCCCATATTTCCTCTGAAGCTCTATTGAAATATCACGTGACCATTAGTTTTGGCATTTCAACCACCGCCATCGCTGATAGATTATAAGTTTTTCTTGAGGCTCTGGCGGTGAATGCACTTCACTTCTAATACTGGGGCATTCCGTCTTACTCAGCATTTCCCAAAGTATGGGTTGTGAGTCGCGACCCACTGATGGGTCGTACTCGTTAGAGAATATTGGGTGGGCCCTAAAGAATACACCCTGAGATTAATAATTTGCCATTACATATTATACTACTTTCATTTTAATTTGCATTGCATGACAATTTGATGTATTGTATTTTAACTAGATTGATATTATGAATTTTGTATGCCTCAACGGCGGTACAAAGTAGATCTACCTGTAACCAATACAACATCTTATGAACCTATGATCCACAATAAATTATTTGAATTTCAAAAGTAACTAAAATTGAAGTTGATGCTGAAGCTGTAATGACATCAATTGGAAACCAAATGGTCAAGCCCTGTCATAAAAAATAGCACTCCAAAAAAATCCTACAAATATAAATTTTCGATTGAAACTGAATGTTTATTTTTCCTGTTTGAACAGACCTTCATTAGATATGCCCATTTTTATGAAAACCTAATGTGAGTCTCGAATTTAGAAGTTTTTGTTAGGGGGTCGCGGTCCAGTCAACTTTGGGAACCACTGTCCAACAGGAGGCCGACTGTCAGGCCTTTGTGTATCACTAATTAATGTACCAATTTAGGAGCAAACACACACACATTAAAAAAAATGACGATTGTCAACAAGTTCAAACTATATGGGATTGACATGCGCTACCAGTAGTAGTAGTAGTAGTAGTAGTAGTCCATTTGAAATAACATTAGACATGTTTCCAAAACTTTTTACAGTCCGTTCAACCGATTTTGAGTTCTATCCCATTAACATAGGATGATATAAAAAGCATAAACTTGTTACCAGAACCAACTGTTTACTACAGCTACCATTTGTCGTATCACCAACGCAATAGAATTCAAAATCGGTTGAACGGGCTGTAAAATGGGCTAATTTAAATGTCTAATGTTATCGCAAATAGAATATAAGCGGCTCGCACTACTGACAGTATCGCGACAACTGCCTAGGGGTCTCGTCGAGCCGCATGTTTGTGTGAGTGTGCCGTTTCGAGCATTTGTAGGTAGTTTCCGTACTGTTCGTCCATATGTATACTGTGTTTAGGGTCTAGCTACACGCTCAATATTATTTAGATAAGATAAGATAAGATAAGATAAGTCTTTATTTGCCTTAAACATGGTATAAAGTTGTTACAGTCAGTTATTAATATAAAGTCCACATGTTTAGCTATACAGGATATGTATCAATTGCATGCAAAATAAATAATTATTAGTTAATTGCTGTTCAATGTCACAGATAAGGTCAATACAATAATATAATAATTAATCTGAGCATTATCCGCAATGTCAAAAGATTATTCTAAATTTATTGTTAAAAAATATCTTTAATGTCATAAAACATATGTTCTTTCAGCCATTTCAATAATCTGTTTTTAAATGAGTTAATATTATATAACAATTTAATTTCTTTTGGAATTCTATTATAAATGCGAATACACATGACTAGGAAACTTTTGGCATACTTGGCTGATTTAGGAGTATCCTGCAATACAAGTCTGCATGGATCTCTAGTTCGAGAGTTAATTTGATAGGCTTTTTTAAACAATCCCTTATTATTATAAACATAATTACATATTTCGTAAAAGTAGAGTGACGGAAGAGGTAATATACCTAGCTTTTTAAAGAAAGGTTTACATGACTCGTCAGGACGGATACCACAAATGGCTCGGATGCATTTCTTTTGCGCAATAAATGCTCTGCGTCTATCCGTGCTGTTACCCCAAAAAATAAGCCCATATCGTAACATGGATTCTATATAGGCGTGATATGCAGTAATTGCTGTTTTTATGTTGGTTATATTCTTTATTTGTCTGAGAGCATAAACAAACTTATTAATCCTACCGCACAAATTATCCAGATGTACTTTCCAATTCAGATCTTGATCTATGAGTACTCCTAAGAATTTATTTTGTGAAACTTCTTTTAGCCTGTCAATATTAAGTTTGAAATTATGTTTAGTATGTTTTGATTTATTAAACTGCATATAATTGGATTTATCTAAATTGATTTTTAAATTATTTGTCTGTAACCATTTTATAATGTCGTCAATAGTATTATTAATGTCCATCTCATGATCAGATTTCGATTTATACTTTTTGTCAGATGTCACAATAATATATAATATTTGCATACATTCTTATTTGTACAAGCAAACATGTGCGTTAAGACGGCAAAACGGTATACCGCACAAATGGCTTGCACAAAACGCTCGTTTTTACAAAATTGGGTTGCACATTTAAGCATGTACTTACGTGAAGACGGTACAGTACAATATACGCAAACGCTTGCACCATTCAATTACCTATCATACAATTTTTGCAGAAACCGTTTGCGCATGCAGTTTTTGCCCCAATGTTTGCACAAACTGCGCATGCAAGATTGACTGTGTAGCCAAACCCTTAGAGACCTTCCTAATAACTCGACACTATTCGATTAACTTCATACCGATAAGCGAATTTTTCTTAGCGTAATTGCAAGTACGTTCGATGGACTTCGACCGATTTGCAATTGAGATTTTCTAATTACGTGCGTCATATCGCCTATTCACGCAATTTAAATTGCGCCCCGCCATCCAGAAGGTCCCTTAGTCTCGACTTGTGGAGCCTAAGATGTTTGAAATGAAACATCGCAACGGTCCAAAAAGGCCATATGTCGCAAATGTCGAAACTCATTATATGCACTCAGGTATTATCTATGGTGTTGAATTCCACCTATCCCACCGCTATTTCTAACTAGGCTCAAGACTTCACAAGCAGTCGACTGCAACCGCTTTTTGTCTCACCATTGAATTGTAGATGCAACGTCGAGTGTATCGGACAAAAACGAGCGAGCGAGCGAGGTAGCTTGTAGTGTGTAGAGAAGACAGTAAGATAAGTTTGAACCGTCTTTGGGAATAATTCTGACTGACTTAGTTCCAAACAGTAATCTATCTAAACTAAAAACAAAGAGTTAATATGTTTACAATAAAACACACTTGCTAGAGTGTCCATAAACCTGCACTTTGAAGGACCTAATGAACGCCACGGACACTTCAATTAACGTGGCCACTTACTGGGCTCAACATTTTAACGAGTTTTCCATCGAATCGAAAAGAAGATCTGTAGAAATATTGATTTAATGACGCGATGTGACGTTTTTTTTTTTATTATAGATATCTGGTACACAAAAAAGTACACATTTTAGTCAGACAATTTGAATAAGTCACGTTGGGTCAAACTGCGTTAAAGGTCTCAAGCACAGCGCAAGAACAACTCGCCTCTGCAAGCTAGTGTTATGACAAGCATTGCAACCCAAAAAAACCGTCCAAGTGCCTGTCGGACTACGCAGTTCGCACATTTAGGGTTCCGTAGTAAACCGCAAAATCAAGTTGGTTGTAATATTTCGCGCGCTCGTTTTCGTCCTAACTCATCATCCATTTCATAAAGTTTTTTTTTTCGTACGCAAACTAGCTTCTTACTGCTTATCACACTATCTATCTCTTTCGCACGTGTTGTCGGACGAGATAGCATGCATTTTAACCTCGCGCACAAAATAGTTCGTTCTGTCGCCTGGGGGAACCTTAAGGCAATATATACGCTTAACGCAGTACTGGCCGTGCCCTGGCCCGCTCGGAGCCAAAATATTAATATTGAACCTCCTTTTGAACAGTTTTGTTTGCCAAATATTATTTGATTTACATATGCTATGTTAGTTATGAAGAAATTCCAGCCATAATTTTTTCTGAGTAAAAATATTTTTAAGCATCCTAGTCTTTTTGAAGGAGTATCCAAAAGTTGCGAAAAAATATCGTGTTGTTTTGTTATTTTTTTTTTTAAGTTACACGAAAAAACCTTGTGTTCAAAATTATGTACAAGAATATTTTTGTTTTCTATTTTTTTTTTTCAAATCTTTTTACCAAGCCATTACTAAGCAGTATGCTTTAGAAAGTTACCGTTTTACGGCACTAAAGCGGTTGTAGGCTATTAAAAAATTGTATTACTGAAGTTTCTCTCTACTGTGGCACCCGACTAGCGGTTTCTAAACCAGCTTTGGGAACGCGCAAGGAAAGCCACGGGATACAACTTAGTATCTAATACTTGTTCTACACATAAATATTACTTATGTACCAACATTTTTATTTTTAATTGGATAAGTTCTAGTATTACTTATTTTGTGCAGAGTTGAAGCAAACGTTAACTTTTCAATCGCTCGGCTAAGGTTTTTCCCGAGTATGTGTGCGACTTCCATTCCAACAGGATGCAGGTAAAAACCAATATTTTCACGGAGCGACTGCCTGTCTGACATCCACAACCCAGTACCTGGACAAAACGATACTCCTTGGCTAGATTTCCCTGCCCTTGCCAATTCAGTACTAGTGCCATAGATGTATTAAAAGGAGGTAGATACGGGACTCGGCCGCGACTTACAAGTTGTAGGTGGGTTCGAGCCCAGGTAGGCGCTTTACTTTGTGTAAATTATTTCATCACCACTGCTCTCAAAACGGTGAAGGTAAACATCGTGAGGAAACCGGCATGTCCTAGAACCAAAACTTCGAAGGCATGTGATATATACCAACCCGCACTGGGCCCGCGTGGTAGGTTACGGCCCATTCCCTCTCACAGAGAGGAGGCCTGTGTCCCAGCAGTGGGAACATTAATAGGCTGATGATGTGATGTGATGTGATGATACGGGACTAGTTACAGCGCTTGGTGCTACTAAACTACACTGGTTAGACTTTCAACCTATTTAAATACCAAAACATGCACCATGCATCGCTAGGAATCTGCGTTCGTCTAACAATCTTCTCTTGCTGCGTCCTTCTCATACAGGGTTGATAAAAATCATGATTTTTATAAAAAAAAAACAAAAACGTCGGCTTTATTTGATTTAAATCGGATTTATTTGATTTAAATCGGATTTATTTGATTTAAATTGGATTTATTTGATTTAAATCGGATTTTTTTGTATTTTTTTTTCATTCTGGTATGTTTTAATTTGGAAGTCAGTTATTTATTTAAAAAAACACATCATAATATTTGTTTGTTTTAATTATTAATAAAATTAACAAAAAACATAAGTATTACTTTCAAAATATATTATGAAATTATCGAAAAGTTCTTCTCAAATCCAATATTTTTTTAATCACACAAATTTTTGTCATATTTATCAAATATGAACAAGGAAAATAAAATAGACTTTAAATTAATAAGGACATACAGCCATTTGGGCGCATTCACTTATTTTATTTATATTCATAGATGTTTTTATTGGCCCCGTAATTTATTCGAATTTAGTTTTTTTAAAAGGAAGACTAATTTGGCTGCTTTCTCGGTGCCTAATTATTTCTTATTTTGCTGTGCACCAAAGTCTTGATTTTTGGCTGATTTGGTCGAAGTAAAAAAGTATTGATATAAATAATTGTTTTTTTTTTAAATCACGATTTAAATCATATCAACCCTGTTCTCATACTTCTGATTTTATTCATTCTTCATTTCATATTCAGTCCATTCTTCTCTGAAATGCGCTACCTCTCGATATCAAGACGGCCACCAGTCAATATGCATTTAAGCGGAAGTTACGGCATTATTTTCTACTCCAATAGCAGAGTCGTTTCAATCACCTTTCTATTACTTTATATTATTACTAGCTGACCCGGCAAACTTTGTTTTGCCATAAAAACACCAAACATTAATCTACCCTACCTACTCTACCTACCCTACCCTACCTACCCTATCCTACCTAACCTACCTACCCTACCCTACCTACCCAACCCTACCCTACCTATCCTACCTTACCTACACTACCCTACCTACATAGCTACCCTACCTAAGTACCAATTTTTTTTTCTTATTTTTTTTCATAAGAACCTTCTCCAAACAATAACAAACACAACAAACAAGGAATAAGCGAAATCGGTCCAGCCGTTCAGGCGTGATGATGTGACCAAGGGAAACAGGGATTCATTTTTAAATATATAGATATAGGAAATATAGGTATCTATATGTATGTTTATTTTAACTAATATTTATATTCTTCAAATTTACTTTAATCATTATTTCAATGTGCATCTACCATGTTATCTCTCCACCACCCTTAGTTGACTGGTAGAGAATGCCTCAGGCTTTAAGTCCGCCTATGTACCTGTATGTTGTATGAAGTTTTAATAAATAATAAATAAATAAAAACACCTGAGTTCAACTTTATATTACAATCTCATACAAAATAAGTATGTCTTTCTACCACATGATCGCTAGTTGGCATACAATAGCCGTGCGTCGGTTTTGCATGAATAAACAAGCATTTTGTACTGATTGATGTTTTATGAAATTTTTACTTTTACGCATTCCACTTGATTTGGTATTGTCTATTTAGTATTAATTTCTTGTAAGTACTCGAATGAAGTTCGTGGGTACGTTATCAGCAGCACGGGATCATCAAGGTTCAACGCTTGCGCAGTTCTGTTTGTTTGGGTGACTGTAAGCTGTCTGATGAGACGGTGACAGGACAGGTGCGACTTTGAAACTTCCTCGCATGTACTCATTTCGCACTCTGTCAAGCCGAGTCACACCGCCTGCCCATCTAAGCATCAACATTTCGTTGGTGTGTGTGTACCTTTTGTTCGTGCGTCTTTTTTGTTGTCCAGCATTCGGAACCATACAAAAACGCTGGACGCAGTTATAAAGCAAATATTTTCAAAATACTTTGGCTCTTGATATCTTTATGACCGATAACAGTACATAACCTATCCCACTGTTCTTCAAAATTAAACAAAAATAAGATAAAATTATCAATAACTTCTTTACGGTCAAAATGATAGGACATTTAAGTCAAAAAGTTTGTTGTTGAGCAAACGTGCTTGATATCATATGTTTTATTTTTTTTATATTTGTGCATGTATCAAAAATCGTGAATGACGAAGATTAGGGCGGTTACGCACTATATCCGATCCGTGTTCGGGAAATTTCGGTTCCGAAGTAGTCGTAGTACTTCTTGTAGAGAAGCTTTTTCACTACATCCGAATTCTATCCTTTAAAAAACTTTTTGCAACTTGATGCACTTGAGTAGATTGACAGACGGGCCCAGAGACTTATCGGCAACGATGCGCTGGTTGACTCAAAGCTTCAGAGCCTTGAACACCGACGACGAGTTGTCAGCCTGTCGGTTTTCTATCGGTTACATTTCGGGGAGTGTGCGATGGAACTGCACAATTTGATTCCGCCTAGCCTGTTCCATCATCGGACTACAAGACATACGGCAATGCGCCATCGGTACATGGTGGATATCCCACCCATACGCACAAAGCGTTTTGAAAATACTTTCATTGTGTGTACAGCTAAGAAGAGGAATTCCCCGCCGGTACTAAATCTATCTAAAACGCATCGCATCGCATCGCAGTTATGTGTGGAAGCCCTTCAACCTAGGGGTCTTCAAGTCATAAGTGAATAGGTTATTTCTAAGCAAGCGTGCTTCATCTTCGACCACATCATCACTTAACATCAGGCGAGATAGTGGTCAAACGCGAGCCTAGAACGAATAAAAAAATATACTGAACCGACTTCCAAAAGAAAACACTACAAAACGAAAAATAACTTTCTTTTCAATCAAATTTCGGTATCCGGTGTCTTTTTTCGGGAAAGATAAAGATGAACGTAAAAAGTTAATAAAAAAAATCAAAAAACCCGACTATAAATTTTTGAAATCGCCTCGTAAAACCCTTTATTTCCCCCCACACGATGGGAAAGGAACAAAAAAAAAATTTGGGCCCCCACAATATGGCGGCCAAAATCCGCCTTTTTTCTATCTTACAATTTTAATATAGCCAGTGACACTCGCAGGGTTCAGACGAATCGATTGACGTAAAAAGCATCAAAATCGGCCAACGCGTTTGGTCTCTAGAACGCCACATAGGAACAAACATACATACATACATACATAGACTGATAAACACATTACCCTCCTTCGGCAGTCGGGTAAAAAGTGTACCTTTGGAAGTATAGACGAAGTGTAAACAGCGCCTAAAAAAACGTAGTCTTGTTTTTGATAGGTATCTGAAATGTTACTTAGACCTTGAAAAGCTACGTGACTTCTTATTTTATTCATATCAAATTATCAACAAAAATTTTTGTTAAATATTTTTGTGAATCGTGTTCAACATCAATTCTCGATTCTACTCATTGCTGCCTGGGACTTTGGCCTCCTATCTGTGAGAGGGAGTGGGCTGTAATCCACCACGAGGGCTCATTGCGTGTTGGTAGATGTAACATGTCTTCGAATTGTACGTTCTAGGACATGCCGGTTTCATTAAGATGTTTAAGAAGGACTTTTAGGGCTCTTGCAATCAGGGGCGGCCTTATCCGCTGCGAGGCTCCGGGCGGGCGGCAGGTATGCGAGGCCCTTGTCCTTTTTAGGGTTCCGTACCCAAAGGGTAAAAACGGGACCCTATTACTAAGACTCCGCGGTCTGTCTGTCTGTCACCAGGCTGTATCTCACGAACCGTGATAGCTAAGCAGTTGATATTTTCACAGATGATGTATTTCTATTGCCGCTATAACAACAAATACTAAAAACAGAATAAAATAAATATTTAAGTGGGGCTCTTATACAACAAACGTGACATTTTTGCCTTTTTTTGCGAGTATGGTACGGAACCCTTCGTGCGCGAATCCAACTCGCACTTGGCCGGTTTTTACAATGTATGAGATATAGAAATGGAAATTTATTGTTTTTGTTATTAACTAGCTTCTGCCAGCGACTTCGCCCACGGGAATTTCAAAAATAAGCCCAAGGGAACATATTTCCGGAATAAAAAGTATCTTAAGTACTATTCCAGACGGAAATCTATATCTGTGTTAAATTTCATCCAGATCCGTCCAGCCGCTTGAGCGTGAAGAAGTAACAAACATTCAAAAAAAACACACACTCACAAACTTTCGCCTTTATTATATTAGTACTTTACTATGAAATAATAAATCGACCAACTTTATTGTTTGCTAGGGATAGAATTGTAAACTTTTTGGGTTGTAGCGTGAGGCCCCTGCAAAAGCGAGGCCCCGGGCGATTGCCCTGTTCGCCACCCCCTAAGGCCGCCACTGCTTGCAATGTAGACGTTTGGTGCAGGACTGCTGCGGTGCCGCAGCGGTGCGTTTGTCGTACTGCGCACGACCGGTCATTTTGCATACAATTTATAAACCAACAGCACGCATGACAGCAGGACGACTTAGGGCCGATTTCTCAAATGACACTAATCGCGATTAGTTCAACGAAACTCAGTTTATGCAAATACAGCGTTCTGATTGGTAGTTTCTCAGCGGTCTCAACCAATCAGAACGCAGTTTTTGCTTAAACTGAGTTTAGTTGAAATCGCGATTAGTTCAACGAAACTCAGTTTATGCAAATACAGCGTTCTGATTGGTAGTTTCTCAGCGGTCTCAACCAATCAGAACGCAGTTTTTGCTTAAACTGAGTTTAGTTGAGCTAATCGCGATTAGTTTAATTAGTGAAATCGGCCCTAAGTGTGTGCATAAATTTTATCGAAAATATCAACCGGTCGTGCCAGGCGCCGTACGACAAACGCACCGCTGCGGCACCGCAGCAATCCCGCACCAAACTGGGTGTACGTTAGGTACACCTATGCCCACCCTTGAGGTAGTACAGGCGTGATGATATGTTATGAAAGATTACAGACTAACTTATTTTGTTATTTAGTCCGAAACTGCGTCGTTGGCCAATTTTTTTCGTCTCGTCCAAAGTTCAAATCTCACGTCTGTTGTCAAAAAAACAAAATATTTTTGAGTATAATTTGATTGCGTTATCTTCCTGTATTGAAAATGTTAGCAGACGTATATCATCTAATCATTATTTTCTGGCTAATGATTATGTTATTGACGTAGATAATTTTAATTATATAAACAAGTAGACAATTGACAATCTTTACCGAAAAGTTTATTTTTAACCCCCGACGGAAAATGTTTGAGGTGTGTTGCTGTGTATGTGTCTGTCTGTGGCATCATAGTGCCTAAACGGATGAACCGATTTTGATTTAGGTTTTTTTGTTTGAAAGGTGACTTTGTCGAGAGTGTTCTTAGCTATGTTTGGTGAAAATCGGTTCAGCCGTTCAAAAGTTATGGGCGTTTAAATCGGGGTGTTTTCGCAAGATATTGTGGCATAATTACGTGTTCAATAGATTGCCGATCTCTCATCAGATGGCTGCCAAAAAGTTGGGGATCCTTGCGAAGGTGAGAAGGTACTTCTACGCCAGAATAGCTGGTCAGCTTGTATCAAGCGCAAGTTCGATCATGCATGGAGTACTGTTCTCATCTCTGGGACGGATCTGTCAAATACCAGCTTGATGCACTAGACTCGTTCGAAAAGCGGTCCAAGAGGCACTGGTTAATTCAAAGCTCCAGAGCCTTGAACATCGTCGCCGAGTTGCCAGCTTGTCGGTTTTTTATCGGTTACATTTCGGGGAGTGTGCGCTGGAATTGCATGATCTAATTCCGCCTAGCCCGTTTCATCATCGGACTACCAGACGTATGGCGATGCGCCATCGGTACATGGTGGACATCACACTCATACGCACTAAACGTTTTGATAATACCTTATGCGATATACCTTTATTATGCGTACAGCTAAGGAGTGGAATTCCCTGCGGGAGTCTGTGTTTCTCGATAGCTACAATCTAGGGGTCTTTAAGTGAAGAATGGATAGGTTACTTCTAGGCAAGCGTGCTTCACCGTCGAACACATCATCGCTTACCATCAGGTGAGATAGTGGTCAAGCGCGAGACTAATTTAAATAAAAAAAGGCACGTGCCGTTTTTCTGTGCCCCTGTTAGCTAAAACTTTATTATTATCTCTCTCTTTGCTCTATATCACTTTTTTTTTTTGGTTTATTCAAGCATCCAATGACTTCTCCCGCTCTGGGTGAAGCGGGAGAGCAGTGTCAGACTTTTACTGACTAAAACCCACCCGTGTTCCTTCAGTTTCAAATTTATCCGCGACCCAGACTGGCATCGGTCTTAGCGGACCCCGTCAGTTTTTGCTGACATCTCTTTTGAGGCGCGCGTGGAACACCACGCGCCGTCGACCCGGGCCTGCACCTGTAGCAAAGTTGACAATCTACAATCGATAACGTTAGTAGAAAACGAATCAATGTATGGGAATGACACATCTGATCGTTAAGTCACGTGGTCAGGCCATACAAATAGAAGGCGTTACCGATTGTAGAAAGAGATTTGATACGAAAAGTTTGTAACTTGGCTATGGGTGCAGGTCCTTATCAGACGGCGAGCTACCCATTACTCTCCGTGGCCCGGGAATCGGAATTGTATAACTGCACAGCACATGTGTGAGTACTATGTACCCAACTGTAAATCTACCATTTACTGTACCTATGCGTCGTTCGTTGACTTGTGTGTGCCCTGGCCGTTGAGTGTGTCATGCTCTCTCAAATGTCTCTCTGATGGTGGCGCGTGTGTTGGATCATCCGGTTCCCTTCATGATGGTTGAGCTGGGTGGTGCCAATTCATGCGTCATGTTCGTGAACGGACGCCGTCAATTGGGATTGGTCATAACTTGACTGCTTCGGATGTTAATGTTTTTCTAGTATCTATTATATAACTGCACAGTACATGTGTGAGTACTTCTAATACTTTATGTCTGTAGGTGGTATAGTGTGTAGTGCTATTCTGGGTGCATTGTCCTCACATGTATGTACTAATAACTATATATGTGCCTATGTTCCTAAATATTTTTATTTTAAAAGAGTAAGTATGGAGTTTCTTGTGCATTCTTCTCCATAACAAGCTACTTTCCGAATGCACGGTAGAATCGTTTTTATGTACGTTCAAAAGTGCCGCTTGGTGGCCTAGTTGAAATAGAATATCTTTGTCTTTTGTCAAAAAATCGACTTGCGACTTGCCTCAAACCCAACTTCAAATTCTTAGTTCAATTATCGGGGCATTGACTTAACTAACAATATTTTATACTAGACAAATACGCCAGTATATAAGCGACATTCTTTCAAAAACCAGGTCAAAATCCCACCCAGTTTTTCTAACCAGTAAGTACTTAAAAGTTGAATTAGGCTAACAACGGCATACTTTCCGCATTGAACCGCGTTTTTTCTCTGCATTCGTACATTTTCTCAGAAGTGTCGTAAGCGTAATCGTAGAACTAGTCTAGTACAATTTTCTTACCAGTTGACGGTTGGTGCACTTTCATTATTTCTTTGAAATGACGTAAAAAACTTCTAACTTCGATGTGGCAAGTACTGTTTAGCTTGGGAATAAGTATTACATGACATAGGAAAATGGGCCTTATTGTGTTTTCAACCGACTTCGGTCCAAAAATTGTGGGCGGGTCTTTTTTTTTAAACGTTTGTCTTTTATTAAGACCCCTAAATTGTAGCTATCAGGGGAGTGATCATATGCTCTTAGAGTAAGGTTATTTTGAGTGTGCATAAAGGATAGATGTATATGACTTGTATACATCTGTCCCTTTTTTACAGTCGGACTATGATAGTTTTGACACGTCAGGGTACGGGGGCAGGAAACAGATTCCGGCAGGGCATTTGACTCCTTAGCTGTACGCACAATAAAAGTATTCCCAAAACGGTTAGTGCCACAGACATACATCTAAATAGATAACGCAAGTCCCGCCATCTGTACGAAAACCAAGCGTGCCACGTTTTCACAAATAATTTAAAAACAAATTTGCTTACCAATGAAAGAAAACATTTCCAATGCCTCGGCCAACTTTTTCTAAATATTCTTTACATCTCAATATGGTATAAAAAAGGCATTTTTCAGATTTCGGTGGATTTCCGGTGGCGATAATGCTAAATGAAAAGCTCAGATTACGATCATGATCGTAATTTTACTCCGTTTTTAGGGTTCCGTACCCAAAGGGTAAAAACGCGACCCTATTACTTCGCGATCCGTCTGTCTGTCTGTCTGTCTGTCCGTCTGTCACCAGGCTGTATCTCATGAACCTGAACACGAAATTAAATAGTTGTATGTATTTTTGTTGCCGCTATAACAACAAATACTAAAAACAGTATAAAATAAATATTTAAAGGGGGCTCCCATACAACAAACGTGATTTTTTGGCCGTTTTTTTTCTCGATATTAATAACGGCAACAGGTAGACGCTTGAAATATTCACAGAATGTTTAGTTGTATATTCACTTCAAAAAATAATAATCATTAAATTAAAATAAAATAAATTAAGGGGGGCTCCCATACAACAAACGTGATTTTTTTGCAGTGTTTTGCGATAATGGTACGGAACCCTTCCTGTGCAAATCCGACTCGCACTTGGCCTGTTTTTATTTGACACGCGAAGTACATACAATCGCGTCATCTAGTTTGATTAATGTCTGTGGTTAGTGCGTGTGTGTGGGATGTCCACCATGTACCGATGGCGCTTCGCCCGTACGTCTTGCAGACCCACAATAGAACGGGCTAAGCGTAATTAAATCGTTATCTGTATTATCCATCATCTCAGTACTCATACTGCTCATTCATCCTTCCCTCGTCCTCGCGTCGTTTTCCTCATTACTGAGGGTCGTGACTCCCCCGCTGCATCAGTTTCTCCCGTACGATTTCCCTCCATCTGCTGCGATCCTTAGCTTCATGAAGGGCTTTGTGGAAGTTGATGTTCAGAGAAGATCAGGCAGTTGAGTGTGTCATGCTCTCTCTTATTTCTCTCTGATGGTGGCACATGTGTTGGATCATTCGGTTCCCTTCATGATGGTTGAGCTGAGTGGTGCCGATCCATGCGTCATGTTCGTGAACGGGCGCCATCAGTTGGGATTGGTCATAACTTAGCTGTCTCGGCCTGTTAAAGTGCTTTTTTTTTTTTTAATTATTTATTACTCTAGACGCTTTTACGTACACGTCTTTTTACATCGTTCTCACATATATGTATGTTTTCAACAAGAATAATGTAACCAAAAACTTGTAATTAAAACTGATGGAAAAGAGTGTCCGGGGAGTTTGTTGCAAATTCTTCTCCTACCTACAGACGCTTGCGAATTTGCAACTAGAGTCATCTTTTTATTAATTTTTTGTTTGACAATTCAAAAGTACTTCTAAAGTTTACTTGAAATAAATATCTTGATTTTGATTTTGATCGTATTTGGTCCGTCTGGTGCCTGTCACCATCAGCTGTTCAAGATTGTGACCCTTTTTACCCGACTGCCGAAGGAGGGTAATGTGTTTATCAGTCTATGTATATATGTATGTTTGTTCCTATGTGGCGTTCCAGAGACCAAACGCGTTGACCGATTTTAATGATTCATACGTCAATCGATTCGTCTTAATCTTGCGAGTGTCATAGGCTACATTAAAATTGTAAAATAGAAAAATGGCGGCTTTTGGGCGCCATATTGTGGGGGGGCAATTTTATTTTTTCTTCCAAACCCATCGTGTGGGGTATCAAAATAAAGGGTTTCAAGAGGTGATTTCAAAAATATATAACACTTATATATTTAAATGTACCTAATTCGAAAAAAAAAATAACTAAAAAGTTATAAATAAAAAAGTTAATTAAAAAAATCAAAATACCCGACTGCTTAAAAAGCGAACTAAAAAGACGTAAACAAGAAGAAAATCATGCTGTGCAGTCGGAGGATACATCTGGTTTTGGTCAGCCAGCTCGCGAATATGTATCCTCCGACTTTTTTTTACGAGCAATATGTCCGAAGAACTCCAACACCGTACGTATTTACCCAAGAAAACTCCTTCAATGAACAGTACGATTGACATTCATCCTTACCATCCAACTTTTCTTTAGTTTGTCTTTTTGTTTCGTTGCTTGTAGCCATCGACTTCAGTGAATCCAAAAATGAATATTATTTATGGTACATTTGATTTGAAAGTAGTATTGGCCGTCTTTCGCCACTCATTGTGCGCAGTAGCTCGGAAATTATGATGCAATTGGACTGATATTTACATCACTTTGGATATTTGATTGGTTCTTAGAAGTTTTGCCAGCAAAAATAGGTACGTTTTAAGCCTTTTTACCCGACTGCCGAAGGAGGGTAATGTGTTTATCAGTCTACGAATGCATGTATGTTTGTTCCTATGTGGCGTTCTAGAGACTAAACGCGTTGGCCGATTTTGATGATTCTTACGTCAATCGATTCGTCTTAATCTTGCGAGTGTCACTGACTACATTAAAATTGGAAAAAAACAAAAATAGCGGATTTTGGGCGCCATTTTGTGGGGATTTTTTTTTTTTCTTCCAAACCCATCGTGTGGGGTATCAAAATAAAGGGTTTTAAGAGGTGATTTCAAAAATATATAACACTTATATGTTTAAATGTACCTAATTCGAAAAAATAATGAACTAAAAAGTTAATTAAAAATATCAAAAAACCCGACTGCTTGAGTAATGCATGCTTGAAAATCATGCTGTGCAGTCGGAGGATACGTCTGATTTTGGTCAGCCAGCTCGCGAAGATGTATCCTCCGACAGCACGGCATGATTTTCTCCTTGATTACGTTGTTTTAGTTCGCTTTTCAAGCAGTCGGGCTTTTTGATTTTTTTAATTAACTTTTTTTATTTCTGTGGTTAAAGCTGCGGACTCGTAAAAATAGAACATTTGTATTTGCCTAATTCGCATCAGGGGCTTGTGCTACGTTAATTTATATACACTTCTTTTACTTTTTCCACGATTGCTAAATATCTATATAAGAGGGGCAATTTTCTTTTTTTTCCTACTTCAAAAAAAGGAGGTTATTAATTCGATACGTATATAATATGTAATATTGTTGGAATTGCACAATATTTACATATGTTACTCGATATGGGCTTCTTCTAAACACGTGTGCGAATTTTCTTTAGTGTGTGTATGTATGTTTGTCCACGCATTTCTCCGAAACTACTTATCGGATCGTGATAATTCTTTTTTTATTGGATTAAGTATCTCTCAACGTAGGGAACAGTGCAAGTTTCATCAAGAAATGGAACATACAACCGAACTCCTTAGCGACAAGCAGCACGAATGTGTAAATTGAGTTATTATGGGTATTTTATCAATCATTTAGGTACCTTAGAATTTGCTCACTTTTTAGTAAGCTACAAAAACTAAAATTTTCATTCTCAGGGACCTTCCTAATGTCGCGACGCCATTTAAACTGGTTCGATAGGCCATATTATGCACGTATTTTCTAAGAAAATTTCAAGAGCCAATTAAGGTTACACTAGTCGATCATTCTTCCATACAAACGTAGTCTGGCTATTACTTCACTGTTTGACGATGTACGTTCAAAATAAAAAATGATATCAATTGGTCTCATCATTATCTAGCCCTGTATGGAAACAAAAAAGTAAAAAATAAATATATTTGAAAGTTATGAGCGTCGAAAGTTCCATATTTCAACACAAATTTTAACGCATCTTTGGGCGGAAATAAATACCATATGAAGAAGGAAAAACGGCCTCCACACAAGGATAGATTAGTAGTTCAGCATTTCAAATAATTTTATTTTGAAAATATACATTCAGTAGTTTTTTCATGATATCTAGACTCCCAAAGGTCTGTTCATAAAATTTCGCGCGCTCGTTTTCGTACTAAATCATCATCCATTTCGCTACAAACTTGCAAAAGTGCTAATTCGTACGCGAACTAGCTTATTACTGCTTATCACAGCATCTATCTCTTTCGCACGTGTTGTCGGATGACATAGTAATAATTTTAACCCCGCGCGCAAAATAGTTCGTGCCGTGGACTAGAGGAACCTTAAGAGGAAATATGGGCTGAGGGCGCCGAAATAATTTCCTTAGTAAAAAGTCATAATTCGAGGTTTGGCTCTATCCTATTTCCTCCTCCAATATTGGGCCAATTTAAAAGATATTTCATAAACTGAAAAAGAAAGATATATACTGTGTCCCTATGTTTTCCTTTTTGATGATACATTATCTTTAGAAGCACTAGAACCCTCTAAAAATGCTCAAAATTGCGCTGTCAACAGAGGCTTAGTGTACAAATTTGACAACTATAAATGAAAAAAAGAAAAAATAGGGGCACAGTATATATCTTAATTGGTATTTAAGTGAAGACGCTGCCAAACGGACTTGAAGGTAGCTCGCCAGCCGTCGCTCCGTGCGGACGTCTCGCTGCTCGTCGCCCCACCGCGCTCTCCGGCGCCCCCACTCTCCGTCTCGTCGCGCCCCTCTGCGTGACGTCACTGCGGTCGTCGCGTCTTCGCACGCCGCTCCAAAGGTGTCGCTACTAGTAACTTTGGTTACTAGTAGTGGCAGCTCAAATCCACATCTTGTGTGGTCCCTGGCGGGAAACCTAGCGGTGCTAACAAGCCAGTGAGGGTGTGCCCCAAGCACCCGCCAAGTCCCATAAGGACACGGCAGTCATTGGAGTCGGGAGCGGGATCAGTTGGCCTTGGTAGATAGCCTAGTCAACCCCCGCTTCGTCCCACAGCTTACACCTGGCACGGTCGGGTGTTTTCTATCCCGACGTACCAGACTTTTGGTACACAGTGGTGGGTGGCCCACCTTCGGTGGGTTTACCGGTACCTTAGGGCCCTGCCACCCAATAAGATTGGTGGCAGGTAATCAAGCTTAGGGCTCACCAGATACTCACCTCCCAGTCTAACCCGACTGGGAGTGTAGGATTGCACACATCCCCGGGCCTGTCCACCCGGGGAATATCTCACTCCCTTTTCCTTCACTTGCACTAGCTCTATCAACAGCGACAGGATGCATCCTGTCGAAGCGTTGATAGAGCTCGTCAAGGACGCGTTGTCGGACGATCCCAGTCCGGTCAGCGTGAATAAGCAAAGGCTTAACTTCATCCTGCATAAGCTTGCTACATGCCCCCCCCCTCCTCCCATACCCGCCCCGGAGCCCATGCCCATCGGCAACCCGGCGCCCGCCCCCGTTTCGGCGCTTGCGCCCACTAAAACCCCAACTCTCAAATTTCCGATTAATTTCTCGGAAAATCCTGCCTCCCCGAACGTTGACAGTCCACTCGTTGACGAACCCATGTCCGGTGATGATCATAAGGATGATTCCGATGATTATGTCACTACTGACGACGCCTCCGCCGATTCCTCCTCAGAAAGCTGTCAAGCTACCTCTGAGGGGAAGAGGAAGAGGAAGAAGGGCAAGTCCCACCCCAAAGCCACCAAGCCCAAAAAGGTCGCTTCGACCAACCCTCCAACTCTGCCGTCCACCTCCTCCTCCGACGTGCAGCCCACCCCTGTCACCGCTTCCCAGCGGTCTAGGCGCTCAGATCGCTCCCCAGCCCCCAGGAGTCGCTCCCGTAGTCCCCTAACTCAGGCCGACGCTTCCCCAATGTCGAGCCGCGACCCCAGCCCTGCTGCTATTCCCAAGAAGCAGAAATGGCCTCCTATCTTCCTCCACGATAAGGCCAAGTGGACGGAAGTTTCTAAAATTTGCGATGAACGCAAAATCAAGTTTCTTAGTGCCACCGCTTGCCAGGTAGGCATTAAAATCCTACTCCCGACCCCTACTGATTTCAGGAACCTTTCCAGGCTCCTAAAAACCTTGAGGATAGAGTTCCATACCTATTCTCTCCCATCGGAAGCGCCCACCCGTGTGGTTATCCGGCGCATTCCGAAGGAAATCCCAGTCGATGAGATTTATGCGGATCTTGCCGCACAAAAAGTCCCTGTCATTGCCGTCCACCGCATGCGTAAAGCAAGAGGTGGACAGGAATACGATATGGTAATGGTCGAGTGCGACCCTACCGAGTCCTATGCCCCTATTTTCAAAATTAAGACTCTCTGCTCCCTTTCAGGGTTCTCTATCGAGAAACCTTACCGTCCCTTTGTCGTTGGTCAGTGTCACAACTGCCAACAATATGGCCATAGCCAAAAACACTGTTTTGTCCGCCCCAGGTGCGTTAAGTGCCGAGGGGATCACGGCACAAAAGAGTGCACCCGTCCCAAAAACCCTGCCGAATGCACGGAGCCTCCCAGCTGCGTGCTATGTGACCAAGTCGGTCACACGGCAAACTACAAGGGTTGTCCTAAAGCCCCCAAAGTTGCGCCTAGATTGGCCAAAATTCATGCTGAGCGTCAAGCACGCCAAGCTCCCTCGACTAAACCCCCTCCCCGGTTAGCCCCTCAGAGGGCTTCGCCATGGGGCAAGCTCAACCACCAAAATGTGGCTCCCCAGACCGTCCAACAGCTTCCAGGCTTGATGGATCATCCCATTCCGGCCCCTCAGGCACCCATAGCCCCCATGCCCGCTCAAAGCCGACAGGAGGCTCCCACCTCTGCCGCTGCTAAGAGCCCGTCTCTATCCACGCCCAAACCCAGACGCTGCGTATCTGATACCATCATCAGTGCGTACAAAATCTGGATGACGGACGAGGCCAGATCGCTGGCTGCCGAGATCAATAGGATCGAGGCGGCCGGGGATATGACCCAAGCCCAATCCAATGACCTCTTCAAGAGGTACCCCAATATAACCGAGGAACTAGACAGCCTCGTTTATAGAAACGGTCAATGGGTGCGCATTTAAGTCGCACCTACATCGTTTCTAACCAAGTTTCGCCAATTAAGGCTCACCTCTGACCCCTCACGATCTCTACTCTGCTCCTTAAGAGCCTAGGTATGGAGTAGAATATACAAACGTAGAAATACAAACCGATTCGTCAGTCCTCGCCGCCGAGGCTCGTCGCGTATCCCTTCAATTAAAATCTTGCCAGCCCGCGAAGCTGAGCATTAGTTGAATTATTAGATATGAAATGGAGTTTCTTGTCCGTTCTTCTCCACGTAGGCTTATTCCGAACGGATGGTAGAATCACTTGTCAAGATCCAGCTTTTGCTTGTCCCCCCAGCGACGGCCCTGAGCCGAGGTCCGACCCCAACTGGGGTAGCCCTCAGCGTTGTCGCTTAGGTTTAGTAATTTTTTGCCTAGCTGGAGGCTATATAGCTTAGTCTCCGTAGGAAAGTCCGGTTAAGCAGCTACCCGTCATTCTGACTGAGCTGTGAGACGCCCCGCAGAAAAAAAAAAAAAAACGGACTTGAATACAGGCTGGATAAAAAAATAAAAATAAACTTTTCTAGTTTATGAAATATCTTTTATATTGGAGGAGGAAATAGACGAGAGCCAAACCCCGAATTATGACATTTTCTAAAGAAATTCAGTCAGCGCTCTCAGCCCATATTTCCTCTTAAGAATTCAAGAACCAAGAATTGCACCCATTTTTAATGTATGTATAGTTCTCGCCAAACTTCTTGGCCGCCTTGAAGTTGACTACAATGGCTGTGCAGTAGTAAATCTCATACAAAAACAGCACCGTTTCATGCTTCGTGCATCCGGTAAACCAACTTCAGGGCGGCCAAGAAGTTTGGTGATACTTGCAATTTCGGATGCTGTCGCTCGGCGCTGATATTCGGTGGTCGCCTAGGACGTACTGGCATTCTGGCCATATCATCATCATCATATCAGCCGAAAGACGACCACTGCTGGACATAGGCCTCCCCCAAGCGTCGCCACATTGACCGGCGGATCCCCGCAACATTCACCAGGTCATCGGTCCACCTGGTGGTAAGCCTTCCAACGCAACGTCTGCCGGTTTGCAATCGCTACTCCAGAACCTTTCTGCCCCATCGGCCATCAGCAATGTGCCCTGCCCACTGCCTCATAAGTTAGGCAATTATTCTGGCCATATACTGATCACCATTTTGTAAGACATAGGTAACCAATAACGGCAGTGCCTGCCCTTCTATACCCAATTCTCTTCAAAAACATCAAAAAGCCCTAGAACATTCTTTCCTCGATAATAATATCAATTCAACACCAAAAATATTTTGTCAAATAGTCGAAAACTAGTTGCGTTATCTATCATAGTTCGCTCTTATCTCTCATTAGGTACTTCTTATCGGAATATTTTTAAAACTGTTTTCGAAAACTATTTGATAACTTATCGGTGGTCTACGTAATGGTTTTTAGGGTTCCGTGGCCAGAGCGCATCAAATGGGGCCTTTTTCCGTTACCAAGAATAGAATAGAATAAACTTTAAATTAAGTACACAAAAAAAAATTTGAAACTGGCAGCCAAACTACCCAGGGCCGTAAATAGTGGGGGCCCTGTGCAACTTAAAAAAAAAATGTGCAAGCTTGTTTTTGAATAGCAAAGTAAAATATGAAGCTTGCACATACGCAAGCGTTGGTAGGTCTTTATGAAGAAAAACGTGCAATAAACTCAACGGGCAGTCTTTTCATCAGTAAATTTTATTATTTGGTTCCATCATTCTTTCTTACTACAAGTTGTATCTGAAATAGAACAATAGCTAATGTTTTATTGCTCATCTGTTGGCGCCACTGTTGGCTAAGAGTCCATAAATAAAGCTGATAAACGTTTTTTATAACGCGCACGGAAGCAAAGTTCGAATTAATATTTAATTCTAATGCAGTAAAAAAAGTGCGATTAAATATAAAATGGAGTAGGTATGCCCCAGTTTTGCGCAGCCCTTTTTTCGAAAATATAAAACACTAGCAGACCCCTCGCGGTTTCACCCGCTTATTTCCCGTTCCCGTGGGAATACAATTCCCAACGGTGAAAGAATTTTTGAAATTGGTCCAGCCGTTTCGGAGTCTATAAGGAACATACATACATACTTTCTCTTTTATATATAATATAAATAGATACAACTCTATTAAAGCAATGGTTCGTAATTCCCGTACCTATTTTAATCTGCCATATTTGAAAAATATTCAAAAAATAAAAAAAAACTCACTAAAAGCCAAAAAGATATGAAATTGACATTTTGTACACCTCACTCTACACCAGCGCCCCCATTTTTGTAAAAGGGTCATTGTACACATCGTTTATAACAACTTTTACTATAGGACCAACCCTGAGAGAGCGAAAAAACATATTTTCTGTAGATTTTATTGTTTTTTTTCGCGATATCTGGATTGACTGTTTATTTTTATTTTATTTACACGTGTATTTGTCATAAGCTGTTCGGGCCCTATCTTTTTCTATCGTAATCAGTCAAATCGGTTATCATTATCACAGGATAAGTGTTGCTATGGATTATTTGAAGTAGAATTAGCTTAGTGGTAACGGCCGTGAATTCAGCGGGTCGTAAGTTCGAATACAGGCAGTCTCTTTACTTTGTGTTAATTATTTCATCAACATTTCTCTCAAAACGATGAAGGAGTACATCATGAGGGTACCAGCTTGTCCTAGAAGCAGAAGTTCAAAAATAATTTGATATCCACGAACCCGGACTGTGCCCGGATTACGGCCCTGTCCCCCACAAGAGACGAGACATGTGTCCCAGTAATAGGAACATTTAAGGCTATTTGACGTATTTTATAGACAGCATGAAAAGTCATAATTCAATGCCAAATAAAATCTCGAAATGAATGCATGTGTTTTTATATTTTCTTGCTCCATCCTCTGGTACGGAACTATCAGCACGCGAGTCTGGCTCGCACTTGACCAGTTTTTTCGAAACTACCGATAACAGGGTTCAGAGGGTCGGACTCTTATCGTGTAAATAAAATAGAGTTATTTGTAGTGTCGTTACTACAGGAAAAATAACAAAATACGTCATGTTTAGGTAAATAAGTGCCTAAAATAAGTAGACGCCCGAATAAAATCAAACGCGAGTAAGAAGACGACGTAAAAGGAGCTCGTGGTCAAATAATAACAGTCGTTCTGATCGGTAGCAGTGGTGGTCCAGTCACCCAGTGGTATCAGCCGCGACTTACAAGTTGTAGGTCGTGGGTTCGAACCCAGGCAGGCGCTTTACTTTGTGTTAATTATTTCATCACCACTGCGCTCAAAACGGTGAAGGAAAACATCGCGAGGAAACCGGCATGTCTTAAAACCGAAAAAAATCGAAGAAATGTGACATCCACCAACCCGCACTGGGTCCGCGTGGCGAATTACGGCCCATTCCCTCTCACAGAGAGGAGGCCTGTGTCCCAGCAGTGGGAACATTAGTAGACTGATGATGATGATGGTCGATCTTCAAGGTTAAGCAACGCTTGGCCGAGGTCAGACCGATGATGGGTGACCATGCATCACAGACCGAGATTCCTCCGTGCCTCGGCAAGTAAGCTCAACCCTTGGTCCCCGCTATCTTTTTTGATCTTTGGCAGTCGTTACCGGTTGTTAGAAGCTCGAATGTCTAACACCAGTCTGGCCAGGGGTTACCGTGTCACCCAGTTGTTCGGTTGTGGAGGCAGCCACTCCATGTAAAATACTGGTCTTCTGCCGCATCGGGTTAGACTGGAAGTCTGGAAGACTTCTTTACGTGTCGATTCGTCTGAAATGTTGGTCCGACCAAAATATGGCCTGGATTGTATAGCTTAGTCGTTGGCCTCGTTCAAATCGTGGAAGGTGCAGGTGGTTGTGGCAGGAAAGGAGTTGGAGCGTATCCTGTGAAGGGGCTCCACACTGGCACCGTATTTGGGTTGGGTTAAGGATCACAATATCTCAGGATCTATCGTCACTAAGGTGCTATACACGAGGTCGTCTGGCGCTCATGTGCTGGTTTGGTCCTTGGGGTGGTCACGACGTGCTCTGTGTTCTGGTGCGTCGGTGATGGGGGTACTCCCCAGAGGAGGGTCCGGTGACAGACAGCCGCGGTGAGTGCTAACGCGTGCCATACATAACTGCTATCTCCCCGTGGTAGCGCAGTATGCATTAGCATTTCTCCAAGCTGAAAAAGGATACCCTATTTTGCGAGTTTGTCTTGGCAGTGACCAACCCGGGCCCACAAACGGTTCAGAGTGACCAATCTGGGGATTGGCCTGTGCAATTCGTGTCCAGGTGGAAGATGTCCTGCTGACACTGGAAGCCGACTTCAACATATGTAGTTGGGAAAAGGCTAGGCAGATTGATTTGATTTTACGTAATTTATACATTTCATTAATTCAGCACCTACATATTAAATATCTATTTCATTTACCCACGCCCGCCCGTGTGTCACTAGCGGGGTGCCAACCGAAAATCAGCGCTAGGTGTCGGACGCCCAACACATATGCTGAGTTGGTAACCCTTTCAGTGTGGGCACACCCTGCGCAATTCTATAACCTTGATTGTAGTTTTTACCATTTTCTGTTACTTTGTGATTGTTGGTCTTGCGTTGTGTCACTGTCATGTCTAACTTGAATAAATGTTTTCTTGGTACTTACGAGTACTATGTTTAAAATAAGTGAAGAGGAGCATAAATGCATAAGAAAAATCTAATTTTCGTCTTGATAATTTAACATTGAATAGGATCAAAAATACTGTTGATTTTTTGTCAAACAAGTAAAAACCGAAATGTGTGAAGTAATAAAATTAGAACTGACGTTATTTTTCAAGGTTGCCTTTTAAAGCTTGTCCAAAGGTAATATTTACTTAAAATAGTCAAAATCTTGTTGAGTAAATAATACACAATCATGTTAATTTTAATATTTTTCGGGGTCCAATGACGTGGCCTTGTTATTTTACCAGTTCGTTTTGAATTTGTTATTTTTCTCGTTATGATATTATAACTATCTTTTTCTGCGGCTTCGCTTTCGTAATTTTTACGGTTTGAATTCATTTATTTCTAAAGATTACAAATCACTTGTACAGAAATAAATACTTAACATTACTTGAATTATACATTTTTGTTGTCCAGTAGTAGCAAGAGCTTTATTTTTCCTACAGGTATCGTATTTATTTCCGTGACAAAAAGCCTATGGCACTTCTTCTTGTTTTCGAGTCGATCGAAAACCCTTTAGATATGTTGGGCCCTGGTAGGCGGTTTCAATCACAGCGTCATTTTCGTTCATTAGGATCCCTAAAGTTCAGGTGTATTGGCACTTGGGGTACTTAGTGGTTCTATACCTTACTATCAGCATTTTCGTAATAGGGCCAGCTCACAATGTTAGGACCCATTAATATTAATCCTAATTTTTATCCGTGGTGCTAGGCAACTGGGCGTATCCCTGTTGTAAACGACCCTTTGTGTCTATTGGCCTTGTTTGTTCTGCCTCCTGCTTGATATGGAGGCAAGTGGAAATTTAAATTTTTCCCTACGCCTCCGTTATTCTTTTCTGATTAAATTCAAGACAGTTAAATTCATTCTCCGGGACGTCGTCGAGCTTCATTGCCTCGGCGCTTTTCTGGTGGTCGCCACTGTTGATTCTGGCTTTCAGGAGTTGCAGTGGTTTGGGAATAGTGTGGTGGGATTGAATAAAAAAAATAGGGCCTGTATTTCCAGAGATTACATTTTACAAACAAACATATTTTCAATGATATAAAGCCCTGATTGCTATATAACTTAGGTACTTGCTATCCCGCGCTTAGGTATTACTAATCTTGCAAGAGCAAAACAATAGCGTCTTTTGCGTAATAATTGCTCTTCAACACAGAAGTTTTTTTTTAGATATAGGTGCGTTTGACAAACAGCGAGCGATTAACAAACGATTGTGGTAGGACCTATCATACCTACACTGTAGGTAATTACGACTTTTATGACATAAAGCGTTTGATCGCGCTATGTTGCTGATTGCTGTTTCTTACGTTATAGGTAAGCCAGCCACAAAAATTTACATTTCCTGTTGTATAGACCCCATGAACGACGTCGGAGGAAAAATTTTGTATCAATTAATATCGAATTTTATGTTTTTTTGAACCGCTGACCATGGAAATATACAGTATCATGTCAGATGTTTAGCTCCGGAACCGGTCTGGTTGGTTTGACGTGACAACTGACAGTCACTTATACGGCCCAACTTCGTGGTTGATTTAAACTGTTACGGTTACAAATATACTTATCTAAAACTAGCGACCAGGCCCGGCTTCGCAAGGGATAAATTATAAACAAAACCTCGTTTATTGCTCTTTCTATTTATGAAAACTGCATCAAAATCCGTTGCGTGGTTTAGGAGGAGTTAACGGATATACAGACAGACGCGGAAAGCGACTTTGTTTTATAATGTGTAGTGATGTTAGGGCATCGAGAAAGACTGGTTGCAATGCCACGATGTATCACAATGCTTATCCTCTGGCCATGATAAAGCCAGCCCTTGGGTCAAGCGAAGTGTCAACTAGGCGTTAGGAAAGTTATAGTTAAGACGACGACTAACGCCAACGACCTTGAGGGAACAAAACGCGCACTCGTTTCCCACCCGCGCGACCCATAATTTAATAGTTTTTTGTACTTTCCTTATTATTCTATGATTTAAAAAAAAAAGTCTCAGATCAAAAGGTAGATAATTAAATTGTCTTTTAGATGGTGTTGATTTCATTAAAATACGCCCAGCGGTTTTGGTGCGATTGTCTTGTTTTTGTCCGTTTTAGGCATAACTTTAGAAATTAATTACACTATGTTAAAGGAATAAAATTCAAAATTTGCTTAGATCAAATTATTAAGAAAATGGTCTAATATAACATATATTTTTTCCAAAGAAATACGACTAGCCATTTAGACGTGATTCTCATTTTAAAATCAGCTACTCAAGGGAATCGGTGCCTTACAGTATTTTATACACTGCGTATATCTATCTAATACTACTAAGAGCTCGGTCGCCGAGGTACTTTTTAGGGTTCCGTACCCAAAGTGTAAAAACGGGACCCTCCTTTCTCGTGACAATGCATTTTTCAATATAAAACTTGTTAAAAAAAGTATTCATTTGCCTACTAAATAACTAATTTTCCCCTTTCTGTTTGTTACAGGTAAACCCTTACCACCGAAGGACTACATTCCAAACGAACTTAAAACAATGTACCTAAACCTGAAATTATAGGAGTAAGAACTAACTTAAGAAAAAGTACTATCGACCAAATTTTTCTACCAAACCTTAGAATTCTCACTGATGACCTGCCTTTCCTATACCAAAGTGTTTAAACTTATTTATTTTGAAGACTTTTCGACGTCCCTATGAAGATGATGCCCCAGCAGTATTGTTTGAGGTGGAAACATCATCACACCAATGTGCAGAATATGTTCGCTCAGCTGCTGGAAAAAGGTTGGTATTAAAAAAAAAAAATTGTTTCATCTACTACCATTGAGTTAAATGTACTACGTACTAGAGGAGACTCCTCAACTCAACTGCTTCTAACACGCGTTAGAGCGCGCGCACTCCAACTCACTCAGTCTGTGACAAGCGCTCGCTGCAACGTGACACGTTTGAGTACTAAGTTTTGTTTCTTATAAAATACCTTCGTTTGTATTCAGAAACTGTGCAAACACCTCGAGATATATAAGTAAAAGTCAAGGAGTGAGGTTTTAACCAGTAATTTGAAAACACGCTTAATTTAATTATAGTTTATCAATTTATTGTAACTCGTGATGTCGCGTCACCGCGGAGGCGGGACGGCGGCCATGTTTGTGTGAATGTCAAAGAGTGAGAAAAAGTTCATCTGCGCGCATTGATTGTTTATCTATGAGAACATAATCCCTCACCCCCCTCCTCCCCGCTTGCCCCGCTGTAACCAAATTACGCGCAATCTTTTGTTTGAAATAGCTTCTCTAGTACGTAGTACATTTAACTCAATGTCTACTATTCGATCTAAATAACTAAGCACACGAAATGTCAAACCACGACACACCCGCCTACCCGCGCGGCACCCCGCTATCTCCTCTTATAGTTGTTCTATCTCACGAATAAGGGTTATGTGACTTTTATTACGTCGAAATAAGAGCGATTTTGCAACGATTCATCCTTCTTCGTGAGATAGAACAACTATACGCCAATGGGGGCTAATATTTTATTGCTCACCAGTTAGCGCCATTGTTGAATGAGGTCCATATAATAAAACGTTGCCAGGATGTAACTTTTGGTACATTTTACGTTACTTTTGACCTTCTCATGTAATCTCCATGTAACACGACTCAAAATGTAACGTTTACGTTAATTTTATAACTTCATAAAAAATTTAAAAATATTTTCCAGCAAACAAAAAATAATCGTGATACGCTTCTAAGAAAGTTTTTGTTCGTCGTGTTGTCGCACCCGATTTTGTGACACACAAATTGACGTATTGCATATTCACTCACTCACGTGTATTTCTAAATCTTCCATCCCGCTTACTCCGGCGAGCGATTGAGCGTATTAGTGTCGTTTTCCATATAAAATAAGGTAATGTAACTTTTCTCATGAAAATTGTACTTTTTGAGATGTCTCATGTAATATTTGACTATCTGCCATTGGCAACACTGAATAAAATAAATATAGCAGTAGCTGTAAACATAACGCTCACGGAAGCAAAGTTTGAATTAAAATTAATTTCTAATGCCGTAAAAGTGCGATTAAATATAAAATCGAGTATGCCGCAGTTTTGCGCAGCCCCATTTTTTGAAGAGTATAATATTTTCCGAAACAAAACTCTATTAAAGCAGTGGTTGGTAAATCCTTGCCTTAATCTATCTGCCTAATTTGAAAATATTCACAACATTATTTTTTTTTAATTTCAGTAAAAACGCGTTTTTACTGAAATTTAATACCATTAGTTATATTACCATATTTAACCATTGGTTAAGTTAACAACGAATTGAAAAACTGCGCTTAAGTAAGTTCTACCTACATATTATAATTTTTAGTTTAGTCCTTCCTAAAAAGTAAACACAAAACACTTCATACATAAAATTATACTTCACATCATCAGCCTATTAATGTTCCCACTGCTGGGACACAGGCCTCCTCTCTGTGAGAGGGAATGGAATAATCCACCACGCGGGCCCAGTGCGGGTTTGTGTATGTCACATGTCTTCGAATTTTTGGTTCTAGGACATGCCGGTTTCCTCACGATGTTTTCCTTCACCGTTTTGAGAGCAGTGGTGACTAAATAATTTACACAAAGTAAAGCGCCTGCCTGGGCTCGAACCCACGACCTTACTACTTGTAAGTCGCGGCCGATACCACTGGGCCACCACTGCTCTAATAATTATACTTAATGTTCTTTAAATAGTTAACAGACTTTTTAGGGTTCCGTAGTCAACAAGGAACCCTAATAGTTTCGCCACGTCCGTATGTCTGTCCGTCCGTCCGCAATTTAGCTGTGAGACTCTAGTACTAGAAATCTATAATTTGGCATTGATATACATATGAACCACGACGACAAAGTGGTAACATAAAAAAAGTAAAAAGGTTTTTTTTCCTGTACACGTAAAGTGGAAATGTGTTTTTTTTCCTGTCTATACCATGGTGTGAGATATCGTTGGACAGTATCATTCAAAAATTTTACGGGTCTGTGAAAACCATTTCTCGATTCAGGGATCCGTTTGCGTAAAATTAATCTTTAAATTGCTAATTTGAGAGTCCAGTCCCCCAGCTAAATAGTTGGTTTTGGATTGTGAAAAAAATCACAGCCGTAGTATATATAACGAAATTAAAAGGAAAAACATCACAGCACAATTAAGTAGGTTTTACAAGTAATAATCGACCAACCTATAAAATGTACTTGGAAAAGTACAAATTTTGTACAAATTCCATTCAAATATTACTTACTAGCTGTTGCCCGCGGCTTCGCTCCCGTGGACCACCCCACATGACCCGTTTTCGGGATAAAAAAATAGCCTATGTCACTCAGGAATAATGTAGCTTTCTATTGGTGAAAGAGTTTTTCAAATCGGTCCAGTAGTTTCGGAGCCTATTCGGTACAAACAATCAAAAAAATCTTTCCTCTTTATAATATTAGTATAGACTAGCTGTTGCCCGCGACTTCGTCCGCGTCAAACTCGTAAAAAATATTTTTTTTATTTTTTTAGTTTCCCGCCTGAACTATGAATTTTCTCGTGATCAAACGTATCCTATGTTACTCGTTATTACATCAGCTATCTACCAGTGAAAGTCCCGTCAAAATCGGTTCAGCTCGGAGATTACCCGGAACAAACAGACAGACAGACAAAAATCTTAAAAATTGCTTATTTGTTGTTAGTACCGTATATACTTTCACGTGCATTCAATAAAATATAATATATTGATATTACATACAGACACTTCAATTTTATTTATTTGTATAGATATAACGTTGTTAGTTTACTGCAGTATTCAAATTATTACGTGACGCTGATTATCAATCTTTATTACAAACGTTTGCCTCTACACGCGGTGGTATTCAAATAGATAATACTTTTTCTAACTTCACTTGTGAAGTTGGATTTTATAACTCCTTCTTGGGTAACATCATCCTATGTGGGCCCGTTTTTAGACGTTGTTAGCCGCTAAAACCGTTTAAATGTTCATGAAACAAAAAATGCCCTTTTCTTAGTCCGAATTATTTTGCAACTACGGAACCCTACTACGCGTGGCCCGACACGCACTTGGCCGGTTTTTATTTAGTAGTCAAAATTCTGTTTAACCTACATTTATATAATGGACTAGAGTACTACAAAATTTGTTGGCAATTTTTAAAATAGAAAATGTCGTTGAACCTTATCTGGCCGAAAACCCCCGAACTTGTCGCATCAATAGCAGAAAGACGTCGATGACATCCAGTCAGTCGTCGACGTCTTTCTTGTGCATAGGCATTTCCGTGTGCGTATAGTTCTCGCCAAACTTCTTGGCCGCCCTGAAGTTGGCTACAATGTCTACGCAGTAGTAAGCACCGTTTCGTGACTTGCGCATCGGAAAGCCAACTTCAGGGCGGTCCAGAAGTTTGGCGAGAACTATACTTGGTTGTGGAAGCCAAATAGGCAGACGCTGCACGTAAAATACTGGTACTCAGCTGCATTCGATTGGACTGGAACCCGACCCCAAAATAGTTGGAACAGCCGCTCAACTTGTATCAAGCGCAAGTTCGATCGTGCATGGAGTACTGTTCTCATCTCTGGGACGGATCTGCCAAATACCAGCTTGATGCACTAGAGTCGATTGAAAAGCGGGCTATGAAACTCATCGGCAATGAGGCACTGGTCAAGTCAAAGCTCCAGAGCCTTGAACATCGTCGCCGAGTTGCCAGCTTGTCGGTTTTTTATCGGTTAAATTTCGGGGAGTGTGCGATGGAATTGCATGATTTAATTCCGCCCAGCCCGTTCCATCATCGGACTACCAGTCGTACGGCGATGCGTCATCGGTACATGGTGGACATCCCACCCATACGCAACAAACGTTTTGGAAATACTTTCATTATGCGTACAGCTAAGGAGTGGGATTCCCTGCCGGAGTCTGTGCTTCCCGATAGCTACAATCTAGGGGTCTTTAAGTCAAGAGTGAATGGGGTTTTTCTAGACAAGCGTGCTTCACCGTCGACCTCATCATCGCTTACCAGGTGAGATAGTGGTCAAACGCAAGCCTATAGACAATATTAAAAAAAAAGTTGGGATAATACTGGTAAATTGATACTCGGCCTATTCCTCTATGTGTATGTGTATATGTGCTCAACTGATGTAAAATTATGATGACTATCAGCTTAAAAACCCCGGAACTCAATTAACTAATACCAAAACTAAATCCATTATAATTTAAAAATAGAACCAGTACCAGATATTTTTTCGAATGCCGAGTCACGAGTTTTTCCAAAAACAATAAAAGAACCTTTTGAAAAAACCCCGACGTATTATAATTTATACAATTTGGGTTTTCAAAAATGTTTACCAAAATCCGGTTGAGACGAAAATAAACGAAACTGGTTTCTATTTTTAAATTTTGTTAGATACGTGAGGCTTACAATAGCTTGATTCGACTCTGATTTACCTTCGAATCCGATTTGAATAATATTAATTTTTAATTATACTAAACATATTTTTGTAGATTTATTTTTAGGGTTCCGTACCCAAAGTGACAGACATTAAAATTTACACAATAACATTTCAAAATTTATTTATAGATAAGTGACTTCGTCTGCGCAGCATTGGTACTTCACAAAATTGCGCAATAATACATATTGTAGGTGTGTGGGCCGCCTTACTTGGGAAATTATTGGTTCACTATACAAATTTCCACCGCCTTGTCGTCCCCTTAAGGTTACACTAGTCGATCATTCTTCCATACACCCGTAGTCTGGCGATTACTCCACAGTTTGACGATGTACGTTCAAAATAAATAATGATATCAATTTGTCTCATCATTCTCTAGTCCTGTATGGAAACAAAAAAAATAATTTTTATTTATAACTTTTTAGTTATATTTTTTTTTCGGATTAGGTACATTTAAACATATAAGTATTATATATTTTTGAAATTGTGTCTTAAAATCCTTTATTTTGATACCCTACACGCATTTGGTGCCCCTCAATATGGCGCCCAAAAGCCGCCATTTTCTATTTTCCAATTTTAATGTAGCCAGTGACACTCGCAAGGTTAAGGCGAATCGTTTGCAGTAAGAATCATCAAAATCCGCCAACGCGTTTGGTCTCTGGAACGCCATATAGGAACAAACATACATACATACATAGACTGATAAACACATTACCCTCCTTCGGCAGACGGGTAAAAAGAAGATATTTGAAAGTTATGAGCGTCGAAAGTTCTATATTTCAACACTAATTTTAACGCATCTTTGAGCCAAAATAAATACCATAAGACGAAGGAAAATTGCAAAACGGCCACCATACAAGCTACCTTTACAGAATCTACACGGAAGTTAAATAAATACCAAACTCATTTTTTTTTATAAAATATTAACAAGGCCACATGTAAAAAAAAAAACAAAATATTAATTCGTTTCCTCGCTAGCAACCCCGTAATTATGCAAGTATTTTTTCGTCTGGCAACATTAGCATATCTAATCCGTTTAAATATAGAATCAAATTGCCATAAAAATGTGTGGCAGTTCTTTGTTTGTCATCAACAAACAAAGACTTGCTATATTTTTTTTCTTTCATTCTTTTTATCATCAGTCTAACCTTTTCTTAAGGCGTATATATTCCAAATTGCTACTCTGTACTGGCCGTGCGCCCGCTCGGTGCCAGAATATCAATATTGAACCTCCTTTTGGGCAGGTTTTGTGTGTAAAATGTTCAGCTTTACATTTCCTATGTAGGTTAAGAAGAAATTCTAACCACCAATTTAGAAAAATCTATGCCCGCACGGAACAACTATCTGGTCGTACAAATATTTGTTCTGTGTGGGAATCGAACCCGTGACACGCAGCGCAGCAGTCAATCGCTCAACGACTGTGTCATCCGTGCGCCAGATTCATCTCTGTTTAACCCTTCGGGGGTTACAAGGTAGATGGGCAGTCGATCTAACATACTGGTTACTGGTAGCTGTATCCGCAGGCGTATTACGTATCTTTTGCAAGAGCAAAACGATAGCGATCAAACGCTTTATGTCATAAAAGTCGGCATTAACTGCAGTTTAAGTATGGTAGGTCCTACACAATCGTTTGCTAATCGCTCGCTGTTTGTCAAATGCACTCGCTGTTTGTTAAAAAAAAAACCACCATAAACTCTCGCTTTATGTCATAAAAGTCGGCATTAACTGCAGTTTAAGTATGGTAGGTCCTACACAATCGTTTGCTAATCGCTCGCTGTTTGTCAAATGCACTCGCTGTTTGTTAAAAAAAAAACCACCAAAAACTCTCGCTTTATGTCATAAAAGTCGGCATTAACTACAGTTTAAGTATGGTAGGTCCTACACAATCGTTTGCTAATCGCTCGCTGTTTGTCAAATGCACTCGCTGTTTGTTAAAAAAAAACCGCCAACAACTCTTAAACTTCTGTATGGAAAAGCAATTATTGCACAAAAATCGCTATCGTTTTGCTCTTGCAAAAGATACGTAATAAGCCAGCCGGTTACACTGAAGCCGACACCAGCAGTTACTCGGTAGGCAAGGTATACTCTATAGGTACTCTATCTATCTGTGTCTGTTTACATTTCATGCTTAAGACGACGAAAGTTGCTAACGACCTTGAGGGAACAAAACGCGCACTCGTTTCACACCCGCGCGACCCTAAATTCTGTGACTTTAAACGTGTAAAATTTCAAAATTTAAAAAACCCCCGTCTCATTTTTATTTCATGCTACATAATTTATCTAGTACATAGTAGATACGCTTCGATCGGCAATCTATTGAACACGTTATTATGACACGATATCTTACGTAAACACCCCGATTCAAACAGTGAAACGCCCATAACTTTTGAACGGCTGAACCGATTTTATTCAAACATAGCTAAGAACACTCTCGACAAAATTACCTTTCAAACAAAAAAAACTAAATCAAAATCGGTTCACCCGTTTGGACGCTACGATGCCACAGACAGGCACACATATACAGAGATAGATACACACCTCAAACTTAAAACACCCCTCTTTTTTCGTCGGGGGTTAAAAAAAAGGTTTAGATCAAAATGTAGATAATTAAATTGTCTTTGAGGTGGTGTAAATTTCATTAAAATATGCCCGGCGGTTTTAGTGCGATTGTCGCTTTTTTGTCCGTTTTAGACATAATTTTTTACAAATTAATTACACTATGTTATACGAATAAAACTCAAAATTAGCTTAGATCAAATTATTAAGAAAATGGTCTAATGTAACATATATTTTTCCAAAATATTACTAAAAGCCGTTTAGACGTGATTCTCATTTTAAAATCAGCTACTCAGCTACTGCGCCTCCGATTTAGATGAAATTTGGTATGGAAATAGTTTAAGACCCTGAGAAGGATATAGAAGTTGTTAAGACGGTGGAAATTTGTATGGTGAACAAATAATTTCTGAAGTAAGGCGGCCCACACACCTACAATATTACGCAATATTGAGAAGTAAAGATATTTGTTCCGGCTCTGGGTGTTGTGTATGTGAGCTTATATTTATGTTTTAAATGCACCCACGATGCAGGAACAAATTCTTAGTGTGGGACAAAGTATAAAAACCGGCTAAGTGCGATTCGGACTCGCACACGAAGGGTTCCGTACCATTATCGCAAAACACTGCAAACAATCACGTTTGTTGTATGGGAGCCCCCCTTAATTTATTTTATTTTAATTTAATAATTATTATTTTTTGAAGTGATATATAACTAAACATTCTGGTGAATATTTCAAGCGTCTACCTGTTGCCGTTATTAATATTGAGCAAAAAACGGCCAAAAAATCACGTTTATCAATCAATCCTGAGATCGGACACCTGTCTAGCCAAGAGGTACCAGTTACTGGATTGTGGAAGTCAGATTGGCACTCGCTCCATGTTACACACCGGTACTCTCAGCTGAATCCGGTAAGACTGGAAGCCGACCCCAATATAGTTGGGAAAAAGGCTAGGCAGATTGATTTGGCCATTTATTTTAAGGTCCCATGTAATAGACGGCGAGCATGCCATCAACCAGTCACAAACCCTGACTCCGAACTGTTATTGAGATATTCCACATGGAAATCCCCACAACCACGACCGCATCTGACCTTCATATCCCGGTTACTGGGTAACACGGTGACTCTATATTCGGCAAAAAGGTGGAAATTAAAAGTTCAAGATGTTTAAAAACTGAGTTAAAAAAAAGTGTTGTATTTTCGACCTCGGGCAATAAATTCGCCAGTGAAATAGGCACAGCTAGTCAAATCTTATTTCCTAATTATTGTGACGAACCGCCTAACACGTAACACGTTAAAATTATACTTCTTGTTGCCAAGCTATTATAATTTGAAGGTCTCAACGATTTGAATATTTTCTAAGCAGTTTTAATTATACCAAATTGGCTTCTGTCCGCAGCTTCGTCTCGTAAATTGTGTTTTATGACCCCAAGGGAACGTACTGCCGGGACAGAAACTATCCTATGTTCTTCCCAGGGCCTCAAACTATCTGCATATCAAATTTCATCCAAATCGGCTCAGCCGTTTAGTCGTGAAAGGCAACAAAAAACAGAGTTACTTTTGCATTTATAATACTAGCTTCTGCGTGATATTAGTACTTCTCCCAATATCTTTGTTTAGCCTATGTATTATTCATTTGCTATATTTCTGTAAAGTTTCATCAAAATCCGTTCAGTAGTTTTTGAGTTAGTAACAAAGATCCATCCACACAAACTTTCACGTTTGGAAATAATGATAATGGCATCTGTATGCTAGTATTATATTATCTGTGCTTCTTGGCATGAATGGTTGTCAAAGTTTCGGGCATTAGACTGACCGGAACGGATGTCAAAACATAAGGTACTCGCCAAACTTTTTGGCCTTCCTACCGGGCGAACACGGCCTCTGTGATAGGTTTCCAAACTGTGATAAAAATGTCTGTCACAGTAGGCCGTGCTCGTCCGGCTGAAGCTGGCTTTCCGATGCGCAAGGCCACGGCTAGACTAAAAAACCATTAAAACCATTTCCTTTCTCTCTAACGTTTTTCTATTCTGATCTAATCTCTGTCATCATTATTTAGACAATATTTTTTTATTTTTTATTTTTCCTCTCTCTCTCTTTCTATAAATTTCATGTCATATTGCGTATGTATGTTTATATATAGGTTTATGTATAGTATTTATTATAGTAATATTATCTTGTATATATTTATGTTTTAATCTAATAGCACTATGTACACCGCAGACTACCCCCTTTTTTATTCTGTTTCTTCAGTCCATCCAAAGGTTGTCTGGTAGATATCGCTGTCAGCGATAAGACCGCCTTTGTACCCGTATAAATAAGTTTTTCTTGTAAATGTGTATAATTTTATGGTGTACAATAAAGTATATTCTATTCTATTCTTAAGTGCGGAAAAGGGCGTTCCATCAAAACATCAAGGCAAGGCGCGGTGCTGTTTTTGTATGAGATGTACTACTGCGCAGCCATTGTAACCAACTTCAATGTCCGTTTCATCATCGGACTACCAGATGTACGGCGATGCGTGATCGGTACATGGTGGACATCCCACCCATACGCACTAAACGTTTTGGGAACACTTATTATGCGTACAGCTAAGGAGTGGAATTCCCTGCCGGAGGTGTGTTTCCCGACAGCTACAATCTAGGAGTCTTTAAGTCAAGTGTGAATGGGTTATTTCTAGGCAAGCCTGCTTCACCGTCGACCACATCATCGCTTACCATCAGGTGAGATAGTGGTCAAGCGTAAGCCTATTAAATACAAAAAAAACCGGCCAAGTGCGAGTCGGACTCGCACACGAAGGGTTCCGTACCATTATCGCAAAACACTGCATAAAATTCACGTTTGTTATATGGGAGCCCCCCTTAATTTATTTTATTTTAATTTATTAATTATTATTTTTTGAAGTAATTATACAACTAAACATTCTGTGAATATTTCAAGCGTCTACCTGTTGCCGTTATTAATATCGAGCAAAAAACGGCAAAAATATCACGTTTGTTGTATGGGAGCCCCCCTTTCATATTTACTTTATACTGTTTTTAGTATTTGTTGTTATAGCGGCAACAGAAATACATCATCTGTGAAAATTTCAACTGTCTAGCTATCACGGTTCATGAGATACAGCCTGGAGACAGACGGACAGACAGACAGACGGATCGCGAAGTCTTAGTAATAGGGTCCCGTTTTTACCCTTTGGGTACGGAACCCTAAAACGAAAAAAAAAATATTTTTAATGTACACTTACGGGATCAAAACGTTTTTTTTTTATTATAGATAGGCTCGGAGGTTTCAAATTTATGCCTTTTCGTACGGTTATTTTCATTGCTAATTTTGTCAGTTAAAAATACCGAGTAGAACAAAAAATAAAATTGCCGTTTCCACAGGATGCAATTTAATTAAAAAAGCCGTTGGTTATCATGTGCTAAATTTGTCAATCTATGACACTTGAAAGACCTAATAAAACGAAGATATATTATAGTTTATGGTGGAATTAAATTTAAAATATATTACACGAGATTTTGAATACGTTCTTTTCTAATAAATTTTTAAAATAACTTATTAAAATAATGGGAAAAAAAAACTTGGTAGTTGAGATTTTAAATCACAAAATTTTGGTTTTTCCCAAAGCTTAACCATAACATTAGGCAAAAAAAATATGTAATAAAAAACCGGCCAAGTGCGAGTCGGACTCGCGCACGAACGGTTCCGTACCATTATCGCAAAAAAAGGCAAAAAAACACGTTTGTTGTATGGGAGCCCCACTTAAATATTTAGGTATTTTATTAAATTTTTAGTATTTGTTGTTATAGCGGCAACAGAAATACATCATCTGTGAACATTTCAACTGTTTAGCTATCACGGTTCATGAGATACAGCCTGGTGACAGACGGACAGACAGACAGACAGACGGACCGCGGAGTCTTAGTAATAGGGTCCCGTTTTTACCCTTTGGGTACGGAACCCTAAAAAACGAGTTAAAAAGTAGAGGGGCTACAACTTTTTGTATTTGATTTTTAAGTTTAAGAAATGTTACCATTGTATGTTGTTTTTATAAGTCGTAACTTTTAAAATAATATGTAGATATTATGTAGTATCTGTCTCTAACCCGAATATATCCATCCTAATAATATAAGCGAAAGTAACTGTCTGTTTGTCTTGCCTTCTACCTCTTAAACCGCTAACCGATTTAGATGAAATTTGGTATTGAGAAAATTTCAGACCTATCCCGGAAATTATCCTTTCTAAAGCATACTCCTTAAAAGGTTTGATAAAAAATAAAAATATTGTTGATTTTATACATTATTTGTGAAACATGGTATTTTTCGTGGAACTAACTAATAGTTTTGCTTGAAAAAAATAATTAATAACACGATATTTTGTAGCTACTTTTGGATACTCCAAAACGACTTGAATGTTTAAAAATTTTGCAAACAAAATGTCTAAAAGGAGGTTCAATATTGATATTCTGGCTCCGAGCGGCTGCACGGCCAGTACTGCGTTAACATAGGAGAATAAATACGTTTTAAGACGACGACTAACGTCAACGACCTTGAACAAAACGCGCACCCGTTTCGCACCAGCGAGGCCCAAATTTTTTTAGTTTTTTGTACTTATTATTCTCTGACTTTAAAAAAAAAAGCTTCAGATCAAAATGTAGATAATTAAATTGTCTTTGAGATGATATTGATTTAATTAAAATACGCCCAGCGGTTTTGGTGCGATTGTTGTGTTTTTGTCCGTTTTAGACATAACTTTACTAATTAATTACACTGTGTTATACGAATAGAACCCCAAATGTGCTTAGATCAAATTATTAAGAAAATGGTCTAATGTAACATATATTTTTTCCAAAAAAATACGAATAGCCGTTTAGACGTGATTCTCATTTTAAAATCAGCTACTCAAGGGAATCTGCGCCTTAAGGGGGTGGGAAAGGGGGTGGAAGTTTCTATAGTGAACCTATAACTTCTCAAATGGTAGGGACCGCCTTGGTTTATTAATCTGCTACATAGAATATTATTGCGCAATATGTAAAGCTGGTTTATTATAATCCTTAAATAACTTGGTTATTTTTGGAAATTGGTTAACATTTAGGTTTTTGGTGACTGATTAGTTTGATAACTTAACCAGAATTTTAGGTCTAATAAATGGAAGATGGAATGCACTACTATTGACCATTATCATAATCCCTTGTTGGGAATCGAGTTCAACTCTCCCCAATTTTCTTGGACGCTCGGAATCTGAAGTTGGCTTTCCGATGCGCATAGCATGGTGCGATGCTGTTTTAGTATGAGATTTACTACTGCGCCGCCATTCAGTGGCGGCCTTAGGGGGTGGCGAACAGGGCAATCGCCCGGAGCCTCGCTCTTGCAGAGGGGCCTCACGCTAAAACCCAAAAAGCTTACAATTTATCCCTAGCAAAAAAAAAAAGTTGGTTGGTTAATTATTTGATAGCAAAGTATTAATAGTCAAACTAATATTATAAAGGGAAAGTTTGTGAGTGTGTGTGTGTTTGTATGTTTGTTACTTCTTGACGCTCAAACGGCTGGACGGATCTGGATGGAATTTGGCACAGATATGGATTTCAGTCTGGAATAGTACATACTTTTTATCCCGGGTTTATGTTCCCTTGTGCTAATTTTCGACATTCCCGCGGGCGAAGCCGCTGGCAGAAGCTAGTTAATAATAAAAACAATAAGTGCCTAGTTTTCCATTTCTCTTATATCTCATACATTGTAAAAAGGACAAGGGCCTCGCAAATATCTGCCGCCCGCCCGAAGCCTCGCAGCGGTTAAGGCCGCCCCTGCCGCCATTGTTGACTAAATTGAATATTTGATCAAATATGAATATCCGGCCATAGAATATCCGGCCAAGCCAAAGCGCAGCACATCTCTACAATTAACTTCCATGTTTAAAATAAAAACTGCATGACATTTGGGATTCCTGCGGCCGTGTTTTTGCAGCAATTTGAAAAGATTAAACTGTAACGAAATCTAACAAATAAACTAAGATGTTTTATCCAAGTATATACGTGAATCGCTAAACTAGCATCGTGGGGGTGATACTACCAACTAGTTTTTTTAAAGGGGTCTTTAGGTATTTTTTTAATATTTTTTATCTCGTAACTAACTGATTTGGAGAATTCTACAAAAAACAAATAAATTTGCTAAAAAAAAAATTGTTCGGAATATGTTTAAAAATTGTAACAGTTCGCTCCAAAGACTACAAACTTAAACTTTTTTTAATATTATAGCTTAAGAGTGAAGAAATCGTGCGACCAGTAGTTGTCTTTTTCTAGAACTTTGATGGAGCCACGTCACAAGCAGGGGCTGATGAGTTCTGGACAGATGAAAAAGAAAGAAAAGAAAAGAAAGAAAAATTGTTTATTCTGCACAAACTAAACGCACAATACAAAATAAAGAGTGGCATTCACCAAAGTCACAAATTAGCCAAAAGCCTCGTATTTAAAACAAAAAATATATAGATATAATATAATATATCCATCTATATAATATATATATAGATGGACATAGGGAATGTATTAAGTGGCATATAATGGACGGAAGGTCACTTTTGTTTAATTTTCTGAGTGTATTCTTCGGACCAGTCTCTATCATCTGTCTATGGGAAGGTACCAATGAAGCGAAACAGAAATTTCAACAGAGAAGCAATTCCCGTAATTATAAGGAAAGTTCGCGTCCTAATCTTAGTATCAAATTTGTCAAACATACCTCCAAATTACCTACATTTTGAAAAGTTTTTGACATTGATCGTCGCCGAGATGAGATTGCGACATAAATTTGAACGTTTTTATGTAAGTACGAGAAGGCGAGAGTCTTTGACGTGTATTTGAATCTAAAAATACAGAGTAGGTTTTTTTAGGGTTCCGTACCCAAAGGGTAAAAACGGTACCCAATTACTAAGACTCCGCGATCCGTCTATCTGTCTGTCTGTCCATCTGTCACCAGGCTGTATCTCATGAACCGTGATAGCTAGACAGTTGAAATTTTCACAGATGATGTATTTCTGTTGCCGCTATAACAACAAATACTAAAAACCGAATAAAATAAACATTTAAGTGGAGCTGCCATACAACAAAAGTGTTTTTTTTGCTGTTTTTTGCGATAATGGTACGGAACCAATCGTGCGCGAGTCCGACTCGCACTTGGCCGGTTTTATATTAATGATGTTGTATTTCAACTTTAGTTTAAAATAGATAAAACGTAGATGCAGAGTGAATAAAATCAACTAAGACTTTCTCCAACAATGTACAATGTAGTAGTGATTGCGTATCTGCGTAAGTATTCCGAGTTTTTTACCCGACTGCAAGGAAAGGGTTATGTTTTTCGCGCATATCTTGTAAGTTTGTATGTAGGTTTGTAATATTCTTTATTACCTCATATCTTGCAAACCCCTAGATGGATTTACATAATTAAGACGTCGTTAGATACGTCTTGACCGCCCAAGTATTCTTAGATAGGTGACGTTAAAAAAAAACAAACAACGGATTTTGGGCGCCATATTGTGGGGTCAATTTTTTATTCTTGAATACCCATCGAGTGGGGTATCAAAATGAAGAGTTTTTAGAGCTGATTACAAAAATATATAACACTTATATGTTTAAGAGTAATTCGTTAAAAATTACAACAACAGATTTGTAAATAAAATTACTTAATAGAATCATTAATCTGAAGAAAAAAAGAAAAAGATTTAAACAAAAAGAAAATCATGCTGTGCAGTCGGCGGATACATAATTATGGTTTTTGTCAGCCAGCTCGTGAATAATTATGTATCCTCCAACTGCACAGCATGATTTTATTCTTGTTTACATCTTTTTTGATCGCTTTTTAAGCAGTCGGGTTTTTTGATTTTATTATTAACGTACTCGATTGTGATAACCTAAACGATTTCTTATGTCAATTTGTATACAAAAAAATAGGTTTCTTCTTACTGTCACCAGACGGCGCTTATCCAGTTTTAGTACAAATTATTTTTTACGTTTGCGCTAAAAGCGTGAGTTAAAAATTACAGTAAAGCCCTCTGACCTCCACAACCCAGAAACTGGGCTATACGATACCTCTTTGGCAAAACTATTATACAAAAAAAAACTGGTGTCGTATCTCAAGCTTCTGACTACCAGTAACGACTGTCAAAGATCTTCAAATGTCAGCCGGGACCAACGACTTAACGTGCTTTCCGAGCCACGAAAGAATCTCGGTGTCACCCATCCATGAACCGACCTAGGCAAGCGTTGCTTAACCTTGAAGATAGACCCGTGTGGCTGTTATTACTAAGCCACGAGCTCCTTAAATAATAAAAGGCTACCTATTTACTTTAAAAAACAAGTTATATATTTCCGTGGAATTAGCAAACTACATACATAATATGTCAATTTATTAAAATTATGTATATTAAAATTATTATTGGTCTATTTTTAGAAACAACATTTAAGATGCCATTTATTTTGCGACTAAATGTTTTGAATCTAGAATATTAAATTAGACTAGAATTATTATTTTTAATTTATTTTTATAGGTGTGCCGGAAACATACAGTTATGTTTTACAATGAACAGACGATATCTGAGACGAACTTGTGATATTGGAATGGGTATTTAATTTTCGTCTTTATGTTCCTCCTTTTTGGACAAAACGTTCCCGGTTGAGCGAAGCATTATTCGGTGTTCCAGGTATTACAAATATTTTTTTTGTCTGGAGACTAGACAGCCTCGTTTTTAGAAACGGTCAATGGGTGCGCAAGTAAGACGCACCTACACCCTTTCTAGACATGTTTCGCCAATTGAGGCTCATCACTGACCACCGCGATCTCTACTCTGCTCCTTAAGAGCCTAGGGAGTAGAATAAACAAACGTAGAATACAAACCGATTCGTCAGTCCTCGCCGCCGAGGCCCGTCGCGTATCCCTTCAATTAAAATCTTGCCTACCCGCGAAGCTGAGCATTAGTTAGATTATTAGATAATAAATGGAGTTTTTTTTCCGTTCTCCACGTAGGTAGTTTCCGAACGGATGGTAAATTCACTTGTCAAGATCCAGCTTTTGCTTGTCCCCCCAGCGACGCCCTGAGCCGAGGTTCGACCCCAACTGGGGTAGCCCTCAGCGTTGTCGCTTAGGTTTAGTAATTTTTTGCCAGGCTCGAGGCTATTAGCTTAGTCTCCTCAGGCTAGTCCGGTTAAGTAGTTACCAGTCATTATGACCGAACTATGAGACGACACATAGAAAAAAAAAAAAAAAAAAAACTCCTGCATACTGCACTACCACGGGGAGATAGCGCAGTTATGTGGGACTCTAACCCACTAAAACTCCAAGGTGTCCTCCTGTGCCGCTTATGGCGGGAACACGGGCACGGGCTGTCCGTCACCGGACCCTCCTTCGAGGAGTAGGTACACCCCATCACCGGCGCATCAGAACACGTTGCGTGCCGTGACAACCCCAGGGACCAAGCCAGTACATGGTTCTCAGTTATTGTCTGGAGTTTGATTCCGGTTGATGGCAGTAGCCTTTATTACATGGGTGGTAAATGTGGCTCGCGATATGTGGGTGCGCTATGAGACCTCTGCTTAACCGTTCGTGAATTTTTTTTTATATTGCCCTTTGAGGTGTGATGATCTTTGACAGCCTTTACGGGTAGTCAGAAACCCGAATAGCCGACAACCAGTCTTGCTAAAGAGTACTGCTTTACCCAGTTACTGGGCTGTTAAGGTCAGATTTGCAATCGCTCCAGGTAACATAGCTATTCATCTGGTTAAACTGGAAGTTTAATCCAACATAGTTGGGAAAATGCTAGACGGATTGACTATTTGTTCGGCGCATATAAGCAAGACAGAGAACCCCGTACCATCTGACTTCCTGGCAGCGTCATATAGAAAAAAATATTTTTTACTGTCACAAAACGGCATACATACCACCACTACTTGTCGGTATAATTTGATTTTATTGTTGACCACCTGATGGTAAGCGATGTTGTCGTCGGCGGTGAAGCACGCTTGCCTAGAAGTTACCTATTCACTCTTGACTTAAAGACGCCCAGGTTGTAGCTATCAGGAAATACAGACTCCGTAGCTGTACGAATAATGAAAGTATTTCCAAAACGTTTAGTGCGTAGGGTAGGATGTCCTGGATGTCCGCCATGTACCGAAGGCGCATCGCCGTAAATAAAATATGCCTTCTAATCGATAACCCACACAATTTTGTTGCCATCCAAAAAGTAGGCAAGAACACAATAGCTAAAATATAAAAATCCAAATTTAGTCTCCTCCGAAAATAACCTTGCGCGCCAAAAGACCGGTTTTCGATTTAAAAATAGAGACACCAAAAATAAAAACTATCTGGCCAGTTCTCAGAACTCGCCTGCCGTTTCACCTTCGAAAATCTAGGTATTTTTTAAATTTCGAAAGGTGGATAATTCGTGGCTGTGATTGGTCGGTTTCTGACTGCATCCTCCGCCTTCAACGCCCACATAATGAAAGAAATATACAGAATTTATGTAATATACCAAAATTGACGCACACTGTTAAAAATATTAATAGTTATAATAATATGATAGCTATGTATTAATTCATGCTGAGAGGAAAATCTGCTTATGTACGTAGTTATAGTTTGACTATAGCTAAATTTTGTTTTTGTTTGAGGTAAATAATATTTTAACCTCGTAACTGCCTCGTTTTTCTATGGGGTCGCCTGCGCGGTTGCTGCCGGGCGAGCACGGCCTCTGTGATATGCTTGAGTCACGCGTTTTGTCACGGTTTTTGCGCCCAAATTGTGATTAAAATGTGTGACTCAAGCCTGTCACAGTAGGCCGTGCTTGCGCGCCTGATCGTTTCAACTCGGGCAAAATGCTAGTAGCAACCCAAAGTCTGGACTCTTGCCGGGCTGGTAGCAATAGGTTGGTAACCTATGATCACAGATAATATCATACTAGCATACAGATGCCATCCTATACAAAGAAACCGTGCCGATGTAACTAGCGTTATTTTTGTAAGTACATCAATCGCGTTCGATCCCGTTTCACGGCTATAGATGGTGTTAGCAGCGACTTGCAAGTAAAAAGGGTTTACTAGGTTCGTGAATATTGTTTTCTTTAAATACAGTGAAGGTTTGTTTTCTAGTATATTTTTGCACGTTTTAACAGTTTTTGCACCAAAATGTGTTACAATGCAAAGTTTAACAATCGAGTGGAATGCCTCAGAAATTAAAAAATGCGCCATCTATTGGCATCAATTTTAAATTATCCGTTCAAGTAATCTTTGAATAGTGAATTAAGAGCCCAATATTCCATAATTTTGTACTTAGGAGAATTGATTAAACAAGAACATACAATTTTTGTGTTGTATTCCAGAAAATGTTAATTTTACACACAATTCTATTGAATTGCGTGTACATGTCGCGCCATCTAGCGAGATTTATTTGTGGCAAATTTTCTTTCATAGCAATGAGACCCCGTGCTATGATGTAGGACTTACACACAAACTTTGCCGTATGGTGGGGCCAGACTCCAGTCGAACCGTACGCAGCTGAATACCAATATTTTACCTGGAGCGACTGCCCATCTGACCTCCACAACCCGAAGACAATAACACGGTACGATACCAAAATTCAGGTACAAAATATCTTCTGCACTAAAATACTGTCAAAACGCAATAGAGGTGCGACGGATATTGGGGTACTACTCAGTATCCGGCCAAATACCGGAGCCGGATACTGACTAGTTTTTTAGAGAACACGTTTTGTTTCTACTATGTATAAATTCTTTCATAATTCGATATCGTATATTTTTGCATACTCAAGTAGCTCGTTAAGAGGTATCTTCTCAAGTGCATAGTTAAAGGTTTTTATTTTTCATTTTGTAGCGGTACATAATGAACAAGTACATAACTTTGTGCTGTGTATTCAACATTCAATCTGCCTGCTCTCAATTTCTGGGCCTCCAAGATACAGGCTGTGCCTTGTTTGGGGCCCATTGCCACTTATATTTCGTAACAAGTTTGTAATAATTATCTCGTTGTGCAAAATGTTTCTTTGTTTTAACTTGTGTGTGTGTGTCAATAAATAAATTATTAAAAATTACAGTTCTATAGTAAGGTACCAACTATAAACCCCACAGAGATGCCAGAATAGATTACCCAAATAACATGTATCTTGAACATAACCGGTGGACTAAGATTGTACGAGGGTGAACTGTACACGTCTGCGTACCCGTTTAGAGCGTAATGGTATGTTATGAAATAGTGTAAACAATAAACAGACATGCGATTGCAGCAATTCCGAGAAATTTGGCGTCACTTATTGTAGAGTTCTGTTATCGCCGAAGTTCTTCATCAGATCTATACCAAATTTAAATGGGACCATTTGGAAAGAAACTTCTTTCGAACAAAAAAAAAGCTCCAATTACTTCACCCGCTCACGGTGAAGCGGGAGAAGTCATTGGAGCTTTTTTTGATATGATATCCCAAACCCAAAAATAAAAAGTTATATTGTATAAAGAAATGTTACACTGTATAATACTCTACTGTATCCGGCCTAACTTGTAATAAACTTGGTATGTACAAACGCCTTGATCATTCCCTTAAATACTTTTAATCTTGATTGACAGTGTAATTATTCTAAAGCCTCGTCCAAGGCTCAAAGGGCGGTGAACTTAACCTTGATTCCTTGCAGATTAACAGTGTGACGTCATGCTTGAAATTTTCAGAGGGTTTCGTAAAAGTGTACAATATACAAGTTATGTTAAAATTCCTGTTTATGAATACCTGGACAGTTACTATTTCTTTGTTTAAATTCTAAGACCGCGTAAGTAATTTTTTGTTTTACCCAAAGGGTAAAACGAGACCCTATTACTATGACTCCATTGTCCGTCTGTCTGTATGTCTCTAGGCTGTATCTCATGAACCGTGATAGCTAGACAGTTGAAATTTTCATGATGTATATCTGTTGTCGCTATAACGACAAACACTAAAAACAGAATAAAATAAATATTTAATTGGGGCTCCCATACAACAAACGTAATTTTTTGCCGTTTTTTGCGATAATGGTACGGGACCCTTCGTGCTCGAGTCCGACTCGCACTTAGCCGGTTTTTTTTACAAATTTTGTTACATTATGTCATACGGTACGGAATCAAAAGAAGCAGCGTTTAACAAATCATACACGAGGATTTGCCCTAATGGTGACGCGTTATTTAAAATTAAAAATAATACGTATGTCAGTGTTGTACAGAAAAGCCGCAGCAAAACCGCGTTACTCAGTTGTATAGGAACATGCCACACGTTTTCAATTTTTATGAAAAGATGAAAAGTTACTGGCATTAGTGTTGTTAGAACATAAGTGACGATTTCAACAAGCTTTTTTTATTTTTGACTTGCAATGTATGGATGTAAGTGTGTTCGGGTCAAATCTTGCAACTGAATTATAAAGCAGTTATCCTCCACCGATTAAGATGAAATTTTGCATACACGTTTAGTTTAGATGACAATGCATGGTTAGCTAAGTGACGTAAAAAGATTTTTAATGAATAATTTTATTTGTAAATACTAATGAAAGATGTTTAGGGCGGCCAAGAAGTTTGGCGAGGACTATAACTGTGTTTTTACGAATGGATTGGTTTTGCAAAAATCTCAAACCATTTATTCCGATCTGTCCCCGTAACATTTCGTGTTATAACTTTCATGGTTCGACTTTGAAAAAGGGACAGATCTATACAAGTCAGATACTTACATCTGTTCTTACGCACACTAAAAATAAGTTGCTCTAAGAGCTTATGGGCCTGGGGATCGATTTCCGGAACCCAATGCTTTACAGGAGCTTTTACGAGCACTAGTGAATGTAAAGAAACAGTTGGCTGTCCAAAACATCGCACAATATTTTACTTAAAATACATATTTTGTGAACTTTAGGACCTTCCACCTTAAGTCTATTCGATTTGACACCCAAGCAATTTAGAATCCACGGCAAACATGTTAAAATAAACTTTACACAGATCAAAATATCTGTGCTTGCTAGTCTGATCAAAAAAGTATGTACCATCACAATAGTTTACGTGTACTTGACAATTTTCAAATTAATTTTGCTATAATTTAAGTTTTACAAACTGGCCATCAGTATGTTAGCGGTAAGGCACTACACGCCCGTGTCCGTGATTAGAGTTCCGTGTTCAAAATGTTCTGAATTATGACGAATAGAGTTCGGAGGTAGTGCGTAAGCTTCCCTATAAGAAGTACTACGGAACCGAAATTTCACGAACACGGATCGGATGTAGTGCGTAACCGCCCTTATTGTGTTGATTAACCTTTTTAGGACCACAGACAGATCATATATCACGACTACAATCTTCTTCTTATGTTTCAGAACGATTCTGCGATGTGACGCTGTACTGCTCCCCCAGCTTCGCCACCCAGGTGGCCGGCAAAGACACCGTCGAGCCGCAGAACATACGGGGAGTCTCATTAAGAGCTCACAGGTGAGATAACCAAACTATACTGTGATTGTTTATTTCGTAGTCTAAACCACGGGGTCTCATTGCTAAGAAAGAAAATCTGGTTCAAATAAATCTCACTAGATGGCGCGATATGCACCTCGGTATCCACCTATCTGTTATTGAATGTGCGTAAAATTAACATTTTCTGGAATTGAACACAAAAATTGTATGTTCTTGTTTAATCAACTCTCCTAAGTCCTGGAGTCCAATATTCCATAAAAATTATGGAATATTGGACTCTTAATTCACATTTCAAAGATTATTAGACGGATCATTTAAAATTGATGCCAATAGATAGCGCATTTTTTTATTTCTGAGGCATTCCACTCGATTGTTAAAATTTGCATTGTAACACATTTTGGTGCAAAAAAAAAACTGTAAAAACTTGCAAATAAATACTAGAAAACAAACCTTCACTGTATTTAAAGAAAAAAACATTCACGAACCTAGTAAACCCTTTTACTTGCAAGTCGCTGCTAACACCATCTATCTATCACCGTGAAACAGAACCGAATGCGTTCGATCTACAAAAAATTGCCAGAATAAGCAGTCGAAAAACGCTAGTTACGTCGGCACGGTCTTTGTATGGGATGAGGTATCTGTATGCTAGTATTATACTATCTGTGACTAAACTGACAGCTACCAATGACCTTATTTTTTAAAAATGTTGCAAGCGAAGAGCATATTGTTGTAGGTAAGGCTCAATCATAAGTGATTCATCGAATCGATGTGACATGACTCCTCAATTTATTTTTACTAATTGGCGTAAATAAATGTTATATGTATATAAACGGAATATATTTAAATATAACAGTATTCATACACATAGTACATGAACTTTTATTGTGTTAAATATGAAATCAACAATAAAATAAATGCAATCGATAAAATGAAGTCTGACATAAATGAGTAGAAACTAAATATGGGCCGCTAGTTTCTAAACAATTTTTTTTATGCCGTGAAGTAATTTTATTTTCGATCTACTTCGATTTTCGATTAACTTTCGATCACTCAGGATAGTGAGGGTACGACACTATTTTAATGTAACGATAAAGTGACAACCCCCCAAATGTCAGTTTAGTCTACGAAACTAAAAATCAGAGTATATATTAATACTACTATATGCGCCGTCGGTAGGTACATGGTGGACATCCATACTCATATATATCCGGGCATCGAACTGGGCTTATCCCAGTTGTAAACGACCCTTTGTGCCTATTGGTCTTGTTTGTTCTATCTTCTGCTTGATAAGGAGGGAATTGGAAATTTGTATATTTTCTCACTCCTCCGTTATTCTTTTTTGATTAATTTCGTTGCGGGATCCAAGACAGTTAAATTTATTCTCCGGGACTTCGTCGAGCTTCATTGGTTCGGCGCTTTTCTGATGGTCGCCGATGTTGATTCTAGCTCTCAGGAGTTGCAGTGGTTTGGGAATAGTGCGGTGGGATTGTCCCAATAAAAAAAAAACACACTAAACGTTTTGAGAATACTTGCATTGTGCGTACAGCTAATGAGTTGAATTCCCTGTCAGAGTCTGTGTTCCCCGATAGCCTAGAGCCTAGACCTAGGAGTCTTTAAGTCAAGAATGAATAGGTTACTTCTAGGCAAGCGTACTTCAACTTCGACCACATCATAGCTAACCATCAGGTGAGATAATGATCGAACGTGAATAGGTATGTCAATAATAATAATAATAAAACTGAGGAAGGAAGTTAACCCAGTAAGATTCTGGCCGTACTTCCGGGCAGTGGCGGCTGGTGGACCATATAAGCAGTAGTGCACTTTACCAGCTCACCACGGTATCAAATGTGAAATCGGTAAAAATTCACAGGGGCCTATGTAAATCGGAAAACCATCTCGCTAGCGACTTCTAATTCGACGCCAACGCCATCTAGTTACGTCGTTGTACAACTTGACCAAAAATTTAACATTTTGTTGACCTGATGGGTGACTATTGATCATTAACAAGTTGTATTATAAATAACAACATTTCGTCTATACTAGGTATTTTTATATTTTATAAATTAAATCGATACGCCGATTTTTTTTCGCAGCGGAATGTTTTATCACCTTTTTTTATTAAAATCTGGTATTGACTGAATAATATTTGTTTCAATGGTGAGCACAGAAAGTACATTTAACCTGTCCTGAGACATGGTGTTTCTGAGAAACATTTTAATTCACTTTAGTGTCGAAAACTCACACATATTGTCCCACAACTCAGTAAGTATATAAAAAAAAACAATAGAAATTAGAATATAGAAGTAACTAAAAGCCGCGATCAATTGCAAAATTGCAAGCTGCGCACTGTGTCCAAAAAAAAGTAAACAAATCCCGCGCCCGCCACATTTCCCACCCGCGTAATGTTCGTGAATTTCGTTCGTCTAACTTCGCCCGCTCTCGGTAATCTTAGGCTCGCTGGGACGGCGCACGAGAGTGTCGTATTTTGCCGTACATTTTCTATTGAACTATCTCTGTCTCACGCGCCAGGCGTTTTCGCTCGTGTCTCATAGAAGTTGTATGAGCACTTGCCGTGCGCTGTAGTCTAGCGCACGGGGATTATTTTTTTATAGCAATATACGTCTTATTACTTAAGCAAAGAGCTTAAATTGGTTCGTCATAATTTCGTTAATATTGAATAGATCGTTTATCAGATATTATTAAACATTTATATCTTTTTTTCTAAACCTGTTAAAATCTGGCAGTTCAGCGCACGAGTGAACTTAAAGTACAGCCGCCTCTGCTTCCGGGATTGTCCTGATAGCCGTGGTATACCTCTCCACTCCTCAAGCACCTCCGGATATGTTGCCCCTTTGGCGATACGTCACTAAAGTGCTAGTGACTCTTTATGGGGGCCCATTAATTCAGCCGTGAAGTTCAACAGTGGTCGGGCAGGGGCCGGTAGTCCTCCTATAGTTTTGGGCAATTGATCCACTAAACCTACCAAATCCATCACATCATCAGCCTATTAATGTTTCCACTGCTGAGACACAGGCCTCCTCTCTGTGAGAGGGTATGGGTAATCCACCGTGTAATCCACCACGCAGGCCCAGTGCGGGTTGGTGGATGTCACATGTCTTCGAATTTTTGGTTCTAGGACATGCCGGTTTCCTCACGATGTTTTCCTTTACCGTTTTGAGAGCAGTGGTGATGAAATAATTTACACAAAGTAAAGCGCGTGCCTGGGCTCGAACCCACGACCTACAACTTGTAAGTCGCGGCCGATACCACCGGGCCAGCACTGCTCCATCCATAGCTTAATATATTTTTTCTCCATAATTTGCAATAGATTTGCACCAACCGGGGGTTGTCCTTGGGTGCAGTTGCGTAGTGCATGCAAGGATAATCGTCTTTTATTTTTTTATTTTTTTTATTTTGACCATCCATCTCACCTGATGGTAAGCGATGATGTGGTCGACGATGGAGCACGCTTGCCTAGAAGTAACCTATTCACTATTGACTTAAAGACCTCTAGATTGTAGCTATCGGGAAACACAGACTCCGGCAGAGAATTCCACTCCTTAGCTGTACGCATAATAAAAGTATCTATCTTGAAATACAACCTCCAGCAAGGATGCCCACACCTAAGTATGTTAGCACATTGAAATTAATCCCAAAACGTTTTACACAGCTTTCATAATCACAGCCACATCAGAGGAGGATAATATTAATTATAAATTTGACGTGATATTAATAAACACCGCAACTGGGTCAGCCTGCTATAGACTTACTGAAAATCAATACATGAGCGAATACCCCGCAAGCTTATGTGTGAAATTTTACGGGAGTGAAGTGCTTTATACTATAGCATGCCTGTATCGGCTAAGGGGTAGGTAGTGATGTATCATCATCATCACATCATCAGCCAATTAATTTTCCCACTGCTGGGACACAGGCCTCCTCTCTGTGAGAGGGAATGGGCCGTAACCCACCACGCGGGCCCAGTGCGGGTATGGTGGATGTCACATGTCTTCGAATTTTTTGGTTCTAGGACTTGCCGGTTTCCTCACGATGTTTTCCTTCACCGTGGTGATGAAATAATTTACACAAAGTAAAGCGCCTGCCTGGGTTCGAAACCCGCGACTTGCGACTTGTAAGTCGCGGCCGATACCACTGAGCCACTGCTCATCATCATTTCAGCCTAAAGATGTCCACTGTTGGACATAGGCCTCCCTGACTACTGATGATGAGATGTATGATACCGTCCTAGAGTGTCATTATATGACATTCTATCTTCTGCGTCGTATTAATGATTCCAAAATTAAATACGTTTTGACCAGAATTCAGTTTTGAGCAGAATTTGTTTGTATACGTTTCGCCCACAGACATAGATCTAACTAGATAAGGCAAGCCCCTCCATCTGTATGAAAACCAAGCGTGCCACTGTTTCACACACAATTTAAAAACAAATTTACTTACCAACGAAAGAAAACATTTTCAATGCCTCGGCCAACTTTTTCTATACAGTCTTTACAGCTCAATACGATACCGTATTGATTTATTAATTAGGCATGTTTCTAGATTTCGGTGGATTTCCGGTGCCGATAATGCTAAATGAAAGCTCAAAGTAAGATCATTGATCGTAATTTTACTCCTTTTTTTGACACGCGAACTACATAGGTACAATCGCGTCATCTATACTCCATTTGAAATAACATTAGACGTCTTTACAACTCCTTTTACAGTCCGTTCAACCGATTTTGAGTTCTATCTCGTACATATAAGGATGACATAAAAAGCATAAACCTGTTACCAAAACCAACTGTTTATTATAGCTTCCATTTGTCGTATCACCAACGCAATAGAAGTCAAAATCGGTTGAACGGGCTGTAAAATGGGCTAATTAAATGTCTAATGTTATAGTAAATGGAGTTTAGTTAGATTTATATCTGTGGTGTATACGTTTCGCCATGCAGCCTAATGCTATTAACCGGTCTTGAATCCTATTACTGGGCTGCTTTTGAGAATTTCCTATCGGAATAACTCGATAATCTGCGGCTTTACACTATAAAATCTATGGTTGCGCCCTCGTTCAGTGGCGTCCTCCTGACTGCTAATAGAATACTGTGATATATTACTATTTGATCTGACAAACATAGTGGCGATTCTTGTCAAATCAAGGTTCAAAGGCTTTTAAAGCTTTTGGTGATAAGCCAGTCTACCATCGCTTGCGTTTTAGAAATCCAAGTAATCAACCAAAGGGCAATAGAGAGGGCCATGCTCGGAGTTTACTTGCGTGATTGAATCAGGAATTTAGAGATCCGCAAGAGAACCAAGTTTACCGACATAGCCCGAAGAATTGCCAAGTTAAACTTAAGTGGCAGTGGGCAGGGCTCGCAGATCGGATCGTCGATTGGGCCGAAAAGTTCTGCAGTGGCGACCGCGAATCGGAAGACGTTGCGTTAGAAGGCCTCCCACTAGTCAGACCTGCACAATCGGGCTGCTGGTGAGGAATGCGGGAATCCGCTGGATGGGAGACGCATTGGATCGGTAATGTGACGACGCTTAGGGAAGGCCTATGTTCAGCAGTGGACGTCTTTCGACTGATATTATGATGAAGTAACCAACGAACTATTCGAGAACAAATATAATTAACCAATGGGTTTGGTAGTGTTATTAACATTAAGAAATAAGTTGCCAGTATTTTAAAACTGATATTGCCCTCTCACAGAGAGGAGGCCTGTGTCCCAGCAGTGGGAACATTAATAGGCTGATGATGATGTGATGATTTTAAAACGGGGTCACAGATATAAGGCAGTGTTAGATGACATATTTAAGGAGAGGCCCGCCGCGAAGTCCCTGTCAAATTATGTAAGCCAGCCCGCGAAATGCTGTGCCATAGTTAAATTCTAGTTAGATAATTAATTGGAGTTTCTTGTCTGTTCTTCTCCACGTAGGCTTTTTTCGAACGGATGGTAGAATCACTATATTAAGATCCAGCCTTAGTTGTCCCCCCAGCGACCCCCTGAGCCGAGGTTCGACCCCACAGGGGGTAGCCCTCAGCGTTGTCGCTTAGGTTTAGTTTTTTTAAGCCTGGCTGGAGGCTAAGAGATTAGTCTCCACAGGGAAAGACCGGAAGACTGGTTAAGCAGTAGATGATCACTTGATTGAACTGCGAGACGCAAGGTATTAAAAAAAAAACAATGTAATTTAGGATCCGTTGACTAGCATATACGCGCTGTAACGCAACTAGCGCAACTTTTTCAAGGCAAAACGCGTGTATCAAAAGAGCTCTTGTGCTTAGATCTTAGGGTTCAAGCAGGATCGAGCTGATGGATCACTCAATCCAATAATTCAATCCCACTTTGGAGGTATGCGGAATGGGGAGTAAAGTCTCGCAACCTCTATTGAAAAGAGAGAATCCTCCGGCTAGACGGATGTTTTGTCTAGTCCGGGAAAATGTCCAACGATAGTTGTCGTACATTTGTTTGTGATGCAGGATCCGTGGACGTCAGGTATTTTTTATTAGTTCGTCTCAATCCAATAATTCAATCCCACTTTGGAGGTATGCGGAACAGGGTGTGAAGTCCCGCAACATCTATTGAAAAAAAAAGTTAATTAAAAAAATCAAAAAACCCGACTGCTTAAAAAGCAAACTAAAAAGACGTAAACAAGAAGAAAATCATGCTGTGCAGTCGGAGGATACATATTCGCGAGCTGGCGGACCAAAACCAGATGTAAGTTTGGAAAAAAAAAAAAAAAACCCCACAAAATGGCGCCCAAAAGCCGCCATTTTTGTTTTTCCAATTTTAATGTAGTCAGTGACACTCGCAGGATTAAGACGTATCGATTGACGTAAGAATCATCAAAATCGGCGCGCGTTTGGTCTCTAGAACGCCACATAGGAACATACATACATAGACTGATAAACACATTACCCTCCTTCGGCAGTCGGGTAAAAAGGAAGATCCTCCTACAAGACGGGTGTTGTGTCTGGTCCGGGAAAATGCCCTACGATAGTTGTCGTACATTTGTTTGCGATGCAGGATCCGTGGACGTCAGGTCATTAGTTCGTGGATTACACCACATTTCCTTAAATCCCTATTAAAACAATCTTCCAATCTCTTCAGGGTGGTGCTAGCAGCATGCTCCGAACTCCTGGGCGCGTTGCTGGGCGCACACGAGTCGCAAGGCGAGCCCGTGCTGGTCATAGACGGCGCGGAACCAAGGCATCTGAGGGCCTTGCTCGACTACATGTACACTGGAGAGATGAATGTGCATCATGTGAGTATATCTTTAAATTTCAGTGAGTAGTTCTTCTAGAGGGGCTCATGGCTATAGAACTGTGTGTAACAACTGCACAGGTTGATCTTCAATTTTAAGCAACGCTTGCCGACTTCAGTCCGTGGATGGGTGACCACCTGCAAATCGACAGGCACGTTTTTCGACGAGTCTCGTTACGTAGAGTCCAAAAACAAATAATAGTTAATTATTCTTGTAGATCATCTCCGTGCTTCGGGGTGAAGCACAGTAAGCCGTTAGTCCCGACTGTCATTGATAGACTGGTGTCAGATATTCGGGCTACCTGTAAAGACTGATTACAGGTAGCCCGAATATCTGACACCAGTCTTGACAAGGAGTGTCGTGTTTTCCAGTTACTGTGTTTTTAAGGCTAGATAGGGAATCGCTCCATGTTCCATAGGTCGCTGGTTTATATCCGGCTCGAAGGACCAATGTTTCCTTCTTGACTGTATTGTTGATAGATTGGTTGGATGGAAATGACTTGCTAGATTCAATGAACTTTTACTTTTCTCTGATATTATTACTGAAAACGTGGTGGTACATGGAGCACCCAACGGGCAGAGAGTCAGCTTGACGTTTCTTTATAACAGATAAAAAAATACAACTGATAAAAAAAAGAAAATAAGTTTGTGTTGCTATAAACAATAAACGACAGCAATATATAACGGTTAGGATACGCTATAAGATTCCACCTGTTAATATAATAGTTGTGGCGTTCTAAAAGTGCTGATTGGTCCAGCCTTATTTGAATAAACTACTTTTGAGTTGACGCCAATAACACCCTGAACTGATAGGTGGAGATGGTTGTGGTGAGATGAGTTCACAAAGATCTCTACTACAAAATTATTAACGATTGTTTTTTTGTTTTCAGTCTCAGTTAGCCAGTCTGCTAAAGACTGCCGAAGAGCTTCGGATCAAGGGCCTTACAGACATACGGTGGAACAATAAGGATGAACCTCCTGATTCTGAAGCAGGTATGTCAGCAGACATCATCTATAGTAATCTTATGAAGAAATGAAATTGTTTCTTCTTTTGTAGAAGTTAATCTCGATCTATATAATGATCGATTACGAAAATTCTCACACTGATAGGAGGCTGTACTATCGGTGAGGGCTATAGGCCGCGTAATGGAATGGAAACGAATGTTTGCAACGAAATTGTACATAGCTTAATGGACTTTATGTCAATTGTGTAGCGTACAAACTAAATACGAGCCGAAAAAGCCTCCCTGTAGTACAATTAAACCATTTCACATCGAATTATGGCTTTATTCATTTAAAAATTCAACATGCTTTTCGTATAGTATTGACACAGTATAATATTATGACAAGTTGACAGTGTTGTCAATCAAGTATTAAAACTGGCTTGCTACATCAAGGTCGCATATCACCACATTCTCCCGTGGTTAAGAAGTGACATAATCTTCAAAATAAGACGGAGGTCGGCGCTCTCTTGTCGAACGACGAGGTGCAGGGCTTTGCGAAATGGGTTCTTGATTACTACTGGTTGGATCAATAGAAACTTGAACTTCTGGTTCATTAGATTCTGCAGAAATCCAACTTGAGTCAGATTCTATCTCATGATCTTCAGTATCAGATGAATCATTTCCCGTAGGCGCCAAGTGACGGTTCGAAACTACTAACTCTCGGCCATTTCGTAGCCTTACGTGAGCATGCAGAGGGTTGGCCTCGACTAGCTCTACCTCTTCGACGATTGGGTCATACTTGCTTTTCCTTGCATTGTTCCTTAACAGTGCCCTCGCCGCCTCTGAAAGCCATGTTGGCATTGATTGTCCGTTTGAAGATCTGCGAGGATGAGTGAACATCCGCTCATGAGGTGTACATCCAGTCGCTGTGCACAATAAGGATCGTATGGAGTGGAGCGACTGATCGAGGACTGTCTCCCAGCGACTGATTGGCAGATTCAGTGATTTTAACGAGAGTTGCACAGTTTTCCAAATAATTCCATTGTATCGTTCAGTTTGGCCATTGCCTTGAGGGTTATATGGCGTTGTATAGCTAGTTGCTACACCAATACCGTGAAGAAAATCTTTCAACTCTGCTGATACGAATGCGGTTCCTCTATCAGAGTGAACGTAGGTCGGTATACCGAATAATGCAAATAATTCCGATAACTTCTTTTTAACAGTTTCTGAGCTCACATCAGAGCAAGGAAACGCAAAAGGAAACCTGGAGAATTCATCAATTACAGTCAGTATGTAACGGTTCCTTGCAGTTTCACAGGGCAATGGACCCTTAAAATCAATTGCAATCCTTTCAAATGGAGCAGTTGCTTTAATTAATGTCCCCTTCGTTTTAAGAAATCTTGGTTTTATTTCAGCGCAGACTGTGCACGATCCCGTGATTCTCCTGACATCATCAACTGAGTATGGTAAATTTTTAGCTCTAACCCAGTGAACCATACGAGTTATTCCGGGATGACACAAATTCTTATGTAGTTCGAGAAGGTTTTCAGTGCTTGAGTGTGTTGATGCTGTTACATTAGCTCTTGAGAGAGCATCAGCTACGATATTGTCCTTGCCTGGGCGATATGTAATATCAAAACTATAGCTTGAAAGTTCTAGTCGCCATCGCTGTATCTTGTCATTCTTTATTTTAGAGCTATGTTTTTGGTCAAACATGAAAGATACAGATTTTTGGTCAGTAATCAGTTGAAATGTTTTACCCAAAAGATATTGTCTCCATTTCCTAATAGATTCAACAATAGCCGCTGCTTCTTTCTCTATTGCAGAGTGATTGCGTTCATGAATGCTTAGAGTCCTTGAAAAAAATGCTACTGGTCTTCCTTCTTGAGTAAGTGCAGCAGCTATGGCATGGTCAGATGCATCAGTTTCAACTGTAAGTTGTGTCTTGGGGTCAATAACGTTGATAGCTGACCTGGCTATTTCTACTTTAAGCGATTGAAATGCTTGTATAGCTTCAGGCGATAGTGGGAATGTCTCTGATTTTGCCAAAACTTTTATTTTGTCCGAGAATTTTGGGATCCATTTAGAATAATGTGCAAAAACACCCATGGCCCTTCGAAGTGATGCTCGGTCATCAGGTGTTGGCATATCCAAAAGTGGGCGAAGTCGCTCAGGATCCGGCTTGATTACGTTGTTGCAGATATTACAGCCTAGCAAGTTTATTTCTGCTTTTGAAAATTCGCTTTTCTGTAGGTTCAGAGTTAAGTTGTACCGAGTAGCAACTTGTTGAAATAAACGTAGTTTTTCATCGTGATCAGCTTGGTCAGATCCGCAAATTGTTATGTCATCTAAATAGGCGTATACGCCCTGTAAGCGTTCTTTTTCTATGATAGAATTGATAGCTCGTTGAAATGCTGCTACTCCATTTGTTACATCAAACGGTATGCGTCGAAATTGGTACAAATTTCCGCTTGCTTCAAAAGCTGTATATTGTTTTTCGTCTTCTAAAATCGGAATTTGGTGGTAAGCACTGCGTAAATCAATTTTGCTATATACTTTATGTTTGGCTACTTTTGAAACGATCTCATCCAGTCGTGGCAATGGATAAGCGTCAAGTTGTGTGTACCTATTTATTGTTTGCGAATAATCAATGACCATTCTTTTTTTGTGATGTTCACTTGACGTCACAAGAACTTGAGCTCTCCACGGCGAAACGCTTGGCTCTATAATCTTGTCTTCTAGCAGTTTTTGTATTTCCGCTTCGATGAATATAGTATCTGAATCAGAGTGCCTTCTAGATTTAACAGCGATCGGCTTCATAAAAGGGAGTAGGTTTGTAAATAGACCGACAGGTTCGATTTTCGCTTCGGACAGAACACATAGTTTCAGTGCTGGCTTAGAACCACCAAATCGCATCTCTAAAGCTTTGTGGTTCTGCAGGATATCATGTCCAAGAATTATATCTGAGCATAGCCCATCCATTATCATCAGAGAGGCGTCGATTTTTTGATTTTGTATGGTCATCTTCAATGAGCATGATCCATTTACTTCGGTGCATAAGTTAGACGTTGCCATTGTGATCTTCTGCTTGCAGGGAGCGATGTCAAGTTTACATATATCAACAAGGCGTCGATCAATAAAACTGGCTGTACTACCTGTATCGATAAGTGCTCTAGCTGTCGTCTTCTCGTTTATAACAACTGGTATTGTAGCTCTTCGCAGATCTGCAGCCGATACTATGCAAGAAAAGGTATGTGACGATGTGGACATGGAATTGGTGGCATGCTCCTCTTCTAATGTCTCACTTGCTGCTGCTCGAGGCCTTTTGCTGAAACAAACTTTAGCATAGTGACCTTTTTAACCACAGTTTGTACAAATTGTGTTATATGCCGGACACTCGGAGCGAGGATGGCGCAGTTTACCGCAAAAATAGCATGTTTCTTTTCTTGCAGGAATTCTCGAAACAGCTGCAGTATTATCAGTATGACTTACGATTGGCATAGTGTCTCGTCGGTAAGAATTGTTTTGATTTTGTGCCATTTCGAGTGATCTTGCTTGTTGGTAAGCTGTATCTAGAGTGAGTGTACTGTTCTCTAAGAGACGTTGTCTTATTATTGATGACGATAGCCCTGCGATGAAGGCGTCTCGTACGTATTCGTTCTCATTTTCTTCAGCGCTCACTGATCTAAAATTACAATTCTTTGCTAACTGTTTTAAGGTTTGAACGTATTGGTCGATTGTCTCCCCAGACTGTTGATGACGTTTTGCTAGATGATGCCGTGAGTATACTTCGTTTATTGGTTTTAGAAATATCCCATCTAGTTTTGCTAAGGCTAAATCAAAGTCCTTTATGTCTTGTATCTGGCGGTATAGCGATGGCGAAATGTAATTGACAAGTAGTTGGTACTTGTGTTGACTTACAGAACTGCCCTTGGTTGTATTTGATTCTATTGCTTGAACAAAGTTGGTAAAAGTTTGCTTCCAATGAGTCCAGTCAGATGATTGGTCCGAGCTTGATGTCGGATCCGCTTCGAACCGATCGGGCTTTAGATATTTTTGTCCATAGTTTCAGCAATAATTTTAAATGAATAAATTGTAGTACAATTAAACCATTTCACATCGAATTATGGCTTTATTCATTTAAAAATTCAACATGCTTTTCGTATAGTATTGACACAGTATAATATTATGACAAGTTGACAGTGTTGTCAATCAAGTATTAAAACTGGCTTGCTACATCAAGGTCGCATATCACCACACTCCCGCTTCAGGCAGAGTGGGAGAAATCATTTGATAACTTCCCATAATAAAAACAAAATTGCTGCCGATATGATATTGTTTTTTTCTTTTTAAAAGCAATAGGTTCTGCCTCTATTGCATGAGTATTTACCTAAAGTTATCTCTAAACAACCCTCTAGAGAAAACACACAGTGATTAATTTAATTTATGACCCACTAGCTTCTGCCAGCGGCTTCGCCCGCGTGACAATTGTTTTATCATCCCAAGGGAACATTATACCGGGATAAAAAGCCTATGTGCTATTCCAAACTATAATCTATCTCTATGCCAATTTTCATCCAGATTCATTTAACTGTTCTGGCGTGAGTAACAAACATACATCCATGTAAACTATCACATTTTTATTATTAACTAGCTTCTGTCAGCGGCTTGGCCCGCGTGAAGGCCGAAAATTATCCCGAGGGAACAAAAGTATCCCGGGATAAAAACGTATCCTATGTGCTATTTCTGACTAAAATCTATCTCTGTGTCAAATTTCATCCAGATCGGAATTTCATTCAGCCGTTCTGGCGTGAAGAAGTAACAAACATACAAACACACTCACAAACTTTCGCCTGTATAATATTAGTGTGATATAATTTGAATATTATTCGCAGGAATAGTAACAACAGCCACAGCCACAGCGACCCCGACCGACCCAAAGCCGTTAGAGAAGCACCCTGAACCGAGGCAGGCGCCGAGGCAGTCGCCCAAACTGTCACCGAAGCACGCGGACGTTGAACCCGAGCCGAGGCCCGCGAGAAGAGACGACTACAGTGATGGAGAGGCAAAGCATGGCAGAGAAGAGAGGTTTAATGTTAATGGTATGTGGCAGTGTTAAATAGTTAGTATTGTTTATTTTTGTAATCCTACAGAGAACCAACGAGCCAACGTAGCTGGTAGCTGCAGCCTTTTTTAGGGACCCTGCGGCACGCCAACGGATGCTGAAGCGTGCCGACGCATACAGTGGCAGGCCAACGGGTACTGCAGCATGCCGACGGAAACTACTGCATGCCGAAGGATATTGCAGCGTGCCGACGGAAACTGCAGCATACCGAAGGATGCTGGAGCAAGCCGACGAATACTGCGGCATGCCGACGGATTCTGCAGCATAACGACTGATGTAAAGTCAAGCCGACTGATGCTGAGTCAAGCCGACGGATGCTGCAGCATACCGAAGGGTGCTGGAGTAAGCCGACGGATTCTGCACAATGCCGACGGATCCAGAAGCATGCCGGCGGATACCGCAGCATACCGACGAATGCTGAAGCAAGCCGACGGATACTGCAACAAGCCGACGGATACTACAACATGTCGACACATTCTGCAGCATACCGACGGATGCTGAATCAAGCCGACAGATACTACAGCATGCAGTCGGTTTCTGCAGCATACCGACGGATGCTGCGTAAAGCCGACGGTTGCTGCAGCATGCCGGCGCATACATTGGCATGCCAACGGATACTGCAGCATGCAGACGGGTTCTACAGCATACCGACGGATGCTGCGTAAAGCCTACGGTTGCTGCAGCATGCCGACCGATACTGCAGCATGCCGACGGATACTGCAGCATAACGACGGAAGCTGAAGCTAGCCGACGGGTACTGCAGCATACCGACGGATGCTAAGTAAGCTGACGGATACTACAGCATGCCTACGGATACTGAAGCGTACTGACGGATGCTGAAGTATACCGACGGATGCCAATCAAGCCGACGAATACTAAATCATGCCGACGGATACTGCAGCATACCGAAGGATGCTGAAGCAAGCTGACTGATTCTGCAGCATGCCGACGGATGATTCCGTATGCTGACGGATACTGCAGCATGCCGAATGATCATTCGGCATTCCGACGGACCGATAAGAAGGCCACTGGGGCCTGACGATATTTCAAATAGAATCAACATAACTTAAAACCATAGTTATTTTACGCGCTTTTGCATTCCTTTGTTTAAAATGGCAAATGACTTTTGCACCACCCACCCAGTAAAAATAACTGTTACTGTGTTTATTCTTTCGGTCTGTATTTCTGGTAAAGAACCCCATTCCTGTACGAGGTGGCTTACTGCATGTTCTGCCAGCAAAAGTTCCATGCATGGTTCTACTACTAAATATGTTTTGTTTATATTTTGCTTTTGTATGCGTTGTCATAAATATTGATCACCAGAGCACGTAGAACACATAATTAATACTATATGATTTTTATTATTTACAGGCGGCCCACCCCCTCTAATCAAGCTACCGATTAAAGAAAAATTAAGTCCTATCAAGAGAGAACATTCAGACTCGTAAGTATATTTATTTATTTATTTAGACTTCATGCACAAAAAAAAGGTACAAAGGCGGACTTAATGCCTTAGGCATTCTCTACCAGTCAACCAAGGGTGGTGAAGAGATATCAAGGCAGGTGCATTGTTTAAACAATTTAAAAAGAAAAAAAGTTGTTATTAACATACTAAAATAGGTAAAATACACGTACATATATATTGAAATATAATATATACTTATATAAATATATATTTATGAAGTAACATAAAAGAAGAAAGTGAGATGACTCTTCTTAGTTGTGCTGAAAATAAATCCTCAATTTCCGCTTGAATGCAAACCGACTTGTGGCCGTCCTGATCTCGAGAGGAAGCGCGTTCCAGAGAAGAATGGACTGAATATTGAAGGAAGAGTGAACAAAATCAGTAGTATGAGAAGGACAAAGCAAGAGGAGATTATTGGAAGAACGCAGAAAAAGTAAAAACGCTTACAGCAGTTTATTTTATTGACTAAGCGGTTCCCCGACGCGAGTACGAGGTTTATTTTTTTCCTTTTTTGAGGATTTTGTGTCGGGGTTTTTTTGAAATTTGTAATTTAATTTTTATTTCATGGTTATTAAACTACATATTGCGAAAAAACCAGATTCCAAGAGTAAAATGCGGATAACTTTTGAACGGCTAAGCCGATTTTGATCAAACATATCTAAGGACACTCTCGATAAAGTCACCTTTCAAACAACAAAATCGAAATCGGTTCATCCGTTTAGGAGTTATGATGGTACAGACAGATACACAAACACAGGTACACACGCAAACTTATACCACCACCAATTTAGCAGTCCTTTTCAAGTATAATAAGTATATTATTTTATTTTCAGAGACAGTCCCAGCCCAAAGCGACAGCGGCTACCGAGTGCAACAGAACACACGGACGATGAGACGCTAAATCCTATGCCCAGTATTATTAAATCGTAAGTTATTTAAGTTTTAACACTACTTTAAAAAAAAAAATGCCAGTGGAATTATAACGACGGCTCGAACTATTTTGTGCGCGGGGTTAAAATGCATGCTATCTGGTGCTGTCATGAGCAGTAAGAAGCTAGTTCGCGTACGAATTAGCACTTTTGCAAGTTTGTAGCGAAATGGATGATGATTTAGGACGAAAACGAGCACGCGAAATTTTATAAACAGACCTTTGGGAATATGGGTATCATGAAAAAATTACTAAATGTATCTGTTCAAAATAAAATTATTTACATTGTTGAACTACTAATCTATCCCTATGGTGACTGTTTTGCAATTTTTTTGAGGTATTTATTTGCGCCCAAAGATGCGTTAAAATTAGTGTTGAAATATGGAACGTCCGACGCTCATAACTTTCAATTATATGTTTTATTACTTTTTTGATTCCAAAAAATGATATCATTTTTTATTTTGAACGTACATCGTCAAACAGTGGAGTAATCGCTAGACTACGTTTGTCTGTAAGAATGATAGTCGATCATGCAATCTTAAGATATAATCAGTTCATAAAAAATAATAATCTTATATATAAAATTTTCGTGTCACAATGTTCGTTCCCGTACTCCTCCGAAACGGCTTGACCGATTCTCATGAAATTTTGTGAGCATATTGAGTAGGTCTGAGAATCGGCTAACATGCCCCTAAGTGGGTAGGGTAGGGTAAGTAGGTAGGGTAGGGTAGGTAGGGTAGGTTAGGTAGGGTAGGGTAGGGTAGGTAGGGTAGATGAATGTTTGGTGTTTTTATGGCAAAACAAAGTTTGCCGGGTGAGCTATTTATGTTATAAACTTTGAAAGGTGAATTGTAGCCTCATAAAGTGTTCTCTGGTCATTCGTGATAATGCATCTTAGGATAAGTGCATTTTGTTAAAAATAAATGGTAAATAAAGATCTTTGAAAATGTGTCTGTGTGTGTGTGTGTATGTTTTAAGTAATCAAATGGTGTACCAAGTATCCATATGAAATTGCTTGGTAAAAAATTGGTACTTATCTATGACAATTTCACTTTTTAGTTCCTCATGCAAATAACCTCTGATCTTGCAACATAAAGAAAAAATCTCTTTTCTTTCTTTTCCAGAGAAAGCATTCAAGATTGGCAACATGGGAACTTAGTAAGTATTTCGTTTAAATATTTGTATAGATAACGGAACGCTAATATTTGATAGTAACAATACGTCCCAGTAAAATATTAGCGTTTCTACATTTATATTTTGAACGTACTTAAGATAAATTGCCACGATTTCAAAAATAATCCTTATTAATATTGTGTTTTACCTTCTTATTTAACGGATATATGGACAAACTAAGACGGATACTTGGCCAACCTTAACCGAATATTTAGTATTCGATTTTAGTAATCAGCAGTATATTTTTTTTGGCACAAGTCGATAAATTGTAAGAAACATTGGATTTATTTTATTTTTAGTGAGTTTGTTTTTGCATAAATAGTGGCTTTGATTGGTACCTAACCTAATGCCTGGAAATTGTTTGGGTGGTAATGAAAAATAAACATAGTGTATTTTAGTAAATATCTGTCCAAGCCTTCAAGTATCCGTCCAATATCCGGCCAACCTTCCCACCACCACTAAAACCAACTGTAGATTCCCTGCTCTTCTATAGCGAGTGTATGAACCCCAAGATATCAGTGCCAAGTGCGTTGTCTGCTAAGGCATGCGGTCGGCGTCCAGCAGCCTAATTGCGTAAGTGAATTCGGCAAGGCAAAGGGTTTGACCCCATCAATCGGCCAATCACATAGACGGAAATCCACATCGCGTCTTTCATCTCGCATGTGATTGGTCGATTGATGGGGTCAAAATTCTGCCTTGCCGAATTCACTTACGCAATAAGGCTGCAGGTGATGATGAGTGGGCGGATACATGGCCCATCTAAGCTAGACATTCAGCCAATTTAAGCCAGATAGTCGCCCAAACTAAGATACTAGGCCAGATATTCAGTTAAATCAAACATAGACAATTTTTACCAAATATCCGTCCAATTCTTTAAGTATCCATCCAAATTTCGCCTAATATCCGGCCAATCTCCCCCACCACTACTAAACACAGCTGTACATTCCCTGCTCTTCTATAGCGAGTGTATGAACCCCAGGACATCAGCGCCGAGCGCGTCGTCGGCTGGGGCATGCGGTCGGCCTCGCGGTCTACCTCCAGGGACGCGTCTGATGATGAGTGGGCTGATGCTCCCGCTGATATAGGCTCCTTCTTGCATACCAAGTTGAGGGTGGACGGAGATAACAGTGCGGGTGAGTTTGTTACCAAGTGTTTTTAGCAGTACCGAGATTTTACACGTTTTTGTAAAAACGTGCAAAAAAATACTATAAAACAAATCGACAATCTATTTACAAAAAAAAAAATATTGACGGACCTAGTAAACCCTGATTCTTGATTTGTTGTTTTTTCGAATAAGTCTTTATGTTTTATGTTTTAATATGCTCCTACAAATCAGGAGACAGGTTTAGAATACTGTACCGTCAAACAAGTCTCTTCATCGCTACCTGTCTATGGTACCTCATGTTTTATCATTTTGCAACGCCGACTGCCGAAACGAAAGTTATTTTTGCACTTTTTAGTATCTTACTTTGGAAGTCGTTTTATTTTTATTTTAATATTATTTTTTAATTTTATCTTAACAAATCGATACTGTTATATTATTATTATTTATTTCAGACATAATTACAGTCCATAGTTATACATACATCAACATTATAAACAGATAAAACGCCAAAATAAAATTCATGAATAATTAAAATTTAAAACAATCAAAAACTCAACAAAAGAACTTTATGTACCGGATCAACCCTCCACGGGATTTAAACGACCAAAATTTAACGTTGTATGTGTAATCATTATCTATAACCTGTTCTATGTAGACGAGGAATCAAACGAGAGCGTCCCGACGCGGCAGTCGGCGGCAGCGTCGTCGTCGTCGTCAGCGGCGGCGTCATCCGTGTCTGCCGCAGAGCTGCGCGTCGAGCTCGCCAAGGCACAGCTGTCGCAGATCACTCTAAAACGTAAGTTTACAACATCTGCAAGACTTTTACCAACAGTACCGTAAAATAGGGTGAATAGGACTGCAGGGGTGAATGGGAACAAAACTTCAAAGGGAATTTTTACGTTATTTAAAAATTATTTGCAGCATTTTAGTAGGTACTCCAATATCTATATATATAAAAATGAATCCCTATTTCCCTTGGTCACGGCATCACGCGTTAACGGCTGGACCGATTTCGCTTATTCTTTTTTTGTTGTGTTTGTTATTGTTAGGAGAAGGATCTTACGAAAAAAACAATTGGTACCTTACCTACATAGACAGGGTAGGTATGGTAGGGTATGTAGGTTAGGGTAGGTAGGCTAGGGTAGGTAGGTTAGATGAATGTTTGGTGTTTGAATGGCAAAACAAAGTTTGCCGGGTCAGCTAGTATTAAATAATCTATATATATAAAAATGAATCCCTATTTCCCTTGGTCACGGCATCACGCGTGAACCGATTTCGCTAATTCTTTTTTTGTTGTGTTTGTTATTGTTAGGAGAAGGATCTTACGAAAAAAAAAATGGTATCTTACCTACATAGATAGGGTAGGTATGGTAGGGTAGGTAGGGTAGGGTATGTAGGGTAGGTGGTAGGGTAGGTAGAGTAGATGAATGTTTGTTGTTTGAATGGCAAAACAAAGTTTGCCGGGTCAGCTAGTATTAAATAATTATTTAAAAAACGATGCTATGTTTGAAACTACAAAGTGGTATCAAAGTTAAAATCCTAACCAAAGTTTTTTCCCATTCACCCCCGAGTTTCTAATCACCCCGTTTTACCGTTAGTCCATCGCGACCTTTCTTCAGCTTCACGCTTCAACTAGCTCCACGACATTCCGATTGTCATCGCTTCTGCCAATACGTCATCAGATTTGTCAGGGACAGCCACGTTTCCCTTTTCCTTGTGGATTCCAATCCATGGCCTGTTTAAGTATGTGATCGGTATTCAAATTAAATTTATTGCATCCATAATGTACATACAGGTGATAAATATAAGTTACAGAAAAAGTTATGGACCATGTCGGGCACAGCAACATTCTAGATACTGTTAGTGTCTAGGAGAGACGAATAGCGCTTAATATTTTCCTTTATAATTAATATTTCAGTTATCCATTTCCTATCTATCTTCTGTTATTTGGTTTAATATGTGTGTGCCTTTTTATGTTCATGTTAAATTATGAATTATTATTGATTATTAATTTATTTACTTAAATTTTTGTATTACAGTTAGTTTATTATTAACTAAATTCCTCTGGAGCGTGTAACCAAAACATCTCCATGTACGACGCTTGATCTGGCAGTCGATCGGGGTCTCGTGGCATGTCTCCAGCAGCTCTCGACGGCCACTGCTAGAGACTAAAAGAAAAGAAAGAAAATGTAGTTGCAGCCATTTGGTTAAATTAGCCAGCTAATTGGATACCTAGGCCGATAGTTAATTGAACTAGAATAATTCAACGTTTAACAACTTGGCTTATTGAAAGTCAGCCCTTTGGAGATGACTGACAAAGACTCAGCCAAGTGATTCAAATTTAGTTCAGTTTAATTCCACTACGGCGCTAGTAGTTACCAAAAAAATATGACGTTAACGGCGCAAACCGTAATTGTTATTGTTCATTCGTGGTGCAATTTTAAGTAAAATTAAAGTGTAATATTGTCAAAATAGTATGAAAACATGTAGGTGCCGATTAATACTACGTCTTCTGCAAGTTTTCGCGAAATATTTGAGTCTAAACTATCTAGTCACCCTAACCAAACGTTACAAATTCATCAATATCCAATTTAACGAAATGACTACACGACATTCAGCCATCTGGTTAAACTTTGCGCTCAATGGCTTGGCTAGTAGTCTAAACTATCTAGTCACCCTAACCAAACGTTACAAATTCATCAATATCCAATTTAACTAAATCACTACACGACATTCAGCCATCTGGTTAAACTTTGCGCTAGCCAAGTCATTGAGCGCAAAGTTTAACCAGATTACCACTAGGTCCATCAGCCATTTAATTGGATGCGGCGTTTAATAAACGGCCTAGGCGTCCATTTAGCTGGCTAATTTAACCAGATGGCTGCGACATATATATTGCCACAGAAACTGATATGCCTGTATAAACATAATCAGTCTGTAACGTTCCCAATGCTGGGACACAGGCATCATCTCTGTGAGCCGTAATCCACCACGTGGGCTTCTTAACGGCTTTTGTCACCAACTTTTATTTACGTTGAGGAACGCAAAAATAATATGAAATTGACGTCCCGTGGTAATATTGATTATGGCTATGGCAGTCGTAACTTGAGATTACTGATCATTGCACGGTCATGCTTAATATTATTAGCAATGGAAAGAAGAAAGAATTTATTTATTCAACACTAGCTTTGCCCCGCGGCTTCGTTCCCGATGCGTACCCCACAGGACCCGTTTTCGGGATAAAAATTATCATAGCCTATGTTACTCTATTGGGCGCACGGTTGGCGCAGTGGTTGAGCAATTGACTGCTGCGCTGCGTGTCGCGGGTTCGATTCCCGCACGGAACAAAAATTTGTATGACCTACAGATAATTGTTCCGGCTCTGGGTGTTTGTGTATGTGAGTTTATATGTTTGTAAACGCACCCACGATACAGGAAGAAATTCCTAGTGTGGGGCAACGTTTTTAAAAAAAAAAAAAAAAAAAATGACTCCGGAATAATGTAGCTTTTTTTTTTTTTTTTTTTTTTTATAATTTATAGGCTCGCGTTTGCCCACTATCTCGCCTGATGTTAAGCGATGATGTGGTCTACGGTGAAGCACGCTTGCCTAGAAGAAACCTATTCACTCTTGACTTAAAGACCCCAAGGTTGTAGCTATCAGGGAACAAAGACCCCGGAAGGGAGTTCCACTCCTTAGCTGTGCGCACAATGAAAGTATTAGCAAAACGCTTTGTGCGTATGGGAGGGATGTCCACCATGTACCGATGGCGCATGGCCGTACGTCTTGTAGTCCGATGATGGAAAGGGCTAGGCGGAATCAAATTGTGCAGTTCCGTCGCACACTCCCCGAAGTGTAACCGATAAAAAACCGACAGGCTGGCAACTCGGCGACGATGTTCGAGGCTCTGGAGCTTTGAGGCGACCAGTGCATCGTTGCCAATAAGCCTTTTGGCCCGTCTGTCAATCGACTCAAGTGCATCAAGCTGGTATTTGGCAGATCCATCCCAGAGGTGAGAGCAGTACTCCATGCAAGATCGAACTTGCGCTTGATACAACTTAAGCAGCTGTTCCGGCGTGAAGTATCGTCTCACCTTCGCAAGGATCCCCAACTTTTTGGCAGCCATTTGAGCCTTTGCCTCAATGTATGGGCCAAAATTAAGTGTCGATGTCAACGTTACGCCAAGAAGCTCAAGATGGTCCGTTAACGGTATGGTTACACCTCGGAAAGAAGGAGCCGGGTGAAATTGGCTCTTTTTCGCGGAGAAGAGACACGCCTGTGTTTTTGCGGCATTGAACTTGACCAGATTGGCATCGCCCCATTCGGAGACTGCCTCCAAGGACAAGTTCAAGCGTTCAACCATGGCCTCCCGGAGAGAATCTGAGGCCCAGTAGCCCGCGCGTCGGACACGTATCTCTCAGCAACAGTGCTGTCGTCTGCGTACCCAAAGGTTCCGGGTTTTAGCAGATCATTAATGTGCAGCAAGAATAATGTTGCCGAGAGCACTGACCCCTGAGGGACTCCGGCGTTGATATCTAACTGACCGGACGAGCTTTCCATAGGTGAAAGAATTTTTAAAATCCGTGAAGTAGTTTTTAAGTTTATCCATTACAAACAAACAACTAAATATTTCCTCTTTATAATATTAGTGCTAAAGTGTAGTTGACACACGCAATTGCAAAAATCATAAGTAAAATGCCTGTTTTTTATAACTTCCAGCTCCATCAGGGCCTAAGGGTGCTCAAGTGGACCCTCGGTTCACGGACGTGGTGAAGCTGAGCGATTACCTGCAGCACGGGAGACGGCCGCAGTTCTGGGAGGAGAACTACGTTCGAAGGGTAAATAATAATAATAGTTATTTTTTATTTTATTTTAGATAGGCTCGCGCTTGACCACTATAGTTCGCCTGACCCGCAGGCTTATTACGTATCTTTTGCAAGAGCAAAACGATTACGATCAAACGCATTATATCATAAAAGTCGGATTTACCTGCAGTGTAGGTATGGTACGTCCTACACAATCGTTTGCTAATCGCTCGCTGTTTGTCAAATGCTCTTATTTATAAACAAAACCGCCAACAACTCTAAAACTTTTGTATTGAATAGCAATTATTGCGCAAAAATTGCTATCGTTTTGCTCTTGCAAAAGATACGTAATAAGCCTGCCGGTCATTTCGGCCCATCCTAACGGAGATTAGCCAATTACTTCCTTATCAACGCAATGTAGTTGAATGCCAATTATAACTTGTAATTATTGTCTAGACAGACAAACTTCATTTCAACTGCACTCAGACTGCAAATTTTCAGTTTGAATGCAGTTAGTACGACTGGAATAAAACTTCAAACCGACCGTGCAGTCTGATTGCAGTCGGTGTGCAGTGGACATGCAGTTGTCATTGGAACTGCAAATTTGCAGTCGAAGTGCAGTTGAAATGTAGTCCGGCTGTCTAGAGCCTAAGCTAGATAGCTATGGAGGTCAGATAGCCTAGGATAGGATAGATGTACCCTACATACATTATTTGTAAAACATGGTTTTTAGGGTTCCATACCCAAAGTTTAAAATGAGACTAAGACTCCGCAGTCTGTCTGTCACCAGGCTGTTTCTCATGAACCGTGATAGCTAGACAGTTAAAATTTTCACAGATGATGTACTTCTATTGTCGCTATGACAATAAATACTAAAAACAGAATAAAATAAATATTTAAGTAAGGCTCCCATACAACAAACGTGATTTTTTTGCCGTTTTCTGCGATAATTGTACGGAACCCTTCGTGCTCGAGTCCGACTCGCACTTGTCCGGTTTTTAGTGTAACTAATAGCTTTGCATTAAAAATAATTTAAAGAATTTGGATACTCCTCCAAAACAACTTGGATGTTTAAAAACATTTTTACACAGAAAAATTTATAGCTAGAATTTCTTCATAATTGAAATAGCATTTGTAAATCAAAGAATATTTTGCAAACAACACTGTCCAAAATTAAGTTCAATAATGATATTCTGGCTCCGAGCGGCTGCACGGCCAGTACTGCGTTAACGTTGGAGAATAGTCCACTCCTCTTTTTCTTCTTGTCCGTTCTTCTCCATGTAGATATTTTCTGAACGGATGGTAGAATCACTTAATCAAGACCCATCCCTAGTTGTCCCCCAGCGACGTCCTGAGCCGAGGTTCGTATCCCATAGGGGATAGCCCTCAGCGTGGTCGCTTAGGTTAAGTCTTTGTGCCTGGCTGGGGATCTAGTTTAGTCTACTCAGGGAAACACGAGACGCCACACAAAAGAAAAACCTCTTTTTCTTTCTCAGCTAATGATTTCTTCTGTGTTTCCCAGGTAATGGAAGCAGTTCGCCTCAAAGAGTTGGAGATGAAGCAGGCGGCGGAAATCCTCGGCGTCAGCTATGGAACTCTTTACGGACGATACCGAGACGTGTACGGATGTATCAACAGGCCCTATCGGTGAGAAATACTAGACGCATCAAGTTTAATTAATACTCGTTGTTATAGTGTATGGGTAACATAGTAATTAGTTAGGATTTTCAATTTAATTTTCAATTTCTTACGTACAAAGTTAACGCGGCATGTAAAATGAGAAACGTCATCGGGCTTCTTACATTTTCACGATTATAGTCATAAAATTTAATTTTATCCACCTCGATTTCCTTTCAAATTGCAAACCATCTGACATTATGATTTCAGAATTACAAACGGTAGCTCATCATCCCCCAATCCTCTGACCCCCAGGGCGGTGAGAGACTTCTGGCAAGCGAAGGGTCCCTCCGAGGTGCTGGACCGGCTGCAGAGGGGAGAGATGTCGCTGGACTCTGCTGCGTCGGCGCTGGGCGTCAGCATCAATAACTTGGCTGCGCATCTGGCCGACTTTGGGGTGCCGGAGAAAGGTAAAGTCTAAGTCAACATTCATTATTTCGATTAAGCAATTAATCGGCACTTTTGGACGTCAAAAATTTAAATTACAATGTTATAATAATTGATTTTACCGTCCATTCGGAAAAGTAGCTTGTTATAGAGAAGAATAAACTCCATACATACGCTTTAAAAAAATATGTTTTTCATTTACATACATTAATTCATATAAGTGAGATCGATGCTAACACTACTATACTGTGTATAGGTATAAAGTATTACAAGCACTAATAGGTAAATTCATTCATTTGATAAATAGGAACATGGTTCTCACATACTTACAAATATTGCAAACATAGATAAATCCTGTATTATTACACCATTCGATAGTGTCGCTAATAAGGATGATATTCTGGGCATTAATGTCATACGCTTAAACTTGAGGAAAAGCCATTTTTTTACAAAATTGTCTTTTATTTTTCGTACCTCTTAAAACTAAAGTGATTAAGTAATCATTATTGTTAAAAATGATGGAAATTATTTCAATACATAGCCGGATTCGACAAATCAAGTATTTGTACCACATTCAGCAATACAATCATTTTGATTCCTCTTAGAATATTTTCTAAAGATTTTTTTCATATCATGCTTTATACGAGTCTTTGTAGATTGCCCGGTAAAAAAAAGTATTCCTATGGTCTAAATCTGTTGTTCAGCCGTTTAGTAGTGAGAAGGTAACAAACAAACAGAGCTACTTTCGCATTTATAATATTACTAGTTTTTGCCAGGGACTTCGCCGGCGTGAAAGTCGAAAATTATCCCGGGGGAACAATATGCCCGGGATAATCCTATGTGCTATTCCTACTATAATCTATCTCTGTGCCAAATTTCATCCAGATCTGTTCAGCCGTTCTGGCGTGAAGAAGTAACAAACATACACACTCCCAAAACTTTTGCCTTTATAATGTTAGTGTGGTAAAATTAGTATGTAGTAGGATTAAGCAAAATACACTTCACTCACAAGGTATGTTTAATTCCAGAATTCGAGCCGATCCCGATCGAGATGGACCCGTCCCTGAAGATGCGCTCGCGCACCTACAGCGCCGGCGCCGCCAAGACTGCGCGCAAGCAGCCGCCCGTTACTACGACCACTACTGCTACTGCTAATACTAATGTAGATAAGGTATGTTTGTTTATACAAGTTGATAGGCTTGCGTTTGACCACTATCTCGCCTGATAGTAAGCGATGATGTGGTCGACGGTGAAGCACGCTTGTCTAGAAGTAACCTATTCACTCTTGGATTAAGGATCCCTAGGCTTCGATCAAAAATATCCTAGATAAACAATCCCATAAAAAACTTATCTTTAAAACTGACGCCAATTGTGTTTAGGTAATTCTAGTTGAAATAAATATGCATTAATGCAAATTCAATCTTAACCACAATGTTTAAAGTTGCATTCACAAAACTATATACAAAAAGCAATAAAAAATAATGAGCTTGAAACAAATTTAGTCTTACACGCATGTTTTAAAGTCTATATTACAAAGTTCTAGAATAGTCGATGTTTGTTACAATAGTTGGCGCGTTGTCTAAGCAAACGTTGGTCAAACAATAATATGATTGTTTGACCAACGTTTGCGTCGACAAACGTCGTCGTCGTTTGGTAATTGATTCATATTTACTTCTTAATTCGGTTTTTACTTTATGAAAAACACTTAATAATATAAACTTGCCGAAAAAAAGATATTCCTTCCAAAATCAAGGTGTTACAGTGGTTATTTGCACAATTTTTGAAAGCACATTGCGGAATTTTTAACGTCTTAATGTTGGCTATGATTGGACCATACTAATCTATACTAATATTATAAAGAGGTAAAGTTTGTGAAATGTGAATTTGTGACGTTGTAGGGGGTAATCGCTGGATCTACTGAACCGATTTTAAAAATTCTTTCACCAGTAGAAAGCTATATTATTCCTGAGTGTCATGGGCTATAATATATTTTCCAAAAATTAGAGATCCTTATGTTAATTGCAATAATGTAACCCAAAGTAGCAAAATGTTGCCTGTAAAACTATTGATGATACATAAAAAATATTAGGTAGGCACGGTTGGCAGGGTAGAAAGGGTAGGCAGGCTAAGCAGGATAGGCAGGGTAGGCTGGGTAGGGAGGGTAGGCAGTGTAGGGAGGGTAGGCAGGGTAGGCTGGGCTGGCTTGGTAGGCAGGTTAGGCAGTGTAGTCAAGGTAGCCAGTTGACGGGAGCGAAGCCCCGGGGGTCAGCTAGTTTGAAATAAGACCACAACCGTATTTTTGGCCATATTTTTCGGCCCGTTTTTGAAGCGCTGACCGGGCATCTAGTGTATTATTAATCAAAGCCCCTAGGTTATAATATCTGTCTTGAGCATTTTTGTGCTCTTGTTGGTTCCGCAAAATGATCAAGATTTAAATATACTTAGGCAGAAACTACAGAACGCCACCTTTTATGATAATGCTTAATGTTTACATACTCTTTTTGCGTCGTTTACATTCATACATCAGCAGCCTAAATGCGTAAGTGAATTCTGCAAACCAAACAACTTGGAACCTTCACAAAACGACTTTTCGTATTGCATATTACACTCTGAAACGGAAAGGTTATGCTCCTTTCATTACCAATATTTTGACGTAGCATTGATTGTAAAAGAATGAATGAAAGCGGAAGAATCGAGATAAAACTTCACTATTGGTATTATGTAATGCAAATGTCATATATCTTCAACTCCGTAGTATCTCTAAGTAGTCTGTGTTCAACTCAAAGGTGGATTTGGAAAGCTAACGCTAGCTTTCCAAATTAGTTTCGCAATACCGAAAAAGTTGAAAGAAATGATTCTGATTCTTTGAAAGAATCGACTTGTTTCCTTTGCAGAATTCAATTACGCAATTAGGCTGCAGGTCTTGTTAACTCCCGTCGGAAAAAGAAGGGTGTTACAAGTTTGACATGCATACCTGTGTGTTTTGTCTATTCGTGTATTGGTGTATCTGTCTGTGGCATCGTAGCTCTTAAACGGATGAACCGCTTTTGTTTTAATTTTATTATTTGAAAGGTAACTTTATCGAGAGTGTTCTTAGCTATGTTTGATGTAAATCGGTGCAGCCGTTTTACTGTTTGAATCGGGGTGTTTTCGCTAAATATCGTGTCATAATTAAGTGTTCAATAGATTGGCGATCGAAGCGTGTCTGCAACTAGATAAATTATGTAGCATGCAATAAAAATGTGTCGAGGGTTTTTTAATTTTTACCCGACTGCCGAAGGAGGGTAATGTGTTTATCAGTCTATGTATGTATGTATGTTTGTTCCTATGTGGCGTTCCAGAGACCAAACGTGTTGGCCGATTTTGACGATTCGTACGTCAATCAATTCGTCTTAATCTTGCGAGTGTCACTGGCTACATTAAAATTGGAAAAAAGAAAAATGGCGGCTCTAGGGCGCCATATTGTGGGGGCCCAGTTTATTTTTTTATTCCAATACCATCGTGTGGGGTATCAAAATAACGGGTTTTAAGAGGCGATTACAAAACTATATAGTACTTATATGTTTAAGTGTACCAAATTGGAAAAAAAAATTAACTAAAATGGGGTACATATTCGCGAGCTGGCCGACCAAAACCAGATGTATCCTCCGACTGCACAGCATCATTTTCTTCTTGTTTACGTCTTTTTAGTTCGCTTTTTAAGCAGGCGGGTTTTTTGATTTTTTTAATATTTTTTTTTTACTTTTTTAAATAGCTTGGGAGACTTGACTTGCTCGCATTCGGTATGACAACACATTTTGGAAGAAAACAACTGGAAGTCCTCTACTGAGGTGGAATGACGAACTGATTAAAGCTGCGGGAATCCGATGGATGCCAGACGCATAGGAACAATCAGTGTGGCGACACATGGAGGAGGCTTATGTCCTACAGTGAATGTCTTAAAGCTGAAATGATGAATGATGATGATATTTTTAGCTAAGGCTAAAAGTACAAAATCAAAATTAGGCCACTAAGCGGCACTTTTGAAAATCAGAAATTATTATTTAAAAGTATTAATAATTTAAATTTAATAGTATAATTGATTCTACCATCCGTTCGGCAAAGTAGCTTGTTATGGAGCCTACAACCGCTTTAGTGCCGTAAAACGGTAATTTTCTAAAGTAACGGCTAGGTTAAAAAGTTAAAATAAAAATATGATTGTTTCATGTACATTATTTCTTAAACAAGGTGTTTTTGTGTAACTAATAGATTTGCTTTAAAAAAATAATAAACAACACGATATCTTTTCGCAACTTTTGGAAACTCCTCCAAAATGACTTGGATGTTTAAAAATATTTTTACACAAAAAAATTATGGCTGGCATTTCTTCATAACTGAAATAGCTTAAGTAAATCAAATAATATTTTGCAAACAAAACTGTTCAAAAAGAGGTTCAATATTGATATTTTGGCTCTGAACGGGCGCACGGCCGGTACTGCGTTAAAATTCGGGCGTATATGTCGCCTTAATCGATAAAAAAAAATAATGTGGGAACGATGTAAAAAGGCGCACGTAAAAGCGTCTAGAGTAAAACAAACAGTTAAAAATTCAATAAATAGGTAATTAAAAGCAGGCCGAGGCAGCTAAGTTATGACCAATCCCAACTGATGGCGCCTGTTCACGTACATGACACTTGGATCTGCACCACTCAGCTTAACCATCATGAAGGGAACCGTACAACTTTCATATCATTATAATTTGATTATTTTGTTTCAGCCGCCAATAAAAAAGATTCTAATAGGCACCGTGACGGACGAGGAACCGATACCTGCCACCGTGATAGCCACCGCGCACGATAACAGCAAGCCTGTCGCCGCGCCACAGACTACCTGTGAGTATCACAAGACATCATCACGATAACATCACGCTCAAGTTCACTGAAGGGGTGGGTAGGGGTGTAGCGTCTACACCGCCACGTACGAACTACATCAATAGACTTGACATCACAGAAACCTTTTATTTTTTTGTTCCGGTTTGGAAAATCCTGTCTGACAGACCCCTTCCCAGGGCCGAGGAGCAAGTGAGTGAGATTCCCCTCGCGACGTGTAAGAAGGGCGCGCGTGGAACACTACACGCCGCCACCTCGGGTCCTGATGTGACTATAAAAATCCTACATAATGCAATCACAATTCGCAAGTGATATGAAAATATACAACAGTCCGACCACAATCGTGAGGCAGTTGTTCAACAAACAAAAACCGGGCCCAGAGGAACCAGGCTGCGGGTCTTTCCACTTTGGTCCGCATTCCTCCATAGAGGTTGAAGGATTTTGTGATCACTTTAGTAAATGAAAGACTTCGTTGATAAAAATGTTTTATTATAATATGGCGCGAAACAAACAGAAGAAGAGCGTTAAGAAAGTAATCACAAAATTCTTCATGGTAGCAGAGCGTTGTTGCGCAAATATGTGGATGCTATCAATTTGGGCGCACGGTTGGCGCAGTGGTTGAGCGATTGACTGCTGCGCTGCGTGTCGCGGGTTCGATTCCCGCACGGAACAAATATTTGTATGACCTACAGATAGTTGTTCCGGCTCTGGGTGTTGTGTATGTAAGTTTATATGTTTGTAAACGCACTCACGATACAGGAAGAAATTCCTAGTGTGGGGTAACGTTATTTAAAAAAAAAAAAAAAAAAACAAAAAAAAAAATTACGTTCATAATCAGGATGCAAAAATAGATAAAGAAGTGGTTGAATCTGGATTGAGCATTTGTCGACAATAGTTTGACACGAAAAGTGGCTTTGTTGAAAGATCTTATCACTGCAACACTGGAGTGAGAATCTCTAAGAATGTTGAGGATTATAGAACATTTTTATCAACGAAGTGTTTCATTTACTAAAGTAATCACAAAATCCTTCAGAGGTACTTATGAAATCCACATTTCGCAAACTATGTCATAGGGGCGAGTCTATTTCCATCAACATATTTGATTTTTAGGAATCCAGAACCTCGTTCTCAGCAGCTTTTTTATTGTTATTTGAGTGCTCTTGCTTGACCCCTAGTACATTAATCGCGTTGGCAACTACCACTCCGAAGAATACAGAATTTCACTCAGCACTGTATAACTCAATTTCACCCGCAGCTGGAAAATGGCCAACGATCCGCGTGGCGTCCATCGACTCCCTGCGCGGGGGCGAAGCGCCCACTCCAGCCAGCGGCGGCACACCGGCCTCGCCCTCCGCCCTCATGCGCACGCGCCCCGACCTCACCATCGTGGCCGCGCGCCGCCCCGACAGGCCCGACGACGACGCCACGTGATGTCCGCCGAGCCACTGAGGACAGGCAAGCGAAGTGTTCAAGTGTACAGTGAATATTTAGTACTGCTACCCAATATTCCCTATCGGTTTCCTAGTTTTTTGTAGAAAAATCTTGGTCTTTTACGCATCTCTGAGACGCCTCGACGATGCTAGAGACGGTACGTCAAAACTTTCTATACAAACTGTAGCGCCATCTATGCCGCCACATACGAACTAATGATCTGACGTCAAACAAAATACTGCATCGCGCAAGCAGAATTTTCGGATAAATTTGAACACATACAACAGTCCGACAACAACTGTTGGGTAGTTGCTCTGTCTGTGTGAGTGTGGTATTATAATCCACCACGCGGGCCCATTACATATTGGTAGCTGTTACATGTCTTCTGAAAACCCAAACTTCAGCAAAACTTTATATACAAACCAAACGGAAACCTAATTGTTTTTCTAAAATAAAAGTAACATAAATTACTCATTTATAACGTCACGTCGAAAGTCACGTTAAAATCGGTCCAGCCATTTCGGAGATATGGCGAACTAACAAATAGACAAAATTTTACAAAATTGATTTTTTGTTATTTGTACAGTATATACTTTCAAGTGCATTTAGAAAAATAGCTGTTATTTTGACATTACAAGCACACTTTAATTTTATTTATTTGTGAAGTGTCTCTAAATGCATTGTCGCGTCGTTTCCGTGTTCTATTAATAAATGATCAAGATTTTCGTCAAACGATTGTTGAAAAACCACTATATTACGACTTGTTATGAACGTTTACACGCTGCGAGTCAGCTAGTGCTAGTGCATTCATCATGTAGACTACATTAAATTCTTAATTATATATAAAATATATTATTTTTACTTTGACAGCGCCAGAATGTCAACTATGTATGTCTATTTCCTATATTCCATAGACTTACAGACCTGGAGTGAGTATTCCGTGTCTAAAATTAAGGAAGAAAAACATTTTGCTGTCAAATGAATACGGTCAGAAAAAAGTGATCGTGCGGCCAACTGTTGATTGTCTAGAGGTCCAGGTCTATAAAAGTCTATGATTTTCAAAAAAAACTTGTCGCTAAAACACGGGCCGAGTCGTAATAATTAAAAGAGTTAAGCTATGACCAAACAATACTATATACTTAGAAAAAAAAACTTTTCATACACTCTGAACTTTATTATAAAAAAATTATAATTTTAAAAGAAAGACGGATTCTCTAATCTCAGAACATATTATAAATAAAAGGCATAAATGAAATATAGTCTATTTTTATTTTAATATTCGAAACTGAAAACAAGACTGATTAAGGCCCACATTCACGAAAAACTTAACTCAGAGTTAGTTGCTAACACGAGGTTAAATTGTCAATTTGTTAGCAACTAACTCTGAGTTAAGTTTTTCGTGCAAGCGGGCCTTAATTGTCAGTTCGAATATTTTTCATGAATTTTTGTTGAAATATTTGGATATTAAAATAAAAATTGGCTTTACTGTACGTATGATAAAATAATGTTGACAGACTATAGTTCTTACTAAATTATACACAATTTTTTTTTAATATTAATAAGACCAAACTATATAAAGCCAAGTAGAAATCGACACCAATAAGGCTAAAATCGCAAAGCATGATGTACTTCTGATGTATTGGTATGTTGTACCAATTGTCAATCCAAACCTACTCGAAGGACCAAGTTATGGTCCTTCGAATATTTCCAAGAATTCCGTGCGTAAATAGAAAATAAATTTAAATTTGGATTAACACTACCCCCCCAGTTAGGGTGCATGCAACTCCCCCATGCAACATACTGAAAAACCAGAACTACATCAAAATTTGCGATTTTAACGTCGGTTTCTAGTGGGCTAATAGTGGTACAAACATCAAAGATTAAACAATTGCAGCTTCACAACCCAGTAACACGGTACCCCTTGGCAAGAGCGTCAAGAGTAACAAGATTATATATGATTGAAACATATAGAAATGTCAATTCTACACATTTTGAACTCTGAGAGATTTTATTTTTTCAAGAGCACAATGTATTTTTTGGGTTTTAAAGAAAATATTTTGAACTTTCAAACTATTTAGAAGAACTATAGGCAGTCACATCAGTTGTAAGTTTACTTATGGTTATTTTGACTAGTATAATGATGACTGAAGTTGTGGGCTGTTGTTTCCAAATCCTTTCACCGACAGGCGCTTTCTTCTCAAGTTACTAAAGTAGAATAGTACTACACACATACAACAATAGTTTTACCCAAATCTATTTAGCAGTTTTCTAGATATAACCACATTTACAAACAAAATTTAAAACAACAGCCTGTATAAACCGGAAGACAGATAAAAACAGGATACACATTTCCATAGATTAAATTAAAAAAAAAAACAAACGAGTATTATAAAAAAATATAACTCAAATTGTAATTTAGAATATATTATTACTAATAGTTGTAATATATAATCATTTTTTATTAATATATTATTATAGATTTAGATAAATATATAGTAGAGAAGTATATTAGAATATACAATACATATTAAAATATATATTTTTTATCACTCGCTATTTCTAGAGGCCTTCTGTATGAAGACACTTGATAATAAGTAAAATGTAAAATAGTGCGTATACAGGATTTATTAAAACTAAAACAATATTTGGAAGCTGATTTTAATTGGTCCAGTTTCTCGAACGGAAATGTTAGCAAACACATTCATAATTGGTTGAATGTATTGTAAACAGTCAATCGCATCATTTGTCTTGCGTTTAATTTGTTACGCTTCCATAATTCATTTCCAGACACTGGGTGTCAATAATGAAAATTTAGAATTAGTGCTTGCCTGGTCTAGGTTTGGGCTCTGACTACCCGCAATTAGTTTCAAAAATCTATGAATGACAACCGGGGTCAACAGCTTTCCGAGACACGGAGTCTCAGGATATAAATGGAAATGGAAGATCAGAGCAGTGGTGGCCCAGTGGTAACGGTCGCGACTTCTAAGTTGTAGGTCGTGGGTTCGAAGGCAGGTGTTTACTTTGTGTAAATTATGTCATCACCTCAAAACGGTGAAGGAAAACATTGTGAGAAAACCGGCATGTCTTAGAACCAAAAATTCGAAGATATGTGACATCCACCAACCCGCACTGGGTCCGCGTGGTGGATTACGGCCCATTCCCTCTCACAGAGAGGAGACCTGCACGCACAACGGACCAAGTGGGAGTCAAGTGCCGAAAAGGGGGTCAATCTATCCTATCCTATCCTAATGTATGGTTACCGACCTCAGCAAGAGTTGCTTAACCTTGAAGATTGAATCGTATGGTTGTTGTTACTGAGCCACGAGCCAAAACTTAGGCATGGGTTTCAGCCCGCGGCGTCGAACGCGTGAATAATGTTTATTATCCCAAGGAACATTATACCGGGATGATAACTATCCTATATCCTAATTCAGGTGCTGGTCTATCCATATGCCAAGTTTTATCCATATCCGTTCAGCCGTTTAAGCGTGAAAGCGTAACAAACAAACACTCGCGTTTATAATATTCGTTAGGATTGGTTCAGAATCAGCGAGTAAATTCAAGCTTGTTCTATTTTTAATATGTCCTGTATAACAACAGTTATGGGCACCACTGAAAACTATATAAACTCCTCAACGGATTATCTCTATGATAATCCAATAATATATCGAATGTATCCTCAAATATATCAGGAAAAGTTAATACTGGCGCTTCTAAAGGTAGGAAGGAAAACGAGCTTAGGATTCATGTTCTACTAGCTTTTACCCCCGGCTTCGCCCGCGTAAAATAGTCCCCCTTATGTCTTATGTCCCTTCACAGGGTCTCAAACTATCTCCATACCAATTTTCATATAAATCGGTTCAGCCATTTATTCTTGGAAAGGTAACAAACAAACAGAGTAGTTTCTATTATTCCTGAGTAATTTTATCCTCTGTAAGGTTTGCCAATGAATTAACCCTGTAGAGAATAATTCAGGTTAAAACATCACCTCCCTTTTGGTATTTAGCACAGTCGGGTAAAAAGTTTCTGGTTCGGCTTCCCCCCAATCCTTCTAGACATTCTTGCACTATCTACCAGATAAAAAATGGAGCAGGTTTTGTATGAAATTATCTACTAGACTAGCTACTCCACGCGGCTTCGCTCCTGTCAACTGGCTACCTACCCTACATACATGAATGTTGTGTAACTTTAACCGTTTACGCAGCGCACGCAACGGAAGCTCTCATAAAGGAATATTTTTGCCCGTTTTTGAAACATTTTTCATTTATGCTCCGCCCCTATTGGTCGTAGCGTGATGTTATGTAGCCTACACCCTCCTCGATAAATGGACTATTCAACATAAAAATATTTTTTCAATTCCAATCAGTAGTTCCTGAGATTAGCGCGTTCAAACTACCAAACAAACTCTTCAGCTTTATAATATTTTTTAATAGATAAGATGACCACAACTTATCAGAAGGTGGAATAAATTCTGATTCTTCCTTTTTAGTTACTCCTAGAAGCGCTAGTATTAATCTTAAAAGCTGAAAAACTACAACAATTATTGTATTTCCTCACTAGAGCGAAAAATAAATATATAATACAAGAAAAAAATAATATATATTTGTATATGATAAAAATAACTAGCTGTCAAATCCATGAAAACCGTCGTTTAGTGTAACTTAAGTAATTATTGTATAAGTTGTAGATATAACGCGAATATACATTATATATAAATATAATATATTTATAAAACTACCTTGTTCCTCTGCAGTAGATATTATTAATTATTATTATGCTGAATTTTGTGTTAGAGGGTAGCAAAATATTTAAATATAATTTGTTGCCGGAGATTGTGCTTCCTGATATGTCTATAACCTGGGGTACTGAAGTCAAGAGTGAATAGGTTAATTCTAGGCAAGCGTGCACTATCGTCGGCCACATAATTGCTTACCATTAGGTGAGATTGAAGTCAAAGGAGGATGGGAAAGGGGATGGGACCTAAACAAAAATGTTAGTTTTCTTTAACTGAACAAGCGTCGTGATTAATGCACGTTTCTTATCTGCATGAGAAAAGGCCTGTTTTAAGAAAATTTAAGGCTGATATTACTACAATTGTTTTCTTGAAATGTTTTTTTAAAATAAATTGCCATTTTCTGACAAATAAGACATGTTGCGCCGACACCAAATAAAATGGTATAAGGACATATATTTAAATAGTAATGATACATTTCTTAACCATACAAGAAACACGGCATTTATTTATGATTCGCACACGATGACACGACCTTTCCCGAAGATAGCCGACCGCGTGACAATTTCCCTTCGGTCTGGTATGACCTATGTGTATATGACCAAATTGTGGCGTTAGAAAAAACGAGTGGTTAGCCCTGTCCTTACAATATATAACTCAATGGATCTTTAAACTGATTTAAAGTTATTAGCTACCCGCTAACATGAATTCAGCCATTTATAAAAGTTATTAAAATTAATTATTATTATTTGACTAGGTTTAATATCGTTTCATGTCGTGTAATCAAATTCATTATTAGCAGTTAGTTTATATTATCCAAAAATATATATCAACAATATTTTAGTTTATTTATATTTTTGAATAATATAAATAAACCAAACTCATTTCCTTTGATATATCACTTACTAAATGTGTACAGTGACAAATTTATCTATTCTACATTATTTCTAGATGCGAAACCATGCAATTACGAAACGAATTTATAATAAAAATTGCGCGCATCTTGAAAAATATCGGATATAAATGTCACTGTATGCAATATTACTTTTGTATGAAATGGTCAATTTTATGGTGTTTTTTTTATGAAATTATAACGTATTTAAATCATCATTATATATTTGTCAATCCTTTAAAGATTACAGAGACGGAAAAAACATCTGATATGCAATACATTTATTTTCGGATTACTCGATAAAATATACGGAACAGCCGATTGACTTTTTGCGATTTCAGGGCAGGTCTCATGGTAAAATGTTCATATTCGTTAGTACTTTTCCCCTCTGCATGATTGCTAATTTATTGATATATTTGTTGATTGTTACTGTTGTTATTTTGACGCGTTTTACAGATTAGATTTGTACAACTGAAAATTTATCTGGCAATGCCGTGTCAAACAAAAATGAACTCAATTCTAAAAGTCGTAAGAGTTAAATCACTTAAAACTCGCTAGAGCGGGTGTCCCTTTCACACAATTGAAACTTGATTAATTTTTGGGTTTGGTTTGGTTGAATGTCATGCGAAACTACATTCAACCAATTAAGAATTATTTTAAAGATACGCGGGGAGATTTAGAGCCTCTCTTTCGGCTCGCGTATTGGTAAATTTGAACCTTCCAGTTGTACTGTTTTGACGTTAAATATTTCTATATTGCTTTGAAACTGACCATTACATACTCCAGTATACAATCTGACCCACCCTAATGAAATTGTATTATAATAGTTATGAAGAAAGCGATCATTATTTTTTTATATTTTGTCCAAACGAATTGGATGTCTTGTACCAAATTGTCATTGTACTATTATTTATATTATTAAATATTAATAAGTTTTTTGTTATCAGACTCATAGGCTAGATCTAGTATTTATTAAGAAAAGTTTTTTTAATTATTATTATTATTTAGTGGAGTTTTTTTTCAGAAATTGTTAGTATTTTCTATGGATTAGTTAGAAAACTCATTATGTTTAGATTAATATTGTTATTGTAAGTAAATGTCACAATTGGTTCTGTGTGTATGTTGCCGATTTTGGGTATTTGCTTGTTTATTTAAATACTTATATTACTTGGAGGGATGTTAAATGATTATAAATTTATTTTCTAATTGTTTAGAGTTCAATTTCCAATACAATGTAGATTAATAGGCATGTCATTCTAAAATCGACTTAATGAGCATGTTTTTAAAGTTAATAATTATGTTAGTAGAAATAATATTGTTATTTATTGTATGAATGTCATATTTGAAGAAAGAACTGTATTTTTTTGCGATACATAGTATTATTTCGTCTCGAATTATACACATGTATTTAAAGAAATTGAAAAATTTATACAAAAAATAATTTATTAAGTTAATATTTAGAGTAAAACAAGCAAATACATATCCCTAATCGGTGAAAAGGGCGAAAATCAGTTGCTAGTAAAATCGTTGTTTTTTTATCAAAACGTTATTTAGAAAACTTAAAATATTAATAACATTTTTTATAAATATTTTACTTGTTTTTGAATCACGAAAATATTGTTATTTCTTATAATTAGTTAACCATATTGGTAAATAAAAATAAAGTAGTTAGATCTGTTAATAATATAATTATATAAATTACCTATTTAATTGAAGATTGTGTCTTTGAGTAATAAAAATGTACTTCACTGCCGATATTGTGGGCCTATAATAAAATAGGTATTTTTAAAACTAAGAGGCTCGAATTATCGATTAGAAAAAAGATTTTTTAGAACTAACTTTTGTTCGTTTTTTTATCAATCTCATTGACACAAAAATAAATCGTGTAAAATTATTATCAATGCAAAGACGCGCTGTTCCGAATAATTAGTCGTGTTGTATATCATTTTTCTGATATAATTATGAATTTTAAATCATAGTGTATTGTTGTATGATTTTACAACATTTGTCTCGAATTCTAAGTAGTTCATAGACCGCTGTTAAAACTTTCCATTATATGTGCCGTCGTCGTAGGGATTTGAACTGCAATGGTTTTTAATTACGGGAATTAGCCTTATGTTAGCCAAAATATTACAGAAATATTTATACCTTATTTTTTACTAGTTATACGAATCAGCGCGTCCCGTATTTTTTTTGTTCTTTATCTTCTCTGTAGCCCAAAATGTTAAAGTATCTTACGCCCTGAATGCAAAGGATTTAGTTAAAATTATGTATTTGTCTTAAATTAATGTATTCGTTTTGTTGTCGCGTCGCCGCCATCATAACAAAACATAACTGTTAGGAAATTTAATAAAAATAAAAAGTTAATCAATTTTTTATTGTTTTATTTTAATAGTAAGGTAATAAATACCACGAACCCATGGAAGTACAACTGGCAATATCATGTCAAACAAAAATGAACTCGAATTTTAAAGGCCGTAAGAGCTTCAATGTACAGAGAAAAACTTACCAGCGTGTCCCTTTTACACAATTTTTTTTATTTTTTTTTATTGTAGATAGGCTCGCGCTTGACCACTATCTCACCTGATGGTAAGCGATGATGTGGTCGACGGTGTTTAATTGAATTAAATGATTTGTTATTGGTTGTTTAGGCTGACTGCCACTCGATACGTCATTCAACCAATCAATCATTATTATTTTAGAAAGGGACGGGGTGAGGAAGGGGGGGGGCGCCGACACGGCTCGCGTGTTGGTTATAGTGGACCGTCCAGTTGTACAGCTTGCTTTCTAAATCGCCAAAAAACTGACCAACGAGCCATGAGCCATACACGCCATGGCAGAAACATGTCATCAGCGTAGCTAATGTTTTTAATCATAGTACCATCTATTGAACAACTAACCATGGCTCTGCTGAGTTCCTCGATCAGCTTATTCAAAAAGAGATTAGGTAAGGAGAAATTCAATTCACCCTGCCGTAAAAATTGTAATAGTCACTATAAGCTTTCACCCATCCACAGTGTTTTATAGACCCAAAAAAAGTGACATCGGCTTTTTATTGGATATTTCTACTTAATAGATCATTACAAATGCACGAGTAGAACTCCCATGTGCCAATTTTGATTACCTGATTTTTTTTAAAATCGCAAAGTTTTCGTGACCTTTAAGGTCAAAAGAAAAAAAAAATCGTATAAAAAAAAACTGTACACAATTGAATTTTGTTCGTATTGCAATTTTATTAAGCAAGTCAAGGAGAAAATTATGCAGTGTTTAAGTAATCAAAAACGATAATAGAACTCGCAAAAAAAAATGTTTTACCGAAATCAGTATTTATTTTTTTATTCATATTCTAGCTCGAAGTAGAACCTCTGTCTGGTACAAACAGATTCCTTATACTAAGGTTTATCATCCATAAAAATATTACTTGCAACTTGGGCCTAGGTTTTGAGAAAATGAAGGTTACGAAAATTTTACGATTTTTTTAAAAATAACGATACAAACTTGACACATGGGAGTTCTACTCGTGCATTTGTAATAAACTATTACGTAGAAATAGCCAATAAAAAGCCGATGTCACTTTTTATGGGTCTATAAAACTCTGTGCCATCTAACAGCGTTCTCTTGGTTCAATTGCCAATATTTAAGGAGATACACTTTTTTAAAGTTCCAACTATCACCGATAAATAGACCGAAAACTGCGTTGGTGTGCTCTGCGCTTTCCAGAACAAAAGAGAAGTAGAGGCCGCCCGTCATTGACCTGGTGGTCCAATATAGAAAGACGTCTCAAGCATGCCCAATTGCCCGGACAGACAACATACGATAGAACAACTTGGTGCAGGAAAGTGAGGAGACCCAATCCTTAGGGTTACCCTTAATCGGACCAGGGAAGGAAGAAGAAGACTAGCTCCCTTGGCAAACTCGTTTTCATCAGCAGCTTATCCCGAAGAATATTATAGGAATAGATTAGAATAGAAAGATGTTTATTATTTCCCTAGTTCGTATGTTACATTATGTCCACAGGTCGATGGTGTATTCGGCCTGTGGGTGTGTCAGCTACTTACAGTCTACCTATGCTTGTCTGAGAGAGATCTATATAAGTGTCGTGTAATGTGTGCTGTGAGCTTGTTAGTGGAATATTATAGGACACAATCACAAGGTCGAAATAGGTACAAAAAGTACGCATAAAATGGTGTTTTACGGTCGGTATCAGACAGTCGGTTCAGACTCGGAATTACCGTTTCTTCTTCGTATTGCTTGCACCACAATTGTTCTTTGTTTGACCCAAAACTTAGCCACTTCGACGGCGTCGTCGGTCGCAGCGTATAGATCACCCTGGTTGCATGGTTTGAGTCACAGAGGACAGGACAGGAGGCGCAGCATCACAATAGACAACCACTATTCGGTCCACAACTACCGACGCAACGGCTAAAAAACAGACGCAGCTTCCTGAAATCGGTAGTTCCTCTGTCAGAACACCCGCCCGACCACATATATACCTACCTATCCTTCTCATACAAAAATTTAAATATCATACTCGGATATCCGGCCAGATGAATTCTCCACATTCTATTCATGTACAATACTCAGACCATCCTGACCAGCAGCCTTATTGCGTAAGTGAATTCGGCAAGGCAAAGAGTTTAACCGCCATCAATCGACATAGACGGAAATCCACATAGCGTCTTTCATCTCGCATGTGTGCAGTGCAGTGTTCTGTCAAACCCTTTGCCTTGGCGAATTCACTTCCGCAATTAGGCCAGGACTTTCTAAGTTTCTTTATTTGCATGACGTCGCTCACATTAGCAGGTCAATCCTGTAGACCTCTCATCGTGATGACTTATGAGAAGAGAGCTGACTTTGCACCGTGGTTTGACATCCACTTCATGTTCACTGCACCTAAGTGTTCAAGGTGATATTTTAACAGGATAACACTACGGTGTGTTATTGTCTCATTTATAGTGTTGTCATTACTTACTTGTACAACTCACCAGGTACGCTATCTGGTTCCCTTACGTTCCTAGTATTATAAGCAAGCAAGCAGCTCAACAGTAAAATGATTGTTAAATATGTTCGAATATTTTTTGTCTTCTGAAACATTATCTAGCTAGACGAATGGCATGCCTCGGCCAAGTTACTTCGTAATTTTTTTAATTATGGTATTTTAGCTAGACGTCGCCTAAAGTTTGCAGAAATATATCAATGCCTTCTAAAAGTAACTACGGGGTTACTTATTAGGGGTTGTTTTTATTATTGCTTGTGTTTTTCTTATCTCGTGTCTCCTGAGCGGGTCACAAATAAATATTTCTTCTTTCTTTTCTTTATATACCTAAAGGTAAAGTAGTGTGTGTCTGTTTTAAGAGTGTGCTTGTGTATTTGTTTAGTTAAGTGTCAACTTCTAACTTATGTACCAGTTTATAACATTGAGCTAGAAAAAATATGGAAGCGCCGCGATGTTCTATACATACGTTAGCTTATACAAATATGAGTGAAATACGTTACAGAATGTGAAACATCGTTTTGTTTCACATTCTTTCTAATGTAGTAATCGTATTTGACAAAAGAGACAACAATATTTCAGTTGTTGCTCACTATGGCAACATTTTGTTATGACGTAGAGACAGTTGTAGGTACGTGCCATATCCGCCATATTAGGTGACGAATTTTGTGGTTGTGTTCGTGGTAGTCCTGCTGTCAAATGGTTGTTTACTTTTTGTATTATTAATGTGTGTGTGTTCCGTGATTGACACAACCATAGCATCGGCCATTGTAAGTGCCATTTTAAGGTTTAAGTAGGCACGCCTTTTTTGGTAGGTATTTCCAGTCCATATTATTTAATATGTCTACGGTTTATAAGGACCAAGAATGGATAAAGGAAAGGTATTAAAAAATAAAATCCAAAAAGTACAGTAAATAAAAAAATATAATGACAAATTAGTTGACAAAATTTCAAATATTTACAAATACCAACCATTTTCACAGATATACCAATAAATTAGATTTAACACAAATATCTTTCATAGAGTGGATACAAATTATTTACTGTTTTCTGACAAAAACAAAATCCTACGTACCGTCAACCAGACAGGATAAAATCAACCTTACTGCTTCGAGATAGGACGCCTTTATCATATCATCGACGGTTACACTAAAGTATGATTGTCAAAACAGTTATTCATTTTTACATTATTACGTCAAACTTATTAATGTTCACAAAATGACCCATTTTGAAAAATCTTCGATTCACAACAAAATTATTCGTCAACATATCGAAAATGCGAAGTATTATTTTGACAAGCCCTTAACAACTCCCATTATAATATATTTTTCTAACATAAGCGATAAAAATTGCCAGTATAATGGTTTAATACGCGATCTTAATAAGACGTAAAGCCATTGGTTCTGTCATCACCGTACCATCGGACTATGAATGTAAAGGACGGGAGAGTGTACCTGGGTATGCACACACACTTGTGAAATATCTCCTGCGTGGCTTATCCCCGTTGAGTTTTGCCACGGTGGCCGAAATTCGGTCCATTTTGAAGATTACTTGAGCCTTAGATAAAGTACCTATAGATTAAGCCTTAAAATGACCTTGGTTGATAGAGCGAGATGGCCAATTGGCAGCTCCATGTAAATGATAAGGACAAAAGATTATTTTTTGTCTTTGTCACCGTGGCCGGTTTCTGTTGTTTGTCAAACTCTAATACAATGGCAGGTTTGACACACAAACTCGGTTTTGTTTGATTTTCTATGATTTCGTGGTATAATGTGTTGATTGAGACAAGGAATTTGGGTTATTTATAGATAATAAGTGTCAGTGCGATGGTGGGTTGTAGTGTTCTTGTTCTTGTTGTAACACCAGAACTAACTATTGCTGTCTCATGTGCGGCCACGCCAGTGCTTTATCTATAGGTACTTTATCTAAGACTTGAGCAGAGAATCAAAGGATTTTTCTACTTATTTGATCGCATAATTAATTTACTTTGTTAAAGCAACCACTAAATCTAGTTACGGCAACATCACATCTAGAGATTTGTGACAATTTTCTAATACAACAGTGCACCATTTAAATATTAACAAGATTTAGCATTCTGAAAGTTTAGACAACCGGATGAGTCGCAGTGTGGTGTAAATATACTAATGTTGTATCAGTAAAGATTATGTATTTTCAGTAATCTTGTTAATACTAATAGTTGTCTAAGACATACAACATTAATAACATTTGTTATAAGTGGCCCAGTGCATAGTCTAAGAGATGGATACCAAATGTGTAATATATATTTATATTTTAACATACATATTTATGAAAAAAAAAATGTGGGCAGTTCCACCAGATCAGTGGGAAGGCGTAGAAGTGAAATTATTTTTACTCGATTTAACCAATTGAAAGGTATTTTGAGAGTAGATAGAAACATGACAAGGTTCGATATTTTTACTGAATATCCTCAATAAAGAAAGAATAAATAAATAAATATTACACACCTAATAACCAAACAAGTGCAAAAATATTTTTGTTCGTAATTTATTTACTTTACGTTTTTCTTAAAAATTCAACACTTATATTATGTACTTACAACCGTCTTTAGCTATTTATATATTTATTATTTATAAATATATTATATAGACGAGATTTTTTTTTATTAAAAATATATTATATTTTTGAAGCACGGTATATTTGACGATTGGGCTTGAAAAGCGAGAATTTACAGAATATTTTTATTAAAAGGCATGTGTGGGCAGGATAAGTCATTTATACTCAACACAACAAGTTTATTTCAGAATATATTCGCATTTTTAAAAGCCATTTAAACATTTTTTTCGAATAGTTCTTACCAGTCAGATAGCCTATCCATATTAAATTTCATTCACCCTCAGGAAACAAGTTGAAAGAAGCATTGCCCTACGTAAATACAAGTATCCTTATCAGGGTTCCATAGCTAAATGACAAAAACGGTACCCTGATTTTGAATAGTAAAAACGTATTAGTATATTTTGCTAAAAATATATATATTTATTCGTTGCAGTCTAATTGTAGCATAAGTCTGTTTCAATCACACATCGTCACAATAACTGCGTAGGGTGACATAGACAATTATCGTCCACGGCAAAAAAAAATCTATAGAAATGTTATTTTGGGAAACAAGGACGATAATTGGCTAAGACACGCCATATTATAATCATAGCACTTTTCAACTACAAATCCTGATAAAACGTCTTTTTCATACCAAAAAATATCTCGTAAGCGTTTTTTTATTCCGCATGCGTCGTTAAAAATCTTTTATGCAGTTTCAAAGTGCTGTATTCGTCAAATAAAGTTTATTTTACTGTAAAACATTTGTATTATCAACTTAAAAACAGATCTAACATACTTAATATAAAGATTTGAGTACTTGAGAGCTATTTTTGTTTGAAAAATTACCCATATTTATTATTATAAGGACATAAGAGTCCAATAGATTAACAATTTCCTAAGCGGTTAGCTTGTCAAGTACCCATAAAAACCCTGGACATACAAATAAATAAATGATAGAAATATGGATGGAGCCAGATTGGGGTGTTCACATTCATCACCCAATTATGGGAAATTAGGGGTCTCTGACCATATACATCTTCAAGTTCTGGAAACCCAAATCGGACTGCTAACAAAGATGCATCATTATTTTTTAGGGTTCCATACTTGAAGGGTCGAAACGGAGCCCTATCGCTGTCATTCACGTGTTTGTCCTCCACAATTTTGTTCCGAAGGTATTTTAAACTTCCCATTGACCTACGAACTTGAAATTTGGTGATAATATTTATTATTACGTATACTTTACTAACAAATACCGATGTATTGATAAATCAGATTTTTTCTTTGGTACGGAACGCTGAATGTGCGAAATCCGACACGCACTTGGCCGGTTTTTGTTTTATAAATTATACTATAAGGTCTGTAGTCGTTACAGGTAGTCCAAATCTCGTTTCCAGTTACTGGGTTGTGGAGGTCAGATAGGCAGTCTGACCTTGACCTTAACATTATTGGTAAAGACTAAGCAGATGTTTGAGGGCTTCTCAATAAATCTTAGGATATTTTTACTTTTAGATAGATAATATGGTCAATTTCAAGATGGTCGTTTTCCCCCAATCTGGCTGCAACCATGGATGGAATGGAGGCGTCGGCTTTGTATTAACATTTTTACTTATTATCCCACTACTTTCTTTATTTATAATATTTATATAATAAAAGTTGTTCAGGCCATGGATTGGAGGCGTTTAAAATTATTCTGACTATTGTTAAAATTATTTAAATAAATAATTTGTAATATTAGAACAGTGAAAAAAAAACCAGATTTTTATTTCATTCCCTGCCGTTTACGTATGAGCGAGAGAGAATGTATCTCTCTATTTCCTATTGTTTTTATTATTCAAATGTCTTCTTCCACTCTTATTTATAAAAAAAAAACATTTATGAGCGAGAGAGAATGTATCTCTCTATTTCCTATTGTTTTTATTATTCAAATGTCTTCTTCCACTCTTATTTATAAAAAAAAAACATTTAATCTTAAGTTTAAAGCAATCAGATTCTTAATTCAAATATTCCAGAGAATATTTGAATTCAAAATCTGCTGTTCGATATTTGAACTAACCAGAAGGCTACAAACTTTTTTTTAAATGACTTCGAGAAGGAGGTTTTCATTCCGTTTGAATGTTGTTTTTATAAATAAGGCTCGTTTTTTTTCCTATTTCTGGTCCAATCCATGGCTATAAACAACGATTTAGTTTAGCGGCGACATGTAGGTGATGTCGTCCCAAGGATGGCGGTACAAAGGCTGTTTCATGCGCTTCTGGTCCAGGTAGTGGCCCACCAGACCGATGGTGCGGCCGAGAACGAATAGCGCATTGATGGAGCCTAACGCGATGTAGTTGTTGCCTTCCTCCCTGTTGACAAGAAAAGGGGAATTAGTTATTTAGCTAACTATAGACAGCATTAGACACTGACTACTTATGAAAGTGTTACACAGTGACCACTGATGTGATTTGTGTGGTCTAATTATCTAGTGTCAGTCATCAGACAGTGGCAGCATTAGACACTGACCACTTAAGAAAGTATTACACAGTGACAACTTTAGACGGTGACCACTGATGTGATTTGTGTGGTCTAATTATCTAGTGTCAGTCATCAGACAGTGGCAGCATTAGACACTGACCACTTAAGAAAGTATTACACAGTGACAACTTTAGACGGTGACCACTGATGTGATTTGTGTGGTCTAATTATCTAGTGTCAGTCATCAGACAGTGGCAGCATTAGACACTGACCACTTAAGAAAGTATTACACAGTGACAACTTTAGACAGTGACCACTGATGTGATTTGTGTGGTCTAATTATCTAGTATCAGTCATCAGACAGTGGCAGCATTAGACTCTGACTACTTAAGAAACTATTACACAGTGACAACTTTAGACAATGAACACTGATGTAATTTGTGTGGTCTAATTATCTAGTATCAGTCATCAGACAGTGGCAACGTTAGACACTGACTACTTTAGAAAGTGTTACACAGTGACTACTTTAGACACTAACCACATTAGAAAGAGACAACTTTAGACAGTGGCCGCATTAGACATTCACCATATCAGACAGTCACCACATTAGACATTGACCACTTTAGACCGTGAACACATTAGACAGTGACCACATTATACAGTACCCACATTACATAGTGACCATTTTAAACAGTGGCCACTTTAGACGGTGACTACAGCAGACAGTAACCACATTAGACAGTGACCACTTTAGACAGTGACAAAATACTCACTGCGTGAACAGCTGACAGTGGCGGAACATGTCGACCATGGCGGCGGCCACGATGCCGTCCACGTTGAGGATGAGGTTCGGCTTCTTGCGCGTGGTGATGGCTTCCACGTCCAGCGCGTAGCGGGTCACGGGCCAGGCGGGCCAGCGTGACGTCACGTACGCTTTGAGCTCACGGACTCGCGAGTCGGGGTTGTTGATTGATTTTACTCTGTGGGAAGAGAAAGGAGGGATTTAAATTGATTTATAACAAGCGGACCGGACAGACGTTGTCCTGCCTGGGCCTGAACCCGATTGCAGCGCCACCTACCGGTTCAATACTGAATCTACACCGTCTAGGAACCCACTCAAAGTACTCAAACAAACTAAAATATTCATCAAACTTGGATTAGTCTTTTTCGAGTTTTGCGTTTAGAAACACATTTCAATATATATTTATATAGATGACTAGCCCGATTCTCACTGCCTTCGACTTCGCCCGCGTATTTTTTTTTTTGTTTTTTATCATACTATCTCCATACTAAATTACATGTAAATTGGTTTAGCTGTTTTAGCGTGAAAATAGTAACTCTTTGTTTGTTGACCACAAACAAATAGTTACCATTATCACAGATAATGTAATATCAGCATACAGATGCCTCATCCCATACAAAGAAACCGTGCCGACGTAACTAGCGTTTTTCATCTGATTAAACTGATTATTTTTCAAAGAATATCGATCGCGTTCGGTTCCGTTCCACTGATATAGATGGTGTTAGCAGCGACATGTATTTTTTTAAATACAGCGACAATTTGTTTTATAGTATTTTTTTGCACATTTTTACAGTTTCATTGTACCAAAATGTGTTACAAAACAAATTAAAAAATTCAAAATCTATTGGAATTCATTTTAAATAATCTTTGAAATGTGATTTAAGAGCCCAAAATTCCTTAATTTAGTGCTTTAGAGAGATAATTAAAAAAGAACAATATTTTTTTATGGACGTCTCTAGAAATTCTTAATATATCACAAAAATCAATAACAAATCGAAGCTTATCGCGCCATCTAGTGCAAATTATTTGAAATAAATTTACTTTCTAAGCACTGAGACTCCGTGCTATTAGTATGGATGTACGATCGTTCATCAACCATGTTGCTAGCCAAAGAATATCTGCACTACAAACAAGCATCACTTTCACACACACACACACACATACCTGTGTCCGATGCCCATGATCAGTTCTCCCTTGGCCCTCTTCTCGTTGACGAACTCCTGAGGATGCTGCCCGCGGTCGTACGCCGCGCAGAAGTCTAGCGCGGCCCTGTCTAACGCTCCGCCGAAACGATCGCCCTGGGGACAGAACACATGATTAATAACATAGTATTAGCCTATTAATGTTCCCACTGCTGGGACACAGGCCTCCTCTCTGTGAGAGGGGATGGGCTATTGCCCATCTACCACGCGGGCCCAGTGCACGTTGGTAGATGTCACATGTCTTCGAATTATTGGTTCTAAGACATGCCGGTTTCCTCACGATGTTTTCCTTCACCGTTTTGAGAGCAGTGGTGATGAAATAATTTACACAAAGTAAAGCGCCTGCCTGGGTTTGAACCCACGACCTACAACTTGCAAGTCGCGGCCGATACCACTAGGCCACCACTGCACTCATAGTCCACCTAAATATTCATAATGCCCAAGAATAACTCACAATGGTCAATAGTCCGCTGACTACAGAAGATATGAGATCCTTCCCGGCCCTGGCGGTGACCATAGTGTTGTGTGCGCCGGACACCGCGGGCCCGTGGTCTGCCGTCACTATGAGCACCAGCTCGAAGAACTTTGACGCCCATTCTGGTAGCTCGCGTTGGAACCTGGAAGAAAAAAATGATTTTTAAATCATTTATTGTCGAAAAAAGGCGGAAATGTTGTTCGGGACTCGCATAGGAAATTAAAATCTGCAAAGACGTTGGCTTGCAACAGTAGCATGTTTTTTTATTTTTAAATTTTATTCATGACCATAGATACAAGTCTTTCAGTCGGATACATAAATATGGGTGTTAACTTTCTTTAGTATGCATTAGAATGCGGATGTAACAGATTCTAATGTTTTTTGGAGTATTTGGCAGCAAATTGTATCGAGTCAGGCTTCCCAGTAGGCTTTGTATAGAGGAAGTCAATACTACAATAAAATACTCCGCTCCACTATCCCGAGATCGCTTCTGTCAATGATTTCACATATTGTCCAGTTGCGTAGACAGTTGAGAAACAAAACTACACCAATTTTATATCACAATATCCACTAGAAATCAATTCGCAAATAATATTAACAGCCGCTGAACATCACTCGAAAAAATCCCGCCTAAAAACTCGTAGCATGTATCAATAGGGTGTTTCCAGCGTAGAAAAATGATAATTTTTATTGCTATGCCTATTTAGTCCGTCAGTGAGATTAACAAATAATATTGGACCCGTATTTTTTGCTTTATCAATTATATAAAAATTTACCAAGTTATAGCGCATCAAAGTTCAGGAGTGGGAGCTTGTGACGTCACTTTGTCAGTATAAAGTGTAGCACACCGTGACGTCACACGATATTCTAACGCACTGAATCGTCGTAATTGTTTGTTTACGTGGCAAAAGAAAAAATACGTGTCCAATATTTTTAGGTTATCTAACTGACGGACTATAGTACATTGTGATACAAGGGTGGAAAGTATGCAATAACCTACACGCCCGTGTATCACACGATATTTTTCAATACAGTTGTGGGAAATAGTAAAAACAAATCAAAGATTTAGATTTGTTAATTCACAAAAAAATTAAATTTTCGCGCGTTTTTGCAACTGGTCATTTTTTTTTAAAACGAAAACAGCCTACACAGCCTATTCGATTTTAGACAAATGTTGATGTAAAAATAATTAAATTGAAATTGGTAATTAAATATATTAAACAACAATTTAAAAGACTTTTGAGAATTAAATGCCAAAACGTACGGAATCATTCATTTTTCCTCGTATAAAATGTATCACATTTTATTCTATGTATGAAAACTCTTTGCTACTAAACTTTTTAAATTGACTTATGAATTTAAAACTAAACTGCAAAACTAATGATCGAGCTCGTAAACAAAAGTCACGACCGCGTAATATAAAGATGCCTATGCATAAGATTTAATTTTCGAATCATAATTTTAGCCTCTGAAAGTACGCCATGTTTAACAACTGTATTGAAAAATAGATATTTTTGTCAACTATCCTATTTACAAGAATCAGGTACAAAAGGTACGCAAAAGCACTTTTCTTAAAGTTTTAGAACTATGTGCGATTTACAGAACATTGAAAAATAATTCATAATTAAATAATATTTAATATCAGACTATTTCAATAGTCTAAGAGCTGGTTAGGTCTTCGAGGGGTGGGGGAAGATAATGATGACGCTGCTTACCATAACAAGCTGATGGTGCCACCGACTCCGAGCTGTCTCTCCAGCACCTGACTGATGGGGACTCCGCAGTAAGACAGTTCGTTTCCTCTCTCGTCGCAGATTGTGCTGATGAAGGCAGCTGGTTTCCTGATGATGCCGAGTTTCTGGAAGGTTTAAGGGACTTTTAGAAAAAGACTTATCTTGCAAAGATATTCCTAGACTAGACTTTAGGTTTTAAAAGCCTAGCGCCCGGTTTTAAGACTAATAATCATAAAACATCTTAGGTCAACTGACTTGATTGTGACCACAGATAATATATTACTAGCATACAGATGCCTCATACCATACAAAGAAACCGTGCAAACGTAACTAGCATTTTTCGTCTGATTAAACTGATTATTTTTATTGATCGCTTTCGGTTGCGTTCCACGGCGATCGATGGTGTTAGCAGCGACTTACAAGTAAAAGGATTTAATTGGTTCGTGAATATTTTTTTCTTTAAGTACAGTGACGGTTTGTTGTATAGTATTTTTTTGCACGGATTTTGCAGTTTCATTGCACCAAAATGTGTTCAAATCAAACCATTTTTATTTGCTTAAACATGAGTATCATACATACGTAAAAAATTGTCAGCATGAAGAGATGTTAGGATACAAAATGATAGAACGTCATGTTTACCTTGGAAAATGGCATGCAAATATGAATAAAGAATACAAACCAAAATACTTGAATACTAGAATGTCATATTTAGTAAAACCAAAAAAATTTAATAAATTTCGTGCAAATGTCAATAAAATAATACAAGTCAAAATTATGCTTCTAGAATGTCAGAGTAAAATAATAATAAAATTAAGATATTAAAATAATAAATCAATTCAAAATATTCATTCTAGAATGTCAACGCAAAATTATTAGAAAATGTCAGGATATTAAAATATTTAATATGCAAAATGCAAATTGTCGTGAAAAATCGTGCAGATTTCAAATAATAAAACTAATCAAGGATGTGATACTAGAATGTCAGAGCAAAGTATAAAAAAATAAATGAAAATGCAAAGATATTAAAACAATAATAACATAATGTTACAATACAAATTAAAACAATCGGGTGGAATGCCTTAGAAATTTAAAACCGCGCCATCTATTGGAATCAATTTGAAATGATCCGTTAAAATAATCTTTGAAATGTGAATTAAGAGCCCAATAATCCATAATTTTGTGCTTAGGAGAGTTGATTAAACAAGGACATACAATGTTTATGATCAATTCTAGAAAATGATAATTTTACACACAATTCAATAACAAATCGATGCATAAGACGCCATCTAGTGACTTTTATTTGAACCAATTTTTTTATTGGGGGTACTTTTACATCAATTAATGTCAATGTAGGTTTTTCAATTCATATTATGCACTTTTAAAAGTTTAAACTGGACATCGTTTTAAAAAAATATGGCATGTTTTCTTAAAATTTGCTATCATCATTAATTTCTGAAGTTTTTTTTTTATAAGTTGACATGAGAGTTGACCATAGATTAGTTACAAATAAGTTTATAGATTAGGAGTAAAATGATAGTGTAGTACTTACTCTAGCCCATTCGTAGTCCATGGGTACTTTGGGAGGTTCAACTTCCTCCTTCACGATGATCTTGCCTTCCTTCACCAGTTTCAAGTACACCTGAAAAAGAAAAAAAAAACAAGGTAAGCTACATGGGAGTTGACATTTCCTTTCAGAATATACTTTAGTTAGAAGAAATGTCGAAACAAACTCGACGGTAAACGTCTACTTTAAAGTCTAGAATTGAATTGACTTGCTTGTAGCGACATCTATGCTACAACATACGAACTAATGACGTGACGTCACACAAATCCTGCATCGCGCAAGCAGTGTTTTCGTCGCGATTTGAACACATACAACAGTCCGACAATAACCGTTGGACAGTTGCCCGGACCAGGACACTACATCCGTCTGGTCGGAGGATGCCGGAATTTTTACTTCCAAACGCTAAAATGGCTTCTTGAAAGGAGCCCTTTAGCCAAATTTGGATGCGTATTTTTATTTTTATTTATACTAGCTGACCCACGCGGCTTCGCTCCCGTCATCTAGCTACCTACCTACCCTAAATACATGAAAGTTGCGTAACTTTAACCGCTTACGCAACGCACGCAACAGAAGCTGTCGAAAATATTTTTCCCGATTTTGCAACATTTTTCATTTATGCTCGGCTCCTATTGGTCGTAGCGTTATGTTATATAGCCTATAACCTTCCTAGATAAATGGAATATCCAACACAAATATAATTTTTCAATTCCGCTCAGTAGTTCCTGAGATTAGCGCGTTCAAACAAACAAACCAACTCTTCAGCATAGATAGATTAACTCACCTTCTTAACAGCATCTCCGAGCGTGTCGAAGGAGTTGGGCACCTCAGCGCCGTACGCCCTGAGCGCCGCGTTCTTAGCCACCGCCTTCTCCATGGCCGAGCCCGCCAGCGAACCCGCGTGACCGAACTGTACTTCTGATGTGAACATGTCTGTGGGAGGGACAATATAGATGTATAATGATATAACATCGTAAACGGGTGGGCAGTTATGTAAGTAATGATAAAACAAGTCCTATGTAACTGCAAAGATAAATATAATATTTTATCTACACTCACAACGTAATGTTCCAAATACGAATTCAAAAAATATTGTATAAACACGTAATTTATATTCGTGGATAGATAAAATTAAAAAAAAAAACCATTACAGTTCAACATTTTCCTTCGATTTTCAAACAACTGCATCATAAAATAACTTTTTAATTTTTATAGCACACTTTTACTTTTTAATTTTCTGGCGCGTATGGGCTAGTAGTAAAGAAGTTTCATTGTCTGTGGATGCGCGCGCTGCGCAATGAGAATCTAAATTGCCCGCCATACCAAATATTTTTCCTTTTCCACTTTTGTTTTATTTCAACTGTTTGAGTGAAGATAAAGTAGTGTATGCAACGACATATAATTAGGTATTAAAACACTCGCGTAATATTATTATCAAATTCGGCTTCGCCTCATTTGATAAACCTACGCTCGTGTTTTAATAACCCCTATTATATGGCCATTGCATAAACTACTATTATAAACACGTACCTACTTTATATTCGTGGATAGGTAAAATTAAAAAAAATACCATTATAGTTCAACATTTTCCTTCTATTTTCAAACAACTACATCATAAAATAACTTTTGAATTTTTATAGCACACTTTTACTTTTTAATTTTCTGGCGCGTATGGGCTGTAGTAAAGAAGTTTCATTGTGATGCGCGCGCTGCGCAATGATAATCTAAATTGCCCGCCAACCAAATATTTTTCCCTTTCCACTTTTGTTTTATTTCAACTGTATGAGTGAAGATAAAGTAGTGTATGCAACGGCATATAATTAGGTATTAAAACACTCGCGTAATATTATTATCAAATTCGGCTCCGCCTCATGTGATAAACCCACGCTCGTGTTTTAATAACCCCTATTATATGGCCATTGCATAAACTACTATAAAGGGCTCCAATCTAGGACAATTATCACTTTTGCGAATACAACCAACGAATCATTTGGACAGAAAGTAGAATGAAATTATTTGTATTTATTTTATGTATCGAATTATTTCGATTTATGTATTTTTATTTATTTCGAGTTGCCGAACGGTCATTCATTTTGTTTATTAATTATTGGATAAAAAAAAACAAAAAACCCGACTACTTAAGAAGCGAACTAAAATGACGTAAACAAGAAGAAAATCATGCTGTGCAGTCGGAGGATACATATATTCGCGAGCTAGCTGACCAAAACCAGATGTTTTTCATGTTTACGTATTTTTAGTTGTCTTCTTAAGAAAGAAAGAAAACTAGTTTATTCACGGTCGGATATTTTAGATTTTCTAAAATAACTTTTTTTTCTCATCACCTCTTAAAAAATCCCTTTAGATTTTTTTCTTTTTTTGTAAAGTTTTTGAGTATACGAGGTTGTAGGAGGTAATTTCTGGATCTACTGAACCGATTTAGAAGAAATTTTGCATGGCGTTAGTAAAAAAAAAGGATAGAATAGTTTGTGTTCTCTTGGGATGGATGAAACACTTTACCCGGGCGAAGCTGCGGGAAAAAGCTAGAGTATATAGCGATGAAATGCTGCAACACGCCAGCTCATTATCTTGTTAGTTTATTTTGACCAGCAACTTATACTTATACTTTGCCCAACAGTGGACTTACCAGAACAGGTTCCAATACACCACGCGACGATGGGCTTCTTGATCTTGCCGTCGCGCACCGCTCTGCACACGTGGTATTCTTCCACGCCTCCCACTTCACCCAGTAGCACTAGCATTTTAACGTTGGGGTCGGCTTCGTATCTGAAGAGAGAAAATATTGGTTAATTAAGCTGTAATATATCGATATTAGACTTGGGTTTAGGGATCTATGATACGCTATGAGATTCCGGCAGGGAATTCCACTCCTTAGCTGTACGCACAATGGAAGTGTTCTATGTTCAGGGGGTTTGGTTCCCCCCCGGTGGGTTCCCGCATTGTCGTGGCGGAGGGGCTCAGTAACCGTGGCTTGGGGGGCCGCTCGTCAGGGCTTTTGCCGATAAGGCAACGACGTAGCGGCCAACTAGTAGGTTGCGGTGCCGCTTGGTAACAAGCGACATCGCAACTGAGGCGGGCCGCGATGTCTTGGAGATTCCTAGGTACCATACATACGATATCGCAGCTGAGGGTTGAAGGCCGCGGCGGGAGAGGAGTGCCGGTATTGCGGTGCGCCGCTCACCCTACCTTCCGCGGCCGATACGGGGTCGCCACCGTCTGATGGCAGACGCGGTGGGGCCGCAGGGGAGGAGGAGTGTCGGTATAGCGTTAGCCGCTCTCCCTATCCCCTGAGGCAAAATGGTAGGTGGCGGGGCCATTGACCTTGACCCGTCACTGGGGGACCAATGGTGCCATAAACGGGATCGTCTGGCACCCATGTGCTGATTAGGTCCCTGGGGCGGTCACGGCGTACAGTGTGTTCTGGTGCGCCGGTGATGGGGGGTACTCCCCGAGGTGGGTCCGGTGACGGAGAGCCACGGCGGGTTTGCGGTGAATGCTAACGCGTGCCCGTGTTCCCGCCATAAGCGGCACAGGAGGACACCGTGGAGTTTTAATGGGTAGGAGTCCCACATAACTGTACTATCTCCCCGTGGTAGTGCAGTATGCATGAGCTTTTCTCGAAAAAAAGAAGGGGGTGTTTGGTTTCCGCACTTAGTACACAGATAGACCATTGTGCGTGGGCCATGGTGGCCGTCTGGTGGTTATTCCAGCCCGCCTCCCTCCAGAAGTTAATTAGGGCTTCTGGTCTTCTTAGAACATCCATGTAAGATCTGGGTGACCCGAGGTTTGTGTTCTTATCTGGATGACACCTGTGCATTCAAAGAGCACCTGCGCGACGGTTTCCTCAGCCTCCATGCATGCCCTGCACAGAGGACACACTGCTCACTGGACAATATGTGTGGAAGTGTTTGTTAAGTGAGCAGTGTCCCGTGATCCCCGTCACCAGGCGCAGGCCATTCCTGTCCAGGCGTAGTAAACACCTGGTAAGCCTACTATCCAGGGATGGCAAAGCTTCTTTGGACTGCCTGCAGCCCGGTGTCGAGATCCACCAGTTCTCCGTCTATGTCTGGGTGAATTCCTGTAGCCACCTGCGTGTTTGGTTGAAGGGGATGGGTACAACATGGTCCAGCGTCGTAACCCAACGATCCGCTGTGTCCCTTTATCCACTGTCAGTGTCACCATGTTACGACTATACAGTGGTTTTTAATTTCGTGGACCAAACTGACAGCTGCCTATGACCCTATTTTTTTTTTTATGTTGCAAGCGCGGAGCATAGTGTTGTAGGTAAGGCTCAATCATAAGTGATTCATCGAATCGATGTGACATGACTCCTCGATTTATTTTTACTAATTGGTGTAAATAAATGTTTTATGAATATAAACGTAATATATTTAAATATAACAGTATTCATACACATAGTACATAAAAAAATATTGTGTTAAATATGAAATTCACAATAAAATAAATGCGATCGATAAAATTAAGTCTGACATAAATGACTAGAAACTAAATATGGGCCGCTGGTTTCAAAACAAATTTAATTTTTTTGCCGTGAAGTAGTTTAATTTTCGATCTACTTCGATTTTCGATTAACTTTCGATCACTTAGGATAGTTAGGGTACGACACTATTTTTATGGGACGATAAAGTGACAACCCCCCAAATTTCAGTTTAGTCCACGAAATTAAAAATCACATTATAGATACACAATGAAAGTGTTCCCAAAACATTTAGTACGTAGTGGATGTCCACCATGTACTGATGGCGCATCGCCGTACGTCTTGAAGTCCGATAATGTTTATTACCTTAACAAGTGATCAATGAAGGTAGTGCCGGGGTACCGGTCACCGCCAATGGCGACGCCCTCGCACACGCCGTCGGCATCCTTAGAAATGATATTGTTCAGTTCATTGCTCATGCCTCCTGAACGGGACACGTAGGCAACGCTGAAACAAAGAAAAAATCGGTAAGAAATAATATATAGAGTAGTAGTATAATATGTAGCTGCATAATGGTTGAGCTGAGTGGTGCCGATCCATGTGTCATGTTCGTGAACGGGCGCCATCAGTTGGGATTGGTCATAACTTAGCTACCTCGGCCTGTTTTTACCCGACTGCCGAAGGAGGGTAATGTGTTTATCAGTCTATGTATGTATGTATGTATGTAAGTATGTATGTATGTATGTATGTATGTATGTATGTATGTATGTATGTATGTATGTATGTTTGTTCCTATGTGGCGTTCTAGAGACCAAACGCGTTGGCCGATTTTGATGATTCTTACGTCAATCGATTCGTCTTAATCCTGCGAGTGTCACTGGCTACATTAAAATTGGAAAAAACAAAAATGGCGGCTTTTGGGCGCCATTTTGTGGAGGAATAAAGATTTTTTTTTCTTCTAAACCCATCGTGTGGGGTATCAAAATAAAGGATTTTAAGAGGCGATTTCAAAAATATATAACACTTATATGTTTAAATGTACCCAATTCTAAAAAAAATAACTAAAAAGTTGTAAATAAAAAAAGTTAATTAAAAAGATCAAAAAACCCGACTGCTTAAAAAGCAAACTAAAAAGACGTAAACAAGAAGAAAATCATGCTGTGCAGTCGGAGGATACATCTGGTTTTGGTCCGCCAGCTCGCGAATATGTATCCTCCGACTGCACAGCATGATTTTCTTCTTGTTTACGTCTTTTTAGTTTGCTTTTTAAGCAGTCGGGTTTTTTGATCTTTTTAATTAACTTTTTTTTTAATTACCTATTTATTGTTTTTAGGGTTCCGTACCCAAAGGGTAAAACGGGACCCTATTACTGAGACTCCGCGGTCCGTCTGTCTGTCTGTCTGTCACCAGGCTGTATCTCATGAACCGTAATAGCTAGACAGTTGAAATTTTCACAGATGATGTATTTCTGATGCCGCTATAACAACAAATACTAAAAACAGAATAAAATAAATATGTAAGTGGAGCTCCCATAAAAAAAACGTGATTTTTTTTACATTTTTTGCGATAATGGTACGGAACCCTTCGTGCGCGAGTCCGACTCGCACTTCGCCGGTTTTTTTTTACTCTAGACGCTTTTACGTGTACGTCTTTTTACATCGTTCTTACATATATGTATTTTTTTCAACAAGAATGATGTAAGCAAATACTTGTAAAACCACTTTTTTTAAAGAGTAAGTGTGGAGTTTACTGTCCGTTCTTCTGCATAACAAGCTACTTTTCTGAATGGACGGTAGAATAAAGATGATTTTGATTTTGTAGGAAAAACCTGACCCTGGGATCGAACCCGGTGTCACTCAATCAGTAGCTCTAGGTTAGACCAATGCGACCAAGAAATTTATGAGAATGCGACCTAATGGTAAACCGATTTCTTGATATATTCAAGCTATTAATTTAAATCAATCGTTAGTGCAGTATTAGCATATTTTTTTTTTATGCAATATCATTTCAAAAAAGGCTGACATTCTTTGTTTGTTTCCACTGCTGGGAACCTTCACACTCACGCCCCTCAGGCCTCTTTGTGAGAGGAAGTGGGCCGTACTCCACCACGCGGGCATAGGCCTCCCCCAAAGTTTTTTTTTTTTTTTTTTTTGGGAAATCATCCAATTACTTCTCCCGCTCTGGGTGAAGCGGGAGGGCGTGTCAGACTTTTACTGACTAAAACCCACCCGTGTTCCTTCAGTTGCTTGAGCCAGGGCCGCGGTAACTCTTTTTCAAATTTATCCGCGACCCAGAACCCAGATCTCTACTCATAATTAAATATCTATACTAATACTAGCTGACCCGCCAACTTTGTTTTGCCATAAAAACACCAAACATTCATCTACCCTACCTACCCTACCCTAACAACCCTACACTACCTACCCTACCCTACCTACGCTACCCTACCCTACCCACTTAGGGGTATGAAAAATAGATGTTAGCCGATTCTCAGACCTACTCAATATGCTCACAAAATTTCATGAGAATCGGTCAAGCCGTTTCGGAGGAGTACGGGAACGAACATTGTGACACGAGAATTTTATATATAAGATTATAAAGCTGAAGACTTTGTTTGAACGCGCTAATCTCAGGAACTACTGATTGGAATTGAAAAATACTTTTTGTGTTGGATATTCCATTTATCGAGGAGGGTGTAGGCTATATAACATCACGCTACGACCAATAGGAGCGGAGCATAAAAGAAAAATGTTGCAATAACGGGAAAAATGTTGCGTGCGCTGCGTAAGCGGCAACATTCATGTATAGTCTGCGCCAAACTTCTTGGCCGCCCTGAAGTTGGTTTACCGGATGCGCGAGGCACGAAACGGTGCTGTTTTTGTATGAGATTTACTACTGCGCAGCCAATGTAGCCAACTTCAGGGCGGCCAAGAAGTTTGGCGAGAACTATATGTAGGGTAGGTAGGTAGCCAGTTGACGGGAGCGAAGCCGCGTGGGACAGCTAGTAATTATTAGGGTTCCGTACCCAAAGGGTAAAAACGGGACCCTATTACTGAGACTCCGCGGTCCGTCTGTATGTCTGTCTGTCACCAGGCTGTATCTCATGAACCGTGATAGCCAGACAGTTGAAATTTTCACAGATGATGTATTTCTGTTTGCCGCTATAACAACAAATACAAAAAACAGAATAAAATAAATATTTAAGTGAGGCTCCCATACAACAAACGTGTTTTTTTTGCCGTATTTGCGATAATGGTACGGAACCCTTCATGCGCGAGTCCGACTTGCACTTGGCCGGTTTTTTTAAATATAATATAATATAATAGGTAGTTCCTTACCTGCCAGGTCTGTACAGTTTGCTGTCAATAATATTGTCGATCATGCCGGCAGTGTTACCGATCTTGAAGCAGCCGGGCTTGATGCCTCCCACTGTGGCGGGGCCGATCACGTTTACCTGTAGGACGAAATTGAAGTTAGATATACATGGAATACATTGGTTTCGTAGAAGAAAAAATAGTCAAGAATCGCAAAATAATAATATGCATGTTAATAATTTATTGTTATATTAACTATTTTTGGTATTTTAATTAATTATTTTTTAATGTATGTTTTAGTGGCTTTTATGTATTTATATTTAATTTAATTTTTGATTGGATTTTTTTACAATATTTTACTGGATATTGTTAACTATTATTTTTGATTGAAATGTTTAATAATTTTTTTATTGGATTTTCCTTTTATTTATTTTTATTATTTACGATTGACATTTTTAATTCTTTTTTATTTAGTTTGCTTTAAAATGTAGATATGTGGGTATAATTTGTTATTTGGGGTGGGTAAGTTATTTATTTATTAAGTGATCACTATAATGTAGTGAAAGTGTTGTGAGAAAGGGGGCGGGCTGTAAATCAGCGTTGACCAGCGTAATAGCTATGCTTTACACTGCTCAGCATATGCTGAGCCCGCTCCTTTTGCCATACTGATATAATATTGTACCTCAGAGCTAATATGTGATTGTTCATGTTCTGTTACAGTTGACAATAAATGTTTTCTTTCTATCTTTCAAAATATTTCTCTCGAAAATCGGATAGATTTAGTAAAATTTGGAGACATAATATATTGATCAGTCTTCTGCACTAATACTTTAATTATTTGATGCGATTTATCTTGTCCATTTTTATTGGTTTGATAGCAAAAAAATACATGAAATTGTTTTTTTTTTATAATCTATCTGACGGACAAAATTCTATCCAGAATTCATCCCTATTTAAATTTATTACCACTTACTCAATTATCTACTTTATAGTAATGTAGTTAAAGTTGATTTATAAAGGATTAATTTTAGTCAAATCATTATTAATTAAAGTTTAATTGAGTGCTACTTACGCCGCGTGTGTCAGCCAGTTTGATGATCTTCCTGGTCATGTTCTCAGGGATACCCTCGGCGATGATGACCACTGTGTTGATCTGGGGATGCTGCATCGCCTGTAACACGAAAAATAACATTTCATCTTTTATGCCCCTTTGATGACAGTTTTTGTACCTCTCCCTTCCGAATAAGAAAAACATATAAATGATAGAATAATGGAATATTAAAGATATTTTATTTTTAAATACAAGTTTTTTCGTATTCCTCTCAGCGATCCGTTTCATTTGATACCCATATCATAGGGATGCGTAAAAAATAACTAGTCCGCCATCTAGGGCGGTCCGCCATATTGCTTTTAGAATGACGTCACTTAGCTAACCATGCATTGTCATCCAAACTAACCGTGTATGCAAAATTTAAGCTCAATAGATTAAATATAACTGCTTTAAAATTTAGCTGTAAGATTTGACCCGAACAAACATACATCGCAAGATTTGCAAGTTGAATAAAAGATTGTAAAAAGGTTCTGAATAAATCCTGAATTACCAAGCCAAAGTCATATACTTTGGACTTTTGGCTTTGCCCGAAATAGAGCAAAATCTATACTTAATATTATAAAGAGGAAAGATTTGATTTTTTGTTTTATATGTAACAAATAAACTTAAAAACTACTGGACCGATTTCAAAAATGGACACCGTTGGGAAGCTACACTATCCCCGGGTGACATAGGCTACTTTTTATCCCTGTACTCCCACGGGAACGGGAACTACGCGGGTGAAACCGCGAGGCTTCCGCTAGTATACAATACTAGCTGTTCCCCGCGGCTTCGCTCCCGTGGGCCACCCACAGGACCCGTTTTTGGGATTAAAAAATAGCCTATGTTACTCAGGAATAACGTAGCTTTCTATTGGTGAAAGAATTTTTTAAATCGGTCCAGTAGTTTCGGAGCCTATTCGGTACAAACAAACAAACAAAAAATCTTTCCTCTTTATAATATAACTAGCTGTTCCCCGCGGCTTCGCTCCCGTGGACCACCCCACAGGACCCGTTTTCGGGATAAAAAAATAGCCTATGTCACTCAGGAATAATGTAGCTTTCTATTGGTGAAAGAATTTTTTAATCAGTCCAGTAGTTTCGGAGCCTATTCAGTACAAACAAACATACAAACAAAAAAATCTTTCCTCTTTATAATATTAGTATAGATAACTAGCTGACCCGGCAAACTTTGTTTTGCCATAAAAACACCAAACATTCATCTACCCTACCTACCCTAACTACCTACCCTACCCTACCTACCCTAACTACCTACCCTACCCTACCTACCCTACCCAACCTACCCTACCCTACCTACCCTACCCTACCTACCCTACCCTACCTACTCTACCCTATATCTCAAGTTGGACCAGACGGTGCTCACGGTGTGCCAATTTAATTTAAAATCGGTTATGTAGTTTAGGAATCCATCGCGGACAAACATCGTGACAGGAGATTTATATATATTAGATATATAATATATATACAATATGTATTGATGAACCAGTAGTAAAAAGGTTAGATTTTACATACCTGTATGGTACTGTCATAAGCTGACCGCAGTGACGCGAAGTTGACGAGTACGGTAGCCTCTTGGTGTTTACGCATTGAAACGTCCATGTCGGAGTACACTGTAATAGACAAAAACACGTTTTTAAATCTTACTTTATATTATAAATTCGAAATTTATGATGTGTGGATGTATGTTTGTTAGTCAATCACGCCAGAACGGCTGAACGGATCTGGATGAAATTTGGCACAGAGATAGATTATAGTCTGGAATAGCACACTCCACCTTTTTATATATAACCCTTGGGATAAGAAAACACGTTTCACGCGGGCGAAGCCGCTGGCTGAAACTAGTATATAAAAAATGCGAAAGTTTGGATGTGTGGATGTATGTTGTTTGTTACTGCGACTTGCAAGTAAAAGGGGTTTATTCGGTTCGATTATACAAAAAATAAATAAAAAGCGCCATCTATTGGAATTAATTTTAAATGATCCGTTCTTTTAAATATGAATTAAGCGCCCAATATTTCATAATTTTGTGCTTAGGAGAGTTAATTAAATAAGAACATACATTTTTATGCTCGTCTATAGAAAATCATAATATTTCACAAAACTCAATAACAAATCGAAGCTTATCACGCCATCTAGTGCAATTTATTTGAACCAAATTTTCGTTCTTCGCGTTGGGTGCCCGTGACAATACGTTGGTGTGCTAACAACAGCCAGACTTCAAGTTACCCGAGGATTGAAATAACATCTCACCAGGTATGAAGACCTCCTTGTTCCCGAAGTAGTACTTCTGCTTGTGGTCGGCGGTGAAAGGGTACACGATGGCGACGACGGACGGCTCCGCGCGACGGCAGATGTAGTCGAAGTCCAGCATGCCCTGTGGGGGTACAGAAATGTTAGTAACCTGTGATAAAACATTTAAAAAATAGTTATTTATGCTACAAGTGCGGAAGGTAGGTGATTTCCGACAAAAAAATATATCAATTTGTCTCATCATTATTCTGCCCTGTATGGAAGCAAAAAAGTAAAAAAAATATTGACTTGAAAGTTATGAGCTTCGAAAGTTCCAATAATACAACACTAATTTTAACGCATCTTTGGGCGCAAATAAGTACCATAAGACGAAGGAAAATTGAAAAACGGCCTCCATACAGGGATAGATTAGTAGTTCAACAATGCGAATAATTTTATTTTGAACAGATACATTCAGTTGTTTTTTCATGATATCCAGACTCCCAAAGGTCTGTTTATAAAATTTCGCGCGCTCGTTTTCGTTCTAAATCATCATCCATTTCGCTACAAATTTTCAAAAGTGTGTATTCGTACGCGAACTAGCTTCTTACTGCTCATAACAGCATCTATCTGTTCCGCACGTGTTGTCGGTTGATATAGCATGCATTTAACCTGCGCACAAAATAGTTCGTGCCGTAGACTAGTGTACCCTTAAGGCGTCCATACTCTAAGAAATCTTCAAGATGGTGACTGTTTACCTGAATAGCTCTGTTCTGCATGCCCCAAATAATAGCCTTGGTCCTGTCGCTGAACAGGGACATGACCGTCGTGGCGCTCTGTCCCAGGTCTTGTCTGGTGGGCGCCTCCGAGCAGACCAGGTCCAGGAGTTTGTGGGTCAGCTCTGGTAGGTCGATCTTGGGTTTGGGCTGTGAAAGAGAAATGTGTGTCGTTAGTTTAGTATGTAGTGACTGACGAACTGGGAGCAGTGGTGGCCCAGTGGTATCGGCCGCGACTTACAAGTTGTAGGTCGTGGGTTCGAGCCCAGGCAGGCGCTTTACTTTGTGTAAATTATTTCATCACCACTGCTCTCAAAAAACGGTGAAGGAAAACATCGTGAGGAAACCGGCATGTCCTAGAATCAAAAATTCGAAGACACGTGACATCCACCAACCCGCACTGGGCCCGCGTGGTGGATTACGGCCCATGCCCTCTCACAGAGAGGAGGCCTGTGTCCCAGCAGTGGGAACATTAGTAAGCTGATGATCATGATGATGACTGATGAAGAATGAGTGTATGATTTTAAAAAGGGTGTAGCGGTATCTATGACACCGCAAATAAACTAAATTCCCCCCTTTTCAATAAAGGTTTGCGGGATTTTCCACCCTGTTCCGCATACATCCAAAAGGGCATAAAGAGTATGGGATGACTTTTTTCTAACTATGCAACAGTTTATGTTAAAACTGGCCAAGTGCGAGTCGGACTCGCGCACGAAGGGTTCCGTACCGCAGAAAGAGTATGGGATGATATTTTTCTAACTATGTATGTTAAAACTGGCCAAGTGCGAGTCGGACTCGCGCACGAAGGGTTCCATTATCGCAAAAAACGGCAAGAAACACGTTTGTTGTATGGGAGCCCCACTTAAATATTTATTTTATTGTTTTTAGTATTTGTTGTTATAGCGGCAACAGAAATGCATCATCTGTGAAAATTTCAGCTGTTTAGCTATCACGGCTCATGAGATACAGCCTGGTGACCGACGGACAGACAGACAGACGGATCGCGGAGTCTCAGTAATAGGGTCCCATTTTTACGCTTTGGGTACGGAACCCTAATAAAATAATAAAAAAATCCCTTTCATTTGATAATACCCATATAATGGCAATGCACAAAAAATAACTAGTCCGCCATCTTGGGCCGTCTGCCATATTCGATTTAGAATGACATCACTTAGCTAACCATGCATTGCCATCCAAACTAAACGTGTATACAAAATTTCATAATAATTGGTGGAGGATAACTGCTTTAAAATTCAGTTGCTAGATTTGACCCGAACACACCATACATACATTGCAAGTTTAATAAAAGCTTGTAAAAAGAAAGATTTCTAGGTTGTAGCTATCAGGAAACAGTTTCGGCAGGGAACTCCACTTCTTAGCTGTACGCACAATAAAAGTATTCCCAAAACGTGGGTACCTGCAGCCTAATTGCGTAAGTGAATTCTGCAAAGGAAACAAGTCGATTCTTTCAAAGAATCAGAATAATTTCCTTCAACTTTTTCGGTATTGCGAAACTAATTTGGAAAGCTAGCGTTAGCTTTCCAAATCCTCCTTTGAGTAGAACACAGACTACTTAGAGATACTACGGAGTTGAAGATATATGACATTTGCATTACACAATACCAATAGTGAAGTTTTATCTCGATTCTTCAGCTTTCATTCATTCTTTTACAATCAATTCTACGTCAAAATATTGGTAATGAAAGGAGCATAACCTTTCCGTTTCAGAGTGTAATATACAATACGAAAAGTCGTTTTTGGGAAGGTTCCAACTTGTTTGCTTTGCTGAATTCACTTACGCAATTAGGCTGCTGGAGACCTTATCAAAAGCTACTTACACAAGGTGCAGGCTTCGGCAGCTGTTTAGGCGCGTAGTCGAGCTGGTGTTCCTTGGGGATGGGCGTCTGCCCCAGCGCCAGCCCCACAATGGCAGTCATGTTACTCTCCGGGCCGAACACGTACAGGGGGATGCGGAGACGGTGGCCTACTTCACGCATTTGTCTGTAAGAAGAAAATATTGAATGTAGTTGGAAGAAGAAAATGGTGAGTCGTTTGTGGACCATCAATTCAGTCGAAAGACGTCCACAGCTGAGCGTCGCCCAAGCGTCGGTATAGTGCCCGGCACGTAAGTTGGCAAGGTTTTGCCGTAGTGGGGGTCAGTTCGCGCATATGCCGCGAACTGACCAACCACCATATATATCGAATGGAACATGGACGCGACGCGATTGGTCAGTCGATCCTTGTGTCAACTGAGCAACCAATCGCGCGCTCGGAACGGTGCTAAACGTTCCCCGCGCCCCGCTTCACTACCAAAGATACCTAAAAAACGACTACTGCGCATCGAACGACTCTTGCCAACTTACGTGCCGGGGATTATACATTGCCTCAATCAGAGGGGGACCATAAGCTCTTAGAGTAACGTTATTTTGAGTGTGAAATGAATGTTAAAAGCACACTTTGTAAACAAGCATATTACAAATTAGATGATTATATTCAAGATAAGAATGCTTGGAAACATGCTGGTCCTGCTCCGTAGGGCAATCTTTAGTGTGGAAACTATCAAAATGGTTAATTTGTGTACGGTATAATAATATTCATAATTATTATAATAACGCTTTATTTTTATTTATTTTTTTCTCTATTTGTTTAAAAAATTGACTCGCACACTGTTCCGTTGTTGTTGAATTAGGTAATTTACCTATGTTTGCAATATTTGTAAGTATGTGAGAACCATGTCCCTATTTATCAAGTGAAGGGATTTACCTGTTAGTGCTTGTAATATTTTATACCTATATTTAGTATAGTAGTGCTGGGTGCATCGTTCTCACGTATAAGAATTTATTAATGTATGTATGTTAATATTGTAAAAAGCCTTTATTTTTTTAAAAGAGTAAGTATGGAGTTTCTTGTGCATTCTTCTCCATATCAACCTACATTTCCGAATGCACGGTAGAATCCATTTTTTATAACATGTATATTTTTTCAACGTTCAAAAGTGCCGCATAATGGCCTAGTTGAAATAAATACATTTGATTTGATTTGTGCGTAAGCAACAGTTGTATACAAGTCATATACATCTGTCCCTTACACACACTCAAAATAACCTTACTCTAATAGCTTATGGTCACCGCCCAGGTCATCGGTCCACCTAGTGAGAGACCTTCCAACACGTGTATCAAACGACTTTATTCAACACACTTACTTGAAAAAATAAATAAAATTTCATAAACTCAGACTTCAGACTAAAAACCACAGACTATATACACACAATCAAAGCACGCTTTTTCGAGAGGTAACAGGTGCAGTATCATTCTGCCAGTTACATAATGATCCATACAAAATTCATTTCGTAACTGTTATTATGTAATTTTGCAGTTTTAAATTTTTATTTTATAATCTTGTGTCTAAATATTCATATTTCGAAACTAATTTCTTAGGCAATGTGTTACGGTAAGGTAAGGTAGTAGAAAATAGTTATTTATGCTACAAGTGCGGAAATCATCTTACGTACGTGTATCTTACAACATTTTACTATGCATTGTGCGAGGAAATAAAAAAATATCTGAACCAAGCAAGAAAGTAATAAAATGGCGGGCTTATTGAAGCGCGCTCAGCATATCCACAGATTAACTAATAGTTCCTCGGGCTACTGCGCATGGGCAAATAGCTGTCATGTCTTAATCGTAACGCAAAAAGGCACCAGCAAAATATGCGTTCTTGCAAACATATTTAATGAACATTTAAAATCAATTTATTGATCAATATCTAAATCTAGAGTAATTAAAAACGCCTTTAATGAAGTATTAGTTTTATTTTACCTTTTATTTTACTTTTTATTTTATCTGTACTCAATTAATTTGTAAAACTTTTTTCATATAATAAAAGCTCTATGCGTCGGGCTGACATTGGCGTTAAAAATTAAAAAAATACAGAAAAGTAAAAAACACTAGTGGAAAAAAGTGACACTTTCCGCACAGTTTGGCTGCTTGGAAAACGCTATTTTCGAGGATATGCATTGTAAAAACATTTTCTACTAACCTAAGTCCCTCCTGGTAGTTGGGGCCTCCTCTCCTTACGAAGATGGTGATGTTGTACTGGATGAGAGCGTCTTTGTACGTCTCCATCGCGGTGATGATGCCGCGGAACGTGTCCGCTACGTTTGTGAAGTTGGCGATGCCTCCGCCGATGATTAGGACCTGCGGAATTAAAAAATACTTAAAAAAAAAGTTTTCAGACTAAAGTACAGTTTGAAAAATACTCAACTTCAAATGCTTAATTCAGAAATCGGGGGTAAGTAATTAGTCCTACCTTGCCGTTGGGATGCTTCTCCCTACACATGAGGCTGAAGATGGTCTTGGCGTAGTCGGCGGTCTGCGTCTCGGTGGGCGCGCCGGAGTACTCGCCGTAGTTGGCGAGCTCGGCCGCGCCGCCCAGCTCGCAGATGGTGTCCGTGTACACTACGGAGGCTCCACCGCCCGCCACCATTGTCCAGATGCGACCGGACTTGTTTAGGATTGTTAGCTGTTGGAAAAAAATTGATTTAGTTAGTTTAGGTGGCTATTTTGTACATTACTTGGGCGTTAATATGATGTGTGTGTGAGTGTGTTGTTTGTGTGTGTGTGTCTTGGGTGTTTTAAGGATTGTTATAGTGCTCGCCAAACTGCTTGGCCGCCCTGAAGTTGGCTTTCCGATGCGCAAGGCCCGGATCGGTGCTGTTTTTGAATGAGATTTACTACTGCGCAGCCATTGTAGACAGTTCAGGGCGGCCAAGAAGTTTGGCGAGAACTATAAACCGGTAGGAGTAAAAGAGACGACACACAAAAAGGCTAAATTTTATTTGGTCAATTATGGTTAGGAAAGCTATCTATTGAAATATTGATTTTACAAATATATTTTTTTTTAAACGTTGCCCCACACTAGGAATTTCTTCCTGTATCGTGGGTGCGTTTACGAAAATATAAACTCACATACACAAACACCCAGAGCACCCGGCACAACTAACTGTAGATCATACAAATATTTTTCCGTGCGGGAATCGAACCCGCGACACGCAGCGCAGCAGTCAATCGCTCAACCACTGCGCCAACCGTGTGCCCAAAATCTTGACTTTACTTTACATTGAAATGTAGATTCTCATATTTTTCGAGCTAAATAGTGGAAATGTCAGAATCAAATCACAACACATAAATACACAAGTTTAACGAGATGTTGAGTATTAAAAAAAACTGGTATAACTCATTTTAGCAAAGGACAAGTCCTACTACAGAATTACAGCTGGAATGATCAATAATAGTTATGAAAAAGTTCTTAAAGGACCATTTTTGATCGGAAATAACCCTTCTTCTGCAGTCGGGTAAAAAAGCGGAAAATTTCGAGGATTTGCTAATAATTCCGTTATCTGAAAACTGTTTTTAAAACGAGCACGAAAAAACAGACATACCTTCAAACTAGCACCACTCTTGGCATCCAGATCCGCAATATGTGCCTCTTCGGGGTACGCGTCCCTGCCGAACGGAGGAGGGAACGTCACCTGGAAAGAAGTAACGTTTATTGTAGATTATACTAAAAGCATTAACAGGCCAATTCATTAATTTGATAACTAGGAACATGGTTCTCACATACTTACAAATAATGCAAATACTTAAGTCAACAACAACGGAACAGCAGCCGTGTAGTTGACTTACACACCTAAGTAAGTACGCAAAGAGTTTAAACTCTATCCAACCGACCAAATCGACCAATCACATGCGAGCTGAATGACGCGATGTGGATTTTCGTTTTGTGTGATTGGCCGATTTGGTCGGTTGGATAGAGTTTAAACTCTTTGCGCACTTACGCAATACTGTTGCAGGTGTGTGAGTTAATTAATTAAACCAAAAAAAATAAAGTTTCAATTAGTACTTTGGAGGACTACAAAACTTTGGAGGGGATTTCCAGGGACTTTAAACATTGTCAAATTATAAATTAATTTAAGAAAAAACAAAACCGATGCTGTTTTACAAATCAATAATGTGGTTTTTAAGTGTAAATCTATTTTAAAGATAATAAAGTTGTATCTCCCATACAAAGTTTGGTCAGATGTTGGCAACTTTGTATGGAAAATCCATATTTTTTTTATGGAAATTTCCTACAAATTCCTTGGAAAAAGTTGTTCATTTACGTGAGCAAATGCAGATCCTAAACAAGACAAATTTAGAATTCCCTCGACACATTTTTATTTCATGCTACATAATTTATCTAGTACATAGTAGATACGCTTCGATCGGCAATCTATTGAACACGTAATTATGACACGATATCTTGCGAAAACACCCCGATTCAAACAGTAAAACGCCCATAACTTTAGAACGGCTGAAACGATCTTCAAACATAGCTAAGAACACTATCGATAAAGTCACCTTTAAAACAAAAAAAAAAACTAAATCAATATCGGTTCATCCGTTTAAGAGCTATGATGCCACAGACACAAACACACAGGTTGGTATCTTCCCGTTACATTCTGTATACACACCGTTTTTATACCCCCAACGGAAAAAGAGGGGTGTTATAAGTTTGACGTGTGTTGCTGTGTATATGTGTGTATGTCTGTGGCATCGTAGCGCCTAAACGGATGAACCGATTTTGATTTAGTTTTTCTTTTATTTGAAAGGTGATTTTCTCGAAAGTGTTCTTAGCTATGTTTGAATAAAATCGGTTTAGCCGTTCAAAAGTTATTCGCATTTTTCTCTTTGAATCCGGATTTTTTCGCAAGATCTCGTGTCATCATTACGTGTTTCGATAGATTGTCGATTGAAGCGTGTATGCTACTAGGTATATATTATATGTAGTTTAAAAAGAATGAAATAAATATAAAAATTGAGGTTATTTTAATTTATAATTTTATACTATGAAATTTAGGTGGTATGGTGGTGTGTAGTGCTATTCTGGGTGCATTGTCCTCACATATACGAAATAATAACTATATATGTACCTATGTTCCTAAATATTGTAAAAAAACAATTTTTATTTAAAAGAGTAAGTATGGAGTTTCTTGTGCATTCTTCTCCATAACAAGCTACTTTCCGAATGCACGGTAGAATCATTTTTATGTACGTTCAAAAGTGCCGCTTGGTGGCCTAGTTGAAATAAAATATCATTGTCAAAAAGTCGTAGGAACCATCATACCTCTCCCCAATTCTTGGCGCAGATGAAGTCAGCGGTCTGGTCGAGTTTACCGGCGAGGTCCAGAAGGTAGATCCGCTCGTTGGTGACCACGATGGGATTGATCTCCATGTAAGTGAAGTACAGGTCCACGTACACTCGGTACAGGGCTAGGATGAAGGTCGTTAACAATCTGGGGATCAGAGAAAACGGTTTTAAATATTATGACAACTTCACCTAAGTTATCAAGGTCACAGATAATATAATACTAGCATACAGATGACTCATCCCATACTAAGAAACCGTGCCGACGTAACGAGTATTTTTCGTCTGATTACACCGATTTGTACATCGATCGCGTTCGGCTCCGTTCCTCGGATATAGATGGTGATAACCGCCGTGGAACGGAACCGAACGCGATCGATTTACATAAAATAATCAGTATAATCAGATGAAAAACGCTAGTTACATCAGCACGGTTTCTTTGTAAGGGATGAGACTCCACTGTCAAGGTGGCATTTTTACAGATTAGCACAACAGAACTGCCAGAGATTAACGGTACAAACATACATATAGTTTTACCTATTTTAATATTAATTTCAAATCCCGGCGAGGGTTGTTACCGCATTTAAAAAGTTCGTGGACTGACAGTACGGCCACAGCCATATAATTAGCTACTTTCTTTACGTCAAAAAAGAACGTCCGAAAGAGAGAGTCAAGATCCGTTGTGAATATTATATTTAATTAAAAGGTTAAGTTAAGTTACCTTTTCATCGAAGCTGATTTGATGTTTTTGAGCAGTACTCGTTCAATGTCTTCACCAGTTGGGAAAGTGTCTACTGGTACCTGAAAAAACAAAAAGGAAGGCGAAATTAACAAAAATTCTAACTTTTCTATCTTGGATCGATGATTCCAAGTTTAGATTTTATTACTACAATTATTTTTTTTGCCACATTAACCCCGGGTTTCTAAGCTCTAAATTTTTGCAGAATTAATGTGACAAATTGTCAAGCACGCGTTATCTGCTGTTGAAAATTCATTCAACCAATCACAGCAGATAACGCGTGCTTGACAATTTGTCACATTAATTCTGCAATAATTACACACATTAATTCACTTAGGCTATATGCTGAGTGCCTAAAATCAGTAATAAAATCAGCTTTTTAATATTCCCACCGCTGGGATACTGCGAGAAAGAGTGGGCGCCGTGCGGTTTGGTAAATGTCACATGTATTCGGAACATTGATTCAGAGACATTCTTTTTTTTTCTTTTTTCGTTTCTTCACGATGTGTTCCTTCACCGTTTTGAGAGCAGTGGTGATGAAACCCACATAAAGTAATGCGCCAACCTGGATTCGAACCAAAGACCTACGATTCGAAGTCGAAGTTGTAACTACTGGGACACCACTGCTCACTTACACAGAGTGTAACGGCTTTATCAAAGATAATAAAATACTAGCATAGAGATGCCTCATCCCATACAAAGAAACCGTGCCGACGTAACTAGCGTTTTTTATCTGATTATACCGATTATTTTTGTAAGTACATCAATCGCGTTCGATCCCGTTTCACGGCAATAGATGGTGTTAGCAGCGACTTGCAAGTAAAAGGGTTTACTAGGTGCGTGAATATTTTTTTCTTTCAATACAGTGACGGTTCGTTTTATATTATTTTTTTGCACGTTTTTACAGTTTTTTGCACCAAAATGTATTACAATGCAAATTTTAACAATCGAGTGGAATGCCTCAGAAATGTAAAAATGCGCCATCTATTGGCATCAATTTTAAATGATCCGTTCAAATAATCTTTGAAATGTGAATTAAGAGCCCAATATTCCATAATTTTGTACTTAGGAGAGTTGATTAAACAAGAACATACAATTTTTATGTTCAATTCCAGAACATGTTAATTTTACACACAATTCTATTGAATTGTGTGTACATGTCGCGCCATCTAGTGAGATTTATTTAAACCAAATTTTCTTTCTTAGCAATGAGACCCTTTGGCTTTATCCAAGGAAGTCATAGGATATTCCTAAAAAAAAAAATTGATTTTCCATACAAAGTTGTCATCTGGCAAAAAAAAATTATGGGTTATACAATTTTTTCTTGTGTATTGACTATTACTTTCTTAGAGAAATTTGTTTATTTATATGGGTAGAAGCAGTATTTAAAAATATTGTAGATATGAAATTTTTTTTTTTTTCACAAATGTCAGGCATCCCCCCTCGCGGCCTAGAAACAGGTGGCTTTGGTATCCTACCTCAAGGCGGAGCGCGAGCGCGTCCACATCGCCCACATCCACGCCTCCCTGGTGGTGGAACAAGATCGTGTCGGAGCGTCTGCCCGACATTATGTTCAGGTACATTTCTTCGCTCTGCGGACAAAAACGAAAGATTCAGTATTCGTGTATTCGTAGAACAAGTTGAAATAAGTATTAAGAAAACGTCATCTATAGCAATCCACTGCTGGATAGGCCTCTCCAAACGCACGCCATTTGAACTGGAAAGTACTTGTCAATACACATCCAATGAGCCCAAACACCATGGTGCTATCTTGTCTGGTTTGCCATGGTCACCTTCCGGCTCCATCATGAGACTGGCACCATCTATATATATAAAAATGAAACCCGTTTTCCGTTGTCACGGCATCACGCGTGAACGGCTGGACCGATTTGGCTTATTCTTTTTTTGTTGTGTTCGTTATTGTTAGGAGAAGGTTCTTATGTAGGGTAGGGTAGGTAGGGTAGGGTAGGGTAAGGTAGGTAGGGTAGGGTAGGTAGGGTAGGTAGGGTAGGGTAGGGTAGGGTAGGTAGGGTAGGGTAGGGTAGGTAGGGTAGGGTAGGTAGGGTAGGGTAGGGTAGGGTAGGGTAGGTAGGGTAGGGTAGGTAGGGTAGGGTAGGTAGGGTAAGGTAGGGGAGGGTAGGGTAGGTAGGGTAGGGTAGGGTAGGTAGTTAGGGTAGGGTAGATGAATTTTTAGTGTTTTTATGGCAAAACAAAGTTTGCCGGGTCAGCTAGTCTATATATAAAAATGAATCCCATTTCCCTTGGTCACGGCATCACGCGTGAACGGCTGGACCGATTTCGCTTATTCTTTTTTTGTTGTGTTTGTTATTGTTAGGAGAAGGTTACTATGAAAAAAAAAATAAAGAAAAAAATGGTACCTTACCTACATAGGTAGGATAGGTATGCAGGTAGGATAGGTATGTAGGTAGGATAGGTATGTAGGTAGGGTAGGTAGTGTAGGGTAGGGTTGGTAGGGTAGGGTAGATAGGGTAGGGTAGGTAGGGTAGGTAGGGTAGGTAGGGTAGGTAGGGTAGGATAGGTAGGGTAGGATAGGTAGGGTAGGATAGGTAGGGTAGGATAGGTAGGGTAGGATAGGTAGGGTACATGAATTTTTGGTGTTTTAATGCAAAACAAAGTTTGCCGGGTCAGCTAGTAACATAATAATTATTATTTCAAAGTAACATAAGTACGCCATGTTTCAGCTAAATCGGGTGCCAGGAAGTGCTTGAAAAATCGATTACTATACTCCATTTCAGATGTCTATCTCATTTTACAGCTCGTTCAACCGATTTTGACTTCTATTGCGTTGGTGATACGACAATTGGCAGCTGTATTAAACAGTTTTGGTAACAGGTTTCTGCTTTTTATGCCATCCTTATATTTACGGTATAGAACTCAAAATCGGTTGAACTGGCTGTAAAAAGGGGTTGTAAAAATTTCTTATGTTGTTTCAAATGGAGTATAGGTGCCGGTGGTCACACATACGAAAGAAGTTATATAAAGTTTGTAAAAAAGGAGGGATTTAATTTTAATTCAGCGAACAATGAAGATGAGCTAATTAACGTCAGTTTAAACTTGGAACGTTGGCTGAGGTATAGAAGTATAGTTGTCAAAATTTGTTATGTACCTCCTACGGGCGTGAAAACCAAGTATACATTTAAATCATATTTATTACTCTAAAACACTGACATTCATTGACCCGTAAATCATATTTGCCATTGCTAATCTGAGGTATCGCAAAATATTCACAACAATAATATAATTAGGAAAAACCCGCCCACTCATAACACAATGAGGAGTTGACATATCGGACACCTTACGCTACACTAGCGCCTCTAGCGGCGAATTCATACGCGGTAGTCCCCTTTGTGTTCTTTTGACTAAACTATGACCCGAAAATATTAGAAATTACGTTCGTGTTCCTGTTCAAATAGATGCAGTTGAATACTGGAGCGCTTTCTGATCTCCACAATCCTGTTAGGTGACAGCCTAAGCCAGACCTCTTAACAAGACTGGTGTCTGACTTTTAGGCTTCTAAATAACCGGGACCAACAGCATAAAATGGTTTCCAAGACACGGAGGAGTCTCAAGAGTTGTTGTAAGAATAAAATGTTTTGTAAAAAGATCAACCCATGCAGTTGTTATAACTTGGCCACCAGCCCCTAGCTAATGAGGGTTTTCTAAAATGTCGTGCGCTAGGTAGCAGCACGGAAACGTCAGGTCCAGGCACCCGTCAAAGCTTTTACGCTTACTAGAATAAGTTACAGTGACGTTAACATCATGTTACGTTACTTCATCAGTTACGTTTTCAAAGTGAAGGACCTCTTGCTAAAGTGGCGCCAACTAGCGGCGTAAATTTTCATGATTTTCATTGGTGTGGTTTACTTACAGGATCGTGCTTCACAAAGGGCTCCACAATGAAGTGCCGCAGCTTGCCGGACGCGGCGCCCACTTGCTGCTCCTTGCCGATATGCTCGCTCAGCCACTTCCTGACGTCTGGGGCGGTCTTGTTGACTCCCACAAGGCCTAGCTTGCCGCGACGCTTGATCAGTTGGTCGGGTTTCACTACTAGTTGCTGTGAAGGAGACAGAAGAAAAGTTTAATACATACATAATAAAATAAAATAATCCGTTTGAATTATCGCACTAAGTTCTGTTTACGTTAGAGAAAAAGCATGCTACAGGCAGCTACTGACAAATTTTAAATGAAATGACATTAATAAATAATTGACTCAAATTATAATGACATTTTAAATTTTATTATGTATAAATTTTATTAAATATTAATCAAATATACTTATTGTAATATAAAAACTTAAACAAATAATTAATATTTAAGAATAATATTTAATATGACATGAAAATAAAAAGATATACGTATTAGTGCATTACCAAATAAAAACAGATAGAAAGGGAATAGATAACCAAAATGTTAATAGATCAGGAAATATTGAGCGCTATTCCTCTCTCCTAGACACTGACTGTATCTAGAATGTTGCTGTGCCCGACAGGGTCCATAATTGTTTCTGTAACTTATACTCCTTAGCTGTACGCATAATAAAAGTTTTCTCTAAATTTTTAGTGCGTATGGGTGCGATGTCCACCATGTACCGATGGCGCATCGCCGTACGTCTGGTCTGGTCTGGTAGTTTGATATTAACCATTATACCGCCTGGTCTTTTCCAACTATGTTGGAGTGGCCAGGTTCAGCTGATCACTATTATTTTCCATGGAGCGACTGCCTTTCTGACCTCCAAAACCCAGTAACTGGGTAACACGATACCCCTTGACTAGTTTCATCGACCATACAGCCTCTAGACGCCTAACAACAGGCGAGCGATGTCTGTCAACACATATGACTAAAATGCCATATACTGGTAATATAGGTCGCTACTCGACAATTTCGAATTAGTAGCGACCACTTCTGTGAGCCGTAAACACTTCCGCGTCAGGCAATAAAAAATTGGTAAAATAAATATTATAATGGCCCCTTGTACAGTACGTTGGTGTGGTAAAAACAGCCAGAACTCGAGTTTCCCGAAAAATGGCATAACATTTCATCGGTAAGTTAATAGTTACATAATCAAAATCAGATTTATTTTATGATATTATTTATCGGAGTTCATTTTGTACTGGTCATTATTGTAGGTGAAAACTGCAACAGCACAAATTTTGTCGCGCTCGTTGATGTCTTTGATGTTTCGTCTCTTTCTTTTTAAAGTATTTTTTTCTCTATCTCTTTTCCTCTATAATTTGTTATACAAAACTAGTGATGCACCATATTCTATGACAAAATATGTTATCGACAAAACTAGAAGCCTACATAATATTAAAAAAGCGGCCAAGTGCGAGTCGGACTCGCACACGAAGGGTTCCGTACCATTATCGCAAAACACTGCATAAAAATCACGTTTGTTGTATGGGAGCCCCCCTTAATTTATTTTATTTTAATTTATTAATTATTATTTTTTGAAGTAAATATACAACTAAACATTCTGTGAATATTTCAAGCGTCTACCTGTTGCCGTTATTAATATCGAGCAAAAAACGGCAAAAATATCACGTTTGTTGTATGGGAGCCCCCCATTAATATTTACTTTATACTGTTTTTAGTATTTGTTGTTATAGCGGCAACAGAAATACATCATCTGTGATAATTTCAACTGTCTAGCTATCACACGGACAGACAGACAGACGGATCGCGAAGTCTTAGTAATAGGGTCCCGTTTTTTCCCTTTGGGTACGGAACCCTAAAAAAGAGACATTAACTTAAGTTTTTTATTATTTGTTAAATTAATTGTGAAACGAATATTGATTTTTGGTACGTAATATTTAATATTATGAACCAACCGCCGAAAAAATATGATAAATTTAGAATTTTGTTTTTAGTTTTTTCATTTTATGTTATTACTGTATAATTAATAATAAAAGTAACTAACATTAATAAATAAAAATATTAAGTACACTAACAATTTAAAAAAATATACCTTCGTGGTTTTATTTAAACCTGTCCCATCCCTAGTTCTGCGAAATGACGTTGGTAAGGACCAATCAGAGCGCAGTACCCCGTGCCTCATACCTCAGCTAGTTGACAGAATTGTTTTGATGTATTCGATTAAGCATTAGGCGTCTAGAGGCTGTATGGTCGATGACTAGTTTCATCTATAATGTGATTTTTTATTTCGTGGACTAAACTGAAATTTGGGGGGTTGTCACTTTATCGTTACATTAAAATAGTGTCGTACCTTAACTATCCTGAGTGATCGAAAGTTAATCGAAAATCGAAGTAGATCGAAAATGAAACTATTTCACGGCATAAAAAATTATTTGTTTAGAAACTAGCGGCCCTTATTTAGTTTCTTCTCATTTATGTCAGACTTAATTTTATCGATTGCATTTATTTTATTGTTGATTTCATATTTAATTGATTTCATATTTTATTGTTGATTTTTATGAATACTGATATATTTAAATATATTAAGTTTATATTCATAAAACATTTACACCAATTAGTAAAAATTAATTCAGGAATCATGTCACATCGATTCGATGAATCACTTATGATTGAGCCTTACCTACAACACTATGCTCCGCGCTTGCAACATTTAAAAAATAAGGTCAATAGCAGCTGTCAGTTTAGTCCACGAAATTAAAAATCACAGTATTAACACACTGAATAAATAATACTTAGCATCGGTATATTCTTAATTGGAATTATAAAATAAAATTCAACTAGTCCTTAGTCCTTACCTCCTTGGCCAGCCATGGGTTCTTGCCGAGTTCGTCCTCCCAGATGGTGCCCTGTTCGAAGGTGGCGAAGCGGCATGGCACCAACGCTGTGCCGGGTGCTATGTGCCTGAAAAGAGTTTAATATTACTATTAATATTTAAAAAAAAACATAATTTTCTTCTAGACAAGCTGTGCAAGTATTCATTTTGAGAATGGGGATGTAAGCGCAAAGCTCAGCGCAGATGTCGCTGGCGGCGCAATATCTGCTGTCAAATCGTTTTCGCTTTGTTTACATGAGGTTTTATTTGATATATTGTGTTAAAACCGATCTACCATCGTTATTGATAATATATATTATCCCTGTAAGTTTAAGGCATTGAAGGGCGAACTAAAAAAACGAGGAGCAAGGATAACTGGAAAGAAATAGTACATTATTGCAGCGGCCAGCAAAAGGCACACATACGTAAGTCCATCAATGCCTAGTTGTGGCCAAGGCTTGTATAGTACTTTTCTCAAATAATGCGCGGAAATTAAAACTAAGTAGTACCTAGAACTCATTTTGTCAATATCAATGACGAACAACAATAATTGATCCCGCGTTAGTGTTCTTTTGTTTTTTTTTTTCAATAAACAGCGTTCTATTTGCAAGCCAGTTCGAAATTAAAATAAAACCTTTAATAAGTTACCTCCTTGGTTGCCATGTTTCGGAGTAAAAGATTGTTCCATTTTTAAATAACACGACAGATATGAGTTTACTATGTAATTTATTTGGCCGCTAGACACGACAGATATGGATTTTCATACAACTATTGCCGGCCGCAGCTCGCATGTATTTGGCCAGTACAGCAATTTCGATTTATCTCGAAGAAGGTTGTCAAAATAATGCTCATATTTCCAAGCATGTTTGAGAAAACAGATATTATTGAGAGGCATACTTTTAGGATAGATGGACCCCTTATCCGCACTAAAGACTCGCATTTGGAGAGGGAATGGACCGTAATCCACCACGCGTGCCCAGTGCATGTTAGTGGATGTCACATATCTTCGAATTTTTGGTTCTAAGAAATGCTGGTTTCCTCACGATGTTTTCCTTCACCGTTTTGAGAGCAGTGGTGATGAAATAATTTACACAAAGTAAAGCCTGGGCTCGAACTTTAAAAAACGCACTATTCCATTGGTGAATTCTTAACAGACAATTCAAATAAATAATAATTAGGTATGTAAGTGTGAGTCAAATGTCCGATTTATTTATGCTCAATTCGATTTAATGAGATTAATAGTATCTAATTTAATTTAAATAATAATTTAAATAATACAATCTATATATATATAAAAATGAATCCCTATTTCCCTTGGTCACGGCATCACGCGTGAACGGCTGGACCGATTTCGCTAATTCTTTTTTTGTTGTGTTTGTTATTGTTAGGAGAAGGTTCTCATGAAAAAACAAAATAGGAAAAAAGTGTAGGTAGGGTAGGGTAGGTAGGGTAGGTAGGGTAGAGTAGGTAGGGTAGGGTAGGTAGGGTAGGGTAGGTAGGGTAGGGTAGGTAGGGTAGGGTAGGGTAGGTAGGGTAGGGTAGAGTAGGTAGGGTAGGGTAGGTAGGGTAGGGTAGAGTAGGTAGGGTAGGGTAGGTAGGGTAGGGTAGGTAGGGTAGGGTAGGTAGGGTAGGGTAGAGTAGGTAGGGTAGGGTAAGTAGGGTAGGGTAGAGTAGGTAGGGCAGGTAGGGTAGGGTAGGTAGGGTAGGTAGGGTAGGTAGGGTAGGGTAGGTAGGGTAGGTAGGGTAGGTAGGGTAGGTAGGGTAGGGTAGATGTTTGGTGTTTTATGGCAAAACAAAGTTTGCCGGGTCAGCTAGTGCATAAATAAAATTGAATTATATCTATCCAAAATGTGTATACGTATAGGGTTAAACATAGCGATCCTGACATGAGAATTAGTTACTTATTATGTTGTACCAATGTTTTTACAAATAAATAATTTGAATTTGAATGAACTAATAGATAAAAAAATTGTCGGTTGCTCTTTATTTGCACAATGTCGATATTTAAAGAAAAATCGGTGTACGGTAAATAAAGGACGGGGAAAGAGAAAAAAAAAATGTTTTGATTTAGGTATCTCACACACAAAACGTCGCAGCAATTTTTTTTTTTTTAAATTTGCTCCCCACTAGGAATTTCTTCCTGTATCATGGGTGCGTTTACAAACATATTAAGCCACATATACAACACCCAGAGCCGGAACAACTATCTGTAGGTCATAAAAATATTTCGTGCGGGAATCGAACCCGCGACACGCAGCGCAGCAGTCAATCGCTCAACCACTGCGCCAACCGTGCGCCCGAAATATACCAAGTAACTAATAAAGTAACTAATACCAAAGATAATATAATACTAGCATACAGATACCTCATCCTATACAAAGAAACCGTGCCGACGTAACTAGCGTTTTTCGACTGCTTATTCTGGCAATTTTTTGTACATTGAACGCATTCGGTTCTGTTTCACGGTGATAGATGGTGTTAGCAGCGACTTGCAAGTAAAAGGGTTTACTAGGTTCGTGAATATTTTTAGGGTTCCGTACCCAAAGGGTAAAAACGGGACCCTATTACTAAGACTTCGCGATCCGTCTGTCTGTCTGTCCGTCTATCTCCAGGCTGTATCTCATGAACCGTGATAAACAGTATAAAATAAATATTAAAGGGGAGCTCCCATACAACAAACGTGATATTTTTGCCGTTTTTTGCTCGATATTAATAACGGCAACAGGTAGACGCTTGAAATATTCACAGAATGTTTAGTTGTATATTTACTTCAAAAAATAATAATAAATTAATTAAAATAAAATAAATTAAGGGGGGCTCCCATACAACAAACGTGATTTTTATGCTGTGTTTTGCGATAATGGTACGGAACCCTTCATGTGCGAGTCCGACTCGCACTTGGCCGGTTTTTTTTCTTTATATACACAGTGAAGGTTTGTTTTCTAGTATTTATTTGCACGTTTTTACAGTTTTTTTTGCACCAAAATGTGTTAAAATGCAAACTTTAACAATCGAGTGGAATGCCTCAGAAATTTAAAAATGCGCCATCTATTGGCATCAATTTTAAATGATCCGTCTAATAATCTTTGAAATGTGAATTATGAGCCCAATATTCCATAATTTTGTACTTAGGAGAGTTGATTAAACAAGAACATACAATTTTTTTGTTCAATTCCAGAAAATGTTAATTTTACACACATTCAATAACAGATTGAGGTGCATATCGCGCCATCTAGTGAGATTTATTTGAACCAAATTTTCTACCATACCATATATCCCCGGCATGTAACTTGGCGAAGTTTTGGCGTAGTGGGGATAATTTCGTGCATAGTGCGCAAATTGACCAACCACCACATGATTGGTCAGTCGATCCTTGTGTCAACTGATCAACCAATCGCGCACTCGGAACGGTGCTAAACGTTCCCCGCGCCCCGCTTGGTAACCAAAGATACCTAAAAACGACTTGTGCGCATCTAACGACTCTTGCCAACTTACGTGCCGACAACTATAAGGTCAAGCACACCTCTGATTTTGGTACTAGAGTTAAGAAAATACTTAGTAGATAATGATTTTGCATGCATAGCTACTTCGTCAGGTTATAGCACCGACACCCCACGGTTTTGAGGTACATGACTTGGGTAAAGCAGTGGTTGAGCGATTGACTGCTGCGCTGCGTGTCGCGGGTTCGATTCCCGCACGGAACAAATATTTGTATGACCTACAGATAGTTGTTCCGGCTCTGGGTGTTTGTGTATGTGAGTTTATATGTTTGTAAACGCACCCACGATACAGGAAGAAATTCCTAGTGTGGGGCAACGTTTTTTTTTTTAAAGTATGAAAGGAAAGAGTTATTTCGCTCGTTTAGCATGTAGTTTTTTCGTAACGATTTCTGGGTCATACCTCTCCTTTCGCACACACAAATGTCCTAAGATAAATATTAGAATGTCAATAGCTGAATACTTTCCCCTGAGATACAGGTTCCCGCCTGCTGACTTCAGGGGCTCGGGTCAACTCTGTGCACCTTTTATAATCACCACAAAAATGTTGAAATACCTACTTTTCATGTAGTTAGGTACCTATTTGTATAATTGTAACTTTTAATGGTGAGAAATAAACAATTTAAATTTTTAATTATTATTATTTTTTCGCTAAAATACGTTTCTTCATAAATTTTTGGCCCCAAAAATGATCAAATAGATTGGAGAGTTAATTACTTGATAATTTGATAATTTGTCTGATGAATAAACACAATGGAATGTTAAAAACAAAAATGTGCTATCTGGTAAGAGTTAGCCTCATCATTATGAAGTCGCAGATTTATTCACACTAGGGCGTGCAGTTTCGTACATTTTCAATTTCGAAATTAGCTTACGAAATTGGACTTCTCAGTTTCGAAATTTCGAAATTTCGAAACTGTGGAGCCAACTATAATGGAAAATCAAAAAATACTTGAAATAAACTCAAAACGCAGAATTTGTAGTCTGGAGAGGTGCCTAAGTGCAATTTATATTCAAATAAAGTGATTTTTTCTACTACAAATACTTCGACGATAGCAACCAGCTTTCCGAGCTCGGAGTGTCAAGAGGCGTTCGGTCAGCGTTGATTCGCGAGCTGGGGTTAAAGATAGTTACAGATAGCGCCTCATAAAATTGAGGCGCTGCCGAAGAGTAGAGTGCCATTCATCTCGTTAGTGACAATAGGAGATGCGCAAGTCCACTATCTTGGTTTAACCATGTACGTCGGAGCTTCGAAAAACATTTCGAGCTCCTTTTGTCCCGCATTGGGAGGCCAGTGGGTGCTTTGCATAGACTGCTGCCCAATCTCGGAGGCAGAAATAGACTGTCAGATGTCTGACGCTGCAGGACTAAAATCAACAGGCTGTAGCGGAAAATGGTCATTTGAGAGCGGAGTGCATCTCCTACAGGCATATTCAGGTACTGATCGGGCACGGTTGCTTCGGTGAGTACCTGAATAGGATTGGGTGATAGGTCACGGTAAATTGCCATCATTGTAGAGGCAACTTGGATTCTGCACGGCACACGCTCGAGGAGTGCCTTCTTAGGCCTTTGTGCGGTGGGTCTAAGTCGCCAGGATCGGGCGAGCCCTGTCTCTGCCAATATTAGTGAGGGATATGCTGGCGGAGACAGAAAACTAGAGTGAAATAGCCACCGAGTGGAATCATGAGAAGGCCAACCCCATTCATAGAAGAAGGTATCGTGGAGGCAACCACCTCAATGTAGACACGCCGAAACCCCGCCTTTAACATTTAAGGCAGGTGAAACTCCGGGGTTTCGGGCGCTCAGAGTGGGGTCTCGTCCGTCCGGGCACGTCCACCGAGTGACCTCAGGAAAGACAGTGACACAGTGATCACGTGCTGCCATCCACAGCGAGGTTCAAGGGAGTCTCCTTTATAGGCTCCCCAAGGATGTGGTATTTTAAGAAGTGCTGATAGGATCACCGGTTTGGTTTTAATGAGGTAAAAATACCACACTACCTGGTTTTTTTTTTTCCAAAAGGTCAGGCGAAGATTTCCCTCCAATAGTAAATAAAATATTGGCATTCCCAGCAAACGATTTTACACCTTGTCAAAGTATTCCCCTCACTGGCGACCATGAATACAAAGCTCGGTTTTTTTTAAATGGCCGAGCTTTTTTCACTGTTCTTTATTTATTTAACACCATGGTTAGCCTTTGTTTTATTGTAATGTTAGCACACATGGTCTCAAAAAGGCCCAACGCAACGGTCTAATTGGCTTTAGATTTGTATTCATACTCATTTTCAGATGATCCTCTTTTGGTTTCAATAATAAATTTAATTCTTGTATAAGAAATAACATAATATTTAAATTAAATCCAGTTTCGAAATTTCAAAATTAAGGCTGTCAATTTCGAAATTAATAAACATGCAAATATGGTCCGAAATTTCGAAACTATGAAATTTCGAAATTTCGGAATGCATGCCCTAATTCACACACAAGGGACAATCATTATCGTTTGCCGTACGAATAAAATAAAATTGGATTTCTCGTTTTATGGAATTTCAGCAGTGGTGGCCCAGCGGCTTACAAGTTGAGTGTCGTGGGTTCGAACCCAAGCAGGCGCTTTACTTTGTGTAATTTTTTTCATCACCACTGCTCTCTGTGAGTACTTCTAATACCTTATGTCTGTAGGTGGTATGGTGGTGTGTAGTGCTATTCTGGGTGCATTGTCCACGCATATATGAACTAATAACTATATATGTACCTATGTTCCTAAATATTGTAAAAAAATCTTTTTTTTTTTAAAACAGTAAGTATGGAGTTTCTTGTGCATTCTTCTCCATAACAAACTACTTTCCGAATGCACGGTAGAATCATTTTTATGTACGTTCAAAAGTGCCGCTTGGTGGTCTAGTTGAAATAAAATATCTTTGTCTTTGTCTCAAATCTGTGAAGGAAAATATCGTGAGGAAACCGGCATGTGTTAGAAACAAAAATTCGAAGACATGTGACATCCGCCAACCCGCACTGGGCCTGCGTGGTGGATTAAGGCCCATTCCCTCACAGAGAGGAGGCCTGTGTCCCAGCAGTGGGATCAATAATAAGCTGATGATGATGATGGAATTTAAGACAATGGGCGAAATATTAGTGCATATATTATTAGTGACTAGCCCGTGTGAATGTCGAAAATTATCCTAAGGAAACATATTCCCGGGATAAAAAGTATCCTATGAGCTACTCCTGACTATAATCTATCTCTGTGCCAAATTTTATCGAGATCTGTTCAGCTATTCTAGCGTGATTTAGTAATAAACATACATCCACACATCCAAACTTTCGCATTTATAGTATTAAGTAAGATTTAAAACCTGTATTTGTTTAGTGTCTTATCTTTGTGCCAAATTTCATCCAGATCCGTTAAGTAGTTTTGGCGTGAAACACACACTCACAAACTTTCACCTTTATAATTATTAGTGTGACTGTGATATACAGAATGGGTAAAATATTGTGGATCAAAAGGCGGTAAATGCGGCAAATAGAAAAAAAAAAAAGTACTTTTGGTCTACCTGTAAAGAATCTCTAAAGAGGAAATTCACTATGTTAGTAAAGATGGTCACCCATCCACGAACTGACCTCGGCAAGCGTTGCTTAACCTTGAAGATCGTTATTATTTAACCACGAGCCCCATAAATGAGTGAAGTTTCAATAAAAATAACTTACCTATTAATGAGGTCCTTGCCGGTCGCCTCGTATATAGCTTTGGACGACATGTTTGTGTGTCTGTGTGTTCAACTGTTACTGTATCGTTGCGGCCCACGTCATAGGGATGGTAATTTTTGCTGTGGACAAGAGAAAAATCATGTTTAGTATATGGCTTACAAAATATAAGATACTAGGCATGTATCGGTCTGTCTGTTTGTTCCGGCTAATCACCGAAACGGCTGTACCGATTTTAACAGGTCTTTTACTGCTGATGCTGAATTTTAGAAGAAAAAAATAGGGTTACGCAAAACTTAAAACCCATTTTATTTTTATTTTACGAACGGCGCACGAAGTAGCGGACAACAGCTGGTAAATAAAAATTTTAATAATAGGTGTAGCTACAGGAAATAACATTGTCAAAGTCGTTCAATTTCCGGGAAATAGTGACAATAAATATAGCTTAAGAACATGCTCAATGTAAAAATTGATTCAGCCTGTATTTTTTTTAAAAGAGCAGTGGTAGCCCAGTGGTGACGGTCGCGACTTACAAGTTGTAGGTTGTGGGTTCGAACCCAGGCAGGTGCTTTACTTGTGTAAATTATTTAATCGCCACTGCTGTCAAAACGGTGAAGGAAAACATCGTGAGACAACAGAGGCATGTCTTAGAACAAAAAATTCGAAGACATGCACCAAACCGCACTGGGCCGCGTGCGTGGGCGTGGTGGATTACGGCCCATTCCCTCTCACAGAGAGGAGGCCTGTGTCCCAGCAGTGGACAACATTAATAGGCTGATGATGATGATGTATTTTTTTACATTCATGATATAACATTTTTTAAGTTGCCAGTACCAATGCCTTATACTGATTGATTATTGGGAGCAAAAGGTATACCTTCCTTCTCAAATAGAGTAGGCTTGGTATAAATTTTATCCTTTTTTAGGGTTCCGTACCCGAAGGGTATAGACTCTGTCCGTCTGTCTGTCTGTCCGTCTGTCACCAGGCTGTATCTCGTGAACCGTGATAGCTAGACAGTTGAAATTTTCACAGATGATGTATTTCTGTTGCCGCTATAACAACAAATACTAAAAACAGAATAAAATAAATATTTAAGTGGGGCTCCCATACAACAAACGTGATCTTTTTGCCATTTTTTGCGATAATGGTACGGAACCCTTTGTGCGCGAGTCCGACTCGCACTTGGCCGGTTTTTTCTTCTCCTTCCTACCCCAATCCCAATTTATTTAGGGTCGGGCCTCATTGTGCGTCTACGCCAGGATGGTCTATCCTTAGTTGTCGATGGTGGTAATTTTTGCCAACTATACTAATATTATAAATCTTATCCGTGTGGAATCCGATGGATGCGGGGACACACACAAAACCGATCAGTCTAGCGACGCTTAGGGGAGATATAATATGTCCAGCAGTGGACGTCTGTCGGTGAAATTATGATGAAATGAAAGTAACTCTGTCTGTTACTGTTCACACCTTAAGGGCTGAACGGATTTGCATGAAACTTGGCACACAGATAGACCGTTACATGGATTAGGGCATAAGATACTTTTTATCCCGGCAAAAAGTCCCCTTGGGATAATTTACAGGCTTGCAAAAAAAACAATAAGTACCCTAATTCGAAGGATGAATCTATACTAATATGTTTAATTAGGCGAAATTATTGATGGATGTTTTGTTACACAATCACGCCAGAATGGCTAAATGGATCTGGATGAAATTTGGCACAGAGAAAGATTATAGTCGCAAATATCCCATATGGTTTATAACCGAATTTTTTCACAATTGCCACGCGAACGATGACACTAGTCTATACCAATATTATAAAGAGGAAAGATTTTTTTTGTTTGTTTGTTTATACCGAATAGGCTCCGAAACTACTGGACCGATTTGATTTTTTTTTTATGCCGAAAACGGGTCCTGTGGGGTGGTCCACGGGAGCGAAGCCGCGGCCAACAGCTAGTCTACAATAATTCGAAGGATTTGGAAGAAATTCCTAAACCTGAAAAATCGTCAGTTCGACGATGCAAAGAGCGCAATTAATGCCGTAGTTTGTCAAAATTAAAGACTTTATCATTGATTGTGTGTTACACGATAACCCCGCTGTTTTCGTCACTGTTTTCCTGGACGCTACATTAATTCATATACAAATTGACTTAGAATTTCCTTACACTTTTAGTAATTATATTTTTAATATTGTGATTATTATTAATAAATTTTTCGGTGCTGGATGAAGACTCAAGGTAGCTAACATCTTGGTAATTTTTGCCCAAATCGTGTATCGACACCCGATAATCGTTAAAAAGACTGTGCTTTTTCAAGGTCTCCTTAAACAAACTGCCTCTTAGTCTTATTAATTGTTAGTTTTTAATTAATCTACAAATTAATAAATGAAGAATCACATGACATATTATTTACAGGTAAAAACAAAATAAAACAACACTCCATAACTAGCCACCAAAAAAAAAAAAACATTCCAAAGAGCAAAAACGTCAAAAAAATCGAATTTAGAAGCTCGCTTCAACAATTCGTCGTCTGGTTCTCAAACGGCCTCTGATTGGTCGCACCGCGTGGTCCGATCGCCTGATCCGATCTTGCTTGCGTATACGTCATCGGTTAGAATCAGCTGAGGTAGAGGTACATACAAATACATTTCAAGCTTTATTCTCCAGTATACACTGACCTCGCGTACTACTAAGAGCCAATAAAAGGCGAGGTCAGTTGACTCTGGATGGTGTAGTTGAAATTTCGTCGTGTGTACGTAATTGTGGGCTTGTGAGTGGCACGGTAGGTTTTCTTTTGCCGGTTTCCGGATGCCGCGTGTTTGAGTACATTGCTCTTTTATAAGGTGTTATTAAGTCGTAAACTATTATAGAATACATATTAATAGAGATTTTTTTCTATTGTGAGAAATTGGTCATTAATTTAGTATGGAAGGGCCTTGTCTATTTAATTGACAATGTATACTCGTAAGCAAGGCCGTCTTAAGCTATGCTGGGGCCCTTGGGCACACAAAAACGTGGGGCCCTTGGGCACACATGAATTTGGGGCCCTTTTGGAAAGCAAAGAAAGCGAACTATACTAAATTTTTTCTACTATGATCTTCTATTTATTATGGGTAACCAAATAAATAATATAATATGTCATTAATGATATTAGTATGCTGCTGGTTTTTTGATTACGATTACGATAGTGGTTTGACTTGATTTTGCCTTAATTTGGTTAAATAAAATCGTCATAATTTTGAATTAAATTTTAAGGCAAAAGTAAGTTTTATTTTCGCCCCGGGTGCTCAATGTTACTGTGCCCGACAAAAATGTTTTTAAAATAAATGTGAGAGAAATTGTCGGTCCTTCGGGGCCCCCTGAGGTTGGGGGCCCCGGCACTGGGCACGGGCCCCGTGTGCCCTTGTGGTAAAGACGATACTGCAGTCGTAAGTGCTTGATGGAGCGACACAATATAAATTGCGTCGAAAGGCGATATCGCTCACGTATTCTCTAAGAAAAAAAACCGGTAAAGTGCGAGTCGAACTTGTGCGCCGAGGGTTCCGTACCTAACCATTATACCGCTATAATAAAATCGATAACATTTTTAATGGTGGCTAAGTTTTAAAATATGGGCGAATTTAGATTTCCGCGAAAACTTGTAAGTACCAAAATTTACTTTAATTTTCAACTTTTAATTTTTTTTGGGATTTTTACTTTATTTGTGCTGTAAGCCCTTACTTTTAGCCAAATTTCGTGATTCGACACAAAACCTATAGGGTACTTCCTGTTGACCTAGAATTGTCAATTTTGGTTAAAAGTAAGGTCTTACAGCACAAATAAAGGGTAATACGATCATGTCTCTCAGTTCCGCAAGGATCTCAAGTGGCTCCCTATCCGTCTTCGCAGGAACACTCGAGTATTATGTCTCCTCTTCAACATCCTTTTTAACCCTGCATACCCTGGATATCTGCGCGATCGCTTTTCCTTTACTCGCGCTGCCGATGTCCAGTGTAGATCCCATCTAAGGCATCATCTAAACTTCCCCTCCCACAATACTAATTTCTATTCCCACTCCTTCTCTGTTCATGCAGTACGACTGTGGAACTCACTTCCACCTAAAATCCGTGACTCTAAAAATGTATCTCTATTCAAGAGACAGGTCAAAGAACATTACCTCTCCACTATCTTGTAATTTGATATATTATATGTTGTATGTATTTTATGTTTTATATATGTAGTCAAGGTATATGTGTAATTTCTATATATTTAGTTTAGTTATTATTGTCTATTTTAAGTTTCTTTATTTCTTTCTACACACTGTGTCTTCGTCTATCATCCAACTTTCCTGTCGCAGGTCTGCTGGAAGAAATTTCTACTGAAATAAGCAGTACCTTTGTGCTCTTCTATCTGTATTCCTTCTTTCTCTGTTAATTGTTTTGTGTGTACATAAATAAATAAATAAATAAAGGGAAAAAATAAAAGAAGTTGAAAATTAAGGTAAATTTTGGAACTTACAAGTTTTCGCGAAAATTTAAATTTGCCCATATCTTTTTATCGTGTTGACTCAGAGCCGGAGTCGGAGGATACATCTGGTTTTCGTCAGCCAGCTCGCGAATATGTACCCTCCGTCTGCACAGCATGATTTTCTCCTTGTTTAAGTCTTTTTAGTTCGCTTTTAAAGCAGTCGGGTTTTTAGATTTTTTTAATTAACTTTTTTTATTTAAACATTGCACCACACTAGGAATTTCTTCCTGTATCGTGGGTGCGTTTACAAACATATATACTCACATACACAAACACCCAGAGCCGGAACAACTATCTGTAGGTCATACAAATAATTGTTCCGTACGGGAATCGAACCCGCGACACGCAGCGCAGCAGTCAATCGCTCAACCGCTGCGCCAACCATGCGCCCAAATAATAGCTATGCGTATATTGCCGTGAAATTACTGTAAATAAGATTATCAAGCGCTTCAGGCATGGTCTATTGTTAAGTCTACTAAAGTTACGCGGTTTAACGATTGAGATTAACCAGATTATTTAGTTAATCAACAAGTCATCGTCATCATCCCACCCATAAGCATTATATGTACCTTACTATTGAACTTGCTAATTATGTACCACAACTAAAAATTGAAAAAAAAAAAAAAGGTTTTAACAAAAAAATACAAACATACAAGTGAAAAATAACTTCAATCTCGGCAGTCAGTGTCAAAAAACGAAGAAACAAAAACAGGAACACCGACTTCCGAAAAGTTATTTTTGACTTTTCAGTGTTTTTATTTGGAAGTCGGTTGTATTTTTCGTAAAAAAGTATTTTTTCCAAACCACTCCAAATTTAATCAAAACACCATTTACGACTACAATATCCCTTACAATCGATTTATAGATCAATATAAGCGTAATAAAAATAGTTGTTGAACAACCTTCACGGCGTATCTTTACGTCACTGCCAAGAGTCCTTGATCTTAAACGAAGTTGCCCTACATAATTGTTATGACTCATTGAACGATAAAAGAGAAGGATTATTTTCTACACACAAGGCTTTTATCGACGCGAGTTTTGCAGTAAAAAGTCAAAGTAATTCATTTGCCAAAAACACAGACATAAAAGGACTTATGTTTTAAAAATAAAATACATACTAGCTTCTGCCAGCGGATTCGCCCGCGTGAAAGTCGAAAATTATCCTGAGGGAACATATATCATCATCATCATTTCAGCCGAAAGACGTCCACTGCTGGACATAGGCCTGAGGGAACATATACCCGGGATAAAAAGTATCCTATGTGCTATTCCTGACTATAATCTATCTCTGTGCCAAATTTCATCCAGATCCGTCCAGCCGTTTAAGCGTGAAGAAGTAACAAAAATACAAACACACACAAACTTTCGCCTTAAAATATTAGTGTGATCGAATTTGAAAAAAAAACTGGTATGTGAGATTCGGACTCACACACCGAGAGTTTGTAAAATATGCGACATATACGACCGTATCTAATGATTTAGATGTTTGATTTTATACAGGTGTACTTTTTTTAGTCATTAAATAATAGGGAAAGTACAAAAAACTACTAAATTTGGGGAGCGCGGGTGTGAAATGTACATTTACTTCATAAATTCCTGAAATTACAGAAGCCTCATAGCAACTAAAAGTACAAAATATTATTTATGTCCATATTGGTCTAATAAAGATAAAGATTACGAATTATCTTTTATTAATGACAAATCATGACACATTCTTGATATACATAATCGCGTGAGCATCGTACGATATGGTTAGGTATTATGAAGATTGACCTATATAGATTTGCAATACAAACTTTTACATAATTATTCATTCCATGCTAGATCTTTGCGAGGTCAGCGGCTGAGAAAAGCCCGAAAAAAAATTAAGGCCCAGATACCCACCGCTCCGCTCAGTAGCTGATTTTAATAAATACTAAAAACAGTATAAAGTAAATATTAAAGGGGGGCTCCCATACAACAAACGTGATATTTTTGCCGTTTTTTGCTCGATATTAATAACGGCAACAGGTAGACGCTTGAAATATTCGGCGCGAAATATAACCCTTAAATATTTATTTTATACTGTTTTTAGTATTTGGTGTTATAGCGGCAACAGAAATACATCATCTGTGAAAATTACAACTGTCTAGCTATCACGGTTCATGTGATACAGCCTGGTGACAGACGGACAGACAGACAGACGGATCGCGAAGTCTTAGTAATAGGGTCCCGTTTTTACCCTTTGGGTACGGAACCCTAAAAATGCTATGAATGTTGTTTTTTGTTATTATGGATAGGTTTGCGTTGGACCAGCATCTCACTTGATGGTAAGCTACTATGTAGTCGACAATTGAGCCCGCTTGCCTAGAAGTAACCTATTCACTCTTGACTTAAAGGTCTTCAACTCTTATTTATTGCCCATTAAAATACTCATTACTTAATTAACGACTTTACAAGACACATTACACAGTTGCTCATTTAATCACCTATCTAAATATATAATAAAAAATTTAATTAAAAAAATCAAAATACCCGACTGCTTAAAAAGCGAACTAAAAAGACGTAAACAAGAAGAAAATCATGAGAAAAGAAAATCAATCTGTGCAGTCGGAGGATACATATTCACGAGCTGGCTGACCAAAACCAGATGTATCCTCCGACTGCACAGATTGATTTTCTTTTCTCATGATTTTCTTCTTGTTTACGTCTTTTTAGTTCGCTTTTTAAGCAGTCGGGTATTTTGATTTTTTTAATTAAATTTTTTATTTATAACTTTTTAGTTAACATTTTTTTCGAATGAGGTACATATAAATATATAAGTATTATATATTTTTGAAATCACCTCTTGAAACCCTTTATTTTGATACCCCACACGATGGGTTTGGAAGAAAAAATAAAAATGGCCCCCCACAATATGGCGCCCAAAAGCCGCCATTTTTCTATTTTCCAATTTTAATGTAGCCTATGACACTCGCAAGGTTAAGACGAATCGATTGACGCATGAATCATCAAAATCGGTCAACGCGTTTGGTCTCTGGAACGCCACATAGGAACAAACATACATACATACATACATACATACATACATATATACATACATACATACATATATACATACATACATACATACATACATACATAGACTGATAAACACATTACCCGCCTTCGGCAGTCGGGTAAAAATCAATCCCTATTTCCCTTGGTCACGGCATCACGCGTGAACGGCTGGACCGATTTCGCTTATTCTTTTTTTTGTGTGTTTTTTATTGTTAGGAGAAGATTCTTATGAAAAAAAAAACAAGAAAAAAAAAATGGTGCCTTACCTACATAGGTAGGGTAGGGTACGGTAGGTAGGGCAGGGTACGGTAGGGTAGGGTAGGGTAGGGTAAGGTTTCGTAGGAATGTTTTGTGTTTTTATGGCAAAACAAAGTTTGCCGGGTCAGCTAGTTTTATTCATAAATAAACACCATCTTCCTGCCCTTGTCCCATGTTACTTCGGGTCTGTGCAACACGCTTCCTGTACATACATACATATGCTCGAAAAACATTATCCTCCCGCAGTCGGGTAACAACTAAACTATAATAATTGTGACTAATAGTGTAATTAGTTTCTATTTATATCGTTCAAGCAGATAACATATTAAAGTGTCGTAATCATTCATTCAATGTACCACCAAGGACGCATTGAACCTAACAGGAAAATAAACAATAAAACACGTGAGGACTAGTAAGATAAAATCGATTGGAGCATTTCGCTTACATTTAGTATCAATTTCAATCTAGGCGACTAAGATAGCACTATGACTAGACCATAGGTGACTACTGAGATAACAATAGGGAATATTACTACCAGTTCTTACTTTTAGTATCAATTTAAATCTAGGCGACTAAGACAGCACTATGACTAGACCATAGGTGACTACTGAGATAACAATAGGGAATATTACTGCCAGTTCTTACTTTTAGTATCAATTTAAATCTAGGCGACTAAGACAGCACTATGACTAGACCATAGGTGACTACTGAGATGACAATAGGGAATATTACTGCCAGTTCTTACTTTTAGTATCAATTTAAATCTAGGCGACTAAGACAGCACTATGACTAGACCATAGGTGACTACTGAGATGACAATAGGGAATATTACTGCCAGTTCTTACTTTTAGTATCAATTTAAATCTAGGCGACTAAGACAGCACTATGACTAGACCATAGGTGACTACTGAGATGACAATAGGGAATATTACTGCCAGTTCTTACTTTTAGTATCAATTTAAATCTAGGCGACTAAGACAGCACTATGACTAGACCATAGGTGACTACTGAGATGACAATAGGGAATATTACTGCCAGTTCTTACTTTTAGTATCAATTTAAATCTATGCGACTAAGACAGCACTATGACTAGACCATAGGTGACTACTGAGATGACAATAGGGAATATTACTGCCAGTTCTTACTTTTAGTATCAATTTAAATCTATGCGACTAAGACAGCACTATGACTAGACCATAGGTGACTACTGAGATGACAATAGGGAATATTACTGCCAGTTCTTACTTTTAGTACCAATTTCAATTTAGGCGAATAAGACAGCACTATGACTAGACCATAGGTGACTACTGAGACGACAATAGGGAATATTACTGCCAGTTCTTACTTTTAGTACCAATTTCAATTTAGGCGACTAAGACAGCACTATGACTAGACCATAGGTGACTACTGAGATGACAATAGGGAATATTACTGCCAGTTCTTATTTTTAGTATCAGTTTAAATCTATGCGACTAAGACAGCACTATGACTAGACCATAGGTGACTACTGAGATGACAATAGGGAATATTACTGCCAGTTCTTACTTTTAGTATCAATTTAAATCTATGCGACTAAGACAGCACTATGACTAAGCCATAGGTGACTACTGAGATGACAATAGGGAATATTACTGCCAGTTCTTACTTTTAGTACCAATTTAAATCTAGGCGACTAAGACAGCCCTATGACTAGACCATAGGTGACTACGGAGATGACAATAGGGGACATTACTGCCAATTTCTTACATTTAGTATCAAATTAAATCTAGGCGACTAAACAGCACTATGACTAGGCCATAGGTGACTACTGAGATGACAATAGCGAATATTAGTACCAATTTCTCCCGCTAGGTGTCTCACTAATTCACGGAGGAAAACGTTACGGACGTTTCGTACTCCGTATCACCTAAGAACAGATGATTGCTAAGAATGACAACATGATTTATGTACCTACTCCCGATGAGTTTTTCTGCCAGATAAATATTCAGGATTTAATAGAAAAGAAATGTGCATACAACTAATACAGTTACACATACATACAAGCATAGTAAACGCGAAATAACAGTTGAAAAACCCCGTCATTGTTACGTCTGAATGGAATTTCTTTAACAGTAACATTTTTATGTTAATCGATGCAAAGAATGTTGATTGGTAGGCACGTTGAACGTAAACGATTTGTCGCAGGTTCATGACCGGGCGAAAAACACCGTAACTACTACCTACCTACGTTTTGGAAATACTTTCATTGTGCATACAGCTAAGGAGTGGAATTACCTGCCGGATTTTGTATTTTCTAATAGCTACAATCCGGAGATCTTTAAGTCAAGTGAGAAAAGGCAACTTCTAGGCAAGCGTGCTCCACCGTCGACCACATCATCGCTTACCATCAGGTGAGATAGTGGTCAAACGCGAGCCTATTGTTAACAAAAAATAATACAGCTCTTCATACTTCTGCCACATATTAAAATAGTCCGAGATCAAGTACACAATTTTGAGCTCAATATCCGTGACGGTTAGGTTGAGTCCGTGATGGCTCGTTTCTTGCGAGGCTGCCGAACTGAGACCACTGCGCCCATCAACCACGCACTGCCCCTCGCACGCGCGTACTCTGCGCGCGAGCGGTGACAACTGACTAGTGACTGGCGGAGAGGTGCGGGAAATACGCGAAAGTGTAGGATATTAATCGCTGTAGGTACGGTCGAGTGAAGAAGGCCTGCTTCTGCCATAATCTTAATTTATTCGGGGAATACACGTCTCTTTTTGCTGTCTTCTCAATAGTCATCTCATCTCTATCGAGCCATATCATCTGCCACACAATCCATCCGTCTTTTCATTGGTCTTTCTTTACTCTCCGCTAACGTTTTAATCGTATGAAAAAAGCCTTTTTGATCCTTCAGGCCTCCGCCAGTTGTCATAAGGCGTTTCCATTGCCATAAAGACCAATCAAAGTTCCATTGGGGGATGGATTTAAGATATTTGAAACTATAAATTATTTATTTTAAATAGAGGATGAGCAATATTGCATTTATGTGTGTATTTTCTGCACTGTCCCGCGGGCTTTCAAAAGAAAGAAACAAAATGTGTTGGAAGATTGTGGGCTCGATTCCCAGCCGCAGTTATTATTTTTGTATTTATTTCTTATTTTTTTTTATTTACGATAATATTTTCAATGATGGCGGGTGGCGTCGCCTCCACCCTAGAGTGTGAGCCCACACTAAAATTTTTTGAACCCTTCATCAATACTGAAGTATGATTACCCGATTGCCGAAGAAGGGTAATGTGTTTATTAGTTTATGTATGTATGTACATCTGGTTTTGGTCAGCCAGCTCGCGAATATGTATTCTCCGACTGCACAGCATGATTTTCTTCTTGTTTACGTCTTTTTAGTCCCTTCTTAAGCATTCGGGATTTTTGCATTAACTATTTTTATTTATAACTTTTTAATTCCCAATTTTTTATTATAATTAGTATATATTTTGTAATCATCTCTTAAAACCATTCATTTTGATACCCCACACGATGAGTTTAGAAGAAAAGAAATTTGGGAACCCCACAATATAGCATCCAAATCGGCAATTTTTTTCAATTTTTTTGTCGCCTTTGGCCAAGGTTAAGACGAATCAATTAACGTAAGAATCATCAAAATCAGGCTAAGCGTTTGGTCTCTAGAACGCAACAAAGGAACATACATCCATATAAAGACTGATAAACACATTACCCTCCTTTGCGTCATGCAATCGGGTAAAAGAATATACTCTGTTTCTGTAGGATCCACGGGCGCGAAGTTGCGGGAAAACATCTTGACTAGACTTATTTTTTTTTTACAAAGGCTCTATCTACTCTCAAGAAAATGGCATTGATGCACAAACTGCAAAGTGACTTCAATGCACAGTTTTCCAGGAAATATTCTGCACGGATTGGACAAGCATCATCAACAATATAAATAATGCTACTCTGTCATCAATTTCACAGCTATGCGATGCAGTCACGGGCTATCTTTGTAACAAGTGGCCCGCCCCGTCTTTGCCTGGGTCACAGAAAGAAGAAAGAAAATTTGGTTCAAATCAATCTCACTAGATAGCGCGATATGCACCGTTCTGTTATTGAATGTGTGTAAAATTTAAATTTTCTGGAATTGAATCAATATTCCCAAAAATATGCCTCAATAACATAAATCAATATGCCTCTTAATTCACATTTCAAAGATTATTCGAAGGGATACTTCATCGTAATTATGAAATTTGGCACACGTGTTTAGAAGCCCACATAGAGTAACATATGTGAATATTGTGCAGTTCCAACAATATTACATATATACGTTTCGAATTGATTATCTCCTTTTTTTGAAGTCAGTAAAATCGCTTATCAGTGTGACATAAGAATTGCATCGCGCCACCAGGAAAGGGCCTTAGTCTACCTCAAAATTATACTCAAAAGATTACGTTATTTTTTTGTTTACGACAAATCTATAGCGTATGACAAGCCTAATGGTGTTTAATATATTCAACTAACGAGTGTCGTGGAAGCCAACGTCAAACACGAGTCAAAGGTTACGAACGTACACTACGGCTCTCCAGACTTAGGTACTTACACGTTGACAATTAGGGATACGGTAGTTATAAAACACACAACATATATTATATCCAACATTTCCATTCACCAAGAATTCGGAATCAAGCAGCGTCCAGGCTCGAATTCTTCAGTTCTTTGGTCACGTGTCCCGACGAGGCAACAACTCGTATTGAGCGGATTGTAGTCCAGGATAAGGTGGAAAGAACCAGAGCGCGCGGCATGTCACCCAGGCGACGGACCGCCCAGATCAAGTCTGAAGTAGGCGGTCCACTACATGGGTGCATATGAGTTATAGTCGACAGAGAGAAATGGCGTCGCATCGTGTCTCACTGCATCATAATCTGCTGGCCACGACCACTCTGCAAGATTGTTGCGAAAGGATGAAGATTCCAAGCCAAAAATTCGAAGACATGTGCACAACCCACGCGGTTTGAATCTTAATTCGCCACAATCATCCACAAAATTGAAAAGAAAGCAAATTAGGCTGACTCACAAAAAACAGTTCCTCAATACGCCCGCCTGTCGACTTTTCCCAATGGTTAGACAAGCCCGTGACACTATTCCCAACCACTGCAACTCCTGAAAGCCAGAATCAAGAGTGGCGACCACCAGAAACGCCGCGTCAGCGAAGCTCAACCACTTTATAACCCCCCGAACACCTGCCACCTGGACGTGAACTGCACTGGCCTATTTGGAAAGCACTCAATTGATTGCGTAGCCCAGGTAGACTGCTGTAAACACAATTTGGCAAAATGGAGTTTTACAGACTCGTGTGATACCCAGTGTGAGTGCGGTGCTCCTTTGCAGAATATGGCTCACATCCTGGAGTGCCCCAAGTGCATATACATCTGTATTTTGGAAGGCCTTATGTTTGTCACTGACGCCGGAATCGGCGTGGCCACCTGGGCCTAAAATATATAGAGAAGAAGAATGAAGCTCAAAGAGTCTCGCAGAATATCTTGGATCTCACAACGAAATTAATCAGAAAAGAACAGCGGAGAAGTAAAAGCAAGGCAAATTCGCTACTGGGTACCAACCGAAAAAAAATGTATGGGCAACCTTGACCTCGTAACTGAAAGGCACGCGTTAAAATTCAATACAAATATTGCCATTGTATTATATAATATACGATCGTTCCACTATGTACCTAGTCGTTATTTCAAATGACTGACAAAATTATTTAATTGAGTGCAAAAAAACGTTAATTCTTAAAATCTAAAACTCGACTGCTTTAGAAGCGAACTAAAAAGACGTAAACCAGAAGAAAATGCTGTGCAGTCGGAGCATACATCTGGTTTTGGTCAGCCAGCTCGCGAATATGTATCCTCCGACAGCACAGCATGATTTTTCTTAAGTTGTCGGGTTTTTTGATTTTATAAATTAACTTTTTTATTTTAACATTTTAGTTAACATTTTTTTTCATTGTACATTTAAACATATAAGTGTTATATATTTTTGAAATCACATCTTAAAACCCTTTATTTTGATACCCCACACCATGAGCTTGGAAGAAAAAAATATATTGAGCCCCCACAATATGGCGCGCCCAAAAGCCGAAATGTTTCTATTTTCCAATTTTAATGTAGCCAGTGACATTCGCAAGGTTAAGACGAATCTATTAACGTAACGATCATTAAAATCGGCCTACGCGTTTGGTCTCTAGAACGCCACATAGGAACAAACATACATACATAGACCCTCCCTCGGCAGTCAGGTAAATAGTGCAGCTCTGAAGATAATTAATATGTGGGCACTACCAATTCAATCTGCCGTCTTCTCCCAACTAAATCAGGATCAGGCACTAATCCGATGCAGCTAAATACCAGTATTTTCCTTGGAGCTAGCCTAGCACCCACCCAGTAACTGGATGGCAAAATACCACTCGACAAGAGGAGTCAGATTTTCTGGCTTGCGACTACCACAACGACTGTTAAAGTTCTATAAAAGACATCTGGGACCAACGGACCAACCCATAATCAATGGAAATCCTTTTCATTTTGAATGTTCCAGCAGCATTCGTTGCGTTATTTACATTGTCGAGCACATTTTTTTACACATATTAAGTAATGGATTAGGATTTTCTTCGGAATGTAACAGAAGGTGTTAGGACGGTTACGCACTACACGTCCGTGTCCGTGATTTAAGTTCCGACTTCAAAATGTTCTGAATTATGCCGATAGAGTTCGGATGAAGTGCGTAAGCTTCCCTGCAAGAACTACTACGGCTACTTCGGAACCGAAATTTCACGGGCACGGATCAGATGTAGTGCAGAATGTCGCAATTACGGTGCTAATGTCCCATTTTACTTCTTATACCAGAAACCGTCGAATCCGACTCGGCTGGGAAGCGTTCGGGAAGTTGCGCGGTATCTTCTCGTCCAACTTACCACAGTGTCTCAAGACGAAAGTCTATGACCAGTGTGTGTTGCCAGTGATGACATATGGCTCTGAGACGTGGTCGCCTACAATGGGCCTCAACAGAAAGCTTACAGTCACTCAAAGGGCAATGGAGAGGGCTATGCTCGGAGTTTCCTTGCGTGATCGAATCAGAAATGTAGAGATCCGCAAAAGAACCAGGGTTACCGACATAGCCCGAAGAATTGCCAAATTAAAGTGGCAGTGGGCAGGGCACATTGCTCGTAGAACGAATGGCCGATGGGGCAGAAAGGTTCTGGAGTGGCGACCGCGAACCGGAAGACGTTGCGTTGGAAGGCCTCCCAATAGGTGGACCGATGACCTGGTGAAGTTTGCGGGGATCCGCTGGTTGCGAGACGCACGGGACCGGTCAATGTGGCGACGCTTGGGGGAGGCCTATGTCCAGCAGTGGACGTCTTTCGGCTGATATGATGATGATGACCAGAAAAATGGGCGGTTCATGTTCGATATGCATCTAGAGTGAAGCCGCGGACAAATCTAAGTTATTATTTTTTATCCTAGACATTGTCACATTGGACTAAAACGAAAATTGCAGAATTTATCATCTGTTCCAATCTTCACAACACAAAAGATTACAATCTTTAGCGAATATATAAGTTTATTATATCATTTGAGCGATCGTATCGAGTAAAACTGTGGTTTAAAAGTGTTATAAAAACTTGTTTATCATCGCTGAAAATTGCACGTTTTTCTTTTGTTTTGTGAAATTGTGATCTAGGAAATAGCACAGTCGCTTAGTTTTTTAAGGTTCCGTACCCGGAGGGTCCAAACAGAGCCCTATTGCTGTCACTCACGTGTCTGTCTGTCTGTCACACAGATTTTACAGCCAAACGGTTGGAGCTACAATCTTCAAGTATCACAGTATAAGCAACTTGTCGACCCAAAGAAAAAAAAAAAGTTTTTTAAGGGGGGTTGGAGCTACAGTCTTCAAATTATCACAATATAAGCATTTTGTGGACCAAAAGAAAAAAAAATTGAAAGGTTTTTAAGGGTGGCGTAAGTCGGAGGTGTAGTAGTCGCGAGCTGGCTGACTAAAACCAGATATATCCTCCGACTGCACAGCATGATTTTCTTCTTGTTTACGTCTTTTTAGTTCACTTCTTAAGCAGTCGGGTTTTCTTTTTACCCGACTGCCGAAGGAGGGTAATGTGTTTATCAGTCTCTGTATGTTTGTTCCTATGTGGCGTTCTAGAGACCAAACGCGTTGGCCGATTTTGATGATTCTTACGTCAATCGATTCGTTTTAACCCTGCGAGTGTCACTGGCTACATTATAATTGGAAAAGAAAAAATGGCGGATTTTGACATATTCGCGAGCTGGCTGACCAAAACCAGATGTATCCTCCGACTGCACAGCATGATTTTCTCCTTGTTTACGTCTTTTTAGTTCGCTTTTAAAGCAGTCGGGTTTTTTGATATTTTTAATTAACTTTATTTTTATTTTATTTATTACTTTATTTTTCGAATTAGGTACATTTAAACGTGCAAGTGTTATATATTTTTGAAATCACCTCACTCTTAAAACCCTTTATTTTTATACCCCACACGATGGGTTAGTAAGAAAAAAAAAATGGGGCCTCCACAATATGCCAACCAAATGCCGTAATTTTTCTGTTTCTAATTTTTATGTAGACAGTGACACTCGCAAGGTTAAGACGAATCGATTGACGTAAGAACCATCAAAATTGGCCAGCGCGTTTGGTCTCTAGAACGCCACATAGGAACAAACAAACACATAAATAGACTGATAAACACATTACCCTCCTTCGGCAGTCGAGTAAAAAGAAAACGCTACGGACCATAGACATGCCCAAGAGCAACCTTCCGTAATTGAATTCCCAGCTATGAAAGGTTATTTAAAATAAGTTGTTGACCTTCACAGCTTAGATACTCATGAAAGCACCAAGCATGACGTTAAGTATAATTATTACTTTAATTACTTAGCTAAGTAATTTTATTGTAGACATAACACAAGACAGAAGTCATTCCGGTAGCACGGAGTCCCAGCGCTAAGAATGAAAATTTTGTTCAAATAAATCTCACTAGATGGCGCGATATGCACCGATTTGTTATAGAATTGTGTGTAAAATAAACACTTTTTGGAATTGAACATAATAATTCTATGTTCTTGTTTAATCAACTCTCCTGAGCACAAAATTATGGAATATTGGGCTTTTAATTCACATTTCAAAGATTATTTGAACGGATCATTTAAAATAGATGCCAATAGATGGCGTGGTTTTAAATTTCTGAGGCATTCCACTCGAAATTAGTATTGTATTGTAACACATTTTGGTGCAATGAAACTTTAAAAACGTGCAAAACATACTATAAAACAAATCGTCACTGTATTTAAAGAAAAAAATATTTACGAAACGAGTAAACCCTTTTACTTGCAAGTCGCTGCTAACACCATCTATCTATCACCGTGGAACGCAACCGAACGCGATCGATGTACACAAAATAATTAGTTTAATCAGACGAAAAACGCTAGTTACGTCGGCACGGTTTCTTTGTATGGGTTGAGGCATCTGTATGCTAGTATTATATTATCTGTAGTTAATAATTAAAGGAGCGACAGAAATAGTAGCAATAAACATACATAGATATTGTGATAGATGGAGACATAAACAATACTCTTTTTTTCTAATGGCTCCCGCTTGACCACTATCTCGCCTGATGGTAAGAGATGATGTGGTCGACGATGAAGCACGCTTGCCTAGAAGTAAGCTAATCACTCTAGACTTAAAGACCCCTAGGTTGGAGCTAAATTGACATGTAAAAGTGATGTTTTTATAAATAAAGGTAAATCTAATTGCATTATTCCAGTCTATGTCGTCTTCTCCACTGGTTCTTTAAACAGTTTAGTCGATAAATTAAAAACATAGAAAAAAAACTGGAAACAAACGGTAAAAGCTTAGGAGTTGTAGAACTAGTTTTTGTAACAACCTTTGGCTTGTTTATAAGTTGTTGTTAGCATAGGCCAAGACACAGAGACGGATCATAAGATAAGCGCATTTATCGCATTGGGTGTAATCCTGTAAAGATTTATGTGATAAGGTTGAAATAAATAAATCATCAGACATCAAAGAGCTGTCAGCAAGACTGACGGGCCCCTCTGGGGCCGATGCCTGTCTGGGTCGCGGTTAAATTTGAAAGAGAGTTACCGCGGCCCTGGCACAAGCAACTGAAGGAACACGGGTGGGTTTTAGTCAGTAAAAGTCTGACACGCCCTCACGCTTCACCTCGAGCGGGAGAAGTCATTGGGCGACTTCAAACAAAAAGAAAAAAGATACCATACAAACTTTGATTCTCTACTTAACCTATTTGGGCGATGGATTTACAAATGTTAGAAAATAAAACTAGAAACAAACGGTAAAATCTTAGCAGTTGTCGAACTAGTTTTTGCAACATTCTTTGGCTTGTTTTTAAGTTGTTGTTAGCATAGGACAAGACACAGAGACGTATTTTTTGGTTTACCAAATCAATAAAAATTTGCAAAGTTAAAGCGTATCAAAGTTCAGGAGTGGGGGTTTGTGACGTCACTAAGGCAGTATAAAGTGTATTAGCGGCGTGACGTTTCACAATATTTCAACGCATTATATCGTCGCCACTTTATGTTTACGTGTCAAAAGAAAAATCGTGCCCAATATTTATTATTAATCTACCTGACGGACAAAAAACTAATTTTCAGTAAACTACACTACACAATTTATTAAATCATAAGAAATTCCGTCGCGCCATCAGCAAGGCCCTTTAGACAGCGATACTTAGGTTAGTCGGTATTCATTTGTATAATTCAGTGCATTAAACGACCTTAGCAAAATTAGAGGCAAGAGATTTGACGAATTCCTTGACCCCTGATATGCTAGACAAGCATTAAAACAAATAATATTATTAAAATGTAACAATAGACCAGTTCCAACTTAACTAAGGAGAACCACTTTTCAAACAACATTCAAAGTAGCACTAGGTATATTATATATTACCGTTTGATTAACAATATCTTGTCAATGAATTTTATATATGTCCAAACTACAAAGCTTGTTGAAGACCAAGAGTGGGATATTTTTATTTTTGTATTTTTTTTAATTTTTTTTAATCATGGTCTGGCAGTTTGAGTAATTTATGCGGCCATATGTCCTTTCTTTGGTATTGTTGTATAAAGTAACGGCTAGGTTAAAAGGTTTTTTTAAAAAATATATATTTATTATTGATTCATGTACATTTTTTTTAACACGATGTCAAAACATAAATATTGAACCTTCTTTTGAACAGTTTTGTTTGCAAAATATTTTATAATTTGATTTACATATGCTATGTTAGTTATGAAGAAATTCCAGCCATCAATATTTCTGTGTAAAAATATTTTTAAACGTCCAAGTCATTTTGGAGGAGTTTCCAAAAGTTGCGGAGAATATCGTGTTGTTAATTTTTTTTTAAAGCAAAACTATTATATTAATATAATATATTTTTTCAAATCTTTTAACCTAGCCGTTACTAAGGAGTATGCTTTAGAAAGTTACCGTTTTACGGCACTAAAGCGGATGTAGGCCCTTAAGAGCTAATATTACTTAGTTTAAACTTAGGATGAACTAGGGCTACAGGAATCTTCTGGATGCGAGCCGCATGACCGATTGAAGTGATGACACTTGGCTTCGATTGACTGCTTTATATTTCCTGGCGACATTGTATTTCCACTTCCGTTTATTAGAGGAAGTTCTATCTAGATTTATGCTAGACTATCTAAGCTAAGGTCTTGTCTATATTAGGCAGTTCATTAATTACATATTTATTTATTAATTCTTTCAGAGGTGGACTTAATGCCTTTAGGCATTTTCTGTTACTTGACCTTACGGTGTTGCAGAGAATAATTAAGTGCACCGACTAATTATTAAATATAAAATAAAATCTGGTCGCCACCTCAAATGAGGTTCTATTCACAAGGCTACACAATTCAATCACAGTTTTTAACACCCTACGGAAAAAGTAAATTTAAAAAATCAAATGACCCGACTGCTTAAAAGGCGAACTAAAAAGACGTAAACAAGAAGAAAATCATGCTGTGCAGTCGGAGGATACATATTCGCGAACTGGCTGACCAAAACCAGATGTATTCTCCGACTGCACAGCATGATTTTCTTCTTGTTTACGTCTTTTTAGTTCGCCTTTTAAGCAGTCGGGTCATTTGATTTTTTAAATTTACTTTTTTAATTTATAACATTTTAGTTATTTTTTTTTTAGATTTCGGTACATTTAAACATATAAGTGTCATATATTTTTGAAATCACCTCTTAAAACCCTTTATTTTGATGGGTTTTGAAGTAAAAAAAAAATTTGTCCCCCACAATATGGCGCCCAAAAGCCGCCATTTTTCTATTTTCCTATTTTAATGTAACCAGTGACACTCGCAGGGTTAAGACGAATCGATTGACGTATGAATCATCCAAATCGGCCAACGCGTTTGGTCTCTAGAGCGCCACATAGGAACAAACATACATACATACATACATAGACTGATAAACACATTACCCTCCTTCGGCAGTCGGGTAAAAAGAAAAAGCTACGGACCATAGACATGCCCAAGAGCAAACTTCCGTAATTGAATTCCCAGCTATGAAAGGTTATTTAAAATAAGTTGTTGTTTGTGTATCTGTCTGTGGCATCATAGCTCCTAAATGGATGAACCGATTTTGATTTAGTTTTTTTTTGTTTGAAAGGTGTCATTATCGGGAGTGTTCTTAGCTATGTTGATGAAAATCGGTGCAACCGTTCAAAATTTATGGGCATTTTACTTTTTAAATCGGGGTATTTTCGCAAGATATCATGTCATAATTACGTGTTCGATAGATTGTTGATCGAAGCGTGTTGACTACTAGATAAATTATGAAGCATGAAACAAAAATGTGTCAGATTTTTTGTTTAATTTTACTTGTATTTAGCTTTAAATGATGAAAATAAAAAGACCTGGCAGACTTTCATTTGTCTCGGTGTCGGCTCGGACCTAAAGTATACTTATAATAAAGATACCAATCATTCATATTTGTCACCACAATATAAATATCTAACTGACTAGCCAATTTCATAATCTTATCAGCGACACCAATTAACAAAATTAAATCACACATAAATGTCTCTGTTTTAGATATTAACTGATTAAAAAACGATTACTTTCATAAAAGATAATACATTATTGTACATGAAAGGTGCAATAGAATATTATTTTATCTGTTCTTTAAAATATACGTATATGATTATAAGCATTTTTGATTAATAATCTACTTATATGTCTCTGTTTTAGATATTAAACGATTACTTTCATAAAAGATAATACATTATTGTACATGAAAGGTGCAATAGCATATTATTTTATCTGTTCTTTAAAATATACGTATATGATTATAAGCATTTTTGATTAATAATCTATTTATAATAAAGATACCAATCATTCATATTCGTCACCTCAATATAAATATCTAACTGACTAGCCAATTTCATAATCTAATCAGCGACACCAATTAACAAAATTAAATCACACATAAATGTCTCTGTTTTAGATATTAAACGATTACTTTCATAAAAGATAATACATTATTGTACATGAAAGGTGCAATAGCATATTATTTTATCTATTCTTTAAAATATACGTATATGATTATAAGCATTTTTGATTAATAATCTATTTATAATAAAGATACCAATCATTCATATTTGTCACTAGCCAATTTCATAATCTAATCAGCGACACCAATTAACAAAATTAAATCACACATAAATGTCTCTGTTTTAGATATTAAACGATTACTTTCATAAAAGATAATACATTAATGTACATGAAAGGTGCAATAGCATATTATTTTATCTATTCTTTAAAATATACGTATATGATTATAAGCATTTTTGATTAATAATCTATTTATAATAAAGATACCAATCATTCATATTTGTCACTAGCCAATTTCATAATCTAATCAGCGACACCAATTAACAAAATTAAATCACACATAAATGTCTCTGGTTTAGATATTAAACGATTACTTTCATAAAAGATAATACATTATTGTACATGAAAGGTGCAATAGCATATTATTTTATCTATTCTTTAAAATATACGTACTTATATGATTATAAGCATTTTTGATTAATAATCTACTTATAATAAAGATACTAATCATTCATATTTGTCACCACAATATAAATATCTAACTGACTAGCCAATTTCATAATCTAATCAGCGACACCAATTAACAAAATTAAATCACACATAAATGTCTCTGTTTTAGATATTAAACGATTACTTTTATAAAAGATAATACATTATTGTACATGAAAGGTGCAATAGCATATTATTTTATCTATTCTTTAAAATATACGTATATGATTATAAGCATTTTTGATTAATAATCTATTTATAATAAAGATACCAATCATTCATATTTGTCACTAGCCAATTTCATAATCTAATCAGCGACACCAATTAACAAAATTAAATCACACATAAATGTCTCTGTTTTAGATATTAAACGATTACTTTCATAAAAGATAATACATTATTGTACATGAAAGGTGCAATAGCATATTATTTTATCTATTCTTTAAAATATACGTGCTTATATGATTATAAGCATTTTTGATTAATAATCTACTTATAATAAAGATACTAATCATTCATATTTGTCACCACAATATAAATATCGAACTGACTAGCCAATTTCATAATCAAATCAGCGACACCAATTAACAAAATTAAATCACACATAAATGTCTCTGTTTTAGATATTAAACGATTACTTTCATAAAAGATAATACATTATTGTACATGAAAGGTGCAATAGCATATTATTTTATCTATTCTTTAAAATATACGTATATGATTATAAGCATTTTTGATTAATAATCTATTTATAATAAAGATACCAATCATTCATATTTGTCACTAGCCAATTTCATAATCTAATCAGCGACACCAATTAACAAAATTAAATCACACATAAATGTCTCTGTTTTAGATATTAAACGATTACTTTCATAAAAGATAATACATTATTGTACATGAAAGGTGCAATAGCATATTATTTTATATATTCTTTAAAATATACGTATATGATTATAAGCATTTTTGATTAATAATCTACTTATAATAAAGATACCAATTATTCATATTTGTCAATACAAATATCTTGACTAGCCAATTTCATAATCTAATCAGCGACACCAATTAACAAAATTAAATCCCACATAAATGTATCTGTTTTAGATATTAACTGAATAGAAACGATTACTTTCATAAAATATAATACTAGCCAACACAACAAAGAAACATACAACACACACAAGAAACATACAAGGTACATGAAAGGTGTATAAAAATAGAATAAAATCATTATTTAAGTTTTAACGTTTGTTGTATGGGGCTCCCATACGTGATTTTTGCCGTTTTTTGCGATAGTGGTACGGAACCCTTCGTGCACGAGTCCGACTAGCACTTGGCCAGTTTTATTGAAATTGTGTTACGAAATTGCGCGCACGCTCTTTCACAAAGAGCAAGCATGAGTTCCAGTAGTGGAAAGATTACAGCAGTCTACAGTTAGGTACCTGCTGTTACAGAAGTCATCTTAGCACGGCTGGCTGCGCTTGCGCGGCTGCTGCTGGTGCAGGAAACATCAAACAGCGCAAATATTAATAGGTAATCTTATTGGAAGTTATGTTTGAGCCGTTGTTTGGGGTTGAAAGAGTCGACTATGGGGTCCGAGTGCCCATAGTTTTCCGGGACATCAGTAAACATTAATTGACTCTTCGCGTTGGCAAGAACTTTTCTTTAGCCAAAGCATCAGCATTGCCATTCAACGTGGCAATGCTGGCAGCGTTCGGGGCATTTTGCCTGTTGAAAGCTATGTGTATAAATTTTTTGATGCCCAATGAATAATTTCCCTCTTTCCATATTATACGCGCTTGTTCATTATTATAATTACTTTATTTATATATTTAGATCATAATACCTTAGTCATTGTAAATTAAATATACAAAAAACACAATACAATTCTGTCCTAAGAGAGAATAATTTCTATTATTTTCCATTCCTTAAAACCAATACAAAAAAACCGGAAAAAAATAAAGTACAATATAACTGCATAAAAATAAGTGAGATAAAGTTTACAGATATTATATCTATATTTGGGTCACTGCGCTGGCAACCCTAACGACAATTGACATGTAAAAAACCAAGCATTGTCAACTATGTACAGAATGGTTCGTATATTATTAACATGTCTATTCTATTCAATCTTTATGAGCCGAGTAACTCAATAGAGACATGTTGAGTCGGGAAGAAGACGCATACGTAAAAAAGCCGGCCAAGTGCGAGTCGGACTCGCGCACGAAGGGTTCCGTACCATTATTGCAAAAAAACGGCAAAAAATTCACGTTTTTTTATGGGAGCCCCAATTAAATATTTATTTCATTCTGTTTTTAGTATTTTGTTGATATAGCGACAACAGAAATACATCATCAGTCAAAATTTCAACGGTCTAGCTGTCATAGTTTGTGAGATACAGCCTGGTAACAGACGGACAGACAGACAGACAGATGGATCGTGGAGTCTTAGTAATAGGGCGTCGTTTTTACCCTTTGGGTACAGAACCCTAAAACATCACACTAATCACACTAATATTATATAGAGAAAATTTTGTGAGTGTGTTTGTATGTTTGTTACTATATACGGATTTAAAGTCGTCACAATCTAAGAAGTTCGTTGACTCTCGCTAATTGGCAGCTCCATGTAAATGATAAGGACAAAAGATTATTTTTTGTCTTTGTCACCGTGGCCGGTTTCTGTCGTTTGTCAAACTCTAATACAATGGCAGGTTTGACAAACAAACTCGGTTTTGTTTGATTTTCTATGATTTCGTGGTATTATGTGTTAATTGAGACAAGGAATTTGGGTTATTTATAGATAATAAGTGTCAGTGCGATGGTGGGTTGTAGTGTTCTTGTTCTTGTTGTAACACCAGAACTAACTATTGCTGTCTCATGTGCGGCCACGCCAGTGCTTATCTATAGTCTATACCTACTTTATCTAAGTGTATTACTATGTTACCCATACACTATAACAACGAGTATCATTCGCAAGCATCAAGTTTAATTATTATTAAGTACTAGCTGTTGACCGCGACTTCGTCCGCGTGGTTATGAAGATATAAAGTTTAATGATGTTTAACGCAAACTATTTTTATATATCAGTCAACAGAAAATGCCTATCACACTTAGCAACATTTTTTAAGGAACCAATAAAAAAATAAAAAATGTATCACAAAATTCTTTCTTAGCTTATGTCTCCTACTCAAAAACTCTAGACTTGCTAAATTTCAGGACGGTAGTACAAAAACATCCGAACTTTCATACAAACTTGCGAGAGTGCTTAGACCTCTTTAATCCGGCCCTGTCGAAAAATCCGTTCTTAGCGGACGTCTACCAACTATTAAATACCTACCTACCAAATTTCAAGTTTGAAGCACAAAAAAATTAAGGAGTTTCGTACAAACTTGCGAGAGCCCTTCGACCTCCTTAATCCGGCCCTATCGCAAAATCCTTTCTTAGCGGACGTCTACCAACTATTAATTACCTCCCTGCCAAATTTCAAGATATAGATTTAATTTATTTCTAAGTTATTAAGTATTTAGCTTTCAAAACGGTCCTTTTATTTTTTGACAACTTAAGATGAAATGCACAGACATAGATAGGAATCAGGAATAGCACATAGGATACCTTTCATCCCGGGAATATATCCCCTCAGGATAATTCTCGACAAGCACGCGGGCGACGCCGCTGGCACAAGTTAAAGCTAGTATAATAATAACACCAGCGTGTAACTGCCCCTGCCCCACTGCAGGGCTTATGCGTCTTCTCATACAGAGAAGGCACGAGCATTGATCACCACGCTTGCTTAATGCGCGTTGGCGATTTCAAACTACTAATATCCTATCCTTCCTTAATATTATAAAAGCGAATGTTTGGATGGACGGATGTTTATTCAATCACGCCAGAACGGCTGAACGTATCCGGATCTGGATGAAAATGGCATAGAGATAGATTATAGTCTGAAATACCAGATATTTTAATTTTTATCTTAATTTATTGAGAAAATGATCTCTAGGGATAAAACAAACAGTTGTGTGTGTGTTTTGCTTCACCGTTGTCAGTGATGTCCAAGAAAAACTTAGAAAGAACATATGAATTAAAATAGTTATTTATGCTACAAGTGCGGAAGGTAAGTGATTTCCGATGAGTGGCATTTTTATTCACGAGCGAGCGAAGCGAGTGGGTGGATAAATCGACACGAGTCGGAAATCATCTTACGTACGTGTATCATACAACATTTTACTATGCATTGTGCGAGGAAATAAAAAAAAATATCTGAACTAAGCAAAAATTAATAAAATGGCGGGCTTATTCTAGCGCGCTCAGCATAACCACAGATTAACTAAAAGTTCCTCGGGCATATCTACTGCGCATGTGCAAATAGCTGTCACGTCGTAACGCAAAAAGGCACGAGTAAAATATACGTTCGGCCAAACATATTTAAAGAATATTTTAAATTAATAATTTATTGATCAAAATCTAAATCTAAAGTAATAAAAAATGCTTTTAATGAAGTATTAGTTTTATTTTACCTTTTATATGAATGATAATCTGTACTTAACTAATTTTTAAAACTTTTCTCAAATAATAAAAACTCTACGCGACGGGCTGACGTTGGAGATAAAAAAAAAAAACAGAAAAGTAAAAAGCACTAGTGAAAAAAGTGACACTTTCCGCACAGTTTGGCTGCTTGGAAAACGCTCTTTTCGAGGACATGCATTGTAAAAGTCATTTTGGTCAGCACGAGAGGTGAGGTCTTAATCACTGGGCCAAAATATAAAGTTGCCTGATATATTTTAATACCTTTTTGCAGCACAAAAATTCGACCTTAACATATATTCCATTGCGTCCTGAGTAGAACAGAATGGAAATACCACCGCAGTCCATATAAGATGTAAAAAAAAAACCGGCCAAGTGCGAGTCGGACTCGCGCTCGAAGTGTTCCGTACCATTATCGCAAAAAACTGCAAAATAATCATATTTATTTTATTCTGTTTTAGTATTTGTTGTTATAGCAGCAATAGAAATACATCATCTGTGAATATTTCAACTGTCTAGCTATCACGGTTCATGAGATACAGCCTGGTGACAGGCGGACAGACAGACAGACAGAGGGATCGTGGAGTCTTAATAATAGGGTCCCGTTTTTACCCTTTGGGTACGGAACCCTAAAAACCAAGACTTTAATTGACATTTTCTCACCACAAACTATGTTTACTGCAAAACGTGAATATGCATTAACAATACTAGTTTGACATGTTATAAAGATTAAAGTTCCAATTAATTTGTCCTTTTGGAAATTTCCACAATCCCACGAAAGGTAGGATCCGGGTGCTATGAGATGCAATGGTCTGAGTATTGATTTATATAATAATAATGTGAAATTACAGTCAGGGCAACTATACCCCAGGGGTAGTAGTTGCCCTGATTCTAATTACTCTAGGTTCGCGGATGAATCGCATGCTATTTTTTAATCTATCCTGCCTCGGTTCGAAAACATGACCTGCGACACGTAAGTCGGCGCCGTAACCACTGAACCACCAATGCTTGATTTATTTTATGATTTGTCTAAACTAATATTATAATTATTGAGGTAATATCTGGAAGTCTGATCAAATTATGATAAAAAGTTAGACTATCACACTTTTTTACCCGACTGCCGAAGGAAACATTACCCATGTGTTTATCAGTCTATGTATGTATGTATGTTTGTTCCTATGTGGCGTTCTAGAGACCAAACGCGTTGGCCGATTTTGATGATTCTTACGTCAATCGATTCGTCTTAATCCTGCGAGTGTCACACAAAAATGGCGGATTTTGGGCGCCATTTTGTAGGGAAAAATATTTTTTTTTCTTCCAAACCCATCGTGTGGGGTATCAAAATAAAGGATTTTAAGAGGCGATTTCAAAAATATATAACACTTATATGTTTAAATGTACCTAATTTAAAAAAAAAAAACTAAAAAGTTGTAAATAAAAAAATAAAAAAAAAAAACCCGACTGCTTGAAAAGCAAACTAAAAAGACGTAAACAAGAAGAAAATCATGCTGTGCAGTAGGAGGATACATATTCGCGAGCTGAAGGACCAAAACCAGATGTATTCTCTGACTGCACAGCATGATTTTCTTCTTGTTTACGTCTTTTTAGTTTGCTTTTCAAGCAGTCGGGTTTTTTAATTTTTTAATTAACTTTTTTTATACAAGCTTTTATTAACTTGCATTCGCATGTGTGTCCTGCATCTACACTCAGCGTCACAAAAATCGCACCGGACATTCAGTTGCCAAGCAACATCACACTGTCGCATCCCATCAGTAGTGCAATCACTTGAGCGGCTTCATCTGCAATGGTAACGAGTTGTTCTCTTCAAGGTCTGGATCGCGAATGTGCCTTATTTGACCTTGACCGGCCGTTTTATTTCCTTCTAGGGTGGTGCAATTAACGGCTACAGAAATGCGTGATTTAACAACAGTTATTTAACGGCTCGTCTTTGAAGGATTGTGATATTTATGAAGCCTAACTGCTGTACAGGCTGCACCAGGAGTTGTTTACTATACGGACCTTGTAGAAACTAGAACAAATTTCCGTGCGTTCAAGCGTTTTTGCCATGTCTATTATTGGAAACAAATTTAGCAGCTCACAATGTTAGGACCCATTAATATTAATGCTAACTTTTATCCGTGGTGCTAGGCAACTGGCTAAAAGTTAATTTAAAGGCCTCAAACATACTTTTAGAAGGAGATTCACACCAATATTTACTGGGTTTAATGCATGTGTTTATGGCAGGATTTTTGTGACGCTAAGTGAAGTAATCAAGCAATGGTGGTCATGGCATCCGATTAAGCTGAAACTTAGCGTACTTATGTCACTTTGGAAACAATTTGGAAAATAATGATGGAGCCGGAAGGTGGTCATTGCAACTGCTCAACCAGACCAGATAGCACCAACAAGTTTGGGCTCATTGGATATGTACTGACAAACGGTCTTGAAACATATTTTTTGCCTAAAAATACAGTGCTTTTGGCGTTGAAACAATAAGTCGTTAATGCTTAAAACGCATTGCGATTTTTATTCGCTAATTTTTTAGTATTATATTCGCGCGATCTTTTTTCCGCAATGCATGCAGCTTCATACAACTCCATAGTCGCAGAATGGGCGGCACAATTCGCGCGAATAAAAATCGCAGTGCGCGATAAGCCTAAATAATGTTGTTTGCGTAGATTCGGCAAAAGAAAATAATCGCTCTCTACTCAAAAGATAGCATCAAAATTCTCAAGGTTTCTGAACATTACATCATTTTAGGTATGCCTAATGATCATCGCTAAAGATTATTTTTTACCTAGGTACTTAAATAAATAATTCAAAACACACGTTAAATATTGACGTAAGAACTTGATTATGATAAGTAATTATATGAGTAAGAGAAAAAATACCAAAGGGAAAACCAAGTATTTGACAAAACAACAAGAAAACTTCAAATGGGACTAGGTAATTGAGCAAAAACAACCTGACCAAATGGAGTGTTATAGACCCGTCCAAAACACAGTGCCAGTCTGGAGCCCTTTCGCAGGGTATGGCCCAGCGCCTTGTCTGCCCTTCATGGCCGACCACCTGCACCTTTCAGGTTTTGAACGTGGCGAATGTCTGAGCTTTTCAAGTAGATACTGGTAAGACAAAATCTGAATAGTTGGGACTATTATTGAAGGTAATCGATATGAAAGAAGAAGCAAAACAAGCAGTAAACGAAAAAAAGTATTTGCTTGTATAATATGTAATATATTATGTCACGTGGAATTTAGATTCGAGGACGTAAAACACTTGAAACAAACTCTCATTAAAGACAAAGGTGAAGAGACCTTATTAATAGCTTATAGGTTTAGTATGGAATATAATTAAGAGAGGTTATTACACCATAAAGGTAGAAAAACAGTCGAATCTACACTCTTATATAAATTGAAGTCTGAGAGTGATTTCCTAGCTCTTTTCAAGAAAGAACACTTTGATATGTTTAATAACGATCTATGGAAAGAAACGCTGACCACAAATATTGGACTGAGGGTAGATGATGGAAAGGACGATGACTTCTGTACAAGAGAGTCCATTTATTTATATGGCATTAAAGCACATTTTACTGTGTCGACAGACTTCGGAATAGCACCATCAAAAGAAGTTATACGCAATGCTTTCAAATAGTGTTTTTAAAGACATTGAGAGTCACGACGACATTAGTACAAGTAACACAAATATGGCCCAAAAGATAAAATAACAAAGACATAATTAACTGTAACAGTCACGACACAAAACATATCCATTGAAATAAGAAGATATATATTATAATAGGAGATCCACGTCTTCTGGTATTGTCTCCTCTATAAGCCGAAAAAAAAAACAATTTATCAAGGTTTGAAGTTGAGTTCTTTTTTTTTAAATCTGCTGCAGTGTAAAATTTTATGACTACAATTAACTCAGATTGGGTAGTATACAAAACACATTTATTAGTATTAAAAAAACCAGAGGTTGGCATCATTATTCAATGGCCTATCTATTTGTTGTACGCACAGAGTGAACTTTGGACACTCTTGTCCAATATTTGATACGTGACCACTTCGCAACGACACTGCTGCGACCGGTTCTCAAACTATTTGCTAAACGAATAGTTAACAGCACAGAACTTTCGAAATTTCATTTTTAACTCTACTTAGGGAAATTATTCTCTTGAACAAGCATAGAAGTTATTTTTTTCTATTCTGTTTGCGACGGCAATTTCGTAAGCATGACTTGCCTTGTTTAGAATTATTCATTTATTCCGCAAATTATGGTAAATCTTACAAAAATAAAAAACATTTTGCTGTAAACAGGTCGTAAGTAAGGTTAATATGAGTGAATTGTTTTATTTTATTGGTGCAATGTAAACTTTAATTTACTATGAACCACGCGTACAAAAACCAAGTTTTTTGTTCCGCATACACTTTCGCTTAACGCCGCCTTATGACCAATTTACATATTCAATGTAAACTACAGCTAACGCAAACAGAAATATATAAAATTAAAATAAAACACTCACTTCCAAATATCGCTGTCGTGCGATTTCAAATCCAGATAATATTCAACAAAAAATAATATTAATTATATCCACGCGCGATTAACACTCGCGATATATTTTCGAATTTGGAACGACGCGTCCGCTCTGTGCGGCTTCAAGCGCTCGACTGATATGACGAAAGGCTATAGGTAAGTGGCGTGCGCTCGCGCATACATAATTTAGTGTGTTGCGTTCCGTTCCCTCGTGCGGCGACTATGACGGGTGCATGAACCGTTATCGCGAGGTTGGGACACAAATTATTGAGGTGATCTGTAATCATGCGGCTGATTATATTTCGGCAAAACAAACGTGACAGTGCATGTGATTTGATTACAGCTCGTAAAAATAAGAAAGAGGAACTGATTTTATTTGCTATTCCTCCTGAAAAAAAAACTACGTTAAGGCTTCAAAAATGTTGAATTGATCCGTATTATCAGATTATGTAAGCAGTCATCCGGGACATAGCTCTGACGTCACACGACCCAGGCGCAGGCCATGACACTGACATTGCTGAACGGCATCGTAACACATTTGACACTTTAGCGTTAAGGTCAAGTTGAAACAAGTTCGGATATTAGGTGATAAATAAATGTTTTCTTTGAAAACAACATCTTTTTTCATTAGAGGTCTTACTGATGTGAATTCGTTGATATAAATGATGAACAATATGGGACCAAAGACACACCCTTGTTGTACACCCTACACTATATTGATTATTTAATGTATTGTGTCCCGAAAGCCTTTCCAGATTCCTTTTATCTGGAAGCGGACTTATACCCTGTCTTTATTGGTGTGCATAAAAAAATACCTCCAAGAAATCGACACTAAGGATGTTCGGCGGACGCTCCCTAGACAGTCACGACTCGCTACCCTTTGCTTCTTGGCTTATATTTTAACCAAGTGTCCTTATTTATAGGGTTCTTCGCCTGATGCTTTTTCCGTATATATTTAAAGATTCAGTCTGTCTTCCTGTTTCTGTAATAATGTTAGCGTTAATTTGACAAAAGACCTAAATATTTAACGAATTGCTCAGAATCAATTATTCGTATCTGCATTTACCTCATTATCAAGTGGAAAACGAGTTCCCTAATTGTTATGGAGTCTGGTTTTCACCAGACACCTGTTTTTGTTATTGGTCGCCTTTTGTTATTGGTCGCCTAAACTCGTATTAACCTTATAACAATTTTGCAACCAGCATTGATTTATCCTCCATAAGTGGGGTTATTTGAATGAAGGTTCGGTGTAACCTAGGCAACTCTCGCTCCGCTATTAAAAAGAAAAACATCGTAGGAAAATCGAACCAAATATTTCAAGATATGTGAAGCCTATCGACCCATACTAAGGGGTTACTGCTTCTAACAGAGAGGAGGCCTGTGTCAGCAGCATTGGAAACATTACATTCTGAGTATGCAAGAGTTATAGTTTCACTTTGAGCTGATTTGAGGAGTTCTCAAGTTTAACCAGACTTATCACGAACATTTGTCTCAGTATTCGCGATTTGTGTCACATACTACGTGACTTGTATCTTAATATCATCAATAGTACAGGGCATCCTTTTGTGATGTTCAAGTTATTTATTCATGAATGCGCAAATATTAAATATGTTTAATAGATTTGTATTTTAGATGCAGATGGCGTATGGATAAAGACCTTGGATCTACGCGATCTACATGCAGTAGCTGCAATTTGAGGAAGTGATGCACCAATATATTTGCAAATGTGGTTTCATTTAAATAATGGGCAAAAACGTGTCGGAACTTTAAGCAGTCATTTATGTCTTGGGCCCTTTTGCCTCTTCTTCCCACCCAATATCATTTAGGTTGGCGTCAATTTGTCTGGGGCAAAGTTTGTAATATTTAATTTGAAGATAAGTTTTAAAAAAAAAGCTATTCCTATTTGTCAAATTCGTTCAGTTCTTTCACAATAAACTTTAGACTTTTGGAATCTCTAGGGTTCAATTTAAGTAATGGAATGGAATCAAAAAGGCAAATTTATGCAAACATGCATGAATCTCTTTGTTAACGAGTGTTAAAAAAGCATGAAAAGCTGCGGTCTATCTACTGACAATGCTTATTCCGGCACAAGCGGCCCCTCAGGACTAGTAACGGGAAATGGCGAGGTAGAAAAAGAAGATGATGGAATCAAGAGTTACCACTATGGGCAAATGCATAACAATAATGTGTTCTTCAATAATTAAATTATTTAAAATAAAAAATACATTAGGATTTTATTACGTAATGCATATTTAACATTCTGACGCCTTTGCGAACTGCATATTTTTTTATGTGCAACAAACCAGTCGTACTTTTTTTTTAATGTTGATAGGCCCGCCATCTCCACCTGATAGTAAGTGATGATGTGGTTGATGATCGAGCAAGCTTGCCCAGCCAAATAAAACAAAAGTAGGTGCATTGATTTTGCAACTCCGTTAGCAGTATATTGTAATTTCCTGTAATTTATGAATTAATTACTATTGCTTTGTAATCCCTTATTGGTACGCATGAGTTGTTTTCACTTGTTGAGTTACAAAACCATGTACAAATATTACAATATCGTGTTTAAATTGGGCCAATCGAAGACTTGAAAATATGGATGGGGAGGGAGAGGGAGGCCAAAGAAAAGATGGCCAGATAGTGAGTAATGATTTGAAAGAAAAGGGAGTCAGTGATAACATGGCGGAATGGAAGAAGAAAATTTGATGTATAAAAAGGAATACATCATTGTATGGTCCATTTTTGGGGTTCCGTAGTCTACAAGGAACCCGTATAATTACATCATGTCCGTCTGCCCGCAGCTTAGCTCAGAGACTCTTAGTACTAGAAAACTATAATTTGTCATGGAACTACGTGTTAATCACGCTGGCTGACAAAGTGGAAAAATAAAATGAAGCTTTTTTTTTGTTTTCTTTCTGACCTACACGTAAAGTGAAGTCGCTTTTTTTCTCGTCTATCTAGGTTTAGGGTATCGTTGGATAAGCCATTCAAAAATATCAGGTCTGTGACAAACCATTTTTCAATACTATTCTAAGCTTTTGGATATGTGAAAATATCACGGCTGTAGAATAATAACGAAATTAAAAGGAAAAATATGACAGCTAAGTAGGCTTTACAAGTTTACGATTAGGTAATAGTCGACGAACTTATAAAATGTATTTGGAAAAGTATATTTTTTTCTTTTCGTTACAGCAATGTTTGGTGCTTTCATTGTTTATGAACTTCAGTATTTTTATCCAATTATGTTGGTGAATTTAGCTGTTTGTACGGAACCCTCGGTACGCGAGTCCGACTCGCACTAGGCCGGCTTTTTTTAATGTAATAAAAATCTAAATATGAATAAGTCTGAAATTGCCAATTCGCGTTGAGCAAGAGTGGTGAGGAATGCTCGTACCTTCTCTGCAGTGGAACACAACATTTTTTTTTAGTGTGGGATATCGTCCAATGACTCGCTTTGGATGAAGCGGCAGGGCGTGTCAGACTTTTACTGACTAAAACCCACCGTGGTTACTTCAGTTGCATATGCCAGGGCCACGGTAATTCTCTTTCAAATTTAGCCGCGACCCAGACAAGCATCGGCCCTAGCGGACCCCGTCAGTTTTTGCCGTCAAATCGGGCCTGGTCCTTATCGGACGGCGAGCTACCCATTACTCGCTGTCCGCAAGCCCGCGCCTCGGTGCCCGGGAATTGGCTTGCGACTCCCGACGCTCAGGGCGTCCCTTGCGGTGGATTGGGGCGTGAGAGCGTCTCCGTTGCGTCTCCCACACACGTTCCGCCTCCTCCTTCGCAAGCATTACTGCTTCGCAGAAGGAGATGACAGCTTGTCCTCTCGCCCCGTACGATGGTCTGAACCAGGGCCGGACACGAGAAGTCGCCATCGCCTCCACGAGGACACGGCATTGCTCCGCCCAAGCGTGGCAGGCCTGTAGAGGCCTGTCCCCCGGACGATCCACACAATGGTGACAGCAGGGCAGTGGAACACAACCTGGTATTATATTACGTCAGCTTCTGATATTCTTTGTTCTGACACGACAGAAGACATGACTAATAAGAACTTCCATTATCAATTGCATCATATAAATGGTAATTAGGTAAGTAATAAAAATTTTGATTAACCATGTCCAAATTCCAAAGTGTCTTGACTTTGGCAAATCAGACTTTGTTGTGATTATAAAGATAATAATGTCGACTTTACTATCGAATTGCACTTAGATAATCTTCGGTATCGGGATGACTCGTAGGTCAAAAGGTACAAATACGCAGACGGAGGCCGTTGGTCATTTGAAACTAACTTTACAGATTAAAATTGATAAGAACCAGCGGAAACTAAAGAAATTGTAAAGTACAAAATCAATGGTCATGACTGATTTAAAAAATGCAATGATATAATCAACATTGTTCTTAATAACAAGCAAATAAGAAGAAAGCGTTTATACGACATCAAAAAAGACGTAAACAAGAAGACAATCTTGCTGTGCAGTCGGAGGATATATATTCGCGAGATGAACCAAACCAAAACCAGATGTATCCTCCGACTGCACAGCATGATTTTCTTCTTACATCACAGCATTATAAGCAGACGGGTATTTTTGATTTTTTGAATTAACTTTTTTTATTTATAACTTTTAAGTCAATTATTTTATTCGATTTAGGTATATATATGTTTAAATGTTTAAACATATAAGTGTTAAATATATTTGAAATCACAAAGCCGCCATTTTTCAATTTTCCAATTTTAATGTAGCCAGTGATACTCGCAAGGTTAAGACAAATCGATTGACGTAAGAATCGTCAAAATCGGCCAACGCGTTTGGTCTCTGGACCGCCAAATAGGAACAAAAATACATACATACATAAATAGACTGATAAACACATTACCCTCCTTCGGCAGTCGGGTAAAAACAGCGTTAACATGGTTGTCAGTGGCAATAGTGCTCAAAAAGGCTTGCAGTATTACCACGTTGAATGGCAAAGATGATACTTTGACCGAAAAAAGGCTCTCTGGTATTAAAAAGCTAGGTGCGCATGCAATTAGGTGGCTGAAACATTGGCTACCATAAATGCAAATCTATACCTAAATAGTAAAAAGACAAAGTCGCTTTTCGTGTGACCGTGTAGTTCTTCGAAAGTACAAATGGATTTTTGACGCGGTTCTTAGCATAAATATAGAGAATTTAATGCTACATTTATTTTAAACTTGGATACAGCGCAGAAATATATATGTATCTATTTATCTTTTGACATTCTTCTTCTTAGGTTCGATGATTCCAAATTCAAATATGTTTTGAACAGAAGCAGCAGCCACGTCCACAGCGTAACATTTGCCTCGTAAGGAACTTGAAGTGTGCAGGTGTTGTTGCACAGAGAACAAGACAAAAGGTGAGGGATTGTTTGGGCCGTGGCTCTGCAATCGCTATGTTTGGTATATTTGCTCCCTGAACACGAACTGCAGTAGGCAATCTGGAGATCCCTAAAACCGGTTGCGAGCCCATGTTGGCTGTAGAAACAACCTGGTCAAATGGTGCATTATAAACCCATCGGAGTGAAGCCCCTTCGCAGGATATGGCCTACCTCCTTGTCTGCCCTTCATACCCGACCACCTGCACCTTTTCTGGCTTTGAATGTGTCGAATAACAGAACTGTCCAAGTAGCTTCATACTGGCCGGACAAAATCTGAATAGCTGAGAATTGAGTTAATTGACACGAAAAAACAAGTTCCGTATATTGCACCCATGCGAAGCCGGGACGGGTCAGTCGGTATTGACGTAATAATTCTATCAGTTGTTTTGTTAACGCAAGACACCAGCTATTATGGAGATACTTATTAGCTTTCATTAGCACCTCATGGCCACAAAACAAGTTAAGTACCAAAAGGTACGTGATTTTAACAAGCATCATTTGAGCACGCAAAATAAATGGTATTTTTGTTCCACGTGGATCAGAGAATCTTTACAATCGGTAAGTCTTGTTGGCCCAGTGGTAAGACCTCGTCTCTCGTGGCTTCAATCCTCTCACTATTTAATTTATTTAAAAAAACCATTGTCAGAAAATCTGGACTTAAAAGTTATATAAGTTTGAAAACGGCAACACGCCTTGAGGAAGCGTGCCTTCTCTGTATGAGAAGAGACTGGTAATATAGTTCAAAAGCTCAACATGGAATTTTCAAACAGAGAATCTTAACCCTCTTATTAATAAACGCGGAATAAAGTTATACCAAAGGAATAACCATACATTTTCATAGGTTTATACTTGGTATAACTTTATTCCGCGTTTATTAGTATGAGGGTAAGACTTTTTATCGGGAAATCATAGTACGTAATTACTTTCCTGCCCTTCTGTTTCCTGGAGTTATACAATACGCTTTCTTCTTTCATTCCATCCTGCCTAATGTCAAGTCATCACTGCCCCCTATTCATACAATACAATCCATTCATCTATTCTTTAACTTCCCTCTTCATATATCCATATTTATATTCACAAATGGAGATATATATCAGGATAAAAATCTAGATAATTTGAATTGCACATTATCTTAAGAGATCGTAGTTAAAATCGTCACCATGTATTTACAAAAGGCTGACGTAAACGCAAAGCCAATATTGCCTTTACCCCATGCGTAGCGTTAAATAAGTCGCACTTTAGATCAACCTTCAGAGCACTGAGGCAGCCATTGCTAGACAAGGCATTGTCAAAACTCTTCATACAAAACCAAGCGAGTAACGGGTCAGTTTAATCATCGAAATTGCCCGTGAATATATTCTGGCTAAGACCAGAACCAGTAGAACCAGGGTTACCGACGTAACCCGAAGAATTGCCGAACTAAACTGGCAATAGCCAAGGCACATTGCTCGCAAAACTGATGGCTGACGGGGTCTAAAAGTACGGGAGTGGCGATCGCGAACAGGAAGACGCTGCGTTGGAAAGCCTCCACTGGGTAGATCGATGACCTGGTTTAGTTTGCGCGCTGGATGCGAAACGCACGGTCCGGACCGGTCAATGTAACAAAACTTCGGGCAGACCTATTGCTCAGCAGTGGACGTCTTTCGGCTGAAATGATGATATTGGCTATGGTTATTGACATTCGAAACTCGGTGCCACTTGCGCGGGCACGAATTTTGTTCATCCTCCGGCCGGGTATAATTAAGCCGGTCATAGCTGAAAACCAGCGTTGTGGCTCTGTCGCACACACTCAGCATTTTGCTGATCGATGACCTTTTTGAGCAAATGTGACGCATATTTTCCTAATTTGATTAAGTTCTTAATTTTGATTTTCTAGTTTTTGCTGGGTGTCTGACGCCTAGTAAATGCTGAGTTGGTAACCGTTTCGGTGTGGGCACGTCCAATGCATATTTTCTTGAACCTTGTTTGTAGTTTTGTTACTGTTCTTCCCTGTTACTTTGCAACAATTTGCTGTTGTGTTTTGTCTGTGTCGAATATATGTTTTCTATTCCATTCAAAAGTTATCATACTTGTTACCAAGTAATTATTAATAAGTTTTTCCAATTAAAAAAAAACTGTTTTTTAAACAAGCTTTTTAGCTTACCATGCATTGTCATCCAAACCAAACGTGTATGCTAAATTTCATCTTAATCGATTGCAGATAACTGCTTTAAAATTCAGTTGCAAGATTTGATCCGAACACACTTACATACATAATAAAATACAAAAGCCTTTTATTTCTTGCAAAACAATAAAAAAATAAACAAAGTGATTAGAACTAACTTAGTCCTAAATTTTTAGTAAAATATATCATGCATTTGCAAGAACCCCTCCGCAGGTGTAGGCCTCCTCCAAGGAACCCCAGTTTTCTCTAGCTTGGGCTGTTTGCATCCAACTAGAACCAGCCGTTTTTATAATATCGTCCGCCCATCTTGTGAGCGGCCTTCCTCTGTATACTTTCCCATCTGGGCCTCTCCACCGAGTCATCCTTATGGTCCATCGCTCATCTGAAAGTCTTGCAACATGCCCCGCTCATTTCCATTTCAGCTTTTTTGCATAGTTCAGAGCATTGGTGGCTTTGGTTACGCTTATCTTTGAGTGTCTTATTTTATTGATTCTTTTGATTTTGAGCATGCTCCGTTCTAACATACATACACACATTGCAAATTAATAAAAAGCTTGTAAAATAGCTCGGATCAATCAACCCGAGCTATTTTAATTCTCAATCAATAGGTGTTAATCTCAACACAATGATATATCTTTAAAATAGTCTATAGATGCCGATTCTAGTTGACATAATAACCTTTACGACAATATAAGCGAGAGGCAGAATCGAAGGCAGAGCGACGGAATTAGATCAAGGGTGTATCAAGAGCCTAGGCTTTGAATAGATCTATACTTTGTTGCTTTTGCGTCATTCGAAAGCTTTAAGTTCTTTTTGTTTCGTAGCCTAAGTATTCCTATTTTCGTTTTTTTGTTTCTTGAGACAGACTTCTAAAATTGAACTTATTTTAACTTTATTTTAATGAAACTTATGAAGTTCCATTGTGTCCCTTCATGAAATGAAATGGTGTAAACAATAAACAGACATGCGATTGCAGCAATCCCGAGAGATTTACCGTCATTTATTGAAGAGTTCTGTTTTCTGTTTTATCTCCGAAGTTCTTCATCAGATCATGACCAAATTTATATGGGACCAACTCGTGAAAGTACTATTTCAAGGCAAAGAGAATTTTCAAAAGGTCCTCAATTGACAGAGAAATCGGAGAACATTAAAATAAAACTTTTCTTTTTTTACCCGATTGCCGAAGGAGGGTAATGTATTTATCAGTCTATGTATGTATGTTTGTTCCTATGTGGCGTTCTAGAGACCAAACGCGTGGGCCGATTTTGATGGTTCTTACGTCAATCGATTCGTCTTAACCCCGCAAGTGTCACTGGCTACATTAAAATTGGAAAATAGAAAAATAGCGGTTCTTGGGCGCCATATTGTGGGGGGCCAATTTTTTTTTTCGTCCAAGCCTATCGTGTGGGGTACCAAATAAAGGTTTTTAAGAGGTGATTTCAAAAAATATATAACACTTATATGTTTAAAAGTAAATAATTCGAAAAAAAAAATAACTAAAAAGTTATAAATAAAAAAAGTTAATTAAAAAGATCAAAAAACCCGACTGCTTGAAAAGCGAACTAAAAAGACGTAAACAAGGAGAAAATCATGCTGTGCTGTCGGAGGATACGTTTGGTTTTGGTCAGCCAGCTCGCGAATACGTATCCTCCGACTGCACAGCATGATTTTCTCCTTGTTTACGTCTTTTTAGTTCGCTTTTCAAGCAGTCGGGTTTTTTGATCTTTTTAATTAACTTTTTTATTTAAGATAGGTTTGCTCTAGTCTAGGTTAGATGTGACAGAGACAAAGTCGACAATGGAGTGAGCTTACCCAGAAGAAGCCTGTTCACTCTAACTTTGAAGAGATTCGGTTTGACTACGTTCGGAAACAAAGTGCCACTCTTTTGCTGTGCGCACTAAGAAAGATGTTTGGAATCGCGTGGTGCGAATTGGTGGACCTTTTTCGAAATCGGTTGAAAATGCTTTTATTGATGAAAAAGTAGACGACGAGAGCAAAGCCGCGAGAAGAAACTAAGTCCATCATAGTTAAAGTATTGAAAACAGATAACTCAGCAGATCCATAGATCAAAATAGATTATGTTTACGCTATATATTGACCTGATGAAGACTCCTATCTTATTCTAGAGTTGTATTATTCTCAAGTAAAGAGATTTAGAGGTCAAACCGCGATGCGGTTCCTAATTGGCTGTTAGTCTTACATAACATATTAATATAACGTAGGTCAGAACATTGATACACTCTGTGAACTAGATCAATATGGTACAATTAGGCCCCGGCATGTAATTTAACAACGTTTTGGCGTAGTGGGGGTAAGTTGACCAACCACCATAAAGAGCGAACGGAATGTGGACGCGACGCGATTGGTCAGTCAAACCTTGTGTAAACTGACAAACAAAAAAAAAGTTAATTAAAAAATCAAAAAACCCGACTGCTAAAAAGACGTAAACAAGGAGAAAATCATGCTGTGCTGTCGGAGGATACATCTTCGCGAGCTGGCTGACCAAAACCAGCCGTATCCTCCGACTGCACAGCATGATTTTCTCCTTGTTTACGTCTTTTTAGTTCGCTTTTCAAGCAGTCGGGTTTTTTGATTTATAACTTTATAATTAGGAACATTTAAACATATAAGTGTTATATATTTTTGAAATCACCTCTTAAAATCCTTTATTTTGATACCCCACACGATAGGTTTGGAAGAAAAAAAATATTTGGGCCCCCACAATATGGCGCCCAAGAACCGCCATTTTCCTATGTTACAATTTCAATGTAGCCAGTGACACTCGCGGGGTTAAGACGAATCGATTAACGTAAGAACCATCAAAATCGGCCCACGCGTTTGGTCTCTAGAACGCCACATAGGAACAAACATACATACATACATACATACATACATACCTACATAGACTGATAAACACATTACCCTCCTTCGGCAGTCGGGTAAAAAAAGGTGCTTAACGTTCCCCGCGTCCCGCTTGGTAACCAAAGAGACCTAAATTACGACTTGTGCGCATCTAACGACTCTTGCCAACTGTAGGATATTGATAAAGGTTTCAAAGAAATTCAAGATTATTTTTGAAAAGTTTGTGTAAATCAAATGGCATGGCAAGGGCGTGCTTCGTTGGTCACGCACTGCTGCGCGTGAGATCCCCAGGTCGGGCAGTGTCGTTGGGTTTTTCCAATAAAAACTTTTCAGTGGTAGCCCGGAGTGCGCCAGTTTCGATAAGCATTCGGTAGTGTCAGATCGCCGTCCCATCGCACTAGGAGACTGATTGAACAGAGTATGCACCTGTGTTTGTTTGCCCACACACTCGTGCACTATAATAACTCCCGCGCCAGTGTCAAGTCTCTGCTGAGATTTGCCACCGTGGCCGAAATTCGGTCTGGAAGACAATTATGTGTTGTAAAGGAATTAACAACATGTCGTGAGGAAAGTCTTGAATATTAATTTGGATAGTTATAACGGAGATGTTGACTTAGTCTTTAAATATAAAAATCTATAAATTGCTTATCGTTAGTCTCGCTAAAACTCAAAAACGGCTTGACCGATTTGAATAAAATTTTTTTTGTTTGACTGATTACAGGGAAGGTTTAAAAACAAAGAAAGGAAGGTAGGGTAGGGTAGGGTAGTGTAGGTAGGGTAGGGTCACAGATAATATAATACTAGCATACAGATGCCTCATCCCATACAAAGAAACCACACCACTGGTAGGGTAGGTTAGATAGGATAGGGTAGAAAGTGTAGGGTAGGTAGAGTAAGTAGGGTAAGGTAGGTAGGGTGGGGTAGGGTAGGGTAAGGTAAGGTAGGCACAGCTTGTAGTCAGTTGACGGGCGCGAAGCCGCGGGCACAGCTTGTAGAATAATATAATATAAAACGTTTATCTTCTCTTCACAAAGTTTCTTACATGCTATGCGTTGCAGTTTAAATTGGGGTTTAGCTTTGTGAGAGACTGATGCCTGATATAGGTTTCAATAAGAACATGTATTACAGGTCACCAGGTAAAGACTAAAACAGCGATGGATGGATTTAAAAAAATGAAATCGCTAGAAAGAAGATGGCGACTAAAAGACAAGTATAGAAGAACATATAATTATGTTGCAACGACCCCAAAAAAATTTGATGAGTGCTAGAGAAAGATGGAGACCAGATTGGGGATGCATAAAAGAGCATTCGTGTTAAGCAACCAAACAGCATGACTGAGTATTTATTAACCTCGACGAGAGAAGAAGGGTGTTTGACGTATGTATCAATGTATCTGTCTGTGGCATCGTAGCTCCTTAACGGATGTTTGGAAGGTGATATTGTCGAGAGTGTTCTTAGCTATGTTTGATGCAAATCGTTTCGGCCATTCAAAAGTTATACGCATTTTATTACTCTTTGAATCTTCGATCAAGTGTATTGATCGAAGCTTTGAATGGAGTTTTTTCCGCAAGATATCATGTGATAATTGGGTTGTTCGGTGGATTGTCGATCATACCATGTCTACGACAAGTCATATATTATATATAGTAGATTTTACAACGAGTGCACAAAACGAACCAGGCTGATAGTATGTCGAGGATAAAATGGTTTTGTGGACGAGTTATAAACTCTGCTTTTCATTTCGATTGCGAGGAAATAAAAAAACATTGTCCTTCATTTGTACTGTTGCTTTCAGCATGGAATATAAACTCCACAGTGTAGGCGGCTGAAGTTTTTTGGATAAGTAGATACGTTAATGCACTTGGCAACAAAAATCGATTTTGTGCAGCCTATATCCTGCACAAATAAGCAATTTCAGAGCATGAGAAGTGAAAAAAACATTAGCGTGTTCCCCATACCGCGAACGAAGAACGCGATCAGATTGATACAGGCCAATCAATACGTCAAAGTGAATGAAACCACGAAAACGTACGTTAAATATTTGGTGTGGAAAGCCGCGTTAGGTACAAAGAACATCAACCTTGACACCAAGCAGCCGATAGAATAAACATTACATACATTAACGTAGTAACACTTAAAATATTTGTGAATGCTTAACCAACACGTGGCAATTACATGCTGTTCCTGAAAACATCTTCGATTAATGTGAAAGGTACGTTGGAAGGAAGCTCGTGGCTAAATCATAACGATCTTAAGCAACGCTTGCTGAGGTCGGCCCATGGATGGGTGGCCATCTTTACATAGCGAGTTACCACCGAGCCTCGGAAAGCACGTTAAGCCGTTGATACCGGCCGTCATTTGAAGATCTTTGACAGTCGTTACGGGTAGTCAGAATCCTGAAGTCTGACACCAGTCTTGCCAAGAGGTATCGTGTTATCCAGTTACTGGGTGTGGAGGTCAGATAGGCAGTCACTCCATGTAAAATACTGGTACTCAGCTGAATCCGGTTAGACTGAAAGGCTAAACAGCGGCTAGACAGATTGATTGTACGTTGGGACCATAAAGCTCTTAGAGCAAGGTTATTTTGAGTGTGTTTAATGGACAGACGTATCCCACCACACTATTCCCAAACCACTGCAACTCCTGAAAACCAGAATCAACAGTGGCGACTACCAGAAAAGCGCCGAGGCAATGAAGCTCGACGAAGCTCGGGAGTATGAATTTAACTGTGTTGGATCCCGCAACGAAATTAATCAGAAAAGAATAACGGAGGAGTAGGAAAAAATACAAATATCACAGACGTACACGACTTGTAAGTATACCTGTCGGACCACGATAGTTATGACAAGTCATGGTACGAGTGTTCTAACATTCTACCAGCAATAACGATTATTGAAAACTCCGAAATATATAGGATTGACGAACGCTATCAGTGCCTTGCATTTAGGGTTTGCGACTATCTATTGTCCACTTGATGGGAGAAGCACTGGACCAGTTGATGTTGCGACGATTGAGGGATGCCATGCCAAGCAAGTAAATGTGTTTCTGTTTAAATGACAAAGAGGAATGTCGAAAAAATGCAGGTGATTTAGAAGATGTACCAATATAGGGTAGTTTTGAGTCGTAAATAACCAGAAAACGAGGCAGGCGTCCGAACCACGGCATGAGATTTCATTATTTGATCGTTCGATACGAGAGAAGTTTTAAAATTAAATTTGTGCTACTTCTCATCGGCAACCTCAGAGTCTAGCTAGCCGCTAGTGTTATGCAGCATCATCAACAGTAAATAGTCGAGACAAGAAAGCCGACTACGTTAATTTCCGTCCATTAAATTTAACCAAACCGAGAATCGTATCCAGGAGCACATGTTTATCGGAATTGATTGGGACCAGAGCAAGGAGTTAGCAGATAACATCTGCATTTGCTAAACATACAACTTATCACGTGCCAATCACCCACAAAATCCATTCACAAAACAACGATCAATTAAAAATACAAGAAAAATCAGCTAGCAACGTTCTATATCCCCACATCACCTCGGCTCGATCACGGGCTACTATCACGATAACCCTTGACACGCCTGCCCCAGGGTTAGCTCGGCAAAGTCGTGTGAAAGACATCGTGTCCGCTACGACACTAGGAAATGCGTGGACGATGATAAAACTGATATCGAAACCTCTGAAGGTCGTTTGATAGATTCAGCCAGATGATAATGGCAGCTAAGGTGGATTTTCGCGCCTTTTATCGTCTTAAAATGGTTTAGATCTAAATAACAAGGAGTTTTAAAAGCAAGTATCAAAAGATTTTTTTTTGTGACATATGGCTATGACATTTTAAGGTGGTGTTCCACAGGGGTCTTAAATAAGCCCAAGTATAACTTGAACGATTGTTAGTGCTATAAATAGAGTTGTAATGTGAAAGTAGGGAAGTGGAAGTTGAGTTGAGATCTTAATTGTTCAATGGCTCTCTTGATCTTTTCTTTTGCCCTTCTCTTAGTCTTCATACATCAACATACATTTTCACCACTCTTTTATATCTATATTTTTTATATCATATGCCTTTTATATCTCATGACATACCACATTAAGACAAACTTCTTTGATCTTTTTATTGGCGTATGTATTGGGATCTTACAACGGATTAGTCTAAGTGAAAAGGGAACACACCAGGAAGAAAGGTTGAAAAAAGTTGGATTTTAATACTTGAGTATGAATGAATGACCTCACAATATTGATAGTTCCCGTAGTTTAGTTTTCTGTGATGTACTCTTTAGACTTAGGTGCTCTGATATCGGCAGTGTTCCACTAGAGTTAGACAGAAGGACAGATTTGCTTCGATCTTGCTAAAAGATAGCTGATAGCTGTAATTGATTATGTTGTACACAAAGTCTTCTTTTTTTTTGGGGTGGGAAATCATCCATTGACTTCTCCTGCTCAGGGTTAAGAAGGGAGGGCGTGTCAGACTTTTACTGACTAAAACCCACCCGTGTTCCTTCAGTTGCTTTAGCCAGGGCCGGACAGGCATCGGCCCTAGCGGACCCCGTCAGTTTTGCTGACAACTCATTGCGGCGCGCGTGGAACAATACGCGCCGTCGACTCGGGCCTCTTCCTTATCGGACAGCGAGCTACCCATTACTCGCCATCCGCAAGCCCGCGCCTACGTTGGCCGGGAATCGGCTTACGTGCGACGTCCAGGGCGTCTGCTGCGGTGGCTAGGGGCGTGATTGCGTCTCCCTCACGCGTCCGCCTCCTCCTTTGCGAGCATTATTGCTTCGCAGAAGGAGGAGACAGCTTCCCATGCCCTCTCGCCCCGTACCGAACCAAAGCCGGACGCGAGAGGATAATCATAATTTCTGAATTTTCAAAGCATTAAAAAAAATGTATGATTCATTGTTCTGAGACTTACAGATTATTATTAGCTGGCATCTATATAATGATAAATTTGATGATTAATAATTATTTTTGTCCGTCAGGTAGTTCCTACATAAAAATACTGGATACATATTTTTCGTTTTATCATCATTCATAGTTCCATGTAGACGATTTATAGTGTGGTCTATATATGCCATCAGCCCTAATATTACTGCACCCGCTATCGAGCGAAGTAGATAAATTATTAGCCATTACTTCATTCCAATACAGCCAAAATGGCTATAAAGATAACTTAAAATTAAACAATAGAAGGTTTAGATGCAATTTTTGGGTGATACTCTAATCATTATATTAATTGATCAATAAGAATCTAATTACGTTGTGTCTATTTTAAATATACTCTAAGAAAAAACATGATAATGACACAGGTTTATTTTTAAAAGAAATTTTAAACATTATATGTCGTGGTGGCCCAATGGCTAAGACCTCGCATCTCGTGCTTGAAGTTGTGGGTTCGTATCCGGGCAAGTACAAATGTGATTTTTTCAATTCTGACAATGATGAAGAAACCTGGACATCGTGAGGATACCTGGACTTATAGTGAGTTTATAATAAGATTGCACTACATTGGTGTAATTGCTGCTAGGCGTTCCAGTGCGAGGATAAACTAATAACCAGATCTAGATAATTTTTATTTTTTAGGGTTGTTTTTTTTTGCTTGTTTCTTCTAGAATAAATTCATAAGTTTTTATAAACATTTTAATACTGGTATTATATTTAAAACTATCATTACCATGAGCAATAATAATTACAACAGCTAGTTTGTCAGTACGACATGCATTTATGACTATACTTCATTAAAAATAATATTAGAAATTTTTACAACCCTTTTTTACAGTCCATTCAACTGATTTTGAGTTCTATCCCGTAAATATAAGGATGACATAAAAAGCATAAACCTGTTACCAAAACTAAATGTTTAATACAGCTGCCATTTGACATATCACCAAGGCAATAGAGGTCAAAATCGGTTGAACGGGCTGTAAAATGGGATTATTTAAGTGTCTAATGTTTTCTCAATTGCAGTATAGATGTATGAACGTAAATGGTGGTGTTCCGTAGTGTCTGCCTACCCACATGGGAAAAAGAAGTGAATTTATATATATGTTTATGTGTTTGTCAGTAAATAATAATAAAAAATTTATTTGTTACATCAAACCAGGTAAAACCTTAAAATAACTAATAAAACACAATTATCATAGCAGCATTTAACACTATTTTTTTACCAATTGCCCGGTCCAGTATTTGGTATATTAGAACTGAACCATCAAAATAATTGACATAGATATAATTATTACCAAAGAGTAACCTTAGTTTTCAAGAGTTTGATAGAAGGAAGACAGATTTATTCATTGCGGAAGTCAATAAAATTACATATTCCAAGACTAATTGTAATCCAGTAAGATTAATAATAATATTTTATTTAGGTACATTTCAATAGTCATTGACAATCTCATGGATGTTTAATATTTGGAAATATTTTTTGCCATTACTGTCAATAAAAATAATATTTTCGAAATTTCTAATAGGACAACCTCTCAAAGACCTATTGAGTAACCTACTTTTTCGTTATGATAAAATGTTAAAAAACTATGCAAGAAAACCATGTTATTCCGGAATTATAGTCGGAAATAGATAAAGAACAATCCCGCTTCACTATTTTGATGACAAAATAAATATAGATGCAAATTTAGATGGAAAACCGAACAACCTACTTCACGAAAGTATAACGGAAGTTCAACATCAGATTATTCGAATTCTAAATGACCTACTGTGTACTATCATCACGCCGCAATCAGTGATGAGTACAACCATCGTCTTACAATCGGATTAAGCGATCAATTCTTATAAATCAGCATTAAAATATAGATAACGCGATAAAATATAGCTTCAACAACTTTTATGTTCAAACAAACAAAATCAATGAAGTAATACTTACAGATATAAGTCGGCGTGCGGCACACAGGTATAGGAACACAATTAATCACTGATAAGTAATCAAAAGATTAATAATTTAACAATATAACGACCGACCAACTAGCCGATGTCACCACGATTGACGTTCGCAGCGCGGCCATTTCCCCGATTTCCCGATTAAGTTCAGAAACGTATTTACCTGTATTCATTTGATAAGACTGACTTTTCCTCATTGTTTGTTATTTAACATGTGATTGTTGTTTTCCAATTAGTACAGGAAGTAACATTTCAATGTTTTGGTTGCCCTTAAAACTGAAATGCCCTGCGTTACTTTTAAACACAAATCAATACTAGTTACACAGTTTTATAAGTTTTTGAACGAAGCAATTTTGTAAAGAAAAAATCCATTTTGATTCTTCTTTTTACCCGACTGCCGAAGGAGGGTAATGTGTTTATCAGTCTATGTATGTATGTATGTATGTATGTATGTATGTATGTATGTTTGTTCCTATGTGGCGTTCCAGAGACCAAACGCGTTGACTGATTTTGATGATTCTTACGTCAATCGATTCGTCTTAATCCTGCGAGTGTCACTGGCTACATTAAAATTGGAAAAAACATAAATGGCGGATTTTGGGCGCCATTTTGTGGGGAAAAAAAATTTTTTTTTCCTCCTAACCCATCGTGTGGGGTATCAAAATAAAGGGTTTTAAAAGGCAATTTCAAAAATATATAACACTTATATGTTTAAATGTACCTAATGCTAACAAAAAAATAACTAAAAAGTTGTAAATAAAAAAAGTTAATTAAAAAAATCAAAATACCCGACTGCTTAAAAGCAAACTAAAAAGACGTAAACAAGAAGAAAATCATGCTGTGCAGTCGGAGGATACATCTGGTTTTGGTTCGCCAGCTCGCGAATAAGTATCCTCCGACTGCACAGCATGATTTTCTTCTTGTTTACGTCTTTTTAGTTTGCTTTTAAGCAGTCGGGTATTTTGATTTTTTTAATTAACTTTTTTTTAACGTTTAATTGTTATGTTACCAAGTCATGGAAAATGATCAATTTACCATGAAAATTGAACTTTACAAATGCTGTCATAGTGTGAAAATATTAATTTTTTAAAACTCGTAGCAAAATACTATGAATACGCTACTATTATAAGTTTAAATAAAATAATTTTATATAATTTGTGTCGTGTCTATCTAAATCGACACAGGCAATGTAAAAACAAAACGTAACATTTTATTTTTAATGTCATTGCGATCCATTTCCATTATAACTTAAGTGAAATATTAAGCATTTCATTGTTCCCAATTTATGAGCTTTTAGAGTAAGTGCAAAAGAGATAGCAAACATTTTATAGTAAACATCCAACTTTGCGTAAAGGCGTAAACGAAACATCTTAGTCTGCTTGTGTTTTTTCAGTTCTTTTCCAATCGAAATATTTTTCTTGAAAATAAATAAATGTTCAAACATTCAGAAATAAGCCGAATGGCTGGTTTGTGAGAAATTGAGTGATTGTTTTTTAAGGATTTATAAACCTATTAATTTAAGGTAAAAAGCCCATGTAAACTAATGCAAAAACGATGGAAATGGATGCAACAAGTCATGTTGATGCCAATTTTAAGTATAAAGTTGATTTAACTAATATAATGGATTCCTGTAGAGTTTGTATGGCTCAGAGCTTGAACATGAGCTGTATATTCGACACCGTAAAAGAGAATATTATAGAAGAGATACAGTTTTGCACTGGAGTAACAGTAAGTATCCAAAGTTGATATTTTGTACTCTAACTGGGTGGTTCTGGGTAGCCAGCTCCGCTAAATACCTTGATTTTCTTGGTAACACCTGTTGTCCCCAAAGGGTTAGGCAGTGTTGTACTAGTACATCCACCTTACGCCAGGAAGGTTTATGTTTATGTTGTTTTTTTACTAATTATATACGCCCCTATTACATAAAGGGGTTAGCCTATTGCAATTAACTGGGCACATATCCAGACTAAGGGCTGTTAACAAAATAAAAACTTTTTTACAAAAAATAAACCCAAAATAACTTAATTTACATATTTGTGCATTTTGTCACTAAGGAGTTTGGTTGTATGTTCCATTATCTTGAAAACTTCTGAACCGATTTTGAATAAACTTGCACTGTTCCCTAATTTGAGAGATACTTAATCCAATAAAAAAAGAATGATCACAATCTGATAAGTAGTTTCAGAGAAATGGGTGGACAAACATACATACATATATACAAACAAACATACATCATGATCATCATCATATCAGCTGACAGACGTCCACTGCGGGACGCATGGGACCGGTCAATGTGGCGACGCTTGGGGGAGGCCTATGTCCAGCAAACATACATACACTTATGAAATTAGGCACACGTGTTTAGAAGCCCATACAGAGTAACATAACTGAATATTGTGCAATTCCATCAATACTACATACGTGTTGAATTGATTACCTCATTTTTTGTTTTTATTTTTGTACTAATCCAATAGCATTGCTCAACCATGGAATCAAACCTAAATCATCAAACTGTACAGCCCTGGTAATTAATCAATGCGATAGTCAAAGTCAAATAAGTATACAGTCAAAACTGTTTAATAAGTACATTGTTTGCAAATTCGCTATAAACTGTTATGAGTGTAGTTATTGTTAAATTAAATATTAAACCAGCCCTTAAATCTATCTTTACAGATAAAACAAGAAACCGGTCTACCATCACAAATATGCGAACTATGTCTCAACAATCTCTCAGTAGCATATAAATTCAAATCTACGTGCCTTGTAGCAGATGAGACATTCCGCAAGCTCGCCGTTACTCCTATCATTAAGGCTGAGACACCGGAAATCATTGAATATAAGTATGAATCGTTGATTGATTGCAAAGATGAGAACGATGAGGAATTCGAAGATGTTAAAGAGGAGTTTATGGAGACGGTGGTGGAGGAAAATGGAGAGAGAAAGAGTATACGTGTTAAAGTGAAAGATAGGTAAGGTGTAGTATTTAATTACTTGTTAAATCCCTTGCTTTTGTATGTTTATCTTTAAGCGGGCATTATGCAAACTTTACATTTTAAATTAAATCTTACTTGTTTTAAATAACAGCTTTGATTAAATCCTCTTTAAATTAATAAAAAAAAAAGTTAACCCCTTGATAGGTTTGGAAGAAAAAAAATATTGGGCCCCCACAAAATGGCACCCAAAATCCGCCATTTATAGGGTTCCGTACCCAAAGGGTAAAAACGGGACCCTATTACTAAGACTTCGCGATCCGTCTGTCTGTCTGTCTGTCCGTCTGTCACCAGGCTGTATCTCATGAAACGTAATAGCTAGACAGTTGAAATTTTCACAGATGATGTATTTCTGTTGCCGCTATAACAACAAATACTAAAAACAGTATAAGATAAATATTTAAGTGGGGCTCCCATATAACAAACGTGATATTTTTGCAATTTTTTGCTCGATATTAATCACGGCAACAGGTAGACGCTTGAAATATTCACAGAATGTTTACTTGTATATTCACTTCAAAAAATAATAATGATTAAATTAAAATAAAATAAATTAAGGGAGGCTCCCATACAACAAACGTGATTTTTTTGCAGTGTTTTGCGATAATGGTACGGAACCCTTCATGTGCGAGTCCGACTCGCACTTGGCCGGTTTTTTCTATTTTCCAATTTTAATGTAGCCATTGACACTCGCAAGGTTAAGATGAATCGTTTGACGTATGAATCATCAAAATCGGCCAACACGTTTGGTCTCTGGAACACCACATAGGAACAAAAATACATACATACACTGATAAACACATTACCCTCCTTCTGCAGTTGGGTAAAAAGCTTTCATTATTATTTTCTAACCATCTTTTGTCAAAAGGGAAAGTACTACGGGATCAATGGTATCCAATCTAAATAATTTAAAATGGCTGCTTTTGTTGTCGTTGCACTTGAGGCATTATTGTTTGCATTTTAGAAGGTGTAATGTTAATTTGCTGACAAAACTAAATAATTTGATTGATAATAATGTAACACAATTCATATTCACAAAACTTGTAATACCTACCAAAAGGGCTTGAGGATGACAACCTGGAGGGCATGAGGCATTATTGAAATAAAAAGTTAACTATGGATATTCATATCAAAAAATGCAAACATGTGAAATACAGAGTATTGTGAACCTAAAGTAAGTTCAATAAGACCCGGTTTTCAAGTAACAATCATGACAGCTGGAGTGGCTACTAGAAGAAACTATGTAGGAAGGCCACCCACTAGGTGGACCGATGAGCTGGTTAAGGTTAGATGCGAATCGCACGGGATCTGTTAATGTGGCGACACTTTGGAAAGGCCTATTGTTTACGATATTACCGCCACCTGGTGACTGAGCGACGCAACGGCGCGCACGCATACGTAGTACATCGGTGAGCTAGTATCAATCCTCACTAGTTCTAGGCTAACGGACGAGATGGCGCTGCTCCGCTAATATAAAAACACCGTCAGTTTCTTGTCTTTTGACCTTTAACTGATTATTTTGAATTTATAACGGGTTTTTTCCAACATTAAAGTTGCATTGTAATTAGAAGCATTTTTATTTTTCCCTGTAGAACCCAGAAACCAATATATCTATTTATTCAGCAGTGGACATCTTTCGGTTAAAATGATGATGATAACAACTTTATTCTCCAGCCTCCCTCCAAGAGGCCGTCCCAGAAAGTCAGCAGCCACAATCAAAGCGCCCCGCAAACTGAAGAAGTTTAAATTCAAACGGCTTTGCTGTGAGCCTTGTGACATGAAGTTTGACACCAAGGAGGAGAGTGATAATCATAAGAGAAAGATGCATAAGGATAGCGAGACCTGGGTTTGTGAGGTTGGTATTTAAATGCTTTGTTTAGATTGGCATAACCGTTAACCCTAGCTAGGCAGACCACTCGGCAGAGCCTGCGAATTACGAGCAGCTCATCTACTCCTAAGGGCGTTCCACGACGACCTTTTGCAGTAATGCGGACACGATACAGTCGCGATGGTGTTGCAGGTCATATACCATCGCGGCTAACGCAACACACATTACACTACAGTATTGATAGTGGTGTCCCAGTGGGTACGGGCAAGTACAATGTTTCCAATTCATATGTACTTTCTAAGTTTATCTTAGACATCACAGGCAATGGTAAAGGGAAACATCGTAAGGAAACTTTCTTTTTTTGCTTTGACAAATGTTCATGCATACTGCACTACCATGGGGAGATAGTGCAATTATGTGGGACTCTACCCCTCCAAAACTCCACGGTGTCCTTTTGTGCCCCTTATGGCGGGAACACGGGTACGCGTTAGCACTCACCGCGAACCCGCCGCGGCTGTCCGTCACCGGACCCTCTCTGGGGAGTACCTCCCATCACTGGCGCACCAGAACACATTGTACGCCGTGACCAACCCAGGGACCAAACCAGCACTTGGGCGCCAGAAAACCTCGTGTATGGGACCCTTGGTTCCACTGTGATGGGTCAGGTCAGTGGCGTCACCCCCCGTCACCTACCATTTTTCGGCCGCAGGGGATTTATTTATTTATTGCAATTACTCTCTGCACTCACAGTTTGACCCAACACGTGCAGAGAGTCAATAATTACAGAATTACATAAGACGAACAATATAAATAATTTAAAATTAACACAGACTAAACACAGACAACACAGGCAAATCAATTAAAACAACATTAATACAATCCATAATTCAATCAATAATAATTCAACCATAAAAATAATTCAACAATTCAATAATAAAAAATCAAATATAACTTAAATTTTGTAATAATTTAATAATAACAATTTCATAACAATAATACAACAATAATAATTTAACAATATTCAATAATTTCCAGATTTTTTGAGTTAACTCATTTAGTCGCTAAAACACTTTTTGCAACCCTTTAAAAATACACGCACATTGGAGTGGAATATGTCCACATCTGGATTCTGAGCAGTCAGGGTGTTGAGCAATGAAACAGCTTGATTTGATGCCGCATATTGTGCGGTACGAGTCCGGACTCTGGATGTCGCTATACCGACACTCCTCTCCTGCGGCCACACCACTGCCGCCATCAGACGGTGGCGACCCCGTCCAGACCGCGGAAGGTAGGAAGAGCGGCGCACCGCAATACCGGCACTCCTCTCCCGCCGCGGCCTCCTACCCTCAGCCACGATGCCTCCCATACGACATCGCGGCCCGCATCAGTTGCGATGTCACCTCTGTTGCCAAGCGGCACCGCAACCTACTTTTTGGCCGCTACGTCGTCGGCTTATCGGCAAAAACACTGACGAGCGACCCCTCCTCGGGTTCCTCTTCGCTTCAACGTGGGTGACTAAGCCACGGCTACTGAGTCCCCCCGCTAGGTAATGTGGGAAAAAAAACTGTCTGTTCCGGGTGGGTGGGTGTCTCCAAAAAAGGTTGGACTGATTTTGACAGGACTTTTACTGGCAGATAGCTAATGTTATAAGGAATAACTAGGCTACCTTTATGTTGGAAAAAGAATAAGGATTCCGAGTGAAAAAAGTTTTTAGTTTTACTGGTTTCTTTCTGTAAACTATTATTGTCACTGTGGTCTTCTTACTTCAGATCTGCGGTAAAATGTTCGTCCATCGCGCTTCGCACTACACGCATGTGAAGTCTCACCAGCCTCCCAAGTACGCGTGCGATCAGTGCGATTACAAAACCTGGCATAAATACGACCTGGTCAAGCATATACGAATACATACTGGTAAGTACCAAGCGTAGCTTAGTGTGGATGGATGGAGAGGGAGGGTAAGGCCAAAGAAAAGATGGCAAGCATTTTTTTATTTGCAACTCCTGAACGGCGTCCACCAGAAAAGCGCCGCGGCAATGAAGCTCGACGATGTCCCGGAGGATGAATTGAGACTGTCTTGGATCCCGCAACTAAATTAATAAGAAAATAAAATGGAGGAGTAGGAAGAATAAAAATTTCCTACTTCTACTAGACAGACAAACAAGGCCAATGGCACAAAGTGTCGTTTAAGACAGGGATAAGCCCAGTTGCCTAGCACCACAGATAAAAATTATCATAAATATTAATGGGTCCTATTGTTGTGAGCTGTTACGAGTATATTTGATTCCAATAATAGGTACGGAACACTGTATTAGTGACGATTTGCTTTATAGTATTTTGTTGCACGTTTTTACAGTTTCTTTGTACCAAAATATCTTACAAAGCAAATGAAAACATTCGAGTTAATGGCCCAGAAATTTAAAACCGCGGCATCTATTGGAATCAATTTTAAATGATCCATTCTTATAATCTTGTAAATGTGAATTAATAACCCAATATTCCTTAATTTTCTTGTCTTAGGAGAGTTTTAAACAAGAACATACATTTTTTATGATTGTCTCTAAAAACACTTAATATTTCACAAAACCCAATAACAAATCGAAGTTTATCACGCCATCTAGTGCAATTTATTTGAACCAAATTTCCTTGTCATGAGAAGTGGCATCGTAGTTGCTGTGTGTGGAACTCCGATATAATATAAATACATTTATTCTACACAGACACAACACAATAGTTAGAAACGCAGAGAAGAATAGAAAAAAAAACAGCTCAACTGCGAGTCGGACTCGCCCACGAAAGGTTCCGCACCATTATCGCAAAAACAGCAAGAAAATCGCGTTTGTTGTATGGGAGATTGGGATCCCCACTTAATTATTTATTTTATTCTGTTTTAGTATTTTTTATTATAGCGGCAACGGAAATACATCATCTTTGAAAATTTCAACTGTCTAGCTATCACGGTTCATGAGATACAGCCTGGTGACAGACAGACGGACAGTGGAGTCTTAGTAATCATCATCATCATCATTTCAGCCGAAAGACGTCCACTGCTGGACATAGGTCTCCCCCAGGCGTCGCCATATTGACCGATCCTCGCGTCTCGCATCCAGCGCCTCAACGCGTCTTAGTAATAGGGTCCCGTTTTTATCCTTTGGGTTCGGAACACTAAAAAGGTTCATTCATTACTTGAGCAGGCCCACACCGAAAGGATTACTAACTCAGCATTTGCTGGGCGTCTTACACCGAGTGCTGATTTTGAAAGCATGTTTACTGGGTTGTGGAGATCAGACAGGCAGTCGCTGTATGATAAAACCCTGTTACTCAGCTGAATCTGGTGAGACTGAACCGGCCCCAACATACTTGGGAGATTGATTCAGTAGTTTGAAGCCATTAAACATCAGCAGCCTAATTGCGTAAGTGAATTCTGCAAAGCAAACAAGTCGGAACCTTCCCAATAACGACTTTACGTATTGCATATTACACTCTGAAAAGGAAAGGTTATTCTCCTTTCCATTACCAATATTTTGACGTAGAATTGATTGTAAAGAATGAACGAAAGCGGAAGAATCGAGATAAAACGTCACTATTGGTATTGTGTAATGAAATTATGTCCTAATGATTTGGAAATAAATCATTCGAGTTTGATGAAACATAACGCAGTAGATGAACTTCAACTCAAAGGAGGATGTTCGTACTCTTTCCAAATTAGTTTCACAATACCGAAAAAGTTGAAAGAAATGATTCTAATTCTTTGAAGGAATCGACTTGTTTGCTTTGCAGAATTCACTTACGCAATTAGGCTGCAGGTGTGTTGGTTAAACATACAAAAATGCTGGAAATGGGTTCTGTTGGTTATCCTTTAACAAAGGCTATTTTTTTTTGGAAATATTTTCGATGTGCAAAACTCTTTTGCAAATAAAAAAAGTAAATTTGAAAAATCAAAAGACCCGACTGCTTAAAAGGCGAACTAAAAAGACGTAAACAAGAAGAAAATCATGCTGTGCTGTCGGAGGATACATATTCGCGAGCTGGCTGACCAAAACCAGATGTATCCTCCGACTGCACAGCATGATTTTCTTCTTGTTTACGTCTTTTTAGTTCGCCTTTTAAGCAGTCGGGTCTTTTGATTTTTTAAATTTACTTTTTTTATTTATAACTTTTTAGTTATTTTTTTTTTAGATTTCGGTACATTTAAACAAATAAGTGTTATATATTTTTGAAATCACCTCTTAAAACCCTTTATTTTGATACCCCACACGATGGGTTTGGAAGTAAAAAAAATTTTTGTCCTCCACAATATGGCGCCCAAAATCTGCCATTTTTCAATTTTTTCAATTTTAATGTAGCCAGTGACACTCGCAGGGTTAAGACGAATCGATTGACGTAAGAATCATTAAAATCGGCCAACGCGTTTGGTCTCTGGAACGCCACATAGGAACAAACATACATACATACATACATACATACATACATAATTAAATACATAGACTGATAAACACATTACCCTCCTTCGGTAGTCGGGTAAAAATACAACCAATTTCCAAATTAAAACACTACAAAGTGAAAAATAACTTCAATTTCGGAAGTCGGTGTCCCTGTTTTCGTTTCTTCGTAGTGTTTTTTTTTGAGGGTAGGTTGTATTTTTTGTAAAAAAACTTTTATATTTTTCACTTTTTAGTTGTGGTACATAATGGACCAGTTCTATAGGCTAGGTGCTTATAATGTCCAAAGTGATACGATGACACGAAACTTGAACAAAGCCAGTGGAATGAGAGTATACCAGGGTGAACTGTTCACACCTGCGTACCCCTTTCGAGTGTATCAGTGTGATGTTATGTTATGAAATGGTGTAAACAATAAACAGACATGCGATTGCAGCTATCCTGAGTGATTTGCCGTCATTTATTGAAGAGTTCTGATGTATATCTACGAAGTTCTTCATCAGATCTTTATGAAAATTAAATGGGACCACATGGCAAGCACCTGCAGCCATCAAATTAAAAAAAAAAACCGGCCAAGTGCGAGTTAGAACTCGCGCACGAAGGGTTCCGTACCATAATCGCAAAAAACGGCAGAAAAATCACGTTTGTTGTATGGGAGCTCCACTTAAATATTTATTTTATTCTGTTTTTAGTATTGTTATAGCGGCAACAGAAATACATCATCTGTGAAAATTTCAACAGTCTAGCTATCACGGTTTATGAGATACAGCCTGGTGACAGACAGACAGACAGACGGACCGCGAAGTCTCAGTAATAGGGTCCCGTTTTTACCCTTTGGGTACGGAACCCTAAAAAAGAATTATCAAAATCGGTTCACCCAGTAAAAAGTTCTGAGGCAACAAAGATAAAAAAGAAAATGTAACGTCTAATTGATGACCTCCTCCTTTTTGGGAAGTGGGTTAAAAACGACTATTCTGCAGATTTATTGTATGTATTGATTTAAATCAGGCACTATGACCTCATAAGGAACCAGTGTTTGTAATATCCTTTACAAAAATAGTAAAATATGTCATATTTTTGCTTCCAGGTTTAAAAATGTACCAGTGCGAGTACTGCACGGCGTCCTACTACACATCCTCGAACCTGACGAGCCACATCCGACGTCTGCACATGAATGAGAAGCCTCACGACTGCAACATCTGTCAGAGAACGTTCTTTGATAGGACCAAGTTGAACAGACATCTGGATTCGCATCTTGAGATCAAAAGGTAAGGTATACATGGAATTATGAAGGGGTCACCTGGTGGGAGTACACAAGGGGTCTCACCAGAAGGTTTAAAGTCACCCAAAGGACAATGGAGATGGGTATGCTTGGAGTTTCCTTGGGTGATCTAGTAAGAATTGAAGATATCCGCAGGTGGACCAAAGGTACCGACATTGCCTGGAGAATTGGCAGTGGGCAGAGCACATTGCTCGCAGAATGATTGTTGATGGGGCCGAAAAGTTCTGGATTGTTTGAATGCTTCCCACACTAGGTGGACCGATGACCTCGTTAAGGTCGCGGGAATCTGCTGGATGCAGGACCGTGCGACCGGTCAATGTGGTGACGCTTGGGGAAGGTCTATGTCCACCAGTGGATGTCCTTCGGCTGATATGATGATGAAGACCCGGTGGGAACAGTGGAGACCCTGACTTACGAGTTATATGTCGTGGGTTCGAGCCCATGCACTTGACTTTGTCAAGGGGTCCCAGCGCTAACAAAGAAAATTTGGTTCAAATAAATCTCACTAGATGGCGCGATATGCAGCGATCTGTTATTGAAGTGTGTGTAAAATTAACATTTTCTGGAATTGAACATAAAAATTGTATGTTCTTGTTTAATCAACTCTCCTAAGACAAAATTAAGGAATATTGGGTGGTTAAAATTATGGAATATTGAGCTCTTAATTCACAAAATATATTAGAAGAATAATAGAAACGGATACTTTAAAATTGATGCCATTAGATAGCGCGGTTTTAAATGTCTGAGGCGTTCCACTCGATTGTTTAAATTTGTATTGTAACACATTTACAAACTCCCTCTCACAGAGAGATGGCTCAGCAGTGGGAACATGGAGCAGTGGCTGAACAAGCTGTAATACAAATGGAAAACTTGTATTGTTCACGAAAACTATAACGCAACTCTTTTAAAATATTATAATAGAGTAAACCACCCTATAGTTGGCACTCCTGCAGTTATTGGCACTTCTGAGTAGATGTTCTCCATGTTGCCAAAGGCCTTGCCGAATTCATTACGCAATAAGGCTGCAGGTTTCCTCACGATATTTTCCTTCCGAGATGAATTTAGGAAGTACATATGAATTTGAAAACGTCACAATGGTACTTGCCCGGATTTGAACCCACGACCTCAAACTTGAGAGTCGAGGTCTTAGCCACTGGGCCACCACGTTGAACTTATGTGCTTCTCAGTTTTACCTTAAATTTACAGATTGATAGTCATTCTGAAATCATCCTTATTTACAACCTCATAAGGTTGATAATTGTGTTTGTGTTATAAAAGCAATTTATACATGATAAGTAGTTACTTGTACATCTGAATTTTAACTTGCATGGATATCTATTTAATTTAGAAAGACTATCGATCTCGATAGTTATTCTAAAATCAACCTTATGAACATAATTATAAAGTTCATAATGGAGTGTAAATAAAACATTTTAAACAAGGATTAGAATTTTCACATCTCAGTTTTAACTAAAATAAATAAACATTCTAAAATCAACTTAATTTACAACACCATAAAATTGATTTTTGGTTGCTTATTTTCAGGTTCGAATGCGACGTATGCCATGCCTGCTTCACCCGCCGATGTTACTGGAAGAAGCACCTCCTCCGTCAGCACGACATCGTCACCCCCCCTCAAAGACCTGGCAGGCAGAAGAGCAACCTCGTGATAGGAGACTACCTGGATAGCAAGCAGGACACCATTGCAGAATACTATGCTAAAGAAGGAGCTGCAAAGAAATTATAGCAATCCTGATTATTTCACTGTTTTTCGTCAACCACAAGAAATACAGAGCTATTCCACTAATAGAATTTAGTGGGGCAAATTGAGACTCTTTTGACGCCCACTTTGCCCCACTAATTGATTTTGGTGATAGAGTAAATAAGTGACAAGAATACTCCATTGCAGACTACTATTCTAAAGAAGGAACTGCATGCAGAGCTATCCCTTTTTGACCCACCCATCTGCCCCACTAGGTGGGCAAATAGGAATGTTCACAATTTTGACGTGAACATAGATTTTAGTGGGGCAAATTACCCTCTTGACGTCCACTTTGCCTCACTGATTTTGGTGATAGGGGAGTAGGTACTTGGATGGGAAACAGGACATCATACATAATACTATGCTAAAAAAGAAAACTGCGAAGAAGTGATGTTTTTCACTGTTTTTCATCAATCGGGGGGCAATACAGAGCTATCGCACTTTGACCTACCCATCTGCCCCACTGGGTGGGCAAATAGGAATGTTTACAATTTTGAAGTGAACTTTGCTGCACTAATAGCTTTTGGTGGGGTAAATTACACTATTGTTGCCCACTTTGCCCCACTAATTGATTTTGGTGATAGGGTACATAAGTAGCAAGAATACGCCATAGCAGACTACTAAACTAACGAAGGAGCTGCAAAGAAATTATAATCTTTGCAATTGTGATCTTTTTTCTCCGTTTTCCGTCAACCACAGGAAATACAGAGCTATCCTACTTTGACCCACCAATCTGCCCCACTAGGTGGGCAAATAGGAATGTTCACAATTTTCACGTGAACATAGATTTTAGTGGGGCGAATTACCCTCTTGACGGATGTCAAGAGTGAGGCAAAGTGGTCCACTTCGCCTCACTGATTTTGGTGATAGGGGAGTACTTGGGTTGGAAGCAAGACATCATAGCAGAATACTACGCTAAAGAAGGAACTGCAAAGAAGTTATAGCAATTGTGTTGTTTTCCACTGTTCATCAAACGGGGGCAACACAGAGCTATCCCTCTTTGACCTTCCCATGTGCCCCGCTAGGTGGGCAAATAGGAATATTCACAATTTTGACGTGAACTATGCTGCACCAATATAATTTGGTGGGGCAAATTAGACTGTTTTGATGACTTTGCCCCACTAATTGATTTTAGTGATAGAGTACCTGGGTAGCAAACGGGACGCCATTTCAGAATACTGTGCTTAAGAAGGAGCTGTGAAGAAACTGTATCAATTGTGATATTTTTCAATGTTTCTTGCTAGAAATACAGCTATACTGGTATCTAGCTGAATCAAATTAGACTGGAAGCATACAATAATCTAGACAAAATGATTGACATTTGGATTAATGTGATTACTGAGAGACGAACGAGTCTCTATATATGTAATGGATGGTCACCCATCCACGGACTGACCTCGGCAAGCGTTGCTTAACCTTGAAGATTGACCTGTTCAGCTGTTATTATTTAGCTACGAGATTCTCTAAGAAATTACATCATCATCAATTCAGCCGAAATACATGAATACCTAAATGTGCCCACCATTAAGAGGCAATATGGACAGAGAGCGCCGACTGAATTTTTGAGGGTTCTAGTGCTTCTAAAGATAATTTATCATCAAAAAGAAAAACATAGGGGCACAGTATATATCTTCGAATATGCAAATCTCGAATTATGACTATTTATAAGGAATTTCAGTCGGCTCTCTCTGCCCATATTTCCTCTTAAGGAGGAGGTAAATAAGTATGCCACAAAATACGAAGATAGGCTTCAAAGGTTTACAAACCATCTCGCCAGGGACCTGGTTAATAATAATAACCACATCACTTCCCTCCGCGCGCTCGCATTGGTTAGCGGTGATTTGTTCGCTCCCTGATTTTAATTGCAATTGTCGTGTTCCGAAATTTATTTCCGGCTTGTGAGTTGCTGTCGATTGTGTATTTTGTGATAAGTGCTGGTATCGTAAGTTTTTAAACGTGTTTACGTCCGTTTTTTACTTGTAATTAGTTAATTTCGTCAGCTATCGGTGAGTACATTTACTTTTCTTGACGTGTGGGTATATCGAAATAATTGTATTCTCCGTTAATCTTTCACTTTTTTCGTTCTAATCCGTTTATTCATTTGATTTGCGTATATAACTATGTTGTCTATTAATGATGACCCACCTGATCGTGGTGGAGATATATTATTTCAACGTAACAATAAACAAAGGTCGCCGTCGACCTCCGCTAATGCTAAACGTTTGTTTAGTGAAATGTCTCCTTCGTACATTTCACCCGAAGTCAGATCAAAACGACTGCAAACATCGGAGTCCATTGAAAGGTCTTCGCCGATATTAAATGCAAGCAGTGCAAGCAATGACGACTATTGTGATTTGGTTTCTCAGGCGTCTGCATACCTGTCTAAAATTAACGACCTTGTTAATGACCAAGGGTCCCGCATAAATGTTGCAAATAAATCCGCTATTATGGACATGACTCAACGCATAACGGGTATTGTTTCCTTGCTAGCCATAAAATCATCTGCTAACGAAACCAAATTAGCCAATACGGAACGCGAATTAGACAAAATTAAATTTAATTCCGGTGTCAACATTGCCAAGTCTGATGTCAGTAATATTTCATATGCTGATAAATTAAAACTTCGTTTACCCAAAATTGCTCCAGTGGTAGACTCACGTGCCAAACTTCCGTGTCTTGTGGCTTACCCCACTGATGAGCGATCAAATGATTACACAACTTCTTCCGCGACTAAACAAGCGCTCATGAAAGCAATAAATCCTAGTGACGGTTTTCAAATTGTAGGTGTCAAGAAAGCTGCGAAGTCTGGTGTCGTGTTACGTGTCGCTAACGATAATCAAATAAAAAAATTACAATCGGTCGATGCCATTAGGTCCGCTGGCTTGCGACTTGAGAAACCAAAAGGCCGTAGGCCTCGTATTTTAGTCAAAGACGTCCCATCGTCAATGGAGGACAGTGCCTTTTTGCATGCGTTGTACTGTCAAAACATTAAAGACGAGTTGCCATTAAAAGAAGACGACTTTATTAAATCAACAAAAATTATACGTAGGCGTTCGCTAGACAACGGTCGGAAATGGATAGGCATAGAACTCGAGTCCGCGGTCCGGAAACATTTAGTCTCGACTAAAGATAAATTGTTTATTGATTGGGCGACTTGCCGTTTCATTGATGATGTCGACGTAGTACGTTGTGCACATTGTCAACAGTTCGGTCATGTTAAGAAACACTGCACTATTAAATCACCTACCTGCGCTAATTGCTCTGAGGCACATGAAACCAAAGACTGCCCGCATAAGGATAATTTAAATTATACACCGTCTTGCGTAGCGTGCAAACGATCAAAGAAACCATCTGACCATCGCTGTGGGTCACCTGGGTGTGCTACTTATAAACTTAAGCTCGAACAACTGATCCTCAACACCAATTACTAAGAAAATGGATAGATTAACCATAGGACAATTAAATCTCCACAACGATAGGGTGGCGACTTCTGAACTGGACAAACTAATTATCGATTATAACTTAGATATAGTGCTCGTTCAAGAACAATATCAAAACGTGCGGTTACGTCACAAAGTAGTACAGTTGGATGGCAAAGCACGAGCTGGAATTTACGTGGCGCGTTCTTCTAACTTCACAGTAACGTCTTTACGTAACCTTATGACACCCCATTGTGCCGTTGCGGAGGTCTCATCGTCTTCTTTTAAAGTTTACGTTGTGAGCTGCTACTTTCAATATTCAGACCCTGTTGCTCCTCATATACATAACCTCCGTCATGTCTTGCAGTCGCTCGCGGGCTGCAAAGTTATCGTTGGCGCTGATGTTAATGCGTCTTCGAGTCTATGGTATGGCAAAGTTCGGTCTACGGATTATGAACGACGCTGCGCTGTTGAAGATTTCATTGCTGAAATGAATCTGACTATTCATAATACCCCTGACGCACCACCAACTTTTTGCAGCCAAATGGGCGAATCTTGTATTGACGTCACACTTTCTAGTGCAGACGTACGCTTGGATAGGTGGCGTGTCCTACCGGACGCGTCTTGTAGTGATCATCGTTTGATCGTGTACGAATTTGTTCCGGTTTTTACTCAGGGTACGTCACATGTCATTGGCAACTTTAGGTATAAATGTAAGGGTGCTAATTGGGAATTCTTTAGCTCGCTTCTTGCGTGTCACGCCAAAGACTTCACTCGTGTTGGGCTGTCAGCTGAAGAAAGTGCTGAAATTATGTCAGACACCTTCACTTACTGTGCTGACATTGCCATTGGTCGTGGATCTGTGACCAATATACGTAGATGTGATTGGTGGTGTGACTACCTAAATGAACAGCGTAAAAGTTATCGCCGAGCGCGTAAACATCTTAACAAGCTTAAAAAACGTAAGGTCACCGGTGACCCTCTTTCCATTGCGTTAAATACGTTTAGAGTTGCCAGGTCCCGCTACAGAGCTTCGGTGGAAAAATCTAAGGGTAATTTATTGCGTAAAATAGTAGATAAATTAGATAAAGAAGGTCCGTGGTCTCCTTTATATCATGAGTTTAAAGCCAATCGGTCAGTCGACCTCGCGTTTGTTCAGAACATTAAAGTAAATAATAAACACACCACCAGTATTGAGGAAACAACTGAAGTTTTGCTGAATACTCTTATACCTGATGATTTACTTGCTAATGACAACGACTACCATCAACAGATCAGAGCGTGGGCAGCTGTACCACCTGAATCACCAGCGTCAGACCTTCCATCCACTGACGAATTTATAAACGTTGTCAAGAGGTTACCACTCAACAAGTCATCGGGTGAAGGTAAAATATCTAATCGGATGATTATAGAAGCGTGTAAAACAGCCGCTGATGCGATTTTGACCGTTTACAACCGTTGTATTGCGGAGGGCGTTTTTCCTCGTATATGGCGTCGCGGATTTATACGAATCATCCCGAAAAATGGCGACAAGCCCCCGGACGACCCTAAGTCGTACCGGCCCATAACATTACTTCCATCTTTGGGAAAACTCCTGGAGCGCCTTATCGTTCCACGTTTGCTACCGGACGGACCAAAATTTCATAACAATCAATTCGGTTTCACTACTGGAAAATCTACCGTAGATGCGGCCCTTACTGTTAGGCAAATAGTTAATACATCTGAACATAAGTACGTAATTGGGATTTTTCTAGATATTTCTGGGGCTTTTGATAACGCATGGTGGCCAATGCTACTACTTAAAATGAAAATTCGGGGCTGCTATAGAAATATATATAATCTAGTTTACTCTTACTTTTTGAATGGTTCCGCGAAGCTCAAACTCGGCCATCATTCCATGTCGAAGTCTCTCACCATGGGATGTCCTCAGGGTTCGGTTATTGGTCCGCCTTTATGGAATTTAGGCTTTGATGATTTCCTCGCGATTCCTCTTCCAAGCGGCTGTTCATTAACCGGTTACGCGGACGACGCTCTTCTGCTCATTCAATCAAGTACTCGAGCTGGACTCGAGAACTTGGCTGACACTTGCCTACGATTGGTATCTCAGTGGGGCGATCGAAACCGCCTGACCTTTGCTCCGCACAAAACTTATCAACTCATTTTGAAGGGTAATCTTAAATCGTGTCCTACTATTAAATTTAATAACGTTCCCGTAAAAAGGAAGCAGTCCGTGTGCTATCTTGGTCTCGTGTTAGAGAGGAATTTTGCATTTATAGATCATATTAAAATAGTCGGTGAAAGTTTTTGCCATACCTATTATTGGAATCAAACATAGCAGCTCACAATGTTAGGACCCATTAATTATTAATTCTTATTTTTATCCGTGGTGCTAGGCAACTGGGCTTATCCCAGTTGTAAACGACCCTTTGTGCCTAGTGGCCTTGTTTGTTCTGTCTCCTGCTTGATATGGAGGGAAGTGGAAATTTATGTTTTTTCCTACTCCTCCGTTATTCTTTTCTGATTAATTTCGTTGCGGGATCCAAGACAGTTAAATTCATTCTCCGGGACTTCGTCGAGCTTCATTGCCTCGGCGCTTTTCTGGTGGTCGCCACTGTTGATTCTGGCTTTCAGGAGTTGCAGTGGTTTGGGAATAGTGCGGTGGGTTTGTCAAAAAACCACATCACAAGGCTGAAACGATGGCAAGTATTGCAACTGGACCAGAGACACTAAATTGAGGGTGGACTATTTCGAGGATGTGAGGAGAGTATTTGCTGCAATACCTCCTGAAACACAAAAAGAAGACAAAAAAGAATCTGCAGAAAGATATCCGCAGCTGAACATAGGCCTCCGCTAAAGGTCGTTACATTGACCGATCCCGTGTGTCTCGCATCCAGCAGATGCCCACCACCTCAACCAGCAGCCTAATTGCGTAAGTGAATAAAGGCAAAGAGCTTTGACCCCTTCAATCGACCAATCACATAAAAAAAATTTTGGGCGCACGGTTGGCGCAGTGGTTGAGCGATTGACTGCTGCGCTGCGTGTCGCGGGTTCGATTCCCGCACGGAACAAATATTTGTATGACCTACATATAGTTGTTCCGGCTCTGGGTGTTGTGTATGTGAGTTTATATGTTTGTAAACGCACCCACGATACAGGAAGAAATTCCTAGTGTGGGGCAAAGTTTTTAAAAAAAAAAAAAAAAAAAAAAGACGCGATGTGAATTTCCGTCTGTGTGATTGTTCGATTGAAGTAGTCAAAACCCTTTGTTTTGCCGAATTTACTTACGCAATTTGGTTGCAGGTCATCGGTCCACCTGGTGGGAGAAAATACATGGGGAATGTAAATTACGGATTTGTGCCCACAGCTTGTAAGCATGAGAAGCCAGGCCTCCTCAAAAAGGGTTTTGCAATGATATGTGTTGTGTCCGACATTAAACTATTGCCCAATGTCGGAAATATTGCCCTTTCACATTCACTGCTGAATTTGAGGCCTCTCTTATCATAGCTTAATCAGCCTATAATGTTCCCATCCCACTGTTCCACTTTTTCTTTCTTTCTTCTTTTTCACTGTTGGGACACTGTCCTCTACTCTGTGATAGAGGATGTAATCCACTACGCGGGCCCAGTGCGGTTTGAATTATGTCACATGTCTTCAAACCTTATATTAAGCTCTTAATAGGGATGATGGCTTGAATTTTTTTTTTGTGCGAATGCGGTGGTGGCCCAGTGGTATCGTCGTACAAGATGTAGGTCGTGGGTTCGAACCCAGGCAGGTGCTTTACTTTGTGTAAATTATTTCATCACCACTGCTCTTAAAAACGGTGAAGGAAAACATCGTGAGGAAATCGGTATGTTCTAGAACCAAAAATTCGAAGACATGTGACATCCACCAACCCGCACTGGGCCCGCGTGGTGGATTACGGCCCATTCCCTCTCACAGAGAGGGGGCCTGTGTCCCAGCAGTGGGAACATTAATAGGCTGATGATGATGATATATTTTTTAATCCGTCAGGTATATTAGTAAAAAATATTGTACACGTATTTTTTGTATTGTCACGTAAACAAAAGATATCGACGATATCCGGGGGGTGACCATAAGCTCATAAAGTAAGGTTATTTTGAGATCGCGTAAGTGTCAGATGTATACAAGTCATATACATCTGTCCCTTACACTCAAAATAACCTTACTCTAAGACCTTATGGTCATCCCCCTGGGCGTTAAAATTTTGTGTATTGCCATGTTTTAGTACACATTATACTGAAAAGTGACGTCACAAGCCCACTTCTGATCTTTGATGCGATTTGTCAATTTTTATTGATTTGATAAAGAAAAAAATTCGTGTCCTTTATTTTTGATTATCCAATTGACGGACTAGATAGAATTAAGTATCATTTTTCTAACCTGGAATCAACCAGAGTGAAAAAATAAAATAAAAAGCTCACACCGAGATGTGACGCAATGTAGTAAATGAAGTTTTATGTTGTATCGATATCTTAAGGTTGCCCAAGTCGACGGCACGAACTATTTCGTGGGCGGGGCTAAAATGCATGCTATCTCATCCGACAACACGTGCGAAAGTGATAGATGCTGTGATGAGCAGTAAGAAGCTAGTTCGCGTACGAATTAGCACTTTTGCAAGTTTGTAGCGAAATGGATGATGATTTAGGACGAAAAAGAGCGCGCGAAATTTTATAAACAGACCTTGGGTGTCTAGATATCATGAAAAACTACTAAATGTATATTTCCAAAATAAAATTATTCGCATTGTTGAACTACTAATCTATCCCTGTATAGTGACTGTTTTGCAATTTTCCATAATCATAGATACGTTAAGATTAGTGTTAAAATATGGCACATTCGACGCTCATAACTGTTTTTTTTTTTAATTTTTTAGGCCTGATAATTAAGAGGCTAGATAATGAACAGACAAATTGATATAATTTTTTATTTTGAACGTACATCGTCAAACTGTGGAGTAATCGCCAGACTACGTTTGTATGGATGAAAGATCGACAAGTGTAACCTTAAAAAATTGCGTCACGGTGTGAGCCCTAAGTGATATTTATACTGTAAAATGAAAACGCAATAATATTACGTACAAAATGTATTTGTGACTGTTTAGTTAAATTATAATAAAATTAGTTTAAACCGAAATATATAAATTATATGTTATATCTGTATGTTTGTCGTTTTAATCTACCTAAAGTCGTGACAATCTAAGAAGCCGGATTTGACAGCTATAAATCTATATATATAAAAATAAATCCCTATTTACCTTGGTCACGGCATCACGCGTGAACGGCTGGACCGATTTCGCTTATTGTTTTTTGTTGTGTTTGTTATTGTTAGGAGAAGGTTCATATGAAAAAAAAAAATGCTACCTTACCTACATAGGTAGGGTAGGGTAGGGTAGGTAGGTAGGGTAGTGTAGTTAGGGAAGGGTAGGCAGTTTAGGGTAGGTAGGGTAGTGTAGTTAGGGAAGGGTAGGCAGTTTAGGGTAGGTAGGGTAGATGAATGTTTGGTGTTTTTATGGCAAAACAAAGTTTGCCGGGTCAGTTAGTACTTAATAATAATTAAATCTGATGCTTATACTCGTTGTTATAGTGATTATATTATCTGTGGCATAGGTAGCATAGTAATTAATTAGGATTATGAATTAGATTTACAATTTCTTACATACAAAGTTATCCCGGCATGCAAAATGAGAAACGTCATCGGACTTTTTAGATTGTCACGATTATTGTAAACTTTATTAGGCCCACTTGCACTAAAAACTTAACTCAGGTCACAGATAATATAATACTAGCATACAGATGCCTCATCTCATACAAAGAAACCGTGCCGACGTATACTAGCGTTTTTATCTGATTAATCTTGTTATTTTTGTAAGTACATCAATCGCGTTCGATCCTTTTTCACGGCTATAGATGGTGTTAGCAGCGACTTGCAAATAAAAGGGTTTACTAGGTTCGTGAATATTTTTTTCTACAATGACGGTTCGTTTTATAGTATTTTTTTTGCACGTTTTTACAGTTTTTTAGCACCAAAATGTGTTACAATGCAAAGTTTAACAATCGAGTGGAATGCCCCAGAAATTAAAACATGCGCCATTTATTGGCATCAATTTTAAATGATCCGTTAAAATTTCTTTGAAATGTGAATTAAGAGCCCAATATTCCATAATTTTGTACTTAGGAGAGTTGATTAAACAAGAACATACAATTTTTATGTTCAATTCCAGAATATGCTAATTCTACACACATTTCTATTGAATTGTGTGTACATGTCGCGCCATCTAGTGAGATTTATTTGAACCAAATTTTCTTAGCAATGAGACCTCGTGCTCAGGGTTAATTGCTAATACGAGGTTAAATAAACATTAGTCATACAATATTGTCAATTTAACCTAGTGTTACACAGCAAATGGGTTTTGGAGGTCTGACAGGTAGTCATCATCATCATCCGCAGCCTGACTTTGCTGTTTTGCTTTGCTGTTGGGCATATGCCTCTCTTTTCTTGTGCCAATCCCCACGGTCTTGTGCCACCCTTATCCAGGTTTAACCCGCGATGATAGCAATGTCGTTCGCGTCCAACTTTCCTTTTAGGGACCGTTAAAGTATTACGTAAGCACTACAGGGGTTCGGGGGGTCTATGCTTTGCTTATTTTTGATGACATGGGGGGTGGGATGGTCTAGATGATGATTACGTCAGCAGTAATTATTTACTTTTTTACAACCCACACATTGTCTATGCTTGAAAACGAAACGCAAATTCGGAGATTCCCACAAATAATGAATACGTTTAGGACTTTGCTTAGAACCGAGTAGGGGAATTGAATCTTATGAATCAATAAAAAAAAACAGAATACTTTCATTAAAAGAAAAATCCATTCAATGTTTACGTTAGCATGGTGGGGGGGAGTTAGAGCTTTGCTTACTTTTGCTGACAAGGGTGGGGGAGGGATAAATAATTGTAATAAATCTGCTTACGTAATACAAGAACGACCCCTTAACTGTCCTTGGTCGCTAGTCGGTCACTGCCTTACTTCACCTGTGATAACTGCGCCTTGTCATATGTCCTGTCCTTCGATCAACAATACCAACTACATGTAGGGTCAGGACAAGAAATACGTCTCGGTAGATAACAGCTCACTTCAGTCGTGAGCTCTTATTTTGTTCGGTTTGTCATAGTAAGTATTGTAAATGTAGGGTAGTAAGTATATATTCACGCGGACAATTTTTAGCGTTGATTTTATACGTGACCCGTTAGCTATTATTGTTGATCGAAGGTCCTGCCCAGTTCCATTTAAGTTCCATAAAACGTGTTCCGCGATATTCGTTGACCTTCGTACGTCTTCGGATCTCGATGTTTATACCACGGCACAGATAATATAATACTAGCACGGGGTCTCAGCGCTAAGAAAGAAAAGTTGCTTCAAATAAATCTCACTAGATGGCGCGATATGATAAATAAATGATAAATGATAAATGATTTATTTTCTGTAAGTTGGTTTGTACAAACACTTTCACATGTCGATCATATTTTTTAAAACTAGATGAGGTCGGCGTTTCCTGTCTGACTACTCTGAGAAGAAAGGCCGAAACAAACTCAGAGGTCACAGTCTCTTTTAAAGTCCAGACAAAAACTTGGTTAGATCATGTGAAGACCATGTAGACTGATGTCTGAAATGGTCTTTTGAGAAAAGAACCAGCCAGATTGAGTGGACCTGTCCAGTCAGTGCACGCATTTGTCAATAACCGTGCAGCTCAACTTAGAATTTAAGGGGCTCAACGAATTGACGAACAATACCAAAGAAAGGACATTCGGGTAGGCCGCATAAATACTCAAACTGCCAGACCATGATTAAAAACTAACTAAGATAAATTAAAATTAAAAGAAAAAGAATAATCCACATAGTCTTCACATTCACAATAATTAAAATAAAATAATATAATACTTTAAAAAGTAAATATTCTTGTCATGGCAAGAAAAATTAAAAAAATTAAAAAAATAAAAATATAATTAAAAACTAAATCCACGAAGCAAAATAAAAAAAAATTAAAAACGAAATTAATTGGAGCAGCTCAATCCCAAGCCTTTTTGTCCTCAACGTAATCTTTAATATTATAAAACGCTTTCTGGCACAACTTACGTTTAATGAATGATTTGAATTTATTAACACTTAAACCTTGTACGTCGCTTGGAAGCTTATTATAAAAGCGTACACATTGACATCTAAACGAGCCACCTATTTTCTTGAGCCTTGTTGTAGGTACTACAAATTTGTGTTTGTTCCTAGTATTTATGTTATGGATATCACTGTATTTTTTAAACAATTTTATATTTTTATGGGCATATAAAAGATTTTCATAAATATACTGAGAAGGCACAGTCATTACATTAATCTCCTTAAATTTCTCTCTGAGAGAGTGTCTCGGGCTTAATTTATAAATTGATCGAACAGCTCTTTTCTGCAAAACAAAGATAGTCTGGATGTCGGCGGCATTTCCCCACAACAGAATACCATACGACATTACACTATGAAAATAGCTAAAGTATACTAAACGGGCTGTCTCTATTTCAGTTAAATTACGAATCTTTCTAACAGCATATGCTGCGGAGCTTAGCTTCTTTGACAATTTATCTATATGTGGGCCCCACTGAAGCTTAGCATCCAAAGTTAGGCCTAAGAAGGCCTATGTGAATGAGAATGTGTGCAAAATAACATTTTCTGGCATTGAACATAAAAATTCTATGTTCTTATTTAATCAACTCTCCTAAGTACAAAATTATGGAATATTGGGCTCTTAATTCACATTTTCAAAGATTATTTGAACGGATCATTTAAAATTAATGCCAATAGATGGTGCATTTTTTAATTTCTGAGGCATTCCACTCGATTGTTTAAAATTTAACACATTTTGGTGCAAAGAAACTGTAAAATCGTGCAAAAAATATACTATAAAACGAACCTTCACTGTATTTAAAGAAAAAAATATTCATGAACCTAGTAAACCCTTTTACTTGCAAGTTACTGCTAACACCATCTATTTATCACCGTAAAACAGAACCGAACGATGTACAAAAAAAAAACAGATTAATCAGAAGAAAAACACTAGTTACGTCGGCACGGTTTCTTGGTATGGGATGAGGCATCTGTTTACTAGTATTATATTATCTGTGCTTATACCAAGCATGGAATGCTTCATGGCTCTCTGTGCAACTCTCAGCCTATACACAGCCTCCTGCGTGAGCGTCCATGTCTCAGCTCCATATAAAGGTACTCACTCCAAGTAAACTACTGGTAGTCAGCTGCATCCGTTTAGACTGGATGCGAACCCCAACATTGAGCTAAGGCTATATTTTATTCAATTTATGCTTTTATCATATATATATTTTATTTTATATATATATAACAAAGTCGTGTTAGTTACATCACAACTCAAGAATGGCTGGACCAATTCTTATGACTTTGTGTTTTTGGATTTGTCCGGAATAGGATATTAAGTAATAAAATATCGGAAATATTTTCCCATACGTTGTGCGAACACCGCGCCATCTCTGATACATGACAAACAAAACACGGAACAAAATGAACATAACGTTGTTGTTTACTGGTTCCTTCCGGTAATGCCAGTAGATGGCGTTGTCGATTATTCTGTAATTCAAAACAAAGTCGGTTATTAGGTAGGGCAAATAGGGTATAGGTAGGGTAGGTAGGATAAAAGTACAATGAATTCAAAAAAATATAATAGCTATATAAATAAAATCAATTGTCGATTGTATGTAGATATGCAGAGTTAACGACATAGCCTTTAAACATTTCCCCACACAAGGAATTTCAGCTGAATCGTTAGTGCATTTACAAACATACAAACATAAACAACCAGACCGGAACAACTATCTGTAGGCCATACAAATGTTTGTTTCGTGCGGGAATCAAACCTGCGATACGCAACGCAGCAGCCGATTGCTCAACCACTGCGCCAACCGTGTCGTCTTCGTCGTAATCGTCAATTAACAAGTGACATTGGGCAGGCAGTATCATCATTTCAGCCGAAAGACGTCCACTGGTGAACATAGAGTGCCTCAAGTGTGGCCACATAGACCGGTCCCGAAGCCTTATTGCGTAAGTGAATTCTGCAAAGCAAACAAGTTGGAACCTTCACAAAAACTACTTTTCGTATTGCATATTACACTCTGCAACGGAAAGGTTATGCTCCTTTCATTACCAATATTTTGACGTAGAATTGATTGTAAAAGAATGAATGAAAGCGGAAGAATCGAGATAAAACTTTACTATTGGTATTGTGTAATGCAAATGTCATATATCTTCAACTCCGTAGTATCTCTAAGTAGTCTGTGTTCAACTCAAAGGATAATTTGGAAAGCTAACGCTAGCTTTCCAAATTAGTTTCGCAATACCGAAAAAGTTGAAAGAAATGATTATAATTCTTTGAAAGAATCGACTTTGTGTTTCCTTTTCAGAATTCACTTACGCAATTAGGCTGCCGGTCTCGCATCCATCGGATACCCGGTGTAGGTATAACTCATACCCGGTGTATAACTCATAGCGATTGGGTGCTATGAAACCTTAAATTTCGATGCTCAAAATCACCTAGTTACCCATTACTCTTGCGCCATCCCATCTTCCGAGTTCGTCGTGCTGTGCTGGCGCTGCCGCTGCGGCTGCAGATAACCTCAAGTGGCGGAAATATAATAACCTAATTGGTAGTTATATTTTCGAGCCGTTTGGGGTTGAAACTCTTGGTCCGTGGGGTCCGAGTGCTCACGCTTTGTTTAAAGATCTATCCAAACGCCTGTTGACACTTTGCTGACTCAAGGGCTGGCTTTTACCTTGGTCAGAGAATAAGCATTGCAATACAACGTGTCAAATGCTGCCAGCCTTTTGGGTACATTACCAGTGGGGAACGATGTGTAGGAGTTTTTCGGCGCCATATTTTAGTTAAGTATATTTTTAGTTTTAGTTAGTGAGTAGTTTTTGGTTAAAGTATATATGTTTGAAGTCTTAGTTATTTAAGTATTTTATACACTGTATATACTTTTATATATGTAAATATATAATTGTAACCCTTTACGTCATTAACTCCGAACGAACAAGGCCCTGGTTGGTTAAAGCAAATGCTCTTCTTGAAAAACTCTTCCCAATGTAGTAAATCCTTTGGGGCTAATTTTCGTCGTTGGATACCCTCCTTTCGTGGAGCTATCGTATACTCTTAAGGCGCAGATTCCCTTGAGTAGCTGATTTTAAAATGAGAATCACGTCTAAACGGCTAGTCGGAATTTTTTGTAAAAAATATATTTTACATTAGACCATATTCTTAATAATCAGATCTAAGCACATTTTGAGTTTTATTCGTATCACAGTGTAATTAATTAGTAAAGTTATGTCTAAAACGGACAAAAACACGACAATCGCACCAAAACCGCGGGGCGTATATTAATGAAATCGATACCATCTCAAAGACAATTTAATTATCTACATTTTGATCTCAGGCTTTTTTTTTAAAGTTATAGAATAATAAGGAAAGTACAAAAACCTACTAAATTTTGGGTCGCGCGGGTGTGAAATGGGTGCGCGTTTTGTTCCCTCAAGGTCGTTGGCGTTAGTCGTTAAATCAACGTTGGCTGATATCATATTTTTATTTTCAAAATGAATAATAAACTAACTACCTATCACCTTTTGACACAAATAAAGATATCTCAGTGCCTAGTATTAACAATTTATTTTTCGGTTTCCCGTTGCGCAACTGTTGTCGTGATAATACTGCGACCCAGACAAAGTATCTACGTTAGGTACATAATTATCAAATTCTTGCTATTATTTTATATACCGATTTATAGGGTTCCGTACCCAAAGGGTAAAAACGGGACCTTATTACTAAGACTCCGCGGTCCGTATGTCTGTCCGTCTGTCACCAGGCTGTTGTATCTCATGCACCGCGTTAGCTAGGCAGTTGAAATTTTCACAGAACTTACGACAAGGCATTTAAGACTTAAGGAAAGGACTTAACAAGGAAAATAAGACTTCCTCTACTACCTCTTCATATTTCTTAGTAGAAAAAACATAACCTTAGCAGATTTATTAGAAAATTGGAGCAAACGTGCGCAACATTTGCTGTAGCTTATTCTGAAAATTTTAATATCGATGTTGAGTAGGGCTTTATGAAATAGTTATTATAATGATAGAAGTACTTTGAGTTGTATAAATATACGACACAGGAAAAAATTAATTTTATCTCGGACATGGAGATTAAGTTACTAACGTCATTTTTTAAGTTGCGTTAGGCAGTGACTTTTTACCCGACTGCCGAAGGAGGGTAATGTGTTTATCAGTCTATGTATGTATGTATGTTTGTTCCTATGTGGCGTTCCAGAGACCAAACGCGTTGACCGATTTTGATGATTCATACGTCAATCGATTCGTCTTAACCTTGCGAGTGTCATAGGCTACATTAAAATTGAAAATAGAAAAATGGCGGCTTTTGGGCGCCATATTGTGGGGGGGCAATTTTATTTTTTCTTCCAAACCCATCGTGTGGGATATCAAAATAAAGGGTTTCAAGAGGTGATTTCAAAAATATATAACACTTATATATTTAAATGTACCTAATTCGAAAAAAATGTTAACTAAAAAGTTATAAATAAAAAAGTTAATTAAAAAAATCAAAATACCCGACTGCTTAAAAAGCGAACTAAAAAGACGTAAACAAGAAGAAAATCATGCTGTGCAGTTGGAGGATACATCTGGTTTTGGTCAGCCAACTCGCGAATATGTATCCGCCGACTGCACAGCATGATTTTCTTCTTGTTTACGTCTTTTTAGTTCGCTTTTTAAGCAGTCGGGTATTTTGATTTTTTAAATTATTCAATCGCATGTTGCTATAACTAAATGAGGCGCTTGGGCTGTACCACCATCATTTGCTGCATTGCAGATTATACTAAACATAATAACAATAAACAAACAACATAACATAATAATAATAAACAAATAAACGCAATAATAAATAATAAAAATAAAAAAAGCCTTTTCATCATCATCATCTGTCTAGCCTTTTTCCCAATTATTGTTGGGGTCGGCTTCCAGTCTTACCGGATTCAGCTGAGTACCATTGTTTTACACATGGAGCGACTGCCTATCTGACCTCCACAACCCAGTAACTGGGTAACACGATACCTCTTGGCAAGACTGGTGTCATATCTCAGGCCAAAAATAAAAAAAAAAGTTTATTAAAAAAATCAAAATACCCGACTGCTTAGAAAGCGAACTAAAAAGACGTAAACAAGAAGAAAATCATGCTGTGCAGTCGGAGGATACATATTCGCAAGCTGGCTGACCAAAACCAGATGTATCCTCCGACTGCACAGCATGATTTTCTTCTTGTTTACGTCTTTTTAGTTCGCTTTCTAAGCAGTCGGGTATTTTGATTTTTTTAATAAACTTTTTTATTTATAACTTTTTAGTTAGCATTTTTTTCGAATTAGGTACATTTAAATATATAAGTGTTATATATTTTTGTAATCACCTCTTAAAACCCTTTATTTTGATACCCCACACGATGGGTTTGGAAGAAAAAAATAAATTGGCCCCCCACAAAATGGCGCCCAAAAGCCGCCATTTATCTATTTTCCAATTTTAATGTAGCCTATGACACTCGCAAGGTTAAAACGAATCGATTGACGTATGAATCACCAAAATCGGCCAACGCGTTAGGTCTCTGGAACGCCACATAGGAACAAACATACTTACATACATACATACATACATAGACTGATAAACACATTACCCTCCTTCGGCAGTCGGGTAAAAAGCCTTTTATTTCTTATAAACAAAAAAACCAAATAACAGTGAAAGCCCGAACTACGATAAAACCTCGGCTTCACCGGTAAAACCTAAGGCTTACCATGTCATTCTGGTATAAGTCCGAAATTATCTATGATGACCACTAATTTAGGGCTTTTACCAGCGTTCACACGGTAAATCTTAGGATTTACCATAGAGATTAGTAAATATTGAAGAATTGTTTGTTAGGATGAAGTTATTAGTCCTGTTGTCAACACAGATCACTAGGTGACCTTAGACCTCTGTCTGAAATTCAGAGAACATGTTTCTACCCTCCCAAAGGAATCTTTAAGGCGCTTAGGATTTGTTTTGAGCAATGCTCGTGACTGAGTGCTCGTGACTCGTGGGAGAGCAGTGGTGGCCCAGTGGTATCGGCCGCGACTTACAAGTTGTAGGTCGTAGGTTCGAGCCCAGGCAGGCGCTTTACTTTGTGTAAATTATTTCATCACCACTGCTCTCAAAACGGTGAAGGAAAACATCGTGAGGAAACCGGCATGTCCTAGAACCAAAAATTCGAAGACATGTGACATCCACCAACCCACACTGGGCACGCGTGGTGGATTACGGCCCATTCCCTCACAGAGAGGAGGCCTGTGTCCCAGCAGTGGGAACATTGATAGGCTGATGATATTTATTTATATATACTTTATTGTACACCATGATAAAACAATACAAAAAAAACATAAAAATTAAGACAAAAATACAACAGGCGGCCTTATCGCGCTCCGCGATCTCTTCCAGGCAACCTTGAATGGATAGAGATAGCCTGGACATGACATGGGGTTGCACTTGGTGCAAATTTGAAATCATAAGAGCTACTACAATTAGGTAATAAAAACAAACTACTAAAATAGATACATAAATACATACATACAAAATAATCTAAATATACAAACATGAAAACAATACAGCTTAAACAAGCACAAGATTACAGAGACAGGTAATGTTCCTTTATAAGTTTTTTAAAGACAGGCAACGACTGAGCACGTTTAATTGAGTCAGGCAATGCATTCCACAAACGAGCAGCCTGGACAGTAAATGATTTATCTAAGAACGTAGTGGAATGCATAGGTATTTTAAGTCGCAAGTTTTCTGATGACCTAAGAGATTTCGTGTGGGAATCGCAGATAAACTGAAAACGATCCTTGAGGTAAAGAGGGGTGGAAGGAGTAAAAAGCACATTGTACAAAAGAGAAAGAATATGAGCATTCCGGCGAAGGCGAATTGGCAACCACTTGAGCTTTACACGGAATTCGGAAACATGGTCATATTTGCGCAAACCAAATATGAACCTTACACAAACATTTTGAAGTCGCTCAAGTTTATCGAGTTGTTCTTGAGTAAGGTCAAGATAGCAGGCATCAGCATAATCAAGGATGGGAAGAAGAAGAGATTGTGCAAGCGCAATCTTGGTGGCAGTCGGAAGAAAATTCCGCAGTCTCCTCAAAGTTGCAGCAGATGCAAACAACTTGCGGCTAACTTCCTGCAGTTGGGCAGTCCATGAAAAGTTTTTGTCGATGAAAATCCCCAAGTTTTTAATGATGATGTGATGTGTGATGTGAATGCTCGTGACTTCCGCAATCCTAATGTCATTACACCACGACACCACTCGTTCACCACTTTGGTTCGAAAAAAAATCGAGCCTAGCGCCTATATCTACCACCCATATACCGTGACTCAGACGCTGATGCTTGAAGAGATACAGAACACCGTCCTAAGATTCTTATTCCAAAGGTTGTACCATTTATAGGGTTCCGTACCCAAAGGGTAAAAACGGGACCCTTACTAAGACTCCACTGTCCGTCTGACAGTCTGTCAACAGACTTATATATCAAGAGAGAAAAAGAAATTCCAGATAGCAAAACCAAATAACACTATGCCCGACCAGGGAATCCTGCTACTAGCTACTGCTGAGCATGACGCTCAGCGCTTACGACCTCTAGACCAACGATACGTCGATAGCGTAAGTAGCTTCTGAAACAAGCAGCTGTGACTGAGAGACGGATAGAATAGCCTTCCTGCATTATCATTTCGGTACGGAACTCAGACAACAATCACAAAAATTAAATGTTAAAATCTTTTTAAAACAAGTTTATAATTGACTAAAAAGTAAGAAATATAATATCGCTTTTCAATACATATATCAATGAGCACAAACACGATGATGCTATCGTGTTTGGTTAAGTTTCCCCTAGTCGACGGCACGAACTATTTTGTGCGCGGGGTTAAAATGTATGCTATCTCATCCGACAACACGTTGTGCGAAAGAGATAGATGCTGTAATGAGCAGTAAGAAGATAGTTCGCGAACGACTCAGCACTTTTACAAGTTTGTAGCGAAATGGATGATGATTTAGGACGAACACGAGCGCGCGTAATTTTATAAACAGACCTTTGGGAGTCTAGATATCATGAAAACACAACCAAATGTATATTTTTAAAATAAAATTATTTGCATTGTTGAATTACTAATCTATTTCTGGATGGTGGCCGTTTTGCAATTTTCTTCTTCTTATGGTATTTATTTCCACCCAAAGATGCGTTAAAATTGGAACTTTGTGTTGAAATATGGAACTTTCGATGCTCATAACTTTCTATATATTTTTTTTTAATTTATGTTTCCATACAGGGCTAGATAATGATGATATATATATATGAGACAAATTGATATATATTTTTTTTTTTTTTCGTACATCGTCAAACAGTGGAGTAATCGTCAGACTACGTTTGTATGGAAGAATGATCGACTAGCGTAACCTTAAGGAGTTGCTATGGTCACCTTCCGGCTCCATAATAATATATTGTTTAAAAACAAAAAAAAAATACAAAAAAAAAAAAAAAAAAATTGTTTCCAAAGTTACATAAATACGCTAAGTATCAGCTTAACACGTTATTAGTAGCTCGCCAGCCGTCGCTCCGTGCGGACGTCTCGCTGCTCGTCGCCCCACCGCGCTCTCCGGCGCCCCCACTCTCCGTCTCGTCGCGCCCCTCTGCGTGACGTCACTGCGGTCGTCGCGTCTTCGCACGCCGCTCCAAAGGTGTCGCTACTAGTAACTTTAGTTACTAGTAGTGGCAGCTCAAATCCACATCTTGTGTGGTCCCTGGCGGGAAACCTAGCGGTGCTAACAAGCCAGTGAGGGTGTGCCCCAAGCACCCGCCAAGTCCCATAAGGACACGGCAGTCATAGGAGTCGGGAGCGGGATCAGTTGGCCTTGGTAGATAGCCTAGTCAACCCCCGCTTCGTCCCACAGCTTACACCTGGCACGGTCGGGTGTTTTCTATCCCGACGTACCAGACTTTTGGTACACAGTGGTGGGTGGCCCACCTTCGGTGGGTTTACCGGTACCTTAGGGCCCTGCCACCCAATAAGATTGGTGGCAGGTAATCAAGCTTAGGGCTCACCAGATACTCACCTCCCAGTCTAACCCGACTGGGAGTGTAGGATTGCACACATCCCCGGGCCTGTCCACCCGGGGAATATCTCACTCCCTTTTCCTTCACTTCACTGGCTCTATCAATAGCGACAGGATGCATCCTGTCGAAGCATTGATAGAGCTCGTCAAGGACGCGTTGTCGGACGATCCCAGTCCAGTCAGCGTGAATAAGCAAAGGCTTAATTTTATCCTCCATAAGCTTGCTACATGCCCCCCCCCTCCTCCCATACCCGCCCCGGAGCCCATGCCCATCGGCATCCCGGCGCCCGCCCCCGTTTCGGCGCTTGCGCCCTCTAAACCCCCAACTCTCAAATTTCCGATTAATTTCTCGGAAAATCCTGCCTCCCCGAACGTTGACAGTCCACTCGTTGACGAACCCATGTCCGGTGATGATCATAAGGATGATTCCGATGATTATGTCACTACTGATGACGCCTCCGCCGATTCCTCCTCAGAAAGCTGTCAAGCTACCTCTGAGGGGAAGAGGAAGAGGAAGAAGGGCAAGTCCCACCCCAAAGCCACCAAGCCCAAAAAGGTCGCTTCGACCAACCCTCCAACTCTGCCGTCCACCTCCTCCTCCGACGTGCAGCCCACCCCTGTCACCGCTTCCCAGCGGTCTAGGCGCTCAGATCGCTCCCCAGCCCCCAGGAGTCGCTCCCGTAGTCCCCTAACTCAGGCCGACGCTTCCCCAATGTCGAGCCGCGACCCCAGTCCTGCTGCTATTCCCAAGAAGCAGAAATGCCCTCCTATCTTCCTCCACGATAAGGCCAAGTGGACAGAAATTACTAAAATTTGCGATGAACGCAAAATCAAATTTCTTAGTGCCACCGCTTGCCAGGTAGGCATTAAAATCCTACTCCCGACCCCTACTGATTTCAGGAACCTTACCAGGCTCCTTAAAACCTTGAGGATAGAGTTCCATACTTATTCTCTCCCATCGGAAGCGCCCACCCGTGTGGTTATCCGGCGCATTCCGAAGGAAATCCCAGTCGATGAGATTTATGCGGATCTTGCCGCACAAAAAGTCCCTGTCATTGCCGTCCACCGCATGCGTAAAGCAAGAGGTGGACAGGAATACGATATGGTAATGGTCGAGTGCGACCCTACCGAGTCCTATTTTCAAAATCAAGACTCTCTGCTCCCTTTCAGGGTTCTCTATCGAGAAACCTTACCGTCCCTTTGTCGTTGGTCAGTGTCACAACTGCCAACAATATGGCCATAGCCAAAAACACTGTTTTGTCCGCCCCAGGTGCGTTAAGTGCCGAGGGGATCACGGCACAAAAGAGTGCACCCGTCCCAAAAACCCTGCCGAATGCACGGAGCCTCCCAGCTGCGTGCTATGTGACCAAGTCGGTCACACGGCAAACTACAAGGGTTGTCCTAAAGCCCCCAAAGTTGCGCCTAGATTGGCCAAAATCCATGCTGAGCGTCAAGCACGCCAAGCTCCCTCGACTAAACCCCCTCCCCGGCTAGCCCCTCAGAGGGCTTCGCCATGGGGCAAGCTCAACCACCAAAATGTGGCTCCCCAGACCGTCCAACAGCTTCCAGGCTTGATGGATCATCCCATTCCGGCCCCTCAGGCACCCATAGCCCCCATGCCCGCTCAAAGCCGACAGGAGGCTCCCACCTCTGCCGCTGCTAAGAGCCCGTCTCTATCCACGCCCAAACCCAGACGCTGCGTATCTGATACCATCATCAGTGCGTACAAAATCTGGATGACGGACGAGGCCAGATCGCTGGCTGCCGAGATCAATAGGATCGAGGCAGCCGGGGATATGACCCAAGCCCAATCCAATGACCTCTTCAAACGGTACCCTAACATAACCGAGGAGCTAGACAGCCTCGTTTATAGAAACGGTCAATGGGTGCGCATTTAAGTCGCACCTACACCGTTTCTAACCAAGTTTCGCCAATTGAGGCTCACCTCTGACCCCTCACGATCTCTACTCTGCTCCTTAAGAGCCTAGGTATGGAGTAGAATATACAAACGTAGAAATACAAACCGATTCGTCAGTCCTCGCCGCCGAGGCTCGTCGCGTATCCCTTCATTTAAAATCTTGCCAGCCCGCGAAGCTGAGCATTAGTTAAATTATTAGATATGAAATGGAGTTTCTTGTCCGTTCTTCTCCACGTAGGCTTATTCCGAACGGATGGTAGAATCACTTGTCAAGATCCAGCTTTTGCTTGTCCCCCCAGCGACGGCCCTGAGCCGAGGTCCGACCCCAACTGGGGTAGCCCTCAGCGTTGTCGCTTAGGTTTAGTAATTTTTTGCCTAGCTGGAGGCTATATAGCTTAGTCTCCGTAGGAAAGTCCGGTTAAGCAGCTACCAGTCATTCTGACTGAGCTGTGAGACGCCCCGCAGAAAAAAAAAAAAAAAAAAAAAAAAAAAAAAAAAAAAAAAAAAAAAACTTAACACGTTGTATGCTTTACGAGTACGACCCACCGGTGCGCCTAGCGTACTATTCCATTTGAGCTAAGCCTAAACCAGAAGATCGGTAATTTTCATCAACTTGAGATTTTTTGAAAAGTTTATATAATGAGGTAATATGTATGGAAAATAAAAATTAGCGACTTTTACCGTCTAGTTTTAGAAATATAGCAAAAGGCTAATATGTGGGTCCCGTGGCCTAAGGTGCAAAGGTTTATGTATTTTACGATGGCGGGGGCCACGGGGTCACGCTACGACCCACCTCGCAAAAGACAAGTGAAGGTATGTTACGCTTTTTCTGCGGAAAAATTAGTAATTTTAAAGATCTCGAGTTAACACAAGAGGAGATAACGCAGTTAGACAACACCAAGATAAATTACATCCGACATACCCTACTTACCCTACCCTACCTACCTACCCACCCACCTAACCAATTGTTGCGGACGTAGCGTGATCGCCTTCCCCGAGAAGGGAGGTCGTAAATCTCCCGGATGGCGCGCTGGACGCCCGAAGAACATTGACTCTCAGATTGGATCTGGTAACCTCTGTGGAATGTTGCCTCAGGACTTCTAATCAAGCAGCTGATCAAATCCGGTTCGACAGGACCAATAAATGTTGTGGCGCTTCTTTGAGCTGGATGCAGGGATGATAATGGTTTAATTAAATAAAACACTTCAATTAATTGACACTTGGTACGAATTTAGGGCTCTCAACAAGTAACTACTAATTAAGTTCAAGTGACTTGTTTCTAGTGGCTATGGCCGATGACTACGATTTTATCTTTGGACCGAGGGTGTTTTATACCCTCGGTCGTTACTACTATTGAGAGCCCCGCGATTTTGTGCCGAAAATAATTTTTATTTACCAAAAAAATCCCTTACCCGACAGTGGGTTTTAGGTCTGTACTATCCCTTCCATGGTGCTATCAACGCCTGGATTTCTGTGTACTGTAGCACAGTAGCACCCCCTATCTTAGTATCTAATCCATATACATTTATATCCAGGCATTGATAGCGTCCCTAGGCTATATCTATAGAAAAAAGGGACAAGTTCCCTTATTTTCATGTCGGAAAGTTGTATAACAACATCCCTAGCCCAGAAATGTACTATAGGTTGGGGTGACCTGCTGACAAATTCAGCAAGTCGTCTATGGGCGGCTTAAAAAAGCTTATTTTCGGACGTTTATTGTGGGATATCATCCCTTAAATACACGCTCCTTAAAGTTTTAGACAATTTATTCTATTACTTTAATTTCTACTCAGACCATCCAAGCTATCACCACAGAATATGGGTGGCCTGGGGGCTGAGGGAGAGCACTTTACAGTTCTAGTGCCTCCATAAGTATATATATACGTTTTGTACATAATGTACCTAAAAAAGTGTTAGTTCGATAGCCAGTCACTCTCTTTGTGTCTAGCTATCTCCTAAACTACTTAACCGATTCTATATTATTATGGGACGACACGATGGCGCGTTTATCGGGCCATCGGGAAGTCCCCGAAAATTCCTTATTTTTGGAAGTCTCAGGGGTGTATAGTCCCTGGGAATGCCAAAAAACGGGCCAAATATCTATGTCTGGATTTGTGCCTAAACTATATGAGCGATTTTCGCTCTAAAGGGATGGCCTGATAGCTAGTCCAACGGGCCATTCGAAAGTACTTCTATAATAAGTACATCTATTCCCTTCAGGGAGTTATTCGACCTGAAGGGTCTACAAATTTCAACAATTTTGTTTGTTTACATTTTTCCGCGCTGAGTATGTCGGAAACTATCCGGGCGATCTTTCTCGTCTAAAGACCGTCTGGAAGCCCCTTCGACGAGCTTTCCAATGGTAGTACTTTTAACAGTACACCTACATATTTTCTAGGTACTTAGGGCACCTAAAAGAATAGTCCCGTCGAAACTCCCATAAACAGCGCGTTTTACACTATATACCGACATGATATCTCAGGTAAATAGGCTTTATATAAAGCAGTACACTAATTCTGAACTGTATATAGGTTTCCCGTCTTGATCTAGGTCCCCCATATACCCTAAAATGACCTAAATGTCCTAAATTCACTTCCTGAGACATCACGTCAATATTCACATATTAATGGTGGAAACTATACATTTTCCACATTATATCATTCCTATGTACTAAAATTATGTCTAATACATAATATAACCCCTTAAAACATGATTTCAAGCTACCAGAATTTTTGTACGCAAAACGCCAACATATAAAACTACCCGCTGCCATCTGCAGGCTCAGGATTGCCACTAGTCGTGCACCTGCAAGCACGTACGCTTTATCTGCACACATCAATCTGCACGGACCGTCCCTAGTCTACCCTCTTTGTCCCCGAAAGTATAAGTTTTTCAACCTATACTGTCGGAGGCAACCTGGGCGGACAAACGTTGCTGCCAACAGCCCTTGCCTGCGCATAGCTGTTGTCGCGGTCGCGGAACACTAGCCCCAAACTAGTTTTCCATGCTTTACAGCAAAAAAGTGAAAAAAAAAAAGTACCCGCAGAACAAATGTCACCACCAGGTGCCCGCGGCCCTCCGGGCCGCGGCGCCCCCAGCCATCAAGCCCATCACCAGCACACCATGGACAGGACAGCGTCGCTGCCTAACCTGAGATCCGGAATCCAGCCAGCAGTGGCAGCCAACGAGGGAAGGAGCCAGGGTGGACAAACTGTCACCGAGTCTCCAGCCTCACCAACCCCTCCTGAACCACCACCAGGTAGGTACAATGACCCTCCGAGGGCACACCCCGCGAACACACCGGTTCCAGCTACCCGCAAGTCTCTGGAAAAAACACCAGAGTCTATGTACTCAAAGGTGCCACCACCTACCCTCATGACTAAAAAGTCATCATCGTCGGTGATCCGTACCAGCGCTCAAACCCACCGACCAACCACTCAGAAGCCCGGTAGCACGAACACCAGTGCTACAAAGAACACAAAGCCGGCACAAATGCACACCCAACCGGTTGCATCTCAGGCACACACCCCGTCGTCGCACACGACGACGCGAGCTCCACATAGCGATGCACATACTCGCTCACAACAAGCCCAAACGAAGGCAATTACTAGGGCCCAAAATCCCAGTACTAGAAATTCCGAGTCGCACCCTCTGCAGGTGCGACACATATTACATGCCAGCACATCGTCCGAGGCGCGCACATTACACGCGTGCCCAACTTTACAAGCGACCCGCGTAGCCAATCGCGACCCGCGCAGTAAAGCTGAAAACCGACGACAGGTGGCGCCACTAACGATGCCTGCAGCGCTAACCAATACGGACTCGCCTGCACCCCCCCGCACCTCAGCATACGACTCCCCCGCAATAAGATCGGGCCAATCCTCGATAAGTGGGTCAACCATGTCCCTAGCGTCAGACGGGCGCAGGGCAGAAACCGAGGACCTATCAACTCCAGCATCACCTACACCATCCATGGAGCTCGACTACGAGTTTCAAGCAGCAGCCAGGGCTCAAAGGAGACGCAGAAGCTCGGACGAGATGGCAATAGAGGAAGCAAAACGCTATTGTACAAATTCACAGCGCCCACAGACGCGTGAATTTCGTAATACAAACCCGCCCTCTTTCGCTGACGCCGTTCGTCACTCCCCCTCTCCTAGCTCGCTAACAGAGCGCGCTAACACAAAGAGGACAACTCCAGGGGCGAACCACTCACCCCCACTCACCCCTAACACGGCTACGGCCCGTTCACAGACCACCACAGAAACTAACATGCAAACTGAGAATGCAAAGAAAAATAAGAGGCCCCGCTACCCACCTTTAATAGTGGAAAAATTGCCCAACTGGGCAACCCACTTCAGGGCACTAGCGGTCACATTAGGGAGGCCTCCAAACGCCCGCCCCTATCGCCAGGGGGTGAGATTCTCCCCCGAAAGCGAAGAGGAGTATAGGGTTGTCCAGCGATACCTGACCGCCCTGGAGAAGGAAAGCGGAATTAGTTGGTTCGCGTACTCCCTGGCAGCAGACAGGAAACTGAAGGTGGCCATCAGGGGGCTGCCTGCGGACACAGACCCTCAGGACATAGAGGAGGAACTACGCTCGCTGGGATACGAGCCGGAGTACGTGCGACATATAAACGCGCGTCAGGGACGACCCGGCTGCGTTTTTCACGCCGTTTTAAACAAAACGGAAAATGTGCGGGCCATCTATGACACCTCAACCTTTATGCTCATGAGAGGCGTAAAGATTGAGGCATGGCGTGGAAAACGCGGGCCCGCTCAGTGCCACCGGTGCCAGCAATTCAGGCACAGTTCGCACCAGTGCCACCGACCGCTCGCCTGCGTAAAATGCGGGGAGGGGCACGCGGCACGAGACTGCCCTAGACCAAGAGAGGAGCCGGCCACTTGCGCAAACTGCAAGGGCCCGCACCCCGCAAATAACATTAAATGCCCAATATACCAAAATGAGATCAAAAACAGGCGAGCGGGGACCGTCGCCATCACGACCGCCTCTTCACGCAGACCTCAGAACGAGGCACGGACAGAGGCGCCAAAATCCATTCCGAACACAACACAACTTGAGGCTCAAGAAGGTTCGCTGATGGCGGCGGCCAACGGGCCCACCCAGCGAGGGGAAACTACCTCTACAAGGCGGAGGAAAAACAAAAGAGGGGGTAAGGGCAAGAAAACCACCCCCTCCACCTTCCAAACTACCCCTGAGGAAGCCCCTGCCGCAACCAGGGCGCAGGTGCAAATACAAAACATCCAAGCGACCACTAGCGCCGCCACAGAACAACAACCTAAGCGCCACACCGCGGATGAAATCGGTACTAATAGAAACACCGACCAATCAGGCGGCGCTAGGAAAAAGCGATCAACCAATGTGGGATTACCTAATGTAAACACTGAAAAGACATATCCCAACATACAAAAAAATAGAAATTTCACCACCTGCGCCATTCAGCTCCTGATGGACCTCATAAAGGCCATAAGGCAGGGGCAAGATGTGGAACAGGTCATCCTTGACGGCTTGGCCGCACTATTAACATTATACCATAATGTCTAAGCCGCTAAGGATGATCCATTGGAACGCCAGAGGCCTCAGGGGAAGTATTACTTCCCTCCGCCACCTCCTGAGGGAACAAGACATAGACGTGGCGCTCATAAACGAGACTCACCTGGGACCTGAGGATAGGTGCAAGTTCCCAGGCTATCTCGTTTATAGAAAGGATGAACGGTCGGCAAACAACACTCGATACCGTGGCCTGGCAGTCATAGTAAAGAGAAGAGTCGTCCATCAAGAGCTCCCCACCCCACAGCTAAACTCCTTCTACGCACTGGGCGTGCAAATACACGTAGCCGGCGAGGAAATGAAAATTTACGCCGTATACAAACCGCCCGGAGATACAATAGACTTGTCAGAAATCCGGGTGCTACTCTTAAACTCAAACAACCCAACTATCCTCGCCGGCGATCTTAACAGTAAGCACGCGGCGTGGAACTCATACAACGAGAACCAGGAGGGCAGACGACTCTTCGCGGACGCGGAAGCCTTCGGGTACATGGTAGAGGGTCCTGAGACGCCCACACACTACCCGGATATACAAACTCACATGCCAGACGTGCTCGACATCATCGTACACCGAGGGCTACACTGCCAGGTCAGCCAGCAAGTCCTAGACGACGAGCTAGCTTCAGATCATCACCCAGTACTCGTCGAACTATCGAGTTTGCCGACCAGACTGAAGCCACCAGCGCCACGTCGTGTCATCGACTGGGACATATTCACAGAAAGGGTCGAATCCACAACACCAACTCGGCCCATCACCTCCGCAGAAGACGTGGATGAGAGGGCAGAAGAGGTCACTGCTTGCATCCAGAAAGCCCTAGAGGAAGCTACGATGACGCAGCAACAGGGGAGAGGGCCACAGCCGCCCCTACCCGCGCGCATCCGACGCCTAATTACGGAGAAGAGGCGATTGCGCAAGCAGTGGCAACAACTCCGATGCCCTACCATGAAGACACAACTCAATAAGTTAGCGGAGAAGGTGAAAGCCGAGCTCAGAGCTCTGAGCGCCGCGAGCTGGGAGGATAGAATCGACGCCGCGGAGGGCGACTGGCCCTCCCTACACCGGCTGTGCCGCCAATTAAAAAACACCCCAGCTCCGGTACGCCCTTTACTTAACAGCGACGGGGCGCTAAGATATATAGCTGAGGACCGGGCGGAGGTCTTCGCCGAACACCTGGAGCGTCAGTTCCAACCGAACCCGACTACCGAACACGCACACGTCGCGGCAGTCGAGAAACACCTTGGGGAGTACTTCGCTGCGCCGATAGCTCCTGAAGAAGACGCTGTTTATTTTTCGCCTGGCGCAGTCAGACGCGCCATCTTGCGAACGAGCCCTAGGAAGGCCCCAGGTGCCGATGGGATCACCAACACAGCGCTGCGCCACCTGCCCTTCCGTATGGTAGCGGCCCTGGCGCGCCTGTTCACGGGGATCCTACGCACGGGCTCCTTCCCGGCCTCGTGGAAAGAAGGGCGCGTCATAATGCTGCCCAAGGCGAACAAAAACATTCTGAAGCCTGAGAGCTATCGGCCGATCACTCTCCTGCCCACCATCTCCAAGGTGTTCGAACAACTCCTGTTGCGACTCCTCACACCCCACCTCACACCTCGTGAAGAACAATTCGGGTTTCGGGCGGAACACTCAACGACGCTTCAGTTGTCGAGGGTACTGCACCAACTATCAGCCACACTCAACAAAAAGGAACACGCGGTAGCAGTATTCCTTGACATGGAGAAGGCCTTCGACCGTGTATGGCACGAAGGCCTGCTATTTAAAATGTCCCACACAAGCGCGCCCCGGCGCTTAGTACAAGTGATTCGATCCTTTCTGACCAACAGGACTTTTAGGGTGGTGGTGGAAGGCGAGCTGTCCGCCCCCCGCCCCATCAGGGCGGGCGTGCCGCAGGGCAGCTGTCTCTCGCCTGCGTCCTACGGCTGCTTCACCGATGACATCCCAACGACGCCAGAGGCAACGCTCGCGCTGTACGCTGACGACGCCGCGTACATAACAACATCTTTGAACACCAAACACGCGGCGCGTAAGATGCAGCGCGCCCTTGACCTAATTCCAGAGTGGCTATCCAAATGGCGAATGACTGTCAACGTAGGTAAGACGCAGGCACTCGCCACAGGACATGGACCCCTCCCACCACCACTGAAACTACAAGGGGCCGAGGTCGAGTGGTCAAAACACGCCAAGTACTTGGGTGTGACCATCGACCGTCGGCTCACGATGGGGCTGCACGTTACCACTGTGGTGAACCAATGCAGGGTGGCCCGCAACCTATTGAACCCAGTGCTCTCATCCCGCCTCCCCGCCCGCACCAAGCTGGGAGTTTACAAAACATACATTCGCCCCATTATCACATACGCTGCCCCAGCTTGGTACGCCCTCACGAGCGAGTCGAACAAAAAGAAGTTACGCGCGCAGCAAAACATCTCGCTGCGCCGCGTTGTAAATGCTCCTCGCTACGTGAGGAATGACGTCATCCAGCGCGACTCCGGGATAGAGAGCCTGGACGAATTCATAGGTCGCTTATCCACATCAATGTTCGCGCGGGCCGACGCTTCAGCCTGGCCGCATATTAAAAACATCGCACCATGGCACGCGCGCCCGCCGGACAAAAGACGCCTTCCTCGAGACCTCCTCACTGCAGACTGTGCAGCCCCATCCACCTCCCGGATATGACGCCTGAGTAAGCAGCAACAGTCTACACGCTGCTTACTCAAACAATAACACTGCTCACCCTACATACATTACAGCGTGAAGTTTGTTCTAAGTTAATATAGACTGACTTCACGTTGAAAACAGCCACTCACAACTATTCATTCGCGAGTACACTTGCACCGAATAGCGTCGCGAGTACCTCGCACGCTATTGGTTCATAAGCGGTGTAACTCAGAACATTGCCGCTTCTACATACATTTACGGTGGCGCTAGTAGTCACTTACATTTTCATACTGTAGGTTCGTCCAAGTCGGCACTCCTGTCGCTGGTCACCCTCACTGGACCTCCCAGGGTACGCCCTGGGTCTCATCCGGTGGAGGTAGACCGCCAGGGTGCCGTGAAAAAGCGGCGAGTCGTTCAGTAACGCTCGCCGCCGAGGCGCGCCTACAGTCACATACAACAAGTAAACAAAGCGAGCGTGAATTTTAGAAATTCACGCTCGCACGAAGCTGGGTCCAACGGACCACCCAGCGACGGGTTCGCTGTTGCGAGCCACGGCACAGCACCCGCGGCCAGGGAGCCAAGCTCCGTGACCGCTCGCCTCGCCCCCTGACGGGGGCGAAGCGACTTCTACTGAGTGTGTGCAGGCTCAGTTGGAAACAGGGCGTTTAATCTTAGTACAAAAAACTGGGGACAGCAATACAATACAATGATACAAAATCACGAAGCATATGTAGTCACTGTACAAAATAACTCATAATGTGTTTTTTAATTTTGTTGGATTATAATCGTGATTTTTTTACCAACTTGTTAAACTAGATGGCGCTAAACAAAATCATAATTTGTCAATATTGCCTAGTAGGTAGCATATTACTACTAAAATAGTATATTTTTAACCAACTTCTGTGATATAAAAAATATTTTATGTTATGAATAATTTTTACTGGTTTTAATTACATTTATCGCACAGTGTGACATTTTATTATTTTTTGATTAATTAAAACATATAGCAATAACTTTTACAATCATTTTGCAAATTTTCATTAGGGTGGTAAATTTCCCTTGGTGGTTTTATGAACCATAAACTGGTTACCCCAATTTACAAATGTCTGCTGATATCTGACGCTTGCGCCCGGTATTTTGCGATATTTTGTTTATTTTTGTGATCTTTCTGTGTTATTATCACAGGTTATGATCACAGACGACTTAGAGATACTACGTATGTTACTATGTTATGATGTGCATTACAGTTAACGAACATTACAGTTCTATAGAATAAAATTAAACCCTTACATACACACACACACCTACGCACACTCGCACACGCACACACAGCTATATCAAAGGTTTAGTTCTAACTATATAGGTCAGATGGCGCTAGTTTCTTCAAGAACGCAAATGACGCGTTCCACGGAACGAGATTGGTCTCTATTTCAGTATATTGAAATGTACTCTGTGGTTGGAAACAAGCGCGCGCAGCGAACGCACGCATTCACATGAAATTGATTTTACGTTTTAAGTATGAAGACTATAATATTTATATATTTCAATGCTTCTATTCTATTAATCTGGTATTACTAAAACCCAATACGCATAAATAAACGTTAAGGACGTTATATTACTACCTTAAAAATGCGATTCAAAATACCCTTACAAACCGAGCTTATAAATAGGACCGACGTGTTTACAACATTTTCATTCCTACATGGCGCTCGGGTGTGAGCAGACGTATGACTCTAATACATACTTTATTTACAAAAACCATTCAATTGGTTGGTGACTCTCGTCGCGAACACCAATCTACCTACCCATCTACCCTACCTATCCTACCCATTAATTTGTTAAACTATCTACTTGAATAAGAATTAATACTACAATACGAATGTAACCAACTTTTGTTTCTACCAGCGATCAATTAAATTTTAGAACACAAAAGCTGCTATTGTGACTAACTATGATAGTGAGATATATCTCACGCAGATTTTTTTGTAGATATTAATGAGTACTTTAATCATGTAGTACATTCTGAACTATAGTTTCCAAATAGGTTCAGATGAAGACATAGTTTTTGAACTACTCATTATTATCTACAAAAAAATCAACGAGAACGAGATGCCGCCGCCAGAGAAAGTCTAGATGGTATTACTGCCATGAAATGGAAGATTATGAGAGATGTGTTGGTTTTATCAACCATCATATGTGCAAACAGATTAAAACAAAATCGAAAAAAGTCTCCATTTATTGTCAAAGCTGTTCAACGAAACCTTTCCTTTGTTTACCTCGTTTTTACAAGACTCATCGATAATTAACATTATTTTTTCGGAATGAAAATAAGAACAACACTAGAATCATTACAATTGCCTTCATAAAACAACAAGTTTCTATTGGATTTGAATATTTCCTAAGTTGCTAAAAAAAGCTGTGGTTACACCTATTTTTAAGTCAGGAGATAAAACCAGTGTGAACACCTACAGACCCATTTCCGTGTTAACAGGCCTTTAAAAAATCTTAGAAAAAATTATCAACAGTAGACTCATAAAATACTTGGAAGATAACAAACTACTTTCATATAATCAATTCGGGTTTAGGCCCAAAAGATCAACTAGCCAAGCAGTAAACAAATTGACTAATTATAATAGTACAAATCTGAATAACCGAATGCATACGGCTGGGATCTTTCTAGACCTTGCCAAGGCCTTCGACATCATTTCTTGTGATACACTTTTGCAGAAGTTGGGAATCGCTTGGGATAAGAGGAGCGCAACTGTTACTGTTTTCTGATTATGTCAGCGGTAGGCAACAGTGTGTCAAAATTGATCCGTATATAACTTCTGATCTTACTAATAGTTGTTTTGGAATTCCACAAGGTAGTATTTTAGGTCCTACATTATTTTTAGTCTACATAAACGACCTATGTAGCCTGCCACTGCAGAATGGTGTCATAATGTCTTATGCTGATGACACCGCTCTGTTGTTCACAGCTAAATCACGAGCTGAGGGTTATGAAAATGCTCAGAATGGCTTTAACATGGTGTCTAATTGGCTCAAGAATAATCTTCTAACACTAAACATATACGCGCATAACTGTAACACGTACGCTGACAATGCATGTTCTTGCCCCACTTTAGCTAAAGCTGATAATTTGAAATATCTAGGTGTCTGTATTGAGTCCAATCAAAATTTCCGTAAACATATCGAGTTACTATGTACTAGAGTGCGCAAATTAATATGTTTTTAAGAATTTACGTAATATAGGTAGCTGACTTTAAATGAATTAAACAGATTTATTTAGCGTTGTGTCAATCCATTCTTACCTACTGTATAACTTATTGGGGTGGTGCGGCTATTTCAATTTTACTTCCCCTAGAACGTGCTCAAAGAGCAATTCTAAAGGTTTCGCCCTTTTCGATTTCCGAGCAGCTCTACAAAGCATGTTATGTTCTTACAGTACGGCAATTATTTATTCTAAACGTAATACTGCAACAGCACATTGTACTTCCCTTGATCCAGTTCCTTCCGACAAGAGACGGAAGGATCTGGTATGCTCAATGCCACAAACCAGACATGCTTTTATTAATCGATTTTATGTGTTTTAAGGACCTTTTCTGTATAATAGACTCAACAAGTTACTCGATGTTTATAGCTTAACATATAAAAGATGTTAATAATAATAATAACATGTATTTTCTTCTTTTTTTTTTCTTTTTTTTGAGTTTCGTACCCAAAGGGTAAAAACGGGACCCTATTACTAAGACTTCGCGATCCGTCTGTCTGTCTGTCTGTCCGTCCGTCTGTCACCAGGCTGTGTCTCATGAACCGTGATAGCTAGATAGTTGAAATTTTCACAGATGATGTATTTCTGTTGCCGCTATAACAACAAATACCAAAAGTAACAGTATAAAATAAATATTTAAGGTGGGCTCCCATACAACAAACGTTATTTTTTTTTGCAGTGTTTTGCGATAATGGTACGGAACCCTTCGTGTGCGAGTCCGACTCGCACTTCGCCGGTTTTTTCTTTTATGTATGTGTTTTGTAAACATATTTAAAAAAGTCACAAATAAGAAAAAAAAAGGATATAATAATAATGGCGTAACTGACTAACTAACTCCATCCTGATGGCGTTACTAAAAGTAACGCCATCAGGATGGAGTTAGTTGCGCGGTGGTGCGAGTGCGAGGATGGAGGTTGGTGTGGACAAATCTGCGGTCATGCATGTAAAGCGAGGGGATTGTGGCATCCGTAGGAATTCAACTCGCGGATTCCATTAACCTGAGATCCCTCTCTCCAAACGAAACCTATAAGTAGTTGGGTATGTCGGAAGCGTTAGGTATCAGCACTACTGACATGAAGCAATCGTTGAAGGAACGCTTCTTTGGCCGCCTGAAGAAGGTATTCAATAGTCTTCTTTCAGGCGGAAACAAGGTGCGCGCTTTCAACGGTTGGGTCATGTCGGTATTGATGTACTCTTTTGGCATACTCAAATGGACTCAAACGGAACTCGACGCCCTGGATAGGCGGTCACGATTGTCGGTCATGACATTGTATATCCCGCGGAAGTATGGAGGCCGAGGCTTTTTAAATGCCAAAAACCTCCACAACCGCGAGATATGCAATCTCAGGGAATATTTTCTACACACCGACGTGGGTATGCATCGAGATGTAGTAGCAGTGGACAAGGGATTCACCCCGCTCACCTTAGCGAATGAGAACTGGCGCAAGCCTGTAGTGCTTGACACTAACGACCGCAGGGAAGTATGGCAGAGAAAGGAGCTTCACGGACGCTTTTTCCGGGCCCTACATGGGTCCGATGTAGACCAAGCAGCGTCCGTAGCCTGGCTGCGTTTCGGTGACCTCTTTGGGGAAACCGAAGGTTTTGTCTGTGCAATTAACTAACTACCGGAGATTTATTGTGAAGGATGGCGCGGTTGACATCTTTCGGGCATGTCACCGCCCGGGTGAATCGATCCGCCACATTATCTCTGGATGTTCTCATCTAGCTAACGAAGAGTACTTGCATAGGCACAGCCTTGTAGCCAGGATCATCCACCAGCAACTTGCTCTGAAATAAACTCTTGTGGCATCGGAGGTACTGTACTATCGGTATGTGCCCGACCCAGTTCTCGAAAATGGGACATGTGGGATCTGGACGCAGTGATCATTGTACCGATAGTCGTGTCAGCCAATGGCTTAATAGCCACGAGCCTCGACCAACAGCTTAGGAGGCTCTCGTTAGGCGGCTGGGTCAAGGGCCTGATCCAGAAAGCAGTACTCTGGAGCCTTGACCGCCGGTAGCTTGGACCCTGTTCCCGATACCGGTGGGCCTCTACTTTTTATATTTTTTAATGTATTTTTTTTCTGTTTGCTTTTAAGAAATATTTAAAAATGTAATATAATAAGGAAAAAGATAAATAAACGACATAATAATAATAATATCGTTTATTTATAACATAAGGCACATTTTACAATAAAACATCTTATAAATATAAAAGAAGACAGTTGCTTATTTGCCTGAATTAGAGAACCTGTGTTTCAGGCTATACAGTGCTTAAAACATATAATAATAATAAATTAACAATGGTATAGCTTGACAAAGAACAAGATCCTCTCATGCCAGCACGCTATGAAAAGAAGTATCCTGAAACTAAGAAGAATGGATAAAACACGAAATGTTGACATACGCAACAAAACAAAACTCACCGATGCACTGCAACAAGCCATGACACTAAAGTGGATGTGGGCAGGCCACATAGCTAGGTACCAGGATAACAGATGGACATTACAAACAACGAAGTGGCAAGGTCCCACTGGAAAAAGACAAAGAGGACGGCAAAAGAAACGATGGGTCGATGATATCGTAGAAACGACTGGGAAAAACTGGATTACCACCGCCCAAGACAAACAAAAGTGGAAAAGGATGGAGGAGGCTTTTTACCCTACCCCAGTAGGGTAAAAAGCCTCCTCCATCCTTTTCCATACAATAATATACATAAATAATTTGTTGTACATTACTAAAAATGAAATGTTTAATTGTATGGATAAATAAAGCTATAATAATAATAATAAATAGCTTGTATATGAATACTTAAATTAAAGACAAAGCAAAATTATTATTTTGTTAGAGCCAGGAGATCTTCTGTCTCTCCGAAAGAGATGCTAAGTAGATGTTCAAGAATAGTCTTTTTACAGCTAAAATAATTTAATTTATAGATACTTAATGTTCTATTTAATTTATTGTACAGAAATGGACCTAAGAATGTAAAGAATCTATTTACAAAGACATATTTTGAGGATGCATTGGAATCGCTTACAATGTCATTTCGTCTCTTATTGTTTATGTATTTGGCGTTATAGGAAAGCATGGTGTGTTGTTTTTATACTAAGTGCATAATGAAAAGCTGACAAACAGTCAGCACGTTGCAGGATTTGTAAAGCAGATCAGCGGGGTAGAGAAAAGGGTGGAAATTGGCTACTTTTAAAATTGCTCTCTGAGCCCTTTCAAGAGGCAGTAGATGCGTTTTTGGTGCTTCACTCCATGAGGTGATACAGTACTGGATTACAGATTGACCTAGGGCCAAATAGACTTGTATGATCAATTTTGAATCTGCAATCGTTCTCAACTTTTGTAAATAAAATTTGCGCACTCTATTAACTAGGCTATCAATATGAGGTCTAAAGGAGAGTGTTTCATCTATAATAATATTTATTTTCAACCTGTTCTGTCCCACTGCATGGCAAAGACCTCCCCTTCTTCCTTCCAATACTCCCGGTTTAGGGCAATTGTAGACCAACCCTGTCGATAGGCATCAAGTTCATCCCGCCATCTTCGCCTGGGTCTGCCGCGGTGTCGCCTAACATTTTCCGGGACCCACATTGTGGTTGATTTAGCCCATGAACCGTTTGACATGCGGCAGACGTGTCCGGCCCAGTACCACTTCAACTTGGCTGCCCTTTGGGTGACGTGGGCGATTTGTGTTTTGGAGCGCAGCACTGTATTTCTGATGCGGTTCGTTAATCTGACTCCCCTATCTATAATAACCCCGAGATATTTTATGTTGCCTGTTTTAAGAATAAAAGGACAATTACACATGCTGATTCGGTGGAATCCACATTTATGGGCATACAGATGAGAGTTAGTAATGTTAAATTGAGGCTTGCGCATGGAGAAGTGAATATATTTTGTCTTGTCAGAATTTAGTGTTAGTAAATTGCTTTGTAGCCAATTAGTCACTGAAACCTTGTTGAGCGTATTCGTACAATTCATTACTGGTTTTCGTGGTAAAGATTAACGCCGTGTCGTCGGCATATGATATATGAGTTTGCCTTGTTTAATATCTAAATTACACAGATCGTTAATGTAAATCAGGAATAGGTTTGGGCCCACAATGCACCCTGTGGAACACCATAACCAGTATTTTTTTGCTCATCGCTAGTTATACCGTCTATTATAACATATTGAGATCGTTCGTCTAAGTAGTCAGCAAAATGTTTCAGCGGTGTTCCCCTAATTCCTAAAGCCTCTATTTTTTTTGAAGCATAAGAACGGACACCGTATCAAAGGCTTTGGCTAGATCAAGGAAAACCCCCAGGATCTGGTTTCCTTTGCCAAGTTCTTCTGCGGTATAATCTATCAGACTATGTACCGCATCGGCTGTGGATAATTTGGCTCTGAACCCAAATTGCGCAGATGATAATAGATTGTATTTTTCTAGATAATTAACTAGTCTACTGTTTACAATTTTCTCTAATATTTTAGATATTGAAGGGAGTAAAGATATCGGTCTATAATAATTTACTGATTTTTTGTTTCCGGATTTAAAGACAGGGATTACAACTGCTTTTTCCAGACATGTAGGGAAAGTACCTTCAGATAAACAAATATATTTCGTAGGATATGCTTAAAGGTTTTAAGGATCTTATTGCTTATATTATCCCATCCAACTACACAGTCATCTTTTAGTCCAGATATGATTCGGGTTATTTCGTCTTCGTCACTATCCAGCAAGCCAAAAGATTTTAAAGTACATCTATTGTTTTGGGAAGATGGTGGAACACAGTAATGTTTTGGAATCTGTTCGGCGAGAGTTTTTCCAACATTTACAAAAAAGTTATTAACGTAGTTGGCTGACAAGAGAGGTGATGGATTAGATAACAGCAAGCTCGAATTAGATTCGCGCTGTTTTGTCCTATAGGTGACGTTCTTAATATGTTTCCAAAGTTGCTTACTGCATTGTTGCAAAGTTGTTTCCTGCTCTATTTCATTCATTATTATCGTTATTATTTTATAAGTTCTTTAAGAGGTTGTTGCAAAAATGTATATATATCTTATAGGTTATTTTAATGATTAGATTATCAGGGTTACTCGTAGATCTCTGATGAAGTTTATCTCTTTGTCTTATACACTGAATTAGGCCAGCAGTCATCCAAGGCTTGATGTTAAGAAGTTTTTTGTTTACTACTTACGTAATATTTCTAATTGAACATGTTTTATTAAGTACGATAAAGCAAAATTAGCGACAGCAGTATTGTAAACTGAGTTAAAGTCAAGATTGCATAAATCACATTCGAGTTTGTTTATGTTTAATTGCGTTTTCGTCTGGGGACGATTTAGCTTAGACAGCGTTAAGTTTAGGGTTAGTAGAACAGCGTGATGGTCTGTGATAGTTGAGTTAGTAACAAGCGTAACATATGAAAAGTTGGATTTGATCATCATATGATCTAAACAGGAACCGCTCTGATGAGTAGGCAATGTATGTGCGGGGAGAAAACCATGGTATGAACAGATATTAAGGTAATCTTGGGTCCCAGGGTCGCAGTTTTCAGAGTTAATGTTTATATTTATATGACCTGTAATATAACATTCTTAAATGAGCTAAGTACTTCAAAGATCTGGTGAAAAGAGTCTAAGTTTCTAGCAGAAGGGGACCTATATATAGTAATTATTGCTGTACTTGTACCAATTTTGATAACGAAACAATTACTCACACAGTCTTGAAGTATTGGTTCTTCGATTGTGACTTAATGATTCCTTACAATAAACAACCACACCATCGTTTTGATTGTTGTTTACTGTAGTTTACAATAAGTTGTATCCCGGTATTTCTGGAAGGTGTTCCTGGCGGTTAGATAGCCAGCATTCGGTTAGTACCATTATGTCACAATCAAACTCAAGTCTATGAAGTAAAGCGTTAAAGCTATGTTCTTATAAATATTGCGAATGTTTGCTGAATGTTGCTTTACCATAACAGATTATTTAGGGACACTCAATTACAGTGACACAAAAAACTTCTAGAAATTGCTGTTTGAATATGATATGCCCTCATATCTACTTGTACATACTTAAATTTATATTTACTTTTTAACCGACTTCCCAAAAAAGAGGATGTTCTATGTTAGACATTACGTTTGCTTCTTTTTACCCGACTGCCGAAGGAGGGTAATGTGTTTATCAGTCTATGTATGTATGTATGTAAGTATGTATGTATGTATGTATGTAAGTATGTATGTATGTTTGTTCCTATGTGGCGTTCTAGAGACCAAACGCGTGGGCCGATTTGGTGGTTTACGTCAATCGATTCGTCTTAACCCCGCGAGTGTCACTGGCTACATGAAAATTGGAAAATAGGAAAATGGCGGTTCTTGGGTGCCATATTGTAGGGGCCCAAATTTTTTTTCTTCCCAACCTATCGTGTGGGGTATCAAAATACAGGATTTTAAGAGGTGATTTTAAAAATATACAACACTTATATGTTTAAATGTACCTAATTCGAAAAAACAAATAACTAAAATGTTATAAATAAAAAAAGTTAATTAAAAAAATCAAAAAACCCGACTGCTTGAAAAGCGAACTAAAAAGACGTAAACAAGGAGAAAATCATGCTGTGCAGTAGGAGGATACGTCTGGTTTTGGTCAGCCAGCTCGCGAGGATGTATCCCCCGACAGCACAGCATGATTTTCTCCTTGTTTACGTCTTTTTAGTTCGCTTTTTTATTTATGTTCACCGATATCTCCGTCAAGTGTGGACGATTTCGAAAATTCTTTTTATGTTTGCAATAGTATATTTTGAAATTGGTCCCATTTTAATTTGGTGAAGATCTGATGAAGAACTTCGAAGATGTACAACAGAACTCTTCAATAAATACCGGCAAATCTCTCGGGCTTGCTGCAATCGCATGTCTGTTTATTGTTTATACCATTTCATAGCATAACATCAAGCTAGTACGCTCTTAAGGGGTACGCAGATCTCTCATTTCACCGGTTTTGTTCAAGTTTCATGATATTTGGGTAATCTATTCTGGCGTTATAGGTACCTTACTAAACAACTTGCCTATTAGGTAGGTACATAGTTGTACCTACCTAATAGGCAAGTTGTTTGTTGTGTCAAAAGTGAATAATAAAAAACTTTTTACAAAAAAAAAAAAAATTACAAAAAAATACTACCGACTTCCAAATATGAAAACTAGAAAGTGAAAAATAACTTTATTTTTGGAAGTCGCTGTCTTTGGTAGGTACCAAATTTTTAAGTTATGGACACCGACTTCCAAAAATAAAGTTATTTTTCGCTATGTAGTTTTTTTATTTGGAAGTCGTTAGTAAGACATACATAGACCTTATAGGTGATGTACTTCAGAAAGGCCAGGTGCGCAGTACTCATAACCGGCGTGTGTGTATGACTAGATGTATGAATGTGAGTGAAGCAAAAGAAGTATGTAAGGATCGTAGCGGGTGGCGTTCTGTAGTTTCTGCCTATCCCCATGGGAAAAAGGCGTGAGTTTATGTATGTATGTAAGTCGTTAGTATTTTTTGTAAAATGTTTTTTTATTTGTTTTTTTTTGTTTTGTGTACCAATTTATATATTCTTATGTTTGTTAATAGACTAATTTTATTTAATAATATAACTGGCCCAATTATTGCTCTAAATAAAGTGATGGCCTGAAACACAGATTTGGAAGAACCTAAATCGTTCAAATCGGGCAGGTCCCTACGAAAAATAGACATTCTTTTTAGGGTTCCGTACCCAAAGGGTAAAAACGGGACCCTATTACTAAGACTTCGCGATCCGTCCGTCTGTCCGTCTGCCTGTCCGTCTGTTACCAGGCTGTATCTCATGAACCGTGATAGCTAGACAGTTGAAATTTTCACAGATGATATATTTCTGTTGCCGCTATAACAACAAATACTAAAAACAGTATAAAATAAATATTTAAGGGGGGCTCCCATACAACAAACGTAATGGTACGCGGGAACCCTTCGTGTGCGAGTCCGACTCGCACTTGGCCGGTTTTTTTTTATAATCTTGTAGTTGTAATAAAACATTTTAGTTATAGTTTACATATAAGCTCTATTTATCCAATTGTATTAGAAATTAAACTACTGCACCTAATCTACGTTTTTGCGAACCCTTATCTAGTAGTATTATCATTTTGAGTAAAAAATCTTTATTAAAAAAATCAAAAAACCCGACTGCTTGAAAAGCAAACTAAAAAGACGTAAACAAGAAGAAAATCATGCTGTGCAGTCGGAGGATACATATTCGCGAGCTGGCGGATCAAAACCAGATGTATCCTCCGACTGCACAGCACGATTTTCGCCATTTTGTGGGGAGAAAAAAAAATTTTCCCCCACAAAATGGCGCCCAAAATCCGCCATTTTTGGCGAATTTTGCAAATTCCAATTTTAATGTAGACACTCGCAGGATTAAGACGAATCGATTGACGTAAGAATCATCAAAATCGGCCAACGCGTTTGGTCTTTAGAACGCCATATAGGAACATACATACATACATACATACCTAGACTGATAAACATATTACCCTCCTTCGGCAGTCGGGTAAAAACTACGTTGTTTTTACTTGCTATATAAAGAGCGTAGTCTATCAAGGGTCGACCAGTACTGTTACATATTCTGTGGTGGACGCATCAACTGTTGATACTACTTTATATTTCTGAATAAAAATGTGTAGAACGCAGAGTGTCTTGTTGGTAGCACTGTTCGTCGGGCTGGCGCACTCTTGGGGTGAGAATACGAAAAGCTTGTATTTATGTTGTTTTTTTTTTGTGGTTGTGGTGGTGGTTTTACAAACTGTTTTTGCCCATGTAAATGAACCACTTTCTTCGAGGATGTCAAAGACAATTCTCAAAAAAAAACATTGTAAGTCCCATACAAATTTTGATCAGCTGATGACAACTTTGTATGTATCTTAGGGGGACTCTGCTTGGCCTGACAGGCCAATCGAGGTTCTGTAAATATGTTGTTCAATACAGTTGTTAAACATGGCGTACTTTCAGAGGCTATAATTATGATTCGAAAATTAATTCTTTTGCATAGGCAGCTTTCTGTTACGCGGTCGTGACTTTTGTTTACGAGCTCGATCATTAATTTTGCAGTAGAGTTTTAAATATAGAAGTCAATTTAAAAAAGTTTAGTAGCTAGGAGTTTTCACACATAGAATATCATCTGCCTAGCCTTTTTTCCCAATTATTGTTGGGGTCGGCTTCCAGTCTTACCGGATTCAGCTGAGTACCGGTGTTTCACATGGAGCGACTGCCTATCCGACCTCCACAACCCAGTAACTGGGTAACATGATACCCCTTGGCAAGAGTGGTGTCAGATCTCAGGCTTCTGACTACCCGTAACGACTGTCAAAGATCTTCAAATTTTTGACAGCCGGGACCAACGGCTTAACGTGCTTTCCGAGGCACGGAGGGAACTCGGTATGTTGAAATGGTCACCCATCCACGGACCGACCTCGTAAAGCGTTGCTTAACCTTGAAGATCGACCCGTGCGGCTGTTATTATTTAGCCACGAGCTCCTACATTTAGTTTTCATACATAGAATAAAATGGGATAAATCTATTCTTCTATCCTTATACGAGGAAAAATTCATGATTCCGTACGTTTTAGCATTGAATTCTCAAAAGTCTTTTAAATAGTTGTTTAATGTATTTAATTACCCGTTTTAATATAATTATTTTAACATCAACATTTGTCAAAAATCGAATAGGCTGTATAGACTGTTTTCGTTGTAAAAAAAAAATGTCCGGTTGCAAAAACGTGCCATTTTCAGATTTTTTTTATATTTTTCTGAATATACAAATCTAGTTTTTTTATTTGTTTTTACAATTTCCACAATTGTATTGAAAAACGTCGTGTGATACACAAACGAGCTGTCATAAACAAGCCCAAGCCGAAGGCGAGGGTTTTTAATGACACGAGTTTCTACTTTCCACCCTTGTATCACAATGTACTATTCGTGTAAGGCGTGCTTGTATTTTTCTTTACTTGCTATAATGATTCTTTTGTTTCAGACATCGCCGTAACAGCAGGAGATCGAATAGAATTTTACACTGATGACGGAGTCAAAACAGACACCGTACGTTTCAACTCCCAAAATCTGACGGCATTAGCCTATGATGAGGTTCACAATATGCTACTGTACGTTGACAAACAGAGCGACAACGACGCCATATGTGGTTACAGCATATCTTCCGAGGAATATAAGTGCTACATCGAGAGGAACGGAAGGAACATCCAGGGTCTGGCCTTCGACCCTGTCACAGAACTACTGTTCTTCACAGATACTAAGGAAAGGAGCATTAATTGGTTTTCTTTTAAATATGGATCCAAGAAAAATGTTTACGGCAATCTTTTAATAAAGCTGGATGACGGGATCCCCACAGACATTGCTGTAGACGGCTGCAGAGGGTACGTTACCAATAATAGTCTGATAATTTATAATTTCACAAAATCTATTCTACTATGTGATAAGCACTAACTAGTGGTTATTAATTTGCAGTTTCATTTACTGGATCAACACAAACCTTACTACGTCCACCATCGAGAGAGCTCGAATGAATGGCACAGAAAGAGAAGTTGTTATAAAGGCTGAATACCAACATGATCTACACAGCCTGGCTATTGACCAACAGGAACAAAAAATGTACTGGAAAATGCCTGTGACTCCTTTCAAATGGAATATTTGTAGTGCAGATTTAAATGGAAATAATGAAAATAATACAATTAACCTAACACCTGTACCGAGATATATAGTGCCGTTCGATCACCCAAATTCTATAATTGTTTCAAAACAAGCCCTTTTGTCGGTGGCCATGGCAACGTGCTCAACCTGTGGTCCAAGGAAGGTTTATAAATTTGGAAAACCATTGCAAATTTCTAATCTCAACGTGCTTTTCCGGGTTCATAGTGAAAACGTTGTCGGTATAGCCACCAACGACAAAATAAAAGAACAATTTCAGGGAGTTTCGGAATGCAATCACGTATTTAATACTCGTAATAATGAGACCAACGATTCATTCAAAATTGCTAGAGAATATGAAGGTCCGTTTTGTGTTCATGGCATTAAAGTCAGTGGACAATCTCTTTGCAAATGCACACCTGGATACACCGGGGAGCGATGTGACGTATCTGTCTGTGAGAACTATTGTTTCCAAGGTAACTGTAGTATCACTGAAGAGGGGCTTCCTAAATGCAGGTAAAACATTATTGTACTCCTTCTTTTGACTATTTTGTTAACCGACTTTCCAAAAAGGAGGTGGTTATCAATTCAACTTTTTTTTATGTGTCTTACCTCAGACCTTTTTACTATTGCTTGGCATGTGGTCCCATTTAAAAATCATCAAGTTCTGATGAAGAACTTCGGAGATATACATCCGTACATATACTCTTCAATAAGTTATGGTATATAACTCTGGATAGCCACAATCGCATGTCTGTTTATTGTTTACACCATTTCATAACATAACATCACACTGGTACGCTCTAAAGGGGTACGCAGGTGTGAACAGTTCACCATGGTATACTCTCATTCCACCGGTTTTGTTTAAGTTTCATGTTATTGTGTTAATCTATTCTGGCATCACTTTGAGGATTATAGGTAGGCTAGGTAGTCTATAGAACTGGTTCATTATGTGCCACAACAAAAAATTAATAAAAAACTTTTTTGAAAAAAATACTACCGACTTCCAAGTAAGAAAACTAGAAAGTGAAAAATAACTTTATTTTTGGAAGTCGGTATCTGTGGTAGGTACCAAATTTTTAAGTTATGGACACCGACTTCCAAAAATAAAGTTATTTTTCACTTTCTAGTTTTCTTACTTGGAAGTCGGTAGTATTTTTTTCAAAAAAGTTTTTTATTTTTCACTTTTTAGGGTTCCGTACCCAAAGGGTAAAAACGGGGCCCTATTACTTTAACTCCGCGGTCCGTCTGTCTGTCTGTCTGTCACCAGGCTGTATCTCATGAACCATGATAGTTAGACAGTTGAAATTTTCACAGATGGTGTATTTCAATTGCCGCTATGACAAATACTAAAAATAGAATAAAATATTTTTTTATGTGGGGCTCCCATACAACAAACGTACGTCACACATGATTTTTTTGCCGTTACTTGCGGTAATGGTACGGAACCCTTCGTGCGCGAGTCCGACTCGCACTTGGCCGGTTTTTAGTTGTACCTACCTAATAGGGAAGTAGTTAAGTAAGTACCTATAACGACAGAATAGATTACCCGAATAACATGAAACTTGAATATAACCGGTTAAATGAGAGACCTGCATACCCCTTTCGAGCGTACTGGCGTGATGTTATGTTACGAAATGGTATAAACAATAAACAGACATGCGATTGCAGCAATCCCGAGAGATTTGCCTTTATTTATTGAAGAGTTCTGTTGTATATCTCCGAAGTTCTTCATCAGATCTTCACCAAATTAAAATGGGACCAATTTCGGAATATACTCTTTCAAACAAAAAAAGAATTTTCAAAATCGGTCCACAATTGATGGAGATATCGGTGAACATACATAAAAAAAAAAAAAAAAAAAAAAAAAAAAAAACATACATAATGTCGATCATAGAACCTCCTCCTTTTTTGGTAAGTCGGTTAAAAATTAAAAACTTTTTAGACAAATAAATACAACCGACTTCCAAATAAAAACACCACACAGTGAAAAATAACTTCAATTTCGAAAGTCGGTGTTAAAAAACGAAGAAACGAAAGCAGGAATACCGACTTCCGTAATTGAAGTTATTTTTCATTTTGTTGTGTTTTTATTTGGAAGTCGGTTGTATATTTGGGTTATTGGACGACTAGCCCGAATTTAACTCGCCCAAATCGGCTGGAATCATAAGCGGTAAAAAGAGTACCGGGCGATTTTCGATTCTGAAGCCCTAGTACTCCGTTAGTCTCTACCGCTTATGATTCTAGCTCTGCATGATTCTGGCCTCCTGGTAGTTTGAATTGCTTTCCTAGTTTCTAGTACAATATATATTAACTTAGATTATTTCTTCATATTATTACCGAGACGGGTGAGCACGACTGTACTTTTATATTGTTTGTTCTCTAAAATAAAATTCGGGCGAATCATCCACTAAATAATATTGGTGTGGTCGATTCGCCCACCGATAAAATAACTTCGGGCGAATCGACACAGAAAAATGAATATTTTTAATAATGGACAATTCGCCAGATTCGGGCGAGTTAAATTCGGGCGAGTCGTCCAATAACCCGTATATTTTTGTAAAAAAGATTTATAATTTAATTTGGTACCCTGTTTCACTTTTTTTTAATTTATAGTTGTAATGCTGGCTTTTCCGGGAAAAGATGTGAAGTGAACGTGTGTCATGGATATTGTTTCCAAGGCAACTGCAGTTTCAATGAAGAGGGACTTCCTAAATGCAGGTAAAACATATTCAACTTAATCTATTGGCTACTGACTTCACTGTTCAATTGATTAAACTTTTTCATTATTTCAGGTGTGTTGCTGGTTATTCCGGAGAACGATGTGAACACAACTAGCATAAAGTAATAAAACTCTTATACTAGCACTGGTAAAGACTTCCATTCTTATAATAGCATTCCACAAGCTTGGAAATGGATCTTTCATAAACGAAAAACATTCTGAGACACCCTGTTTCTTTTATTTTATTTCAATAATTAAAATAATGCAACAAATGTGGTTGTCTGTAAGAGATTTCCCTGTGCGATAAGACCGCCCATTTTAAACATTGTTTTTGAAAATGTTTGTCCTGTATGTTTTTTTTATGTGTTGTTGTGTACAATAAAGTATATAATAATAATAATGTGTTTAATTGGCCGAGTGCAAGCCTCCACCTCGCCAGCGAAAACAACGACGCACATTCCAGCCCAATCAGATTTCTCGATTGAAGTCGCATCCACGCCCGACATACAAAGATGGATGTCAACCATTGAGCAGCACTTAAATGAGGTTTGCTCGATTGCCTCGGATGGCAAACTAAACTCGAAACAGAAACTAAAAATGTCTAACTTGTGTCGTAAAATAGGATCTGGCACCTCACAGATGGCATTCCTATACCAATCTCTGAAGCAGAAAGCAATTCTAGCACACGATATGATTGATGCCTTAAAAGAAAAGCGCAATTTGACTGAACACATCTCGGACCTGAAGCAGACGATTGAAGATTCTGGCACTGCGGGCAATGTTTCGTTTGCCGACATGGTGAAAAAGGGGTCAAATGATTTCGTTCGACCAAACAATTTAAGCTCTGTGGTCATTTATCCTAGTGACAAACTCAAGTCCAGTGACGAAAGTAAAGACATGGTAAGAAAAATCATACGACCTGATCAAATGAAGCTGCATGTACGAGGTGTCCGCAAGACCAAAAATGGAGGTGTTATTATTAGCACAGAGACCAAGCATGACGCTGAAAAAATCAAGAACGCCCTCCAGCTTTCTACATCTGGACTAACCGCCGATGAGCCCAACAAGCGCAAACCACGGATCGTGATTGTAGGAGTGCCGTCTTCCCTGTCTGAAACTGAAGTCTTCAGGTGCATTTACGAACAGAATATACTCGATAAGTTGCCAGAGATGTCCATGGAGTTTTGGCCTCTGTTAAATTAAGCCACAAATCTGGGAAGAAAGATGCGTCGAGCTGTAATTTCATTATTGAAATTCCAGCCAATATACGTAAAGCCCTAATTTCGACATCAAGGCTGTTTATAAATTGGACGTCCTGCCCTGTTAGGGATTTCACTCTGGTTACCAGATGCTACAAATGCAGCCAAAACAAGCAGGGAGGTCAACTCTGTGTGTGCTCAATGCGGTGAAGCTGGACACTCGGTGTCCGATTTCACGAAGAAAGCGGACACATCGAAATTCGCAACTTGTTCGCGCTTTAAAGCCCAACAACCATAAAACGGGAGACCCTGAGTGCCCTGCTAGGAAAATAGCGGAATACAGGCACATAAACTCTATCTACTATGAGGGCGTCTAGTACGCCATTTAGCTTTAGCCCATTAAAAGCTTGTTTTAAAAACCGGGCAAAAAAATCATTCTTTCTTTAAGCGTACAGTTAAGGCGATATATACGCCCCGATGTCAACGCAGTACTGGCCGTGCGCCCGTTCGATGCCAAAATGAACCTCCTTTTGAACAGTTTTGTTTGCAAAATATTATTTGATTTACATATTAGCATATGTTAGTTATGAAGAAATTCCAGCCATCCATTTTTCAGTGTAAAAATATTTTTAAACATCCAAGTCGTTTTGGAGGAATTGTCAAATGTTGCGAAAAAATATCGTGTTGTTAATTATTTTTTTAAAGCAAAACTATTAGTTACACGAAAAAACGTTGTGTTCAAAATTATGTACATGAATCAATAATAAATATATATTTTTTCAAATCTTTTAACCTAGCCGTTACTAAGGAGTATGCTTTAGAAAGTTACCGTTTTACGGCACTAAAGCGTATGTAGGCCCTTAAGGAGTGGCATTCCCTGTCGGAATCTGTGTTTCCCGATAGCTACGACCTCGGGCTCTTTAAGTCAAGAGTGAATATGTTACTTCTAGGCAAGTGTGCTTCACCGTCGACCACAGGTAATATAGTGGCCAAGAGCGAGCCAATCCATAATACAAAAAAAGAAAACACTTTTAATTACTGTACGGTTCCACTTAGGTTTTTGCGATGTTTCTGCGCTACCCGTATCTACCGTGGGTCCACAAGTTATCTGGACGATGCAATCACCTATTACGCAAGGAGTCTCTTATCATCACCAAAAACTATTTTTGTTTAATAAGACCAGTACTATTACATATTATGTGGTGGACGAATCTTCTTCTGTGGAAACAACAACATATTTCTGAAGAAAAATGTTTAGAGCGCAGAGTGTCCTGTTGGTAGCACTGTTCGTCGAGCTGGGCCACACCTGGGGTAAGTATAAGAAAAGCTTGCTTGTTTACCCCCCGACAGAAAAAGAAGGTGTTATAAGTTTGACGTGTGTATCTGTGTATCTGTCTGTAGCATCATAGCTCCTAAACTGATGAACCGATTTTGATGTATTTTTTTTTGTTTGAAAAGTGACTTTCTCGAGAGCGTTGTTAGATGTTTGATGAAAATCGGTTTAGCCGTTCAGAAATTATGCGCATTTTACTCTTTAAATCGGGGCTTTTTCGTAAGATATCGTGTTTCGATATTAAGTGTTTCGATAGACTATCGTTCAAGGTATCTTATATCTATATTTAGTTTAAAAATCATGAAATTAAATAAAATAATTATTTAATTTAATTTTTATTCTCGTTATATCAACGATAGTTCGATCAAAGGAGACAAAAAATAGTTAGTTGATCCTAGGTTGCAGGTTTGACGAAGATGCATGAAGCTGAAAAAAGTTGCAGCAGTTGACAAGAGTGAAGCGGACTTGTTAAGTTTAACTCTAGATTTACCTCAAACTCTTGGTCGAGCATTATGATTTATCTGATTAACCCTGAGCTAGCTATCAACACCGGGTTATTTAGGATAAACCAGGAACGCGCAAGAGAGAAGTTTCAGAAGAGAGTATCCTTTGGCATGCAGTGGACGTTGAAATCTCGCCTAGGCTGTTTGTCGCCCGGCGGAAAACTCATACCTATCGTGTTATATATTTGACGTGTGTATCTGTATGTCTGTCTGTGCCACCGTAGGTCCTTAAGAGGAAATATGGGCAGAGAGCATCGACCGAATTTCCTTAGTAAAAAGTCATAATTCGAAATTGGTTCTCGTTTATTTCCTCCTCCAATATTGGACCAATTTTAAAGATATTCCATAAACTGGAAAAGTAAGATTTATATACTATGCCCCTATGTTTTCCTTTTATCATTTATTTTTGTAAAATTTGTACACTAAGCCTCTGCTGACAGCGCAATTATAAGCATTTTTTTAGGGTTCTAGTGCTTCTAAAGATAATGTATCATCAAAAAGGCAAAGATTCAGATTTTTTTTATTTTTTTTTATTTGGTTTTAACAGTATTTATTTACATTGATAAAAGTATTTATAGTGTAAAAAAATATTAAAATAACTAAGACTACAAATATATACACTTTAACCAAAAACTAAAAATATACTTAACTAAAATATGGCGTCGAAAAACTCCTCCACATCGTTCCCCACTGGTAATGTACCCAAAAGGCTGGCAGCATTGCCACGTTGTATGGCAATGCTTATTCTCTGACCAATGTAAAAGCCAGCCCTTGGGTCACGCGAAGTGTCAACTAGGCGTTTGGAAAGATCTTTAAACAAAGCGTGAGCACTTGGACCCCACGGACCAAGAGTTTCGACCCCAAACGGCTCGAAAATATAACTACCGATTAGGTTATTATATTTCCGCCGCTTGAGGTTCTATGCAGCTGCAGCGGCAGCGCCAGCACAGCACGATTAACTCGGAAGATGGGATGGCGCAAGAGTATCGCCACAAGTAGTGTCCCACACTAAAGGCTTACCCATCTTTCAGGGAAACAAAGACATCCCGTCCGGTCTTTTGCCATGGTCGCGTGCCAGACCATGGGGTTCTAAAACGGCCGGAACGCCGACGGTGACGAGAGCACGTCAGATGATGTCGTTTAAGTTTCCGTGCCGAGCGAAGCGACCCGCACTTCGGCTGCATGAAAGACCGTGGTGACCGAGGCTGTTGACAACTTCGCCACAGTGGCGAAGATAACAATAATTAAACATTAATATTTCATAATTAAACATAAACTAACCTACCCACCTACCAGAGTTGTTTACTATACGGACCTTGTGGAAACTAGAACAAATTTCCGTGCGTATATGGCGCCCAAAATCCACCATTTTTCTATTTTCCAATTTTAATGTAGCCAGTGACACTTGCAGGGTTCAGACGAATCGATTGACGTAAGAACCATCAAAATCGGCCAACGCGTTTGGTCTTTAAAACGCCACATACGTGTTGTGCCGACCCCAAGTAACATGGGACAAGGGCAGGAAGATGATGATGTTTGTATCTCGTGACAAAGCTATTTTTAGTATAAAAGCTTGTTTATCTTTTTAAATGTAAATTATTTGACTAAAATTTAATCAGTTTGAACTTAATATCTCCTTTTGCACTCGTGCAGTAGTTGATAAAACGGTTTACGGTTTTCCCGATGCGCAACTTTACCGATACTAAAATTGTAATCTTCTTGTAACAGCGACCGAGCCAATGTTTATAACCTATCCAAATTCTACTACTCATTAATTATTAAATCTGTACCTACATATTATACCATATCATCACGTCTGATTGCTCCGAAGAGTTGGTCAGGGGCGTACCTATGGTAGGTACACGCACTTTTCCCACGTTATGTTTAAGTCCCACGTCATACGTTGCCATCAACCGGGCACACAACCAGTCTCGGGGGACTAATGACAAATTCCGGACGGAAAAACCCAATAACACCTTTTCCCGACTCAGCAATCGCACCCAGGACGTCATACTCAGCAGTTGCGATTGCACAACTACACCATCACGCCAGAACGGCTGAACGGATCTGGATGAAATTTGGCACAGAGATAGATTATAGTCTGGAATAGCACATTCGGGATAATTTTGGACGTTCACGCGGGCGAAGCCGCTGGGAGAAGCTAGTTTTTATATTAGCTTCTGCCAGCGGCTTCGCGGGGGTTTATTTTATATTAGACTAGCTGTTGTCCGCGACTTCGTCCGCGTCAATTTTTTTTGTTTGCCCACAGGAACTGTGAATCTTCTGGGATAATAAGTAGCCTGTGTTATCCTGCTATCTATCAGTGAACGCCTAGTCCCGTCAAAATCGGCTCAGACATCGGGACAGAATATAGTCATACAAATTGCGTATTTGTTATTAGTACCATTACTTTCACATGCATTCAATAAAACGTTGTTGTTGTTATTTTGATATTACATACAGACACTTCAATTTAATTTATATTTATAGATCATGGATCATCATCATCATCAGCCTATTAATGTTCCCACTGCTGGGACACAGGCCTCCTCTCTGTGAGAGGGGATGGGCCTTAAAGCCACTACGCGGGCCCAGTGCGGGTTGGTGGACGTCACATGTCTTCGAATTATTGGTACTTTCGGTTTCCTCACGATGTTTTCCTTCACCGTTTTTGAGAGCAGTGGTGATGAAATAATTTACACAAAATAAAGCGCCTACCTGGGTTCGAACCTACGACCTACAACTTGAAAGTCGCGGCCGATACCACTGGGCCACCACTACTCTTAATTCCGTGGCGTGTTCGGAAAGTTATTTGCAATACTGTATAAAGTACTATGAGTTTGTTTTTACGAGTACTTTTTTGAAAATGGTGTAATCCTATTTACCTGTTTACCTCTAGTTTTAACCCTATTTTATCGGCTATGTGACATTATCAGTGCTACATGTGGTTTTCCCACGGCGCCAGCGCCGATTGTTTTTTGTTTTTTTTTTCCTGTTTGTCCTGAATTTCAACCAAAGTGGCTGTCGTCTGCTTAACCGGGCTTCCCTGTGGAGACTAAGCTATATAGCCTATATATATAAGGCTATATAGCCTCCAGCCAGGCACAAATTTCTAAACCTAAGCGACAACGCTGAGGGCTACCCCCTGTGGGATCGAAACTCGGCTCAGGGCGTCACTGGAGGGACAGCTCAGGCTGGATCTTAATAAAGTGATTCTACCATCCGTTCGGAATAAGCCTACGTGGAGAAGAACGGACAAGAGCGCTAGCGTCGTGATTCAGCGCTTAATATATCTATCAAAAGTTCAAAAGCTATCATACGTGATGCAATATCCCCCTCTTATCAAGCAGTCTGTTATCATTTAAACTACATACTTTTTTATATTAAAAAAAAAACAACTGTGCGTCACTATTTAAAGTTCACATTCGTCAAGGGAGGACCAGTACTGTTACATGTTCTGTTGTGGACGGATCTTCTTCGCTAAACAACTTAATATTTCTGAACAAAATGTGTCGAGCGCAGAGTGTCTTGTTGGTAGCGGTGTTCGTCGGGTTGGCACACGCCTGGGGTGAGCATACGAAAAGCTTGTATTTTATTCTCACTAGTAATGTCACATATTATAATATTAGCCGAACCTTTCCCTTTGTTCCCGTTGAGTTACACCATTTTGTGTTACACTGTTACCCATTGGGATAAGAATTACCAATTAGTAACACTGTAACTCAATGCCACGTTTGATTCCATCAATTTACACTGCAACCTACGTAAAATAAATAAACGTACGTAATAAGGTTACACATCAAATGACAAAGTCGACGGAGTCTCCTATTTCTGTCTGCAGGGTTTAAAGTAACCTAGCACGAAGGAGATGACGGGAGCTGAGTTCGCTCATTTCAGTTCCCGTCATCCCCTTCGAACCTAACCTATCCGTTTCGGGGTGCCTTAAGTTCCCGAGCTCGCTTCGCTCGCTCTTCACAGTGATGACACCTCGTCGGTTGTTCTGCTATTTTATATATAACTAGCTGTTGCCCGCGACTTCGTCCGCGTCAAACTCGTAAAAGATATATTTTTATTTTTTTAGTTTCCCGCCGGAACTATGAATTTTCCCGTGATCAACCGTAGCCTATGTTACTCGTTATTACATCAGCTATCTACCAGTGAAAGTCCCGTCAAAATCGGTCCAATCGTTTCGGAGATTACCTGAAACAAACAGACCGATAGACAGACAGACAAAAATCTTAAAAATTGCTTATTTGTTATTAGTACCGTATATACTTTCACGTGCATTCAATAAAACGTTGTTATTTTGATATTACATACAGACAGTTCAATTTTATTTATTTATATAGATAATATGCTAATGTAACCCTATCACGTACTATTAGTCTGCAGTGTAATTTGTTGAAACAAACTCAGAGGTCAGTCTCTCTCAAAGTCCAGAGAAAATCTTGGTTAGATCATGTGAAGACCATGTAGACTGATGTCTGAAATGGTCTTTTGAGGAAAGAACCAGCCAGATTGAATGGACCTGTCCAGTCAGTGCACGCATTTGTCAATAACCGTGCAGCTCAACTCAAAATTTAAGGAGCTCAACGAAAAAAACGAAACAACGAACAATACCAAAGAAAGGACATTCGGGTAGGCCGCATAAATACTCAAACTGCCAGACCATGATTAAAAACTAACTAAGATAAATTTAAATAAAAAAAAGAATGATCCACATAGTCTTCACATTTACAATAATTAAAATAAAATAATATAATACTTTAAAAAGTAAATATTCTTGTCATAGCAAGAAAATAAAAAAAATAAAAAAATTAAAGATTTTTAGAATTCACGGTGCAAAATAAAAATAAAAAACTAAATTAATTGGAGCAGCTCAATCCCAAGACTTTTTGTCCTCAACGTAATCTTTAATGTTATAAAACGCTTTCTGGCACAATTTACATTTAATGAATGATTTGAATTTATTAACACTTAGACCTTGAACGTGGCTTGGAAGCTTATTATAAAAGCGTACATATTGACATCTAAACGAGCCACCTATTTTCTTGAGCCTTGTTGTAGGTACTACAAATTTGTGTTTGTTTCTAGTATTTATGTTATAGATATCACTGTACTTTTTAAACAACTTTATTTTTTTATGGGCATATAAAAGATTTTCATAAATATACTGAGAAGGTACAGTCATTAAATTAATCTCCTTAAATTTCTCTCTGAGAGAGTGTTTCTCTGTTGACTGCTCTGCAAAACAAAGATAGTCTGGATGTCGGCGGCATTTCCCCACAACAGAATACCATACGACATTATACTATGAAAATAGCTAAAGTATACTAAACGGGCTGTCTCTATGTCAGTTAAATTACGAATTTTTCTAACAGCATATGCTGCGGAGCTTAGCTCCTTTGACAACTTATCTATATGTGGGCCCCGCTGAAGCTTAGCATCCAAAGTTAGGCCTAAGAATACTGTGCTATTTACAGGATTCAATTCTACGCCCTTTATCATCACATCAGTTTTCACCTGCCTAATGTATTTGGTTTTGTTTTCATTTAGAAGTAAATTGTTAACTTTGAACCAGTGAACTACTTTTGAGATCGCGCTATTTACATCGTCAGTAACCAGCTGCTGACGTTTAAGTTTAAACATAAAAAAGTTAATTAAAAAAATCAAAATACCTGACTGCTTAAAAAGCGAACTAAAAAGACGTAAACAAGAAGAAAATCATGCTGTGCAGTCGGAGGATACATATTCGCGAGCTGGCTGACCAAAACCAGATGTATCCTCCGACTGCACAGCATATTATCATGACATACATACATACATACATAGACTGATAACACATCCTTCGGCAGTCGGGTAAAAAGTGAAGTATCATCCGCAAACAACACTATATCATGGTTATCCTTTATGAAGTAAGGCAAGTCATTAATATAAATAAGAAACAAGAAAGGGCCAAGAATTGAGCCCTGCGGGACTCCCATTGTTACTATAGATCCGAGAGATCTTTTTCCATTAACGTCAACGCTCTGAATCCTATTACTCAAGTATGAAGTAAGAAGAGCCAGAGCGCTGTTCCGAAACCCGTAGTGGCGGAGTTTCCTGATTAGCGTTTCATGAAGAAAACAAAAAATTATATTAGATACCTCAATATAATTTTAAAGACCTATCTTCTATTTTGTGTGAAAATCTTAATGCGGTTCATAGAATACATCTACTTACCAAGTTTCAACAGCATAGTTCTTATAGTTTCGGAAAAAAATAGCTGTGACATACGGACGGACAGACAGACAGACATGACGAATCCATAAGGGTTCCGTTTTTGCCATTTGGCTACGGAACCCTAAATATAAATTACTGCTACTGCTGCTACTGCTGGCTACTGGTGTTTTTTATATGGGTGAAATTTAACGAATAGAAATTAAAAAAAAAACCGGCCAAGTGCGTGTCGGACTTCGCGCATTTAGGATTCCGTACCAAACCGCAAAATTCAGGTGTGTATAGGCAAAACCGATCAAAGAAAAATTCAGATTTTTCAATATATTGGTATTTGTTAGAAACATATACGTAATAACAAACATTATCACCAAATTTCATGTTCATAGGTCAATGGGAAGTTAAAAAATTCTTTAAACAAATTTTTGTAAAAAAAAGCTGACTGGTGGTTTTTCATTCCTTTGTTTTACAATATTTTTATTACAAGAATAACAATATTTATCTACTCAACAAGTTCTAAACAACGATATCAGTCAAACGAAGTCAAGTCAAAGTCAATGGGGCAGGTCAAACAATTTGTTTCTCTTCCCTCTTTATCTATATCATCTATATCCCTTAAAACAATTAAAATATTTTTGACAATTTGTATGGCTTTGGGTCAACAAGATGCTTATACTGTGAAGATTTGAAGACTATAGCTCCAACCGTTTGGCTGTAAAACCTGTGTGACAGTCAACAGACAGACTGGCAGGCACGTGAGTGACAGCAATTGGGCTCCGTTTGGACCCTTGGGGTACGGAAACCTAAAAACTAAGTGCTGGTGCAATTATTTTTTGAACCCTATTATTATAATTCAAAATAAATATAAGGGAAATGAGGGAATCGTGTTAAACGGAATAAAAGAGTCTCCTTTTAGAGTATTTACAGGTTTGCTTGGTGTTATGGAAGGTTCTCTATTGTGTCACCTAGCTTTTTATCCATAATTTAAAGTGCCATAACTTTTTTTGTCCTAATCATCATTTGTCCGAATGATTACTTACCAGAACTTAATATCACATGCCATAAAATTGAAATCCCTAAATATAATATGTGGGAACCGATCACTTTTCCGAATCATTTTTGTTCGAATTTCATCTTACCGAAAACTTCACGGCTCCGGCGCAGCGGGGCTCCGGCGGTCCCACGCGAGTTTATCGTCGCAAATGGGTTTAACGCTCACTACCGCAGCTTCGGCTTTCTAGGCGAGTGTTACAACCACCTGATTCTCAACTCGCGTGCCGCCTTGCCCCTCCGCGCCTACGCGATTTTAAATTACACTCTAGGGGTAGAGCAGACAAAACTGCGTGGAGTCGGATTTACAGCGATTCGTTTCTGTCACTAAAACCAAATTTTTAGCAAATGTTTTAGGACTAAAAAAAATATATTTAATGAACATTCGGAATAATACACATTATTTAACACAATACTTAGGATATATGACTGTAGGTCATGTAAAATTAGGAGATTCAATATAGTACTCGATATTATGACGGAATACTTTTAAAACTAAAGATAATTATGTTAGTCAAAATTTCGGGCTTTTGAACATTATGGTTACTGAAGCTTATAGCAAACGTGTTATGGTTAATGATTTTCGGACAAACAATTTTAGGAGAAGAAAGAGAATACCATTATGGATTGGTTCACTGAATTTCGTTATACCCGCCCCGCCATAAATTACACCGATCATCCAGCAAAGTCTCTTGAAATCTTCAAACATATTTTCGTTCTAAGGCGTGATAGTGCGTCTTTACTTGCTAACATGATTCTTTTGTTTCAGACATCGCCATAACAGCAGACAATCGAATAGAGTTTTATAATTTCAACGGACTAAAACTAGATACCAAAGGTTTTGGCAACCAACATCTAACAACATTAGCCTATAACGAAATCCACAACACGCTGCTGTACGTCGACAAACAGGGTGAAAGTGACACTATTGGCTCATTTACATTAAGTCGTTTTGACCAATTCGGTTGCAGCCCGTATTCGGGCACCGACTATTGTAAACGGGTTTTCGGTTAGCCGTATTCGGCCGCAAACCGTTTTCGGTGACCGAGCACGGCTGACTTGTTGAAACGCGCCATTCATTGTTTAGTTTACGGTTGCAGAAAGCAGTTCGGCTGAATGCAGTCGCCGTATTCGGTGACCCGACTTAGTGTAAACAGCCCAATTCGGTTAACCGATCCGGCTCGACCGAAAGCGGTCGCCGAATACGGTGGCCGACCTAATGTAAACGCGCCATATTTGTGGTTACAGCATAACTGACGTGGTATACAATTGCTACTTAGAAAGGAGTGGAAGAATGATTCAGGGTCTGGCCTACGACCCTGTCTCAGATATACTGTTCTTCACAGACATTAAGGAAAGAAGCATTAACTGGATTTCATTTAATCCTGATGTCAAGAACAATGTTCATGGTAATCTATTAATCAAAACTGACGCCCAACCCACTGATATTATCGTAGACAGCTGCAGAGGGTAAGTTAACAATTAGTTCATAATCATCTCTGGTTGTTCTCGTCTAGCTAACGGCGAGTACTTACACAGGCATAATCAAGTGGCCAGGATTATTCACCAGCAACTTGCTTTGTAATAAAATTAAGTGGATTCTGAGGTACAGTGTTACAAATATGTGCCAAACCCAGTTCTCGAAAATGACCTTGTCACGTTGCACTGGGATCGGTTTGTCAACACTGATAGGACTTTTTTTTGTATCGTGGAGAAATGCTCATGCATACTGCGCTACCACGGGGAGATAGCGCAGTTATGTAGGACTCCAACCCACTAAAACTCCACGGTGCCGCTTATGGCGGGCACACGGGCACGCGTTAGCACTCACCGCTAACCCGCCGTGGCTGTCCGTCACCGGACCCTCCTCTGAGGAGTACTTCCCATCACCGGCGCACCAGAACACACTGGGACCAAACCAGCACATGGGTGCCAGACAACCCCGTGTATGGCACCCTTGGCCCTTTGTGACGGGTCAAGGTCAATGTCCCCGCCACCTATAATTTTCCGGCCGCAGGGGATAGGGAGAGCGGCCAACGCTATACCGACACTCCTTCTTCCCTGCGGCCCCACCACGGCCGCCATCAGACGGTGGCGACCCCGTCCAGGCCGCGGAAGGTAGGGAGAGCGGCGCACCACAATACCGGCACTCCTCTCCCGCCGCGGCCTCCAACCCACAACCGCGATATCGTATGGGTTTGGGAGGCCCCAAACGACATCGCGGCCCGCCTCAGTTGCGATGTCATCCAGACAGAATCGCAACCTACATGTTGGCTGCTACGTCGTGGGCTTATCGGCAAAAGCCCTGACGAGAGGCCCCTCCTTGGGTTCCTCTTTGCTTCGCCGTGGGTGACCAAGCCACGGTTACTGAGCCCCCCCGCCTCGACATTGCGGGCACCCACCAGGGGGGATCACTGATAGGCCTATTGTTGCCAATAAGCTGGATATAGCGGTGCAATTAGCGTGCCGCACAATGATTATCGATGTCACCATCCCGCATGACGAGAACCTTGTGAAAGATGAGAAAGAAAAACAAATCAAGTATCTTGACTTAGCACACGAGGTTGTCGACATGTGGAATGTGGACTCGGCGATCATTGTGACGATTGTCGTTACGGCCAACGGCCTGATAGCCTCGACGAACATTTGTCGAGGCTGTCATTGCGTCACCTCACTCCCCTCCCCAACCCGAGGGGGTCCAACTAACTGGGGGTTGCGGAAGTATCGTTGTTCCCGCGACCCCCAGCGTATGTGTAAGATGGAACACCGGGGTCGTTTTTAGTCAGTACGAGTTTGACAGACCCCTCCGCCCTCCAATGAGGATTTTCCACAGGGGCAAAAAAAACAAAAGGCTTTATACAGAAGGCTGTACTACTCGATACGGTTCCTGTCTCTGGAGCCCTGACCACCAGTAGCTTGGACAACTCCCAACTCCGGCGGACTATCATTGTTGTTTTATATAATACTAGCGGACGCCTCGCGGTTTCACCCGAGTATTTCCCCTTCCCTTGAGAATACAGGGATAAAAAGTCTAGCCTACGTCACCCGGCGATAGTGTAGCTTCCCAACGGTGAAATAATTTTTGAAATCGGTCCAGTAGTTTTTAAGTTTGTTCGTTACATACAAAAATACAAATCTTTCCTCTTTATAATGAGCATATAGATATATGGAGATTTTTTACCAATATATAAATTTACTTAATTAAAGATATAAAGAGCAGTGGTGGCCCAGTGGTATCGGCCGCGACTTACAAAGTCGTGGGTTCGAGCCCAGGCAGGCGCTTTACTTTGTGTAAATTATTTTATCACCACTGCTCTCAAAACGGTGAAGGAAAACATCGTGAGGAAACCGGCATGTCCTAGATCCAAAAACTCGAAGACTATGTGACATCCACCAACCCGCACTGGGTCCGCGTTGTGGATAACGGCCAATTCACTCTCACAGAGAGGTGGTCTGTGTACCAGCAGTGGGAACATTAATAGGCTGATGATGTGAAAGATTCAACAATAACCACCTATATAATTATACACTTAAATAAAACTAAAACTACAAACGCATACAAAAGGGCAGGGTTCATTGGGCGTCAAAAAATTCGTCCACATCGCTGTCAACGTGAAAAGTGCCCAGAACTGTCCGTATATATAAGTTTCTCTGTGCCCAGAACGCTGGCAGCATTGCATTTGTATAGATATATTATGTTTTTTTATAAATTAATATTATATATCGCAACGTGTTGACAATTTAATAGTCTGATATTTATAATTTCACAAAATGTATTCTATTCGTGATAAGCACTAACTAGTATTTTTCAATTTGCAGGTACATTTATTGGATCAACAGAATGGTTCTGCCGTCTACAATCGAGAAAGCTCGATTGAATGGCTCAGGCAGAGAAGTTATTTATCGTTCTGAACACATATTGGAACTACACAGCTTGGCTATTCATCAACAAACACAAAGAATATACTTCTATGAGCCTTTGTGGCATTTTAAATCCTATGTTTATAGTACTGATTTGAATGGCAATAACCGACGGTTGTTCAGTACGCTTAATTACGAAGCCGGTGACAAGCTGGTGTATGATAATCCAAATTCATTTGCCATTACGAAAGAAATCCTCTACAATGTAGAATGGTGCACACCCTGCAGTCCGAGACGCGTTTCGAAAGTTCATGTCCCTGCCATACAATATGATTATGACGGGCCATTTTTTAGCATTCAAACAAATGGCGTTGTCGGTATAGCCATCAACTACAAATATAAAGATCAAATTCAGGGAGTTTCGGGTTGCTATAGCTTACCCGATAGAGAAAAACAAGATACGTTTTGTGTTAATGGCGTTAAAATTCATGGACAAAATCTTTGTAAATGCCCAGCTGGGTACAGCGGTGCACGATGCGAAACATCAGTCTGTGACAACTATTGTATTCAAGGCCACTGTAGTATCACTGAAGGGCTTACTAAATGCAGGTAAAACATTTTGCTCTGCCTCTATTGACTTAATTTATTGTTAAATTTATTTTGGTACAGTACAATTTTGTTATTGCAGTTGTAATGCTGGCTATACCGGGTTAAGATGTGAAAGAACCCTGTGTTATGATTATTGTTCGAACAATGGTTCATGTTCTTTGAACGACAAAAGTGAGCCAGTTTGTCAATGTAAAGAAAATCATATGGGTCAAAGATGTGAGATATCAGCCTGTGAAAACTATTGTTTCCATGGCAAATGTAGTTACACTAAACAGGGACAGCCTATATGCAGGTAAAAATTATTCCACTCCTTCTTTTGCTTTACTCGTTAAATTTAATTTCGTGCCATGTTTCACAGTTTTGGTATTGCAGTTGTAATGCAGGCTATACCGGGGTAAGATGTGGAAGGACCCTGTGTTATGGTTATTGTTCAAACAATGGTACATGTTCTTTGAACGACAAACGTGAGCCAGTTTGTCAATGTAAAGCAGATTATTGGGGTCAAAAATGCGAGGTATCCGATTGTCTAAACTATTGTATCCAAGGCAAATGTAGTTACACTGAACAAGGACTTCCCAAATGCAGGTACAACATATTCTATCTCTTATTCTTTTGGCTATCCTGTTTAATTTAGTTGTGTGCCTTGTTTCACAGTTTTGTTATTTCAGTTGTAATGCCGGCTATTCCGGGGCAAGATGTGAAGTGACCCCGTGTAATGGTTATTGTTCAAACAATGGTATCTGTTCTTTGAACGACAAAAGTGAGCCAGTTTGTCAATGTAAAGCAGATTATTCGGGTCAAAAATGCGAGGTATCCGACTGTCTAACCTATTGTCTTAATGGCAAATGTAGTTACACTGAACAAGGACTTCCTAAATGCAGGTACAACTTATTCTTTCCCTTCTTTTGGCTATCCTGTTTAATTTAGTTGTGTGCCTTGTTTCACAGTTTTGTTACATGTATGGCATAAGAGGTAAAGCGCTAGATCTCGTCTATTCATACCTGCAGAACAGAAAACAAATAGTAGAAATAACATAGATATGTAAGAAAACACGAACTGAAATTAAACATAGGTCAAACTCGAAAACTGTAAAAATGGAAGTACCACAAGGAAGTGTTCTAGGCCCTTTATTGTTCTTGATATATATCAATGATCTCCCTAACCATATCAATCAACCAATGGTACTATTTGCAGATGATAGCACAGTCATAATAAAACGCGACAAAGAAAATGATTATGAGCACGTAGTCAACCAAACATTAAATAGGATAATTTAATGGCTAACCGAAAATAATACACTTTCACCAGAGAACCCAACTGACAAATATAAACGTTAGATTTATCAAGGCAAAATAGTACATCCTGTGACAGATACAAAGTTTCTGGGAATTAATATTGATGATAGACTGACATGGAAAACACATTTAGAAAATGTATGCAAAAGAATTAATAAATCCTCATTTGCTCTGCACAAACTTTCAAAAACTGTGAATAAAGAAGCCTTATTAGCTGCTTATCATGGACTTGTGGCGCCTGTCCTAAGATATGGTATTATATCTTGGGGCAACTCAGTCGATAAAGAATCTGTATTTAAAGCTCAAAAGAAATGAATTAGAGCAATGATTACACATTGCTCTAATTCATTTCTTTTGAGCTTAGACAAAACTACCAGCTGTCAACCCTATTTTAAAAGCTTAAAAATTCAAACACTGCCTACGTTATACATATACTAGCTGTTGCCCGCAACTTCGTCTGCGTAGCATTAGTAATTCGTATAGCTTATTTTTTATACCGCGGAATAATATTCTAGGTTTTCCATACAAACTTCAACCCGTCTTTTTACTTCTTAAGTATGATTTCCGGGATAAAAACTATCGTATGTTCTGCCCAGGGTCTCAAAATATCTCTGAACCAAATTGCATCTAAATCGGTTCAGTGGTTTAAGCGTGAAAAGGAAGACAGAGAGACAGACGGAGTTACTTTCACATTTATAATATTAACTCCACCTGCGACTTCGTTCGCGTGATTTCGTATTTTATACCTCCTATAGGTGACTTTCTTATGTGCAGTTAGTGAAGGCAACCAAAAATAAGCTGTTATAAAACCAAATAAAAATGTGGTTTCGTAGAGTTCTACGGTTTATAGGTTTGGGACGATTCATTATTTGACTTAACGAATAAAAAATTTTAGGTTACCGGCACAAAGTAAAATCTTCCCTTAAGGGTACACTAGTCGAAAATTCTTCCATACAAAAGTAGTCTGGCTTTTACTCCACTGTTTGACAATGTACGTTTAAAATAAAAAATTATATCAATTTGTCTCATCATTATCTAGCCCTGTATGGAAGCAAAAAAGTAAAAAAAATATTTAATTGAAAGTTATGAGCTTCGAAAGTTCCTTATTTTAACACTCATTTTAACGCATCTTTGGGCGCAAATAAGTACCACAAGAAGAAGGAAAATTGAAAAACGGCCTCCATACAGGGATAGATTAGTAGTTCAACAATGCAAATAATTTTATTTTGAATAGATACATTCAGTCGTTTTTTCATGATATCCAGACTCCCAAAGGTCTGTTTATAAAATTTCGCACGCTCGTTTTCGTTCTAAATCATCATCCATTTCGCTACAAATTTGCAAAAGTGTGTATTCGTACGCGTACTAGCTTCTTACTGCTCATAACAGCATCTATCTGTTCCGTACGTGATGTCGGTTGATAAAGCATGCATTTTAACCCCGCGCACAAAATAGTTCGTGCCGTCGACTAGTGTACCCTTAAAAACTTAATAACCCATTTATGCCCCATTGAGGCTCAACCCTCAATGGGGCATAAAGGGGTTATTAAGTTTTAACAACCCAAATATGTTACTTATTCACTCTTTTCTTTTCTTTATTATTTTTCGATTATGTTAGCTCTCTAGATTGCTGAGTAAAATTCCTCAAAAAGCTTTAACACCCCTTAACGTTATCAGGGGGGAGCGAGGGTGGTTACTTTTAAAAAATCGTATTATGCAATTTTGATTATTTAGTTTAACCCCAAGGAATGAGATTTTTCATACAACCAATTATTTAATGGTTGACAGTTCTGGAGTGGCGACTGCGTACCGGGAAACGCAAAGTAGGAAGTCCGACCTGGTCAAGGCTGCGGTAGTCCAGTGTATGCGAAACGCACAGGAACGATCAGTATGGCGACGCTTGGGGAAGGCCTATGCCCAGCAGCGACCGTTTTTGGGCTGAAATAATGATGATAGTGAATGGTTGATTTTCCGAAATTTCCTTCTTCGTGCTCCCCTACATACAAAACGAAAACTTGTCCAGTAAAATTCATAGCCAACTTTAACACCCACTTAATCGTATTTTGGGGGTAGTTTCAAAAAAATTATTATACTAATCTTTTATTATTTACCTAGGTTGGTATTTATCTCAACTTTCAAGTTTATTACCCAAAATACAAAATTCTTCAACAAAACTTTTTTCACTTGTTAAAACGTATTTTGGAGGAAGTTTTGTAAATCTAATAATATCAACCTTTATTGTTTACTGAGATTATGTCCACTTTCAAGTTTATCAGCTCAATAAATAAGATTCCTCAAAACACTTTAACACCCCCTAAATCGAATTTTGGGGGTAGTTTCGAAAAACTTATAATGTCAACCTTTATTGTTTACTTAGGTTGATTTTTGTGTCAAGTTTCTTAATCCAAGAAGTAAGATTCTTCGAAAAAAACAAATCGTCTTTTTGGGGGTATTTTTGAAAAACTAATAATTGCAACCTTTTGTTGCTTACTTAGTTTGGTATTTATGCCAAGTTTCAAAAATATTAGCCGAAGGAATTAGATTTTTCATACAATTTTTGCCCCCCTTTTTAATCCCCTTAGGAGAAGAATTTCGGAAAATGCTTTCTTATCGGATGCCTACGTCATACAAAGAATACACCTTTCAAGTTTCAGGTCTCTACGATCAGCGGTTTGGGCTGTGCGTTGATCCGTCAGTCAGTCATTCAGGACAAAGCATTTTATATGTATAGATAGATAGATAGATAGATGAACTAAATGTTATTGTGAAATCAAACCCTTGATTATTATAAGACTGCTTTTAAAAGCTACTATAGACAATTACGTGATATAAAAAGATTAGACATTGAAATACCATATGGCAAAACAGCACTAATCAATAAAAGTATTCTTGTTATGTCATCATTGATTTAAAACAAATTGCCTAACGATGTCAAAAAGTTACCTGTACATCAATTTAAGTCGAAGCTGCACAAATTCCTAGTGAATAAATGTTATTACAAAATCAAGGACTACCTACATGATAAAAATATAGATAGAGACCTATAGTAAGAGTAATTTATTGACATTGAATAATATGACATTAAAAATAGTGTGACATGCATTCATTTGACAGCTCTTTAATTTATTTGATTGTTAAGTTTAAGACATATAATTTAATTCATCTGACAATTTTTTATTTTATATCACTTTTGACATTTGTAGAATTTTCAATTTATTTTATTTTGTTTGTTTTATTTTTTGAGTGTAATTATTTTGTAATGTTATTTTAATAATTATTTAATAAATTTGACAATAATATAAATATTTGTACACCTTATTAGATAATGATACAGTGTACTTTATTATATCTATTTGTAACATCTGTTTGAACCTACCTACAAATAAACAATTTGATTTGATTTGTTATTTCAGTTGCAATGCCGGCTATTCCGGGGCAAGATGTGAAGTGACCCCGTGTAATGGTTATTGTTCAAACAATGGTATCTGTTCTTTAAACGACAAAAGTGAGCCAGTTTGTCAATGTAAAGCAGATTATTGGGGTCAAAAATGCGAGGTATCCGATTGTCTAAACTATTGTCTCAATGGCAAATGTAGTTACACTGAACAAGGACTTCCCAAATGCAGGTACAACATATTCTATCTCTTCTTTTGGCTATCCTGTTTAATTTAGTTGGGTGCCTTGTTTCACAGTTTTTTTATTTCAGTTGTAATGCCGGCTATTCCGGGGCAAGATGTGAAGTGACCCCGTGTAATGGTTATTGTTCAAACAATGGTATCTGTTCTTTGAACGATAAAGGTGAGCCAGTTTGTCAATGTAAAGCAGATTATTGGGGTCAAAAATGCGAGGTATCCGATTGTCTAAACTATTGTCTCAATGGCAAATGTAGTTACACTGAACAAGGACTTCCCAAATGCAGGTACAACATATTCTATCTCTTATTCTTTTGGCTATCCTGGTTAATTTAGTTGTGTGCCTTGTTTCACAGTTTTGTAATTTCAGTTGTAATGCCGGCCATTCCGGGGCAAGATGTGAAGTGACCCCGTGTAATGGTTATTGTTCAAACAATGGTATATGTTCTTTGAACGATAAAAGTGAGCCAGTTTGTCAATGTAAAGCAGATTATTCGGGTAAAAAATGCGAGGTATCCGACTGTCTAACCTATTGTCTTAATGGCAAATGTAGTTACAATGAACAAGGACTTCCTAAATGCAGGTACTACTTATTCTTTCCCTTCTTTTGCTCATCTTGTTTAATTTAGTTGTGTGCCTAGTTTCACAGTTTTGTTATTTCAGTTGTAATGCCGGCTATTCCGGGGCAAGATGTGAAGTGGACGTGTGTCAAGGTTATTGCCTAAATGACTTCACCTGTACCTTGAATAGGAACAATGAGCCAGTTTGTGAATGTAAAGGAGATTATTTGGGTGACAGATGCGAAATATCAGTACTGTTGTTTGTAAGGCATCCATAATTTCAACAAACAGGGCTTACTAAGTGCAGGTACACATACAACATATTTGGCTTCTTTTATTGGCTATTATGTTTACTGGCGACCCGCCCTGGCTTCGCACGGGTAGTAAAGCATATTATTATGCCTAATTAATTAGTAATTTTTATTTTATTGTTTTTAGTTGTCAATGCTGGCTATTTCGGCGAACGATGTGAAGTAAACTTGCGTAATGGATATTGCTTGTATGCGTAAAAAAGTATCCCAATAATGGGTCCAGATTGATTAAGTCGTTATTTTCCGCAATATTACTTACAGAATTATAGACTACGTATTTTTTTTTTCATATTTATATATTTACCACCTTATGCCAGTGGCTTCGCCCGAGTGAATTCCCATAACGCAATTGCCCAATACGCAGAAAAGTACGCAACATGAGCCGCAAGTATTGCGGAGCGGTAGGGTAATACGACGTCCTGTAAGGTTTGCGGACTAGGTATTCGCAAACCGCAAAGTGTAAAATAAGTAAGGTGGATTTATGTCGTAGTTTAGGATTTGGATATCGTGGAATAGTAAGAACAATATGCAATTATTATTCTGTTAATTAAGAAATTACTTATTAGATTAGAATTATAAACCCTATTACATACGGAATAAGATTTGATATTGTATAACGCGGGTTGAATATACAACTCATGACATGCTGTAATGTAGGTGCGTTCTTTTTAGTTTGGGATACTATACACAAATAGAACATAATATTAGTTTAAGTACTATTAAATTGTATAAGTTTATTTATAAGTTAGAATGATTAATCTATGCTGCATCTATAATGAATGCTTTAGTTTATAACAAATTATTACACATAGATACATATTGTTTAATTTTTTTTAATTAATTGTTGTTGATTTCATTTTTTATTAGGGGGAGATGTTGAAGGGACATACATACATGCATACTATGTAAGTGCTCGTGCATATCTATGTATGTGTAAAGTGTCATCGTCACAATTCTCATCAATTTTATTCATTGTTTAAAGTAGTCCAGTTTAATATCTTGAACCGTAAAAAGCCTAAATTTGTATATCTAGAGTATCTAGTAATAGTGAAATATCGTCACCCTGAAATACGGCAGTACGAATAGTTTTTCGAATAAGCGTCGTATTAAGTGCAACAGTTTATAAGTAGTAAAGGGAAATATAAATTATGTGTAATAAATATTAAGTGCTGAGTGCTCTATAAATAATACAGTCTAACTTTTTGAAACACAGAGTTTTAATATTGTGTGATGTCGTCATTGTATAAACAAATAATTCGAAAGTGTTTAGAATATTGTTTACTTACTTAGAAGTATATTTCTAAGTACTACTTGAGCGCACAACGCGCTAGCCATATGATGTATTGAGATTAGAGAATGTTTATGTTAACCATAAGTGCCGTGTTAGCTTATAAATGAACAACAGAGATGCTTGAAATTTTTTATTGTTATTTTTAATTCGAGTATGGCAACTTTTGTTTATATTTGAATTGTTTCAACTTATATTTATTTGACAACTTACGTAAGAAATTATAGAGAATAAGTCCCGGGGAATTATGAATTGTAATTTTAAGTTAACTGTTCTATTTTTGGTTTATATCGAAGTTTACTTGTTTTCTCATATTTTTTGGGGAGGAATGATGTAGCGCCCCTGCTGACGTGATAAGTTTGTTTATTTACATTAACGCAGGCGCTAGATTACATACGATGACGGCACAGGACGCTAGTCGTCCGGCCGCACTCGTACTGTTAAGTTAGGTCGTAGAATAGTTTAGAGTAAAAATTCATTAGTATTTGTTGTAAGTGTTATGTGAGAACAATATAATACGGTTTTATTTTATCGTGAATTGTTATTTCATTTGACCACCAGAACACACGCAACATAGTACCCTTAAGTAGGTATTAAAAATACACGTGAAACCTCTCCACGTATCACCAAGGGAGGGATGGGGGCGGTTAAAAATGCTAAAAAAACATCACGTGATTAATTGAAGGCCGCAAACGCCTTGCAGCAATTACACCCATAGCGCACAAACTTATACTAATTACCCGACTGCCGAAGGAGGGTAATGTGTTTATCTGTCTATGTATGTATGTATGTATGTATGTATGTATGTATGTATGTATGTATGTATGTATGTAAGTATGTATGTATGTATGTATGTATGTATGTATGTTTGTTCCTATGTGGCGTTCTAGAGACCAAACGCGTTGGCCGATTTTGATGATTCTTACGTCAATCGATTCGTCTTAATCCTGCGAGTGTCACTGGCTATATTAAATTTGGAAAAAACATTAATGGAGGACTTTGGGCGCTATTTTGTGGGGAAAAAAAAAATTTTTTTCTTCCAAACCCATCGTGTGGGGTATCAAAATAAATGATTTTAAGAGGCAATTTCAAAAATATATAACACTTATATGTTTAAATTTACCAAATTCTAAAAAAAAATAACTAAAAAGTTGTAAATAAAAAAAGTTAATTAAAAAAATCAAAAAACCCGACTGCTTAAAAAGCAAACTAAACTAAAACTAAAGTTTGAGCAGTGGGTGTCATATGGTAGACCGCGCGAGGGCCGTGTTTGGATCGATATGCAAACAAGTCGGAAAAATTTTAAGTCGCGCTTACGGTGGTGCCAGGACAATAGTGACCAAATTAAAATGGACATGTTGGCGTCGCATCATTCTGGGGGTGACTTCCGCAGTTTTTGGAAGTCCACTGATAAACTCAATAGTAGGCCGGGCCTGCCGGTGAGTGTCAGCGGCGCTGCTGATGTCACGGAGATTGCCGAGCCATTTAAGCAGCACTTCGCTGTTTCTTCGCCGCTGGGGCCATCACAGTCTACAGGCATTGCTGGTTGTAGTGGTCAGGAGATCGGTGCCCGGTTTACGGAAAAAGAGGTAAGACATGTAATTATGTCTATGTCGAGGGGCAAGTCTCCAGGCCACGATGATTTAAGTATTGAGCACCTTAAACATGCTGGTCGTCATCTGCCCAGAGTCTTAGCGATGTTCTACTCCTTGTGTATAGGACATTCGTATCTGCCTGAGCGGATGATGAAGACTGTGGTGGTGCCAATTATAAAGAATAGGACCGGTGATGTTAGCGATAAGAACAACTATAGGCCTATTTCATTGGCCACTGTTATTTCGAAAGTGCTTGACGGTTTGCTTAACACTAGGCTAGATAAATATTTGAGTTTACATGATAACCAATTTGGTTTCAAAGCCGGTCTATCTACAGAAACAGCTATATTGTGTTTAAAGCAGACTGTCAAGTACTACACTAGTAGAAGTACACCTGTGTTTGCTTGCTTCCTCGACTTGTCGAAGGCATTTGACTTGGTTTGCTATGATCTGCTCTGGCAAAAACTACAGCAAGCGTTAGTGCCAGATAAACTGATCCGTATTTTTCAATTCTGGTACAACAATCAGGTCAATGTTGTTCGATGGTCGGGGGCTTACTCGACCCCATACAGGTTGGAGTGCGGCGTGAGGCAGGGGGGGCTAACCTCACCAAAGCTCTTCAACCTGTATGTTAATGCGCTGATAGAGGGGCTCAGCAGCACGCATGTCGGTTGCCATATTGGAGGTGTGTGTCTAAACAATATCAGTTACGCTGACGACATGGTGTTGCTGAGCGCCTCTGTCTGTGGTATGTCAAGGCTGATTGGAATATGTGAACAGTATGCTGAAGAACATGGTTTGTTGTATAACACGAATAAGAGTGAGTGCATGGTCTTTCGAGCCAGGGGCAAGTGTCCTGATTATTTACCGGCAATTAAACTTAACAGATGCCCACTTAAACGAGTTGACACGTTTAAGTATCTTGGACATATATTAACCTCTGGCCTGGAAGACGATGCGGACATTGAAAGGGAGCGTAGGGCGCTGTCTGTTCGTGCGAATATGATAGCTCGCAGATTTGCTCGGTGTTCGAGGGACGTCAAAATAGCCCTATTTAGGGCATTTTGTACGTCCTTTTATACTGGCAGTCTGTGGGTCGATTACACGCAGAAACAGTACAGCGCTCTACGCGTCCAATACAACAACGCGTTCAGAGTGCTCTTGGGGCTGCCTCGCTTCTGTAGCGCATCGGGGATGTTTGCGGAGGCGCGTGTGGATTGTTTCCACACAATCATGCGCAAGCGGTGCACATCCCTGGTGTGTAGGGTGCGGGCCAGCCGCAACAGTATCCTGAACGCCTTTGCAGAACGTTTTGACTGTCAGTATGTGAATCATTGCTGCATGGTTCACGTACTGACTAATGTTAAGATATTGTTTTGATTTAGTGTAAGATAATGTATAAATTTAAATGTAATTAATTTAATTTAATTTGATTCATAATTTTTTAATTTAGTGTAATTGTATGATCCAAAGATGATTGAAATGAATAAATAATAATAATAATAAAAAAAATACTTAAACTGCCAGACCATGATTAAAAACTAAGATAAATTAAAATTAAAAAAAAAATGAATGATCCACATAGTCTTCACATTCACAATAATTTAAATAAAATAATATCATACTTTAAAAATTAAATATTCTTGTCAAAGCAAGAAAAATTCAAAAAATAAAAAAATTTAAAAATCTAAATTTACGGTAAACAAAATTAAAAAAAAAAAAAATTGCAGCAGCTCAATACCAAGCCTTTTTGTCCTCAACGTAATCTTTAATGTTATAAAACGCTTTCTGGCACAACTTACATTTAATGAATGATTTGAATTTATTAACACTTAGACCTTGAACCGGAGTCTTTGGACCGGAGTCGATGAAGGCAGATAGTCCGCTTAAAGGGGTCCAGTGACCACGATCCTCAGTAATGAGGGACCGACTGAAGAGAGAGAGAGAGACCTTGAACGTGGCTTGGAAGCTTATTATAAAAGCGTACACATTGACATCTAAACGATAACTCTCTATCCTCGACCCAGACAGGCATCGGGCCTAGCGGACGCCGTCAGTTTCTGCTGACATCTCTTTAAGGCGCGCGTGTAACTCTACACGCCGACGAGTCACGCCTGGTCCTTATCGGACGGCGAGCTACCCATTACTCGCCGTCCGCAAACCCGCGCCTTTGGCGGCTGGGAATCGGCTTGCGACTTCCGACGGACTTAAATAGTTATAGCTAACAGGAAACAGACTCCATCAAGGATTTTCACTCCTTAGCTGAACGTACAATGAAAGTATTCTCAAAACGTTTTGTGCTTATGGGTGGGATGTCCACCATGTACCGATATATATCGCATTGCCGTACGTCTTGTAGTCCGATGTTGGAAAGGGGTAGCCGGAATCAAATTGCACAATTTCATGGCACGCTCTCCGAAATCTAAGTGATAAGTAACCGACAGGTTTGCAACTCGGCGTCTATGTTTTGACATGTTCTTTTTATTTCAGGCACCCCTCCAACGATGTTCACGCATAACGAAGAGTATATGAAGCGTATGTGCCTGTTTGACGCTATCTACATCGACCATATTCTGTATGTCGTTGGAGAGGACAGCTCATTGATAGCGGCGGTCGCCCCTCCTGTGTTACATTGTGATGCTGCTACCTGCACCTCAGTTCCGTTTATAGATAGGTAGGTGATACTTTCCAGCCTAAGTAGAAATAACCTTAGAATAATCTTAGGGGTAATTACGGTCCACACCACCCTTAACAAACATCTTTTAGGCATAGGCATCACAGACAGCCCACTTTGCAGTGGTTGCTTTACCGCCGATGAGTCATCCACCTACGTCATCCTGTAATACAAGGCCGTATTGACTTCCCAACGGGCAGAAATCCTCAGAATAGTGAGGTCGCTCCGCGAAGAGTGTTTAGCCTCCAGGAAGCAATTGTGGTTTTAGGTGGAGCTAGGCTGGCTATGTAAGCCAGAACCCCCACGCACAACTGACGAATGTGCAACCCAATGGACCAATGACCAAATGTATCATCGAGTGTGACCAAATTTATATGTGTGTCATTGAGTTTAAAATCACTACGGGGTTAAAAAAGCTTGTCCTGTTTTGCGAGCCAATTCTCACAACAATTTACTGATAAATATTGATTTTATTTATTATTTCTTGCAATATTATTGCGAAATATTAAGGCTATTCAAAGTACTAATGACAAGCAAAAGTTAGTTCTAAATAATTTACTCTGTTGCCCACAGCGTGATGTTCGACGAACGCCTGTCGCGCACCAACGTACGAACTCTGACGCGCTGCCAGGCATCTTGTCGCGCTCATTGCCGCAACGACCCTGACTGCCTCAAGCGCTGCTCCGACAGATGCCTGCGTTCTGACTGAGGGAGTAAAGAATATACCGTGTTGAATAAAAAATATGGTTGTATTATTTTGAAATAAAGCACACTGCTTGGGTACGAACCCACAACCGACAACTCGTAAGTCGGGGCCATAACCAATGAAGCCACCACTGCTCTCAAAACGTTGCCATCAACGTTCATCGTTCGTAGTGAAGAAAGCGGCATGTCCTAGAACCAAAAATTCGAAGACATATGTGACGTCTACCAAAAATGGGAGACTGGGGTAACACCGTTTCGCCATCCCATCTTCTTAGCACGGCGGGCTGTGCTGGAGCGGCTGCTACCGGTGCAGAAAACCTCAAACGGAGAAAATACAACAACCTTATTGGAAGTTTGAGCCGTTTGGGGTTGAAACATTACGTCCACGGGGTCCGAGTGCGCATCGAGTTTTTCGAGACATTTGCATAAAGCTCGTCGACTTTTCACGTGACCGAGGGCTGGCCTTTTCTTCGGCCAGAGAATCAGCATTGCCATCCAACGTAGCTATGCTGCCAGCGTTCTGGGCACGTTTCCTATTGACATCGATTTGGATGAAGTTTTTGATGCACAATGAGCCCTATTCCCTCTCCCCTTTGTATGTGTATATACGATTGCTTTTTTTTAGAATATTCAATTGTATATATGTTACAATTTTTCAACATTTACTAGTCTCTAAGGTAAATCCTAAGATTTACCGTGTGATCGCTGGTAAAAGTCCGAAATTAGCGGTTATCATATATAATTTCGGACGTATACCAGAATGACATGGTAAGCCTTAGGTGTTTTATCGGTAAAGCCGAGGTTTTATCGTAGTTTGGGCTTTCCATGTTATTTGCCTTTTTGTTTGTAAGAAATTAAAGAAATAAAGAAAGAAAAAATATTTATTTGTGACCCGCACAGGGGACACGAGAAATAAGCATAAAATTAAACAATAATAAAAAATAAAAGGCTTTTTTATGTTATTATTTATTATTCCGTTTATTTATTTATTATTATTATGTTTATTAAAATAATGACAGTATAATCTGATATCATTGCAATGGCGCAAATGATGGTGGCACAGCCCAAGCGCCTCATTTAGTTATCGCTTAATTAGATATAACAACACGCGATTGAAGAAGTCGCTGCCTAACGCAACTTGAAAAATGACGTTAGCAACTTATTCTCCATGTCCGAGATAAAATTTAATTTTTCCTGTATCGTGTATTTATACAACTCAATAAAGTACTTCTATCATTATAATAACTATTTCATAAAGCCCTCCTCAATCTCAATATTTAAAATTTCAGACTATATAAGCTACGGCAAATGTTGCGCACGTTTGCTCCAATTTTCTAATAAATCTGCTAAGGTTATATTTTTTTCTATTAAGAAATATGAAGAGGTAGTAGAAGAAGTTTTATTTTCATCAGCTTCACGTCTGGAACCGTCGCGACAACCAACACATTGACTGGCATGCTGACCATCCTCATTTAGGGAACCGACATCGTTGTTTAGACCGACAGGAACTTCGCATCTTTCACCTTCATACTCTTCTATACATTCACAGCCCGGCTCATCCTCTTCAGTCAAGAAGCAGGTGCCGTTGTTCAAGCAATAACCCAGACACAGGTTCACTGCACATCGTTCTCCGGAGTAACCGGCAACACATCTGAAAGAATGAAAATGCTCTATCATGCTAAATCACTTAAGCAGACAAGGTAGCCAACTGATCAAGTTGATTCTTTTCAAAACATTATTCGTATTATAGTACTATCAGAAACATGGCTAAGATCAAAGGCCGAAACCGAACAGTTCCAATTAACTGGATACACACACTACTATAGTATCAGACCAAATGCAAGAAGAGGTGGAGTGTCAATTTTCATACACAATAGTTTAAAACATTGTTTAATTGAAGAGCACTAATTGACTGAGAATCATTTTCTCTGGGTATCAGCAAATTTTTCCTGGGTGCTATATACAAACCACCCCGTACAACGCTAATGACTTCATGGACAACTATTGATCGCAACTCCAAAGAAAGAAGAGATCCATCGTGTTTGGAGATTTTAATTTAAATCTACTTAGCTCAGAATCTTACATTAAAGAATACAGGCAAATAATCCGTGAAAACGGCTTTAAAATAATAATTAAAAAAGAAGAAGAATATTGCACGCTTGAAACTCCTACAACAAAAACACTTCTAGATCATGTGTGTTCTACTTTGCAAGAAAACAGATTTCACTTTGCTATTATAGATACTCCAATGTCTGATCATAAGCAAATTTATTTTGAGGTGCAAAATCAAGTACACAATCCCGTCAAAACGATAAAATACAAGGCAATCGAAAATAGTAAATTATTTAACACTTTTAAAGATACCACAAGTATGACTGTTGCAAATATCTACGAGGAAAAAACCCTACTAGACTGTATGCAAAATTAGACTGTATGAAATACTTTCATTATGCGTACAGCTAAGGAGTGGAATTCCCTGCCGGAGTCTGTGTTTCCAGATAGCTACAACCTCGGGGTCTTTAAGTCAAGAGTGAATAGGTTACTTCTAGGTAAGCGTATTACACCGTCGACCACATAATCGCTTACCATCAGGTGAGATAGTGGTCAAGCGCGAGACTATCTATAATAAAAAATTAAATAATATGCAAACAAGTCAAATTACTAAAACTAGACTTTTGTACTCGCCAAAAGATGATTGGATTAAACCAAAAGTGACACAAGCTAGCAACGTAATAAACTATGGACTAAATTTAAAAAAAACAACCTATCGAACCACTTAAAACTGAATTTATCACTTTAAGAAACCAAACAATTAAAATTATCTCTGACACAAAAAAACAATATTACTTAAAATCATTCCACAATTGTTCATAAAAACCATTGAAGATGTGGAAGCTCATAAATAGCATAGCTAACAATAAAATTAAGCAGACCGATGCTTTAACTAAGTTAAATATAGATGGTAAAGTAGTTACCGATGAACAGCAAATCTGTGAATGTTTAAACGAGTTCTTCTCGACTATAGGCACACAGCGAATCCAAAAAATCCAATAAATATATTAAAAGCAACAGAACTTTTACTCTAGCAAACACTACACATAATAATATCGAGGAGTTATCCATACTACAACCGACTAATGTCAAAGAGATTAACACTATTATAGACAACGTAAATACTAATACAAGTACGGGTATTGATGGTGTAAGAACTAAAACTATAAAGTGTATTGCACCTTAATTAGTTAAAGATTGAACAATATGCATAAACAAATGTATTGAAGAAGGTCCTTTTCCTGATACGCTAAAATAACTACTATTTTCAAAGCTGGCAAGAAAGATGATCCTAATAATTATCACCCAATATCAGTATTACCAGTGATCTCAAAAATATTTAAAAAAGTACTTTACAATCGGCTCGATACTTATTTGAACAAAATAGACTTTCTTAATAAGAAGCAATACGGTTTCCGGAAAAGATTTAACACACTTTCTGCTACCATTGATCTGGAAACAAACCTTAAAAGTAGAATAGAAAAAAAATCGCCTCATTAGGTGTTTTCATAGACTTGAAAAAAGCTTTCGATACCGTAAGTCATGAACTGCTATTGGAGAAATTAAATAACATAGGAATAAACGGAAAGGCTTACTCCATGTTCAAGTCATAACTAACAAACAAATTCCAAGTCGTAAAAATATATACTTCTCAAAGTCGTCCGGGGCCGATCACTTGCGAAGGTCCGCAAGGATCCATTCTGGGGCCTCTATTGTTCATTGAATACATAAATAACATCTACGAACTTGACCTTAAATGAGAAATCACCTTATATGTTGATGATACCTGTTTACTTTACTTTTGGCCTTCCGTTGACGTTGTTATTGAAAAAGCTCAAAAAGATCTTAACTTATTGAATTTCTGGTTCCAATGTAACTTACTAACTATAAACAAATCAAAAACGAACTACATTATTTTCAAAGCTAAAAATAATAAAGTTAAAATCCACAAATCACTTTTTATAGACGGCAAAATCATAAACAAAAATAATACAGAAAAGTACCTAGGACTCTTACTTGATGAACATTTAACATGGAAACCACACCTAAAATAAGCTGCGCTCTAAAATCGTGTCACTTTCAGGTTTATTACGACGTATTACCGGCTGTTTACCACGAAAAGTACGATATGTCAATTACAACTCTCTCGTCAAACCACACTTAAGATTATTTGATTGAAGTGTGGGGCTCGACCGCAAAAACTAACCTTCAAAATATTCAGACAACACAAAACAAAATAGTAAAAATTCTATTTAATTATGACTACTTAACACCGACTACTAATTTATATAAAGATACCAAACTACTAAACATTACTCAGAACTACAGATATAGCACATGCATATTAATATTTAAAATTATAAATAACACTATCCATACGCAAATAAACTTTTCTAAAAACTATACAATACATAAAAAAATCCTCAGAAATGCTCAAGACATCCGTGCCTTTTATCCAAACTAAGCACGTAAAAAAAACCTAGACACACAAAGGTGCACAAATATTTAATAAACTGACAAAACATATTAAATAGTGTAAATCACAACGATTATTTAAAAAATTACTTAAACTACACATTTTTTTTATCTATTATAGGCTTGCGCTTGACCACTATCTCACCTGATGGTAAGCGATGATGTGGTCGACGATGGAGCACGCTTGCCTAGAAGTAACCTATTCACTCTTGACTTAAAGACCCCCAGATTGTAGCTATCGGGAAACACAGACTCCGGCAGGGAATTCCACTCCTTAGCTGTACGCACAATAAAAGTATTCTCAAAACGTTTAGTGCGTATGGGTGGGATGTCCACCATATATCGATGGCGCATCTTCGTACGTCTGGTAGTCCGATGATGCAACGGGCTGGGTGGGATTAGATCATGCAATTCCTTCGCACACTCCCCGAAATGTAACCGATAAAAAACCGACAAGCTGGCAACTCGGCGACGATGTTCAAGGCTCTGGAGCTTTGACTTAACTAGTGCCTCATCGCCGATGAGCCTCTCAATAAAAACAATAACTCACAGAAAAAGTTCGATTACGCTCAGCGTCAACATAAACATGGCGCTTCTTGTCAACTGTTCACTAATTCTTTGTATTTACTTCTACCAACTAAATCGAGGGGATCCGAACGGAACAAATCAGCTTTTGTAATTTTGATTTTGTTTTGCGAGTGTTTTGTTTTTTAAACGGTTTAATTTAGCTTGCCCTGTTTTTTGTTTAGGTCAAATTTTGTCATTTTCTCTTCAGCTTTATAATATTCGTATAGATATACAATTGAATATTCTAAAAAAAAAAAAACCTATATACAAATACAAAAGGGAGACGGAACAAATTTTGTCATTGAAATTTTGGATACCTTATTTTGAAAAAAAATTAAGATTTACTAATGGATCTATCTAATTGTAAACATATGCTATGTTACTTTTGTTGTTCCGTAAGTACGCTCAACATAAATTGTTTAGATATGTAAGTTTCTCATGTGTGAATGCCATTGTAATTCTTTTGAGAAATTAAGATTCTTTACCGTAATATGTTTTACCTGCATTTGGGAAGTCCCTCTTCATTGAAACTACAGTTGCCTTGGAAACAATACCCATGACACACGTTCACTTCACATCTTTCCCCGGAAAAGCCAGCATTACAACTGTAAATAAAGTAAATGTGAACCAGGGTACCAAATTAAATTAAACAAATAGTCAAAAGAAGGAGTACAATAATGTTTTACCTGCATTTAGGAAGACCCACTTCAGTGATACTACAGTTACCCTGGAAACAATAGTTCTCACAGACTGATATCTCGCATCGCTCACCGGTGTACCCAGGTATGCATTTGCAAAGAGATTGTCCATTGACTTTAATACCATGAACACAATACGGACCTTCATATTCTTTAGCAATTTTGAATGAATCGTTGGTCTCATAATTACGAGTATTAAATACGTGATTGCATTCCGAAACTCCCTGAAATTGTTCTTTTATTTTATCGTTAGTGGCTATTCCGACAAAGCTTTCAGTGTGAACTCGAAAGAGCGTGTTGTAATTATAAGTTTGTAATGGCTTTGAATATTTAAGAACGCGCCTCGGAACACAGGATGAGCACCTGGTCACCGACAAGAGGGCTTGTTTTGAAACAATTAATGCATTTGGATAATCGAACAGCACTATATTACCAGGTGGATAAAATTGTCCAATGACTTTCCTATTTTTGCCATTAAAATCTGCACTGTAAATATTCAGGTCTAAACTAGTCTCAGACATTTTCCAGTACATTTTTTGTGCCTGTTGGTCAATAGCCAGGCTGTGCAGATCATGTTGGTATTCAGCTTTAATAACAACTTCTCTTTCTGTGCCATTAATTCGAGCTCTCTCGATGATAGACGTCGTGTTTTTGTTGATCCAGTAAATAAATCTGTAAATTAAAAACCACTATTTAGTGCTTATCACATAGTAGAATAGCTTTTGTGAAATTATAAATTATCAGACTATTATTGGGAACGTACTCTCTGCAGCCGTCTACAGCAATATCAGTGGGGATCCCGTCATCCAGCTTTATTAAAAGATTGCCGAAAACTTTATTCTTGGATGCAGGTTTAAAAGAAAACCAATTAATGCTTCTTTCCTTAGTATCTGTGAAGAACAGTAATTCTGTGACAGGGTCGAAGGCCAGGCCATGAATGTTCCTTCCGTTCCTCTCTACGTAGCATTTATATTCCAGGTAAGATATATTGTAACCACAGATGGCGTCGTTGTCGCTCTGTTTGTCAACGTACAGCAGCATATTGTGAACTTCATCATAGGCCAATGCCGTCAGATTTTGGGAGTTGAAACGTACGGTGTCTGTTTTGACTCCGTCATCAGTGTAAAATTCTATTCGATCTCCTGCTGTTACGGCGATGTCTGAAACAAAAGAATCAATATAGCAAGTAAAGACACAATCAAGCCTTAAAACGAAAACATATTTACAGAACCTAGATCCATCCAGGCAAGCGTGAGCCAAGATTCCCCCTAAGATACATACAAAGTTGTCATCAGTAGATAAAAAAAAAATTATGGGACTTACAATGTTTTTTTCAAAATTGTCTTAGACATCCTTGAAGATTTTTTTTCATGTACAGCTAAAACAGTTTGTAAATCCACCACCACCACAGAACAACAAAAATAAAAGCTTTTCGTATTCTCACCCCAAGAGTGCGCCAGCCCGACGAACAATGCTACCAACAAGACACACTGCGTTCTACACATTTTTTTCAGAAATCTACCGTAGTATCAACAAAAGAAAATGCGTCCACCACAGAATATGTAACCGTACTGGTTGCTCTTTAAATAGCAAATAAACAACAAAGATTTTTTCCCTCAAAGTGATAATACTGCTAGATAAGGGTTCGCAAAAATGTTATGTCAACATTCAGATAACTTTTGACCTTTCGGAAGATATTTAGCGCTGCGTCACCGTGCTGATGTCGCGGGCAGCATAGATAATAATATTAAGTATCAATAATATTTTGCTTTCGTATGTGTATCCGGTTGCAACACTAAATATAAATATACAAGGTCATAAGATATCCATCGTACAAGCTTATGCACCAACAGAAGCGGCAAGTGAATATGACATTGAAGAATTCTACACACAATCGAAAAAGCCTTGGACACAGCACACAAAACCACAATACTGATGGGAGACTTTAACGCCAAGGTTGGAACTCCCAAAGCTGACGAATATTTGGTTACTAAAAAGCATGGATAAGGCAAGAGAAATAAAAGAGGACAGAGACTGCTAGATTTTGCGCTCCAACATAAACTAATGATAATAAACACATGCTTTAAAAAAAACAAAGACGAAGATGGAGATGGCAATCCTCTAACGGACAATACAAAAACGAAATCGATTTTATCTTGTCAAACCAACCAGGAATATTCCAAAATATTGAGACGTTGAACTTGAACTACCATTCGGACCATAGAATAGTCAGATCAACAATAACACTAATCAAACGAAAAATATCTAGAGCCAAATTTACAAAAAAGTTAATTTAAAAAATCAAAATACCCGACTGCTTAAAAAGCGAACTAAAAAGACGTAAACAAGAAGAAAATCATACTGTGCAGTCGGAGGATACATATTCGCGAGCTGGCTGACCAAAACCAGATGTATCCTCCGACTGCACAGCATGATTTTCTTCTTGTTTACGTCTTTTTAGTTCGCTTTTTAAGCAGTCGGGTATTTTGATTTTTTAAATTAACTTTTTTATTTATAACTTTAAAATTTTTTTTTTTTTCGAATTAGTTACATTTAAATATATAAGTGTTATATATTTTTAAAATCACCTCTTGAAACCCTTTATTATGATACCCCACACGATGGGTTTGGAAGAAAAAATAAAATTGCCCCCCCACAATATGGCGCCCAAAAGCCGCCATTTTTCTATTTTCTAATTTTAATGTAGCCTATGACACTCGCAAGGTTAAGACGAATCGATTGACGTATGAATAATCAAAATCGGTCAACGCGTTTGGTCTCTGGAACGCCACATAGGAACAAACATACATACATACATACATACATACATACATAGACTGATAAACACATTACCCTCCTTCGGCAGTCGGGTAAATAGCCAAATCAGTCAACTTAAGTGCGAAGACGAAATAAGCAAATACAATGAAAGCCTACAGTTATCTGCAGCGCCAACTATCTGCGAAAGCTCCTCGGTACAATATTGCTACGACAGGATAGACAACCCTACCACTTTTAGTTTAAAATAAGCCCGTCCAATGAGAAAAGAAAATAAACAACACAAAATACTATCGGCAAGTACAATAAGGCTATTAAAGAGAAGAAAGGAATTACAAACAAATCACGATGTGAGAAAAATGAACTGACCGCACTATACAAAGTAGTCAATAAATATATAAAAGCAGACTACGCAAAATACAGACAAGGCACAATAAAAGAACATATACAAAGCACTGGAAGTACAAAGAAGGCCTATAAGAAACTCCACTTACCTAGGGATTCTGTAAGCTGGCTTGCTGCCAGCTCACACAATCCCTACACACAGTCGTACATGTTTGGATCATATAATATTGAAAACAAGACTCACTGCTCATTGTTACGTGGCGCAGACATCTATTACTGATCATGGATACCGTCATACTATTCATGGACACGAAATCTAAGCAATCAATTAAAAAACATACCGTCGTATCGATTCCGTGGGGATTGATAAAATCTCAGGAAGTTTCTTGAAGCAATTCACTCACGTCATTGTTCCTCCCCTAACTTTTATATGTAATCTATCATTTACCACGGGCGTATTCCCTTCTGCATTTAAAAAGTCTCGAATGGTCCCGGTTTTCAAGAGTGGGGATAGATGCTGTGTTAATAATTATAGACCTATTTCCAAACTTCCAACACTGTCTAAAATATTGGAGCGCCTAATGAACATTAGACTAGTTAACTTTCTGGAAACAAATCAGCTATTGTCTCCATCCCAATTTGGTTTCCGCGCTCATAAATCAACGTCAGATGCTGTTCATCAACTAACGGAATTTATAATATCTAAGCTTGACAATCAGAAAAAGAGACTATAAATATAGACCTGGCTCGAATAGGTGACTGGAGCACTGAGTTTGGGTTGAAGATCAATCCGACTAAGACTCAAGTGGCTGTTGTGGGTAGTTCCCGAACTGTCTCTAGGATTGACTGGGCGTCACTTCCCCAGGTTTCTTTCAACAATACCATTGTTCCTATAACTCACACTGTGAAGAACCTGGGGATTTATATTGACGGCACTCTTTCCTGGACCAAACAGCTGCAGGAGGTTAGTCGTAAACTATTTGCTTCTGCTGGTTCGTTGAGACGCCTTCGTAATTTTCTTCCCATGACCACTAAAATTGCGATAGCCCAATCTCTACTTCTCCCTATCCTGGACTATGCTGATGCCAGCTATCTTGATCTCACCCAAGACCAATTAGACAAGCTTGAGCGACTTCAAAATCTCTGTGTCAGGTTCATATTTGGCTTGCGCAAGTATGACCATGTTTCTGAATTTCGAACCAAGCTCAAATGGCTTCCTATTCGCCTTCGCCGGAATGCCCACATACTTTCTTTGCTATATAACGTGCTCTTTAATCCATCTAGTCCTTTTTATCTTAAAGAACGCTTTCAGTTCCTTTGTGACACACATTCTAGGTCCTTGAGATCATCGGAGAATCTGAAATTAAGTATACGTATGCATTCCACATCCTTCTTCGACAAATCTTTTACAGTTCAAGCAGCTCGTTTGTGGAATGAAGGAAGAAGAAGTGAAGCGAAGAAGAAAGTATTGAAGTGAGGCGTGCTCAATCCTTACCAACATTAAAAAAAATGGTAAAGGAGCATTTCCTTTCGCTATAATTAGTCTTCTCCTTGCTCTGTTATATTTTTGTTATATATTAGTATATTATGTATTATTGTATGTATGTATTTTATGTTATTATGTATATTTATTATTGTTTAAGATATATTGTACACTGACAACCCTAAATTTCTCTCCTCTCTTTCAGTCCATCCAAAGGTTGTCTGTAAGAAATTGCCCTGTGCGATAAGACCGCCCATTGTATACTTGTTTTTATGTTTTTTGTCCTGTGTATATATTTTTGTGGTGTACAATAAAGAATATAATAAATCAATAAATAAAAAAGATCCTAGCCATCTTTCTAGATTTAGCCAAAGCATTTGACACAGTGTCTGTCCCCATCTTGATCAATAAGCTGGAACACTTGGGAATAAGAGGTTTGCCACTGGATTTGTCTGAAAGTTACTTGAAGGGTAGAACACATGTTGTTGGAGTGGATGTTTGGACCAGTGATGAACTGCCGATTAAATATGGCGTCCCACAAGGCAGTATCCTTGGCCCGACCTTGTTTTTAGTTTACATCAACAACCTGTGTAACACAGACTTGACCAATGGGAAAGTAATTACTTTTGCCGATGATACTGCATTACTTTTTTATGGTTACACGTGCGAAGATGTTTATAAACAAGCTCAAACTGGGTTCAACCAAGTGTCTAAATGGCTTAATGACAACATCCTCACCTTAAATGTTGACAAGACAAAGTACACTATACACTCAGAAAACAAGACCTACCAAACCTTCCCATTATGTCGCACAGTTGCGACCAGCCATACAACAATTCATGTAATTGTCCGCGTTTGTCAAAAACTAGCACTATTAAATATTTGGGTGTTGTAATAGATAGCCAGCCTGACAGTAATGAAGAAGCACTCAGAACTGTCTTACGAACCCAAAACAAACTCAGGCAAGAGGAGATCCACTGATGTATGCACGACAAACGGATATAAATTGAGTCTGGCACATAACTTTTACGGTTTCCTGGATCCATATTTATATAATAAAATTAACAAGCACCTTTTAATTTATCCTCTTTCTGGAACAGAATGCAAAGAAAAAGTTCACCACCCAGCTCAACCATCATGAAGGGAACCGGATGATCCAACACACGCGCCACCATCAGAGAGACATTTGAGAGGGCATGACACACTCAACGGCCAGGGCACACACAAGTCAACGAATGACGCATAGGTACAGTAAATGGTAGATTTACAGTTGGGTACATAGTAGTCACACACGTGCTGTGAAGTTATACAATACTAAGGAAATTGAGTTTATACAATACAAATATATTCATACAGTCTTCAGCAGGTCCAACAATACCTCAAAACAATAATGTTCTGCATATCACTTGTTATTGCGCCCTAGTGGATGTGGATTGTGGAGCAGGACTAGCATTGAGCCAAGCATTTTTATCAGTGATGTAATCCCCCAACTTAAAATATGCCAGCCTACATAGTGTGCGTTTTATACAAGTTTTAAACTTCGTCTCATTCAGTTCAAGAATGTGGGGAGGAATTTTATTGTAACATTTTGTACAGTACCCCATGAAAGATGAGGCTACTTTAGCCAGTCTGAAACCTGGTTGAACTAATTGGTCCCTATTTCTAGTAACGTAATTATGTCTGCCACCGTCTTTACTAAAAAGATGTAAATTCTTTCTCACGTACATGATATTTTCATAAATATGAAAACATCACAATGAACCGTCATGATGTTAATGTCCTTAAACAGTTCCCTTTGAGAATCGCGCCGGCGAAGATTATATATTGCTCTGATGGCTCGTTTTTGCAGAATAAAAATTGACTCAATGTCTGCAGCCCTTCCCCATAGTAGGATACCGTAAGACATTATACTATGCAAATAACTAAAATAGACTAGTCTCGCGGTATCCACATCGGTTAACCGACGAATCTTTCCAAAAGCGTACGCTGCCGAACTCAGCCGCCCTGCAAGGGATACCAAATGAGGACCCCGAGGACGCGATTTGAAATTTGACTTTGACATTGCAACCCTGAGTCCAGCGTGATCCCCAGGAAAACCGTTTTATCGACGAATTCTAGCTTCTCCTTGTTTAATATAATGTCACAATCAGTACTTTTGACATTCGGCAAGGAAAATTTTACGCACTTGGTTTTTTTACCATTTAAAACTAATTTATTGGCAGTGAACCAATCCTGAACCTGCCGTAGCGCGTTATTTACGTCGTCAACCCGACAAGTACGTCTATTTATTTAAAAAATTAAAGATGTGTCATCAGCAATTAAAATCAGTTAAAGCTATTTCGGCATTTTCTTGACCTAATAGTGTAATTATTAATTCATTTCTAATGGCTTTAATACTATTATAGATGTCTTCATAAGTACAGGTATCAAAGTGATTAACTTTAGTAAAAAAGGAAATAATATGTTTTATTATCAAAATCATATTTCAAGAAGGAATGTAGTGACCTTTCTAATGATGCAAATTCATCTTGGTTAGGAAAATTTCATATTACTTCTTGTATATAGGGGACAGATTCTTCCATGTCAATGGATGTAGGAATAATAATTATTTACTTATCAGTTTTGGATAAGCTTTGGTTGTGTTCTATGATAGTTACATTTGGGTTGAAATCTTTAGAAGCGATTTTAAGGCAATCTGAGTTGTTGGGGTTTTCTCGTCGTTGCCGAGTAACCCGGTAGTTGTAGAAGTTAGTTTTAACACCAAACCACTGTTATGTTCCAAATATTTACTACGGACACAGTTTTAGGTTGCTGCTAGTAACCTGAGTCGCACTTAATGTTGAGTTACGTCAACGCGCAAATTAGCGTGTGCCGGAGTTTTAGTTACGACTGATTTACTTAATATTGTGCAGTACTTTAATAGGCTTACTTTTGCTGTATGAGCATTATTGGCTAGTACATGAGTAATTACCATCTAAGGTACCGAAGCTACTAGGACTTGGGACATCTGGAGGTGTTGGCAGGTCTGAAGTATCAGCGGAAGATAAAGGTAAGTTATAATCACAACTTCAATCAACAATCGTGCTCCTATGCATATAACTTCCCTCTCTACTCAACCCTTTGAGCGTGTAGCCTTCGATATAGTAGGACCATTACCCGAAGCTGGTAATGACAAATATAAATATATCGTTACACTTCAGGATGACCTTACTAAGTTTTCAGCTGCCTATCCAATTACCTACACAACGGCAGAAGAAACCTGTGAATGTTTAGTTCATTTCATCACATTGTTCGGTATACCCAAAACTATACTCACCGACCAAGGTACCAACTTCACAGTTGAACTCTTTAAACAAACCTGTAATCTCCTGAAGATAAAACAACTCTGGTCTACTCCTTATCACCCTCAAACTCAGGGTTCTCTAGAAAGAAGCCACTACACACTAAAAGAATACTTGAAATCTTATAAATAATGAACCAAATAATTGGCCTCGTTTCGTTTACACAGCTATGTTGGCCTATAACACGGCACCCCCCCTCCTCCCCTATGAACTCCTATTCTGTAATATACCCTATATACCAGACTCTATATATGAAGAAACGTCTAATGCTACTTACCCAAAATAGATTAAAATATTCGCGTATGAAAGCAATAGAACATATACAAATATCTAAAACAAATTCTAAAAACGCGTACACGTCCGATGCAATATAAAGTTGGCGATTATGCATATTTAAAAAACCATGTGCGCCTCAGAAAGGCTCTTTCCCCAATATGGAAAGGTCCTTACCAAATTGTAAAAATACACGGCAATAGTACCGCATCATTATTGATAAACCGGCGTTAAGTCAAACACCACTTTGACGAAATGAAACCAGTTACATTAATAACAAACAGTTAATCTACATTACTTCTTATTCCAGACTCGTTTACATTTATCCCATCTTGGCGTCAACTGATCAAGAATATATACAACCAGCATCAAACGACGCAGATATATATTTCGACCCAATTGGCTCCTTAAAAATAACTGACGATACTTTAGACATTATCATACCGATAGACATTTCCTTCATTCAGCCATATCTTGAAAATATTAAAGACATTTTAGGAACTTCCAAATATCTTTGTAAACAAGGTAACGCTTTTTATGAAGATGAATGTCATTACATATTTCAACCGCTATCATCTCGTTATTCCGACATTAGAGATTTTAACTCCTTATCTCACTTTATGTCAAAGAAATATAAAAGGTCAGCCTGGTTTGGTGGAATTGGTACACTAATTAAACATCTATTCGGAAATATGGACGAAGATGATGCTATTAAATATAGCAATGCTATTCAAGCTTTAGAAAACGATCAAACCAAACTGGCATCTCTAATGAAAGAAAATATTGATTACAACATCAACATATTCCTCAGTTAAAGAAATTATTGATAAAATTTATGCAAATGAAGCAAATTTAAGTGCATAACTTAAATTGAAGCATTAAATCAAGATGTTAAAAACTTAACATTAGTTTCTGATAAGTTATTATTAAGATCTAGAATATCTTAATTATTAAATATCCTAGAAAGTAGTTTGTAATATTATCATTTAAGTTAGAAGAAAGTTGAGTTTTTCATTTTAGTTGTTTGTAGTCTTAGTTAATTAAGTATTTTATACATTGTATATACTTGTATCTTTGTAAATAAATTATTTCCGATTAAATGTTAAATTAAGTTAGAAGATATTATTAGTGCTATAATGTTTAGTAAGTCTAATATTTTATACCCATCTATTATTACTCCAGAACAATTGTTTTCTGACCTTGTAAACAACTATAGCTCTAAACAATTACCGACCCCTCTACTTTTAGAAAATATCCACATTTTAGAAAACATATCCGATGTATTCAGTTATTATGCAAACAACAAAATTATTTTTGTATTACAAATAAAAAAATAAATAAATAAAAATAAAAAAGCCTTTATTATTTCCTATCCTTAGACTTTACAGAATATGTGTATACATATATTTAGTATATTACATCCTTTACTTTTGTTTTTGCACTTAACACTTTTACATTTTTAATTTTTTTGGATAGGAACCCCTATCGGGTATAGGCCTCCTCCAGTGCATATTTTCTTGAGTTGTTTTTTCTTTATTGTTTTTTCATGTTGTTTTTTTTTTTTTTTGTTTTTTCTTTATTGTTTTTTTAAGTTTTAATTTATTTTAAAAATAAGTTTAAAATTATTAATACGTGTTAATTTTTTTTTCTTTAAGTGGTTGTTTTTTCTTGATTTGTTTTTCTTCTTGAGTTTTTAATTTTAATTTCTTTAGTTGTAATTCTCTCTCAGTCTTCTGAGTATATACAACTACCTAGGAGTTTCTTTTTTGTCTTCTGAGTATATTATAACAGTTTCTGTGCCTTGGAGGGTGGAGGTCGTAATCTTCCACGGTGACCAGCCGGGTTGGAAGATGATTCTTGTTGTTGTTTGCTTGCGTTTATACCAGTGCGAGAGGGGGGCCATGATTGTTAGAAGTTATTATTTCTGGTTTTAATGTCCGGCTCCGTTGTGTTGCTGGCCTTTTTGTTAACTAAAAAATTTAACATGCTTGGCTTTAGGACCCTTTCAGAGACACTGTTCGATCTACGCGCAGGAGAGCGAGTTTTCAGCATTTTATTCTTTTTATTGACATGTGTGCTAGCCTTGCTTTGTATTTGGGAGTCGTTTGTCGGTGAAGTGTCGAGTTGCCTTTTCTGATTGGGTTTTATTACGACCAGTTTATCATATTTTATTTTTATAAATTCTCCTACTGTTTCTCCAGTTTCGCCAGCTCCTGTAGTTCTCTCCTTTTCTCAAGAACTTGTTTTGGGTAATCTTCCTTGATCTAGTATTTTGTATCTTTAAGTGCTTCTTTTTGTTTCATTATTTTGCCTAGTGTAGAAAAGCTCACCACTTATGGGCGTGGCCTATCAGACTTCTTCCCTATTCTTTTAAGTTCTTGTATGTCGTTGTAGGTTAGTTTCATAGAAAGGTAACGTTCCACCCATTTAATAGTGTTTTTCTCTAGACTATCGTATGATGATTCAGATTCCTCAATGCCGAAAAATACCAAATTTCTTTTCCTTTCCTGTTTTTCGAGAAAGTAGATCCTTTTTTCCTGGTTTTCCACTATTTCTTTTAGTTTTTCATGTTTCCCTTCCCACGCTAGGAATTTTTCTTCAAAAATATTGTTAATGTTTTGAGTGGCTTATTCAGTAACATTCTTGCCAGTTTCCCGTATTTCCCGTCTTTGATCGTCCAGCTCCATGTTTATTGCTTTAAGCGTGTTTAGAATTTCTTCCATGATTTTGTTGTTAAAGTTGTTTGTTTTGATACAAGTTACGCCCTCTAGTAGCTGTTGTTGTGATATGGATTATGGATCACTGATCGAGCGCTCGAATCGGTGGCGGTCGGTTAAGTAAATAGCAGTTTGCAAGTCAACAATGTTTTTAGGTTATAATAAACATTATAACCTAAAAACATTGTTGACTGTTTGTTCACAATTTTTATATGATTGCCAGTTTGTTTGCACTATGCACCTTGTTTGATACACTAAGTATTGAGGTGTTTTCTGATTGTCTTTTCGTATCACTAACTCACATTGCACTTTATCTCTTTGCACATACAGTTTTTATTATTCGGAAGTCACTTTCAGAGTATTTGTAAATTATTTTCTACGGAGCCTATGTATACCATGCCAAAGTCAAAGTAAAGTATTACAAATACCGTTAATAAATACTGAAGAATTTGACTTGTAGCATACTATACCTTATCCTGTTGCTCTTAAACCTGTTAACAATACATTATATACCACTATTCTTTCATCTACCAAATATCTTGGAATAACTAGAGATAAGTCAACCTATTATAAAACAAACAGTCTTAGCCACTGCAAGGTCATTAACACACAATACTATGTATGTGAAATGCCTAATGTATATTCCACATCAGCCGCACCTATATGTGAAACTGAGGTTATTTCTAAAGCATTGAGTTCTGTCCCACATCTATGTAATACTAAATTTTTAAATGGTATTTTTGAAGCTTTCCACAAATTACATAATAACCAATGGATTTACCTTATAAGACAAAATTCTAAACTCACCATAGAATGTCTTAAACAAGATCTATTTGAAACTTCTATTTTCGGAACTGGTATACTAACCCTACCAGACAATTGTGTTGCTTATTGCAAAAATAATAAACATGTTAAACATAACATCGAGATTAAAATAAAACCAATAGTATTGCATTTTGAACTAATTAACGACACTTGTTGTAATTCTGATATTTACTTAAAATATATAAATAAAACTCCTTTTGTAGAATTAAAAAACATAGATAATTTAGAGACACTCTTATCAGATTATAACAAAGTAACAGATCACATTAAAACAAACCTCAATGATATTATAACAAAACCACATATAGTACTTTATGGCGATTATTATTCTTACGCCACTATAGTAATAATTTTAATCATTTCATTATTAGTTATGTATATTATATATAAACATTGTAAATTAGTTAAGGCATCTAAAAATTTTCCCAATCCTGAAGTATCTATAGAAATGACATCTCCAGATCCTGACTCTGACAAAATCCCTGCTCCAAGACTCCGCATGACCTAACCCCAGAAAATTTAACTTTTCCGTTAACTTACCCATAACCCGTAAGTTTCCTCCTAATCGGGGGGCTGTTATATCTATCCAATGTACTCTAACATACTTACCCAGCACCTAACCAGCACCGTCAGCTCCCCATCATCATTTCCTCATGCTTCCCGTCTCCAGACCTCGTTCCCTCAGTCAGTCGTCTCCATCCGTCAGACCATACACATGTATCTGTGCCGCGCAACCTCGATTATTGTAAATTACTAGTTTAAATAAATCCCTTAATTCCAGCGGTAATAATTTCCTTTTTTTTAAAGTGGTTTGAAATACCCATTCTAACAGTACCATGGTGGACTCCTGAACTAGTCAAAATACGTCAGGAAACACGACAGGCCTTTAATGATGCGAAAGCCAGGAAGGATTTTTCTGGCTACCTTAGCATGCTAACGAGGTATAACACGGCGGTACGCAAGGCCAAAAGAACTAATTGGCGACAGTATTGCACCTCAATCAAAACTCTGCCAAGTGGAAAATATAACGACAAAGGCCTTACGAGTGTTCGGCATGTGTCGTTCCACCTACGGTAAAATTTGGGGGTTAAAGCCTAAAGTGATACGATGGCTGTACCGGATAATGATAATACCTATTATCACATAAGGCAGCATAGTGTGGTGGCCCAGAACAAAGCTTGCTTCGTGCAAAGCGCCACTCACCAGGTTACAAAGAACAGTGTGTCTCGGCATCACGGGTGCCTTCAGGACAACACCTACGGCAGCGATTGAGAGATACCTCAATATCCCTCCTCTGCATATGATGGTTGAATTCGAGGCAAGGAAGACATTACATCGTCTTGCTGTTGCTGGACTATGAGATGCCTCGAAGCCAAAGCATACAAAGTTCGATGAGAATGAAGGCCTGGATCGGGTAACAAGCATGTTATCCGATAAAACGCAAACTATATTTGTGTTTGAAAGGTCTTTTAAGGTCCAAATCCTTACAATAGAGGACTGGAAGAAGGGACTCGATCCACCAGAACAAGATAGTCTGGTGTGGTACACTGATGGATCCAAAATGGAATCAGGTACATGAGCGGGGATATAAGCAAAAGGTTACAAATGTAGCAAAAGCTTAGGGAAGGTGGCAACTGTATTCCAAGCAGAAACATTTGCCATAATAAGTGTGCTCAAGAGAATATAGATAGAGGAACCAGCAGAGGTAAATCCATATATATTCTTAGTAACAGTCAGGCTGCAATCAAAGCCAATGGCATCCTACAAAGTGGACTCCGGGCTTATTCTGGATGCTATCCAAACCCTAAACAGGCTTGGGAGGCACAACAGGGTAAGACTGATGTGGGTACCTGGGCACAAAGGTAACCATGGTAACGAAGTGGCTGATGAACTGGCAAGAGAGGGCTCAGCAAATGATTTTGTGGGTTAGCTTGTGGGTTAGGTTATGATAATATTCGCACTGACATCATAAAACTGTCAGTCAATACAATTCTAGAACCACTTCTACATGTTGTTAACCTCTCTGTAGAACAAGGAATATTTCCCGATTTATTAAAGAAATCCGTGGTGAAACCAATATTAAAAAAGGGGATAGCACTCAAATGGACAATTACAGACCCGTGACTTTGATACCTGTATTTTATAAAAATTTTGAAAAAGCTTTTCATAACAAAATAACAAACTTCACTGAAAAGCACAAGATTATTAAGGACGAACAAAATGGGTTTCGTAAAAATAGATGTACGTCTTTGGCAGCCTTTCAATTAATAAAAGAAATAACAGACTGTATTGACAAGAAAATACCGGTTACAGTTTTATTCATGGACATGAGTAAAGCGTTTGATCACGTTTCTCATGAACGATTATTGGAAATGATTTCCAGATATGGAATCAGAGGAACGGCATATAACTGGATGGAATCATATTTGTCCGACAGAATACAATCAGTGAAAGTAACGCATTATAATGACCAAACTAAAACGTTAGAATCATCCCAATCTTCGTTTATGTTTAATAGATATGGCGTGCCACAGGGCAGTATTTTGGGACCGCCAATGTTTTTGCTCCACATAAACGATTTCCCAGAAATTATGAACCATAAATGTGCACTGTTTGCCGACGATACTACAATCATAATCAAAGGACATGATAAAAGTTCGTACGAACAAGAAATTAATATTGCTCTTCAAAGAACTATAGAGTGGCTAGAGACTAATAATTTAAAAGTTAATATTAATAAAACAAAATTTATGCAATTCCACACTTATCGATCAAAACCGCTGGACCTAAATATATCCTATAAAGGGGTTGCCCTAGCAGAAACTGACTGTTAAGTTTCTTGGAATAAATTTAGATAAATTTTGTTCATGGAAAAATCATATAAATGACATTTGTGCTAAAATAAATAAATTCATATACCCTTTGAAGCGCATTAGCTGCGAGGTATCTAGAAGTGCCGCAATAACGGCTTTCCATGGCTATATAACCTCCACTCTAAGGTATGGTATTATCCTGTGGGGTCGTTGTGTGGAGATTGATCAAGCATTCGTAATGCAGAAAAAGTGTCTAAGAGCTATATTTGGGTTGAAGCAAATAGAGTCACGTCGTCCATTCTTTAGGAAATATAAAATACTAACTCTTCCATGTATTTATATATTAGAATCCTGTATATTTGTTTTCAAACATAAGAGACTTTTTCAGCAGGCGACGAACTACTATGCCCCTCGATCTATGTATACTAATAAGTTATTTCAACCGAGGACGAATCTCACATTAACAGGTAACAACAGCTACATTATGTGCATAAAATTGTATAACAAAATACCAAATTCCATAAAAACGCTACCATTTTCTAGATTTAAAAATAATTTGACGAGGTTTCTAATTGAAAAATGCTTTTATAGTGTACATGAGTTTTTCGATTATAAATTGTAAGTTTTTTATTCTTTTTATTTTTTGTAAATTGCAAGGTAATTTTAAACTACGATTGTTATTATTTTGTTATTGGTTTTTATTATTGTGTGGCGAATATCGCCCATTATTGACATGATTATTATTGACACATATGATTGTTATCTTTATTATTATTATTTTTTAAATTATGATTATTATTTTCTGTTTGGTTATTATTATTGTGTGGTGAATCTTTCCTATTATTGACATTACTATTGTTTTTGTCATTGGTTTTTATTATTGTGTGGCGAATTACGCCCATTATTGACATGATTATTATTGACACATATGATTGTTATCTTTAATTATTGTGTGGTGAATCTCTCCTATTATTGACATTATTATTATTGATACTTATGATTATTATCTTTATTATTTTTTCATATTATCTTGACATTTATTTAATTCAATAATACAATTTTAAGGGGCTTATCTGTTTGGTGACTGCATGATTTTTATTAATAACAATTTTAACTATTTGTAACTTTATTTTATATTTGCACGCCGAAATTAAAGGCAGGATAAGAGAACAATTTTGTACATTTTACCAACCTTCTGTACCTTATTTATGCAAATAAATGAATTTTGATTTTGATTTGGATCCAGAACCATGTGTAGGCATTTTGACGTGTCTCGTAAAAGCCGCATTTAGGGAGTTTGCAGATCAGAGACAACGAACTTATTGGCTGTCTAATACCGGTCTGCAACACTCCAAGAAATTCCTAGGCTCTACGTTCAAAGCCCGGCAAGGGGCAAATCCGCTACCTGCTTGGGGCCTTTACTGGGCACTTTGGAACCAACGCATGCTCATGAAGATGGGTTTAACCGCGACTCCCGTGTGCAGGTTGCGTGGGGAACATACGGAACGCATGGAGCACCTTCTGTGCACATGCGATGCACTGGCTGGTAAGCGAATGGGTCTCCTAGGGGTTGGATATCCAAAACCAGAAGACTATAGGCTCATATCTCCTAGTCTCGTTGTAAAACTCATGAAAACAGTTTTCAACGAGATTGGGGAGGAGTAAAATATCTAGGGGACCACAATAGATCCCAATGGGTCGAAGTGTCCGAGTTATTTCTCGGCCCCTCCATAAGATAAGATAAGATTTTATCAACCTCCATAAGATAAGATTTTACAAACTGTAGAAATTTCATACAAACTTTCAAACCCCTTACGGGTGGAAATTCCAAAAAAAAATAAACACATGAATTCTTTTTATCAATTAAGGCGTAAATGTAAAAAACTGCGTAAATTTCATACAAACTTTTAACCCTCTTTTTGGTGTCAGCGCCAAAATCCAAATTCGCGACTTTTCATATTATTTATTTTACGAATTCTTTAAAATACGCAACATTTTTTTTCCTAATTATTATTTGTGCAGTTATATAATAGATACTAGAAAAACATTAACATCCGAAGCAGTCAAGTTATGACCAATCCCAACTGACGGCGTCCGTTCACGAACATGACGCATGAATTGGCACCACCCAGCTCAACCATCATGAAGGGAACCGGATGATCCAACACACGCGCCACCATCAGAGAGACATTTGAGAGAGCATGACACACTCAACGGCCAGGGCACACACAAGTCAACGAACGACGCATAGGTACAGTAAATAGTAGATTTACAGTTGGGTACATAGTACTCACACACGTGCTGTGCAGTTATACAATACTAAGGAAATTGAGTTTATACAATACAAATATATTCATACAGTCTTCAGCAGGTCCAACAATACCTCAAAACAATAATGATCTGCATATCACTTGTTATTGCGCCCTAGTGGATGTGGATTGTGGAGCAGTACTAGCATTGAACCAAGCATTTTTATCAGTGATGTAATCCCCCAACTTATAATATGCCAGCCTACATAGTGTGCGTTTTATACAGGTTTTAAAATTCGTCTCATTCAGTTCAAGAATGTGGGGAGGAATTTTATTGTAACATTTTGTACAGTACCCCATGAAAGATGAGGCTACTTTAGCCAGTCTGAAACCTGGTTGAACTAATTGGTTTATTATCATTAGTTTATGTTGGAGCGCAAAATCAAGCAGTCTCTGTCCACTTTTATTTCTCTCGCCGTATCCGTGCTTTTTAGTAACCAAATATTCATCAGCTTTGGGAGTTCCAACCTTGGTGTTAACGTCTCCCATCAGTTTTGTGGTTTTGTGTGCTGTGTCCAAGGCTTTCTCGATTGTAGTGTAGAATTCTTTAATGTCATATTCGCTTGCTGCGTCTGTTGGTGCATAAGCTTGTATGATGGATATCTTATGACCTTGTATATTTATATTTAGTGTTGCAACCGGATACACATACGAATGCAAAATAATGATACTTAATATTATTATCTATTCTGCCCGCGACATCAGCGCGGTGACGCAAAATATCTTCCGAAGGGTCAAAAGTTATCTGAACGTTGACATAAAATTTTTGCGAACAGTTATCTAGTAGTATTATCACTTTGAGGAACTAAAAAATAGTTTATTACTTGCTATTTAAAGAGCAACCAGTATTGTTACATATTCTGTGGTGGACGCATCTTCTTTTGTTGATACTACTATAGATTTCTGAAAAAAATGTGTAGAACGCAGAGTGTCTTGTTGGTAGCACTGTTCGTCGGGCTGGCGCACTCTTGGGGTGAGAATACGAAAAGCTTTTATTTTTGTTGTTCTGTGGTGGTGGTGGTGGATTTACAAACTGTTTTTCCCATGTAAATGAAAAAAAATCTTCAAGGATGTCAAAGACAATTCTCAAGAAAAACATTTTTTGATCTACTGATGACAACTTTGTATGTATCTTAGGGGGACTCTTGGCTCACGGCTTGGCTTGAAAGGTCAATCGAGGTTCTGTAAATATGTTTTCGTTTTAAGGCGTGCTTGTGTCTTTACTTGCTATAATGATTCTTTTGTTTCAGACATCGCCGTAACAGCAGGCGATCGAATAGAATTTTACACTGATGACGGAGTCAAAACAGACACCGTACGTTTCAACTCCCAAAATCTGACGGCATTGGCCTATGATGAAGTTCACAATATGCTGCTGTACGTCGACAAACAGAGCGACAACGACGCTATATGTGGTTACAGCATATCTTCCGTGGAATATAAATGCTACATAGAGAGGAACGGAAGGAACATCCAGGGTCTGGCCTTCGACCCTGTCACAGAATTACTGTTCTTCACAGATACTAAGGAAAGAAGCATTAATTGGTTTTCATTTAAAAAAGAAAGCAATAACAATATTTACGGCAATCTTTTAATAAAGCTGGATGACGGGATTCCCACTGACATTGCTGTAGACAGCTGCAGAGGGTTCGTTACCTATTATAGTCTGATAATAATAATACCAGAAAATCTATTCTGTTTGTGATAAGTACTAACTAGTGTTTTTCAATTTACAGGTTTATTTACTGGGTCAACAGAAACCTTACGACATCCACAATTGAAAGAGCTCGATTTAATGGCTCAGAAAGGGAAGTTGTTATTAATGCTCTATACAAATTTGACCTACACAGTCTGGCTATTGACCAACAAACAAATAAAATATACTGGTTTATGCCTAAATCTCATTCAAAAATCTATATTTACAGTGCAAATTTGAATGGTAAAAATAAGAGATTATTTAACACGTTTCATTCTGAGCCTGGTGACATGTTGTTGTTTAATAACCCAAATACATTGACCGTTACAAAAGGAAACCTCGTCGCGATGTTGGGCTGGTGCTCACCTTGTAATAGATTCGTTTGGTCAAAAGGTATCTCTGGAACAACAGCTGATCCTTACATAATTGGGAAGACTTTAATGCAAGTTCATACCAAAACAGTTGTCGGAATAGCCGCTAACTACAAAATGAAAGATCAATTCCAGGGATTTTCGGATTGCAAACACTTACTCAGTAACTACAAGACTGACGACTCATTTAAAATTGCTAGAGAATATGAAGGTCCGTTCTGTGTTCATGGCATTAAAGTCAGTGGACAATCTCTTTGCAAATGCATACCTGGGTACACCGGTGAGCGATGTGACGTATCTGTCTGTGAGAACACCTATTGTTTCCAAGGCAACTGTAGTATCACTGAAGAGGGGCTTCCTAAATGCAGGTAAAACATATTGTAATCCTTCTTTTGGCTATTTTGTTTAATTCAATTTGGTACCCTGTTTCACATTTATTTTATTTATAGTTGTATTGCTGGCTTTACCGGGGAAAGATGTGAAGTGAACGTGTGTCATGGGTATTGTTTCCAAGGAAACTGTAGTTTCAATGAAGAGGAAATTCCCGAATGCAGGTAAAACATATTCAACTTGATCTATTGGTACCTTGTCTGTTTCCGTCGGTGCTCCGTAGACCAATTGGAATTTGACCAATTGGTCTATAGGGAAAATTGCATGTTTCCATCGTCCAATTATCAACTGGGCTATGGAGCACACTGGACGTAAACCAAAACTATGTTCTATTATCACATTATAACCCTGAGTTCACACCAGTTTCTTATACTTTGAGTTCAAAGAAGCCTTTGTTATATTTTTTGGTCCACATAAAACTGAATTCAAAAATATGTTTCAGTGATTAAACATTATCATTATTTCAGATGTGTTGCCGGTTATTCCGGCGAACGATGTGAAGTGAACCTGTGTCTGGGTTATTGCTTGAACAACGGCACCTGCTTCTTGACTGAAGAGGATGAGCCGGGTTGTGAATGCGTAGGAGAGTACGAAGGTGAAAGATGCGACTTTCCAGCCGGTCTAAACAACGGTGTCGGTTCCCTAAATGAGGATAGTCAGCCTGCCAATCAATGTGTTGGTAGTCGCGAGGGTCCCAGACGTGATACTGATGTAAATACTACCTCTTCATATTTCTTAGTAGAAAAAAATTTAACCTTAGCAGAATTATTAGAAAATTGGAGCAAACGTGCGCAACATTTGCCGTAGCTTATATAGTCTGAAATTTTAAATATTGAGATTGAGGAGGGCTTTATGAAATAGGTATTATAATGATAGAAGTACTTTATTTAGTTGTATATATATACGATACGAAAAAGTAAATTCTATCTCGAAAATGGAGAATATATAAGTTGCTATCGTTATTTTCCAAGTTGCGTTAGGCAGCGACTTCTTCAATCGCGTGTTGCTCAACTAAATGAGCGATAACTAAATGAGATTGACGCTTGGGCTTTGCCACCAGCATTTGCGCCATTGTAACGATAACAGATTATACTGTCATTATTTAAATAATTATCGGAATAATAAATAATAAAAATAAAATAGCCTTTTATTTTTTACAAACAAAAAACCTAATAACAGTGAAAGCCCGAAATACGATACAACCACGGCTTTACCGGTAAAACCTATGCTTTACCATGCCTTTCTGGTATAAGTCTGAAAATATCGCCCTCGCGGCTTCGCTCCCGTCTACTGGCTATTTACCTATAATATATATATATATATATATATATATATAATATTATAGATAGGTACTAGGTACTCCCAGCGGAGCTCCACATCGCTGTCAATGTGGTGAAGCAGTCGACCGCCTCAGACACCATGGCCTATCCTGCAGTAGGAGCGCTGGTCGGATAGCACGGCACGCCAGCATTAATGACATCATACGTCGAGCTCTTGTCACAGCCGGGGTGCCAGCTGTTTTAGAACCCAATGGCTTGGCACGCGACGATGGGAAGAGACCGGATGGGATGACCATAATGCCTTGGATGTTGGGTAGGCCTTTGGTGTGGGATGCAACATGTGTCGATACCCTTGCGCCATCCCATCTTCTTAGCACGGCGGGTTGTGCTGGGGCAGCTGCTGCTGGTGCAGAAAACCTCAAACAGCGCAAATATAACAACCTTATTGGCAGTTATAAGTTTGAGCCGATTGAGGTTGAGATATTAGGTCCATGGGGTCCGAGTGCTCATCGAGTGTTTCGAGACATAAGTAAACGGTTAGTCGACTGTTCGCGTGACCAGAGGGCTGGCCTTTTCTTCAGCCAGAGAATCAGCATTGCCATTCAACGTGGCAATACTGCCAGCGTTCTGGGCACGTTTCCCATTGATATCGATGTGGAAGAATTTTTTGATGCGCTATGAGCCCTTTTCCCTCTCCCCTTTGTATGTAAGTTTGTTTTGTTATTAGTCATAAGATTAGAAATAGTCAGTTGTACATATTAAAGGTAGGTAGATAGCCAGTTGACGGGAGCAAAGGTCAAAGTCCATTTATCGAGGTAGGTTATCGGCTATATAACTTCACGCTACGACCAATAGGAGCGGAACATAAATGAAAAATGTTGCAAAATCGGGAAAAAAAAATCTTTTTTGAGAGCTTCCGTTGCGTGCGCTGCATAATTGGTTAAAGTTACGCAACATTCGTGTATGTAGGATAGGTAGGTAGCCAGTTGACGGGAGCGAAGCCGCGTGGAACAGCTAGTTTCTAATAAGATTCCAACTAGTAAATAAGATTACTAAACAGATTGTAAGCAAATGACGAACACGACAACTATTTCTCTATACTAGATTCCAATTAGAGTGTTGTGATTGTGTTGTTTTATATCTAAATAGCATTTACAATCTTAAGGACTTCTAATTGTAACGTTAAAAATTTATATAGATAGTTTTTTTAAAGAATTGATAAGCGTTTTATCATACATGTTGGATAATTACGCGAGGAACTTGAAAATATGATTTTTTGTTTGTTGAAATATTCTGATGAGGTTGGTGTCAAATGAAAGGTCTTGGCCTAGAACCATTTTATCCGTCACGTTTACGAGATAACCACAAATCATTATAATGAAAATGTTAACAAACCGGATTTTTTCATGTTTTTGTCCTTAATAGCAAAATATGTAAATACTAGCTGTTGCCCGCGGCTTCGCACGCGTAGACTACATGCTTCTCCTTATCATATTTTAACATTATGTAGAGAAAAAGTAAAAAATTATGTAATGCGAAAGTGTTTCTTAGGACAGACTTATACTTACCTACTTTATCATCAATACGCTCTATCCCTTCAATATCCCTTCACTATTTCTGTGTTTATCCATGACTAATAATAAGTAATCATACGCATAAGTAAGTAATTAAATTAAAGTATTTCCTTATAAACAACATTTTAAACCATTTTGCATGTCCACCCCTTTTTTTTTTTTTTTTTTTTTTTTTAATACATGGCGTCTCGCAACTCAGTCAAAGTGACTGGTTAGCTGCTTAACCGGGCTTTCCTACGGAGACTAAACTATATAGCCTCCAGCTAGGCAAAAATTTACTAAACCTAAGCGACAACGCTGAGGGCTACCCCAGTTGGGGTCGAACCTCGGCTCAGGGCGTCGCTGGGGGGACAACTAAGGCTGGATCTAATAAAGTGATTCTACCATCCGTTCGGAATAAGCCTACGTGGAGAAGAACGGACAAGAAACTCCAATTAACTAATTAGAATTAACTATGGCACAGCTATCGCGGGCTGGCTACATAAATAATGACTGGGACTTCGCGGCGGGGCCTCGGCGGCGAGGGCAGACCAATCGGTATGTATGCTACGTTTGTACTATTTACGAACCCATTGACCGTCCTTGTAGACAAGGCTATCAAGTTCCCTAGTAATGCACTCGTGCCTCGAGAAGAGGGCACTGCATGAAGCGGGGGTGAGAGAGCCTGCATTCCGGATTTCTGCATCCAGAGCACGGGCCTCAGGCGTCATCCATATGGAATACGCGCTGATAATATTCTCAGCGACGCTCAAATATGGCTTGTGCCCGGAGGGGGCTACAGGGGGCGGGCACATGGCGGCGGTGGTGGTGGAAGCCACCTTCCGGTTTTGTGCGGGCATGGGGGCAGCTGGGGCCACTGGGTCGGGGACTGGATTTGGAGCTGCAATGGGGTGGGCCATCAGCGCTGGGATAGGCTGGGAGTAAGTCTGAGGAGCCACACTTTGGTGGTTCAGCTTACCCCATGGTGAAGTCCTCTGAGGGGCTAGACGGGGGGGTGGTTGGGAAGAGGGAGCCATGCGCATTATGTGCGCATTGTATCGCTTGGCCATTTTAGGCGCAAGCTTGGGGGCTTTTGGGCAACCCCGGTAATTAGCCGGGTGCCCGACTTGGCCACAGAGCACGCAGCTGGGAGGCTCCGTGCACTATGAGCGGTCTTTGGGACGGGGACAGTCCTTAGTGCCATGATCACCCATGCACTTAACGCACCTGGGTGTTGCATAGCAGTGGGCCTGAGAATGGCCATAAAGTTGACAGTTGTGACACTGTCCTACAAGATGGGGGCGGTAGGGTTTCTCGATCGAAATGCCCGACAGGGAGCACACGGTCTTTATATTGAAGATCGGGTTGTAACCCTCAGTAGGGCTACAGACAACTAATACAATATCGTACTGTTGTCCGCCTCTCGCTTTATGCAAGCGGTGGACTTCAGTGACGGGGACATTCTGGTCAAGAAGGTCCTTACGGATTTCCTCCGTAGGGATCTCTTTTGGGATTCGCCTAATGACTACACGGACGGGCTTTTCCTTAGGGAGGGAGTAAGTATGGAACGAGATGTTCCTATCTTTGAGGTACCGGGTTAGATTCCGGAAATCAGTGGGAGAGGGGAGTTGGATTCTGATGCCTTGTTGGCATGCAGTGGCTTTCGTGTAGTTGATTTTCCGCTCAACACAAGCGTTTGAAACATCGTTCCACTTGACTTTATCCTGAAGATAAACAGGTGGAGGGGGACGGAGCTTCTTATTGGTAACTATTACCATGGGACTGGGGCTGCGGTTGGACCGCTGAGAAGAAGCAATGTCAGGGGTGGGGGTGATTTGCCTTACGGGCGAGGCCGGTGGCAGAACTGATTGAGGAGAGGTTTTTGATACCGCCTTTTTGGCCTTGGTAGCATTTAAGGGACTATTCCTCTTTTTCCTCTTTCCTCCAGAGCAAACTACGTAGTCACCATCGGAGGAGACGGTGTCATAGTCGTCTGACCTATCGGGGACATTTGGGTCTACTGGGTCGTCAGCGACTGAGTCAGCTTGGTCAGCCATAGCTTCCCATTCATCGTCAGTGCTGAGGGTTGCTCCCTCTTCCATGGGGGAGTCATCATCGTCCGCCCAGATGTTCTTGGACTTGGGCTTAGATTTATGAAGGGCGGCTATGCGCTCCTTATAGCTTTTATAAGCTTTGACCTGAGTGGCTATGGGAGAAGGAGGATCTCTCCATGATCGGGTTTTCTTAACCTCGACGGCCGGTTGAGAAGAAGTTTTAGGAGAAGGAGGATCTCTCCATGAACGGACAGTAGCTTTAGGCTCGACGGCCGGTGCTGGGGGCTTAGGTAGGGATGGCTCACCAGTCCCAGAAGTGGGCCTGGCTGCCGGGGAGGGCGACCTGGGCGAGACCTGGGCTTCGCTCGGCACGGGTGCCTAGCTAGGTCCAGGGGCCCCGGTCGGGCCCGAAGCGGGCACATAAGTGGCTAAAGCCTGATTTACAGCATGGCTGTACTTTTTGGTGAGTTTCTCCTTCTCGAGAATCTCTTGAAGGAGTTCAATTACTGCCGCGAGCGACATAATTGAGAAATTATAAAACCGGTGAAGCCGGGAGAGGTATCTTCCCCGGGTGAAGGGGCCCGGGGATGTGTGCGACCTACCCTCCCAGTCGGGTTAGACTGGGAGGTGAGTATCTGGTGAGCCCTAAGCTTGTCTACCTGCCACCAATCTTATTGGGTGACAGGGCCCTAAGGTACCGGTAAACCCACCGAAGGTGGGCCACCCACCAATGTGTACGGAAGAAGTCTGGCACGTCGGGGTAGACACACCCGACCGTGCCAGGTGAATGCTGGGGGACGAAGCGGGGGTTGACTAGGCTATCTACCAAGGCCAACTGATCCCGCTCCCGACTCCAATGACTGCCGTGTCCTTAAGGGACTTGGCGGGTGCTTGGGGCACACCCCACTGGCTTGTTAACACCGCTAGGTTTCCCGCCAGGGACCACAAAGAGTGGATTTGCCCGGAAGGGCCAAAATAGCTGCCACTACTAGTAACCAAAGTTACTAGTAGCGACACCTTTGGAGCGGCGTGCGAAGACGCGACGACCGCAGTGACGTCACGCAGAGGGGCGCGACGAGACGGAGAGTGGGGGCGCCGGAGAGCGCGGTGGGGCGACGAGCAGCGAGACGTCCGCACGGAGCGACGGCTGGCGAGCTACATGTCCACCCCAATATCACCAGACTATTTGATGTGCTAACACGTGAACACGCTACATAGAACTGTCCGTGGCAAAAGCAATTCTCCCTCAAATCTACACCAGCATACGTCAGAGTTTGTCCTTGAGCCTTATTAACACGTTCAGACTGGCACCTCATGAGTAGGTACTTGGTATCCTACGGCGCAAATCTTCATTTGGCCACCGGTGGTACATCACCGCCCCATGAACCAAAAGTCTTGCCCGGACGGCGTGCGCCACCGGTAGACACGGACAGGAATTATGCTTTCTCTCTCTTGTTTAAGATTATAATAATGCGAAAAAGGGGGTAGATATTTCTGATCAGACGGCGTCGTACTATACCAGCCTTAGAAAACCCTAAAGTGGTACCGCAAGCTGATCATTGAGATTGTCTGTGGCACAATGTTAGTAAATGCTTGGGTTATTCACAAAAAATTTGAAAAAGGAAAAAAATAATAAGTATTTTATAATTTCGGGAACAAATTATAAAAGAGATGATTAGCAAGATGGTTTGGATTGTTTCAATATGATTCATACAAAATAATTTTCATTTAATACCATCCATGATAGCATTTCATTTTATGCTTATTTCAAAAATTGGTACCTTACCTACACTGGTAGGGTAGGTATGTAGGTAGGGTAGGTATGTAGGTAGGGTAGAGTAGGTAGGGTAGGTAGGGTAGGTAGGTAGGGTAGGGTAGGTAGGGTAGGGTAGGTAGGGTAGGGTAGGTAGGGTAGGGTAGGTAGGGTAGGGTAGGTAGGGTAGGGTAGGTAGGGTAGGGTAGGTAGGGTAGGGTAGGTAGGGTAGGGTAGGTAGGGTAGGGTAGGTAGGGTAGGGTAGGTAGGGTAGGGTAGGTAGGGTAGGGTAGGTAGGGTAGGGTAGGTAGGGTAGGGTAGGTAGGGTAGGGTAGGTAGGGTAGGGTAGGTAGGGTAGGGTAGGTAGGGTAGGGTAGGTAGGGTAGGGTAGGTAGGGTAGGGTAGGTAGGGTAGGGTAGGTAGGGTAGGGTAGGTAGGGTAGGGTAGGTAGGGTAGGGTAGGTAGGGTAGGGTAGGTAGGGTAGGGTAGGTAGGGTAGGGTAGGTAGGGTAGGGTAGGTAGGGTAGGGTAGGTAGGGTAGGGTAGGTAGGGTAGGGTAGGTAGGGTAGGGTAGGTAGGGTAGGGTAGGTAGGGTAGGGTAGGTAGGGTAGGGTAGGTAGGGTAGGGTAGGTAGGGTAGGGTAGGTAGGGTAGGGTAGGTAGGGTAGGGTAGGTAGGGTAGGGTAGGTAGGGTAGGGTAGGTAGGGTAGGGTAGGTAGGGTAGGGTAGGTAGGGTAGGGTAGGTAGGGTAGGGTAGGTAGGGTAGGGTAGGTAGGGTAGGGTAGGTAGGGTAGGTAGGGTAGGTAGGGTAGGTAGGGTAGGTAGGGTAGGTAGGGTAGGTAGGGTAGGGTAGGTAGGGTAGGGTAGGTAGGGTAGGGTAGGTAGGGTAGGGTAGGTAGGGTAGGGTAGGGTAGGTAGGGTAGGGTAGGTAGGGTAGGGTAGGTAGGGTAGGGTAGGGTAGGTAGGGTAGGGTAGGTAGGGTAGGGTAGGTAGGGTAGGGTAGGTAGGGTAGGGTAGGTAGGGTAGGGTAGGTAGGGTAGGGTAGGTAGGGTAGGGTAGGTAGGGTAGGGTAGGTAGGGTAGGGTAGGTAGGGTAGGGTAGGTAGGGTAGGGTAGGTAGGGTAGGGTAGGTAGGGTAGGGTAGGTTTATTTCAAAATAATACAACCATATGTTTTATTCAACACGGTATATTCTTTACTCCCTCAGTCAGAACGCAGGCATCTGTCGGAGCAGCGCTTGAGGCAGTCAGGGTCGTTGCGGCAATGAGCGCGACAAGATGCCTGACAGCGCGTCAGAGTTCGTACGTTGGTGCGCGACAGGCGTTCGTCGAACATCACGCTGTGGGCAACAGAGTAAATTATTTAGAACTAACTTTTGCCTGTCATTAGTAGTTTGTTATTAGCCTTAATATGTCGCAATAATATTGCAATAAATAATAAATAAAATAAATATGTATCAACAAATTGTTGTGAGAATTCGCTCGCAAAACAGGCAAAGCTTTTTTATCCCCGTAGTGATTTTAAACTCAATGACAAACATATATATTTGGTCACACTCGATGATACATTTGGTCATTGGTCCATTGGGTTTCGGGCACATTCGTCAGTTGTACGTGGGGGTTCTGGCTTAAAACCACAATTGCTTCCTGGAGGCTAAACACTCTTCGCGGAGCGACCTCACTATTCTGAGGATTTCTGCCCGTTGGGAAGTCAATACGGCCTCGTATTACAGGATGACGTAGGTGGCTGACTCGTCGGCGCTAAAGCAACCCCTGCAAAGTGGGCTGTCTGTGATGCTTATGCCTAAAAGATGTTTGTTAAGGGTGGTGTGGACCGTAATTGCCCCTAAGATTATTCTAAGGTTGTTTCTACTTAGGCTGGAAAGTATCACCTACCTATCTATAAACGGAACTGAGGTGCAGGTAGCAGCATCACAATGTAACACAGGAGGGGCGACCGCCGCTATCAATGAGCTGTCCTCTCCAACGACATACGGAATATGGTCGATGTAGATAGCGTCAAACAGGCACATACGCTTCATATACTCTTCGTTATGCGTGAACATCGTTGGAGGGGTGCCTGAAATAATAAGAACATGTCAAAACATAGACGCCGAGTTGCAAACCTGTCGGTTACTTATCACTTAGATTTCGGAGAACGTGCCATGAAATTGCGCAATTTGATTCCGACTACCCTTTTCCAACATCGGACTACAAGACGTACGGCAATGCGATATTGGTACATGGTGGACATCCCACCCATACGCACTAAACCTTTTTGGAAAACTTTCATTGTACGTACCGCTAAGGAGTGAAAATCCCTGCCGGAGTCTGTTTCCTGTTAGCTACAACCTACTATTTAAGTCCGACGGAAGTCGATACCCGGCCGCCGTAGACGCGGGCTTGCGGTCGGCGAGTAATGGATAGCTCGCCGTCGGATAAGGACCAGGCCTGAGTCGAAGGCGCGTAGAATTCCACGCACGCCTCCTAAATCAATAAAGCTGCCTCAGAAAATAGCATTTCTGAATAAACAGAGCTTGTTTCATTGTTCTCTTTTCTCATAATCTTAGTTTTTTTACACACTACAAGTGTAATATTATTATTAAATTTGAGAATAAAGAAACTATTTTTTATATTCGTTTTGGATTGTCGCGTAAAAATGGCGAGTATTCGGCTATTAAATTAGCCATAGGGAATGGCGATTAATTGGTAGGTATTAGACTATTCGCCATAACAACTATTCGCGGGATCTCTAGTTTTGACACGCCACAATTCAGCCACGTCAACAGCATTAGTATTAGCCTCATTTTCATCATCAATCAGCTGAGAGACTTCCACTGTTGGATATAGATCTCCCCAAGCGTAGCCACATCGAGCGGCCTGTGCGTGTTGCTTCCAGCGGATTCCCGTGGCCTTCACAAATTCATTAGTACCCATCATGATTAAACAGTGATCCTCAATCTTATTGGCTGGGCTCAACGTAAGTACTTAAGGCCAGAATATCGATATTGAACCTCCTTTTAGACAGTTTTGTTTGCAAAATATTCTTATATTTACAAATGCTATTTCAGTTATGAAGGAATTCTAGCCATCATATTTTCTGTGTACAAATGTTTTTAAACATTTAAGTCGTTCCGGAGGAGTATCCAAAAGTAGCGGAAAAATATCGTGTTGTTAATTATTTTTTAAAGCAAAACTATTTGTTATACGAAAAAAACATGTTTAACTAATAATATAGGTACATGAAACAATAATAAATATACTCGTATATATTTTTTAAACCCGTAATTTTTTTTTTGAGCCTTTGCTTAAGGAGTATGCTTTAGAAAGTTACCGTTTTACGGCACTAAAGCGGTTGTAGGTCCTTAAGCTTTCGGATAAGCACGGAATGGCGTGCTGCGTTTTTATTATTGAAAGGCTTGCGCTTTACCATCTCTCTATCTCACCTGATGTTAAGCAATGGTGTGGTCTACGATGAGGCTCGCTTGCCTAGAAGTAACCTATTCACTCTCATATCAGGAAATACAGACTCTGGCAGGGAATTCCACTCCTTAAAAAGTATAATAAATAAAATATAGCACAATAAAAGTATTCCTTTAACGTTTAGTGCCTGTGGGTGGGATGTCTACCATGTACTGATGACGCATCGCCGTACGTCTTGTAGTCCGATGACAGAACGGGTACTGCTATTTTAGTGTGAGATTTACTATTGCACAGCTATTGTAGCAAACTTCAGACCGGCCTACTGGACTACTGTACCTTAAGGTGAGTATAGCCTAGCATTTACTTGTATAACAGAACATCGAGCATTCGCTGTTTTGAAATTAACTCGAACCATACTTCGAACATGGCGCTCGATGTTTTGTTACAACCTGATTTTAAAAACCAACGAACGTATTGGTGTAACATTTTATCGAGCAAAGGCACGAGCGCAGGTGACATGGACTGAGGTCAATAATGAACGCAACGTACATAGAAATGTTACAAGTAAATGCTCAGTCGCCGCGAGTAATGTTCGCGGCGAGCACTCGCAAGAACGTCGAACGCTGCGTCAAACACTCGCAAGAACGTCGAACGCTGCGTCAAACACTCGCAAGAACGTCGAACGCTGCGTCGAACACTCACAAGAACGTTGCAATACATGGAAATGCTTTAGGAAACTGAGTATTATCTGTATTGTACCATTAGTAAGAACGTTACATTACATTGAAAAGTTCACGAAAATGCTCTGAGAATGAGAAATACCTGGTAAACTTACCTACAGCGAAATACCTTGTATTACACATGTGCTCTGTAACCAGACCAGATCGGTTATAGAACCATCCGATAAGCCACTGCAGGTCTTCAAACTTGGTGATCTCATCGTTGATGACTTTACGTGTCAGACGAAGGTATTCCACGTCAGCTTCTATGACTGATTCGTCTTTATCTTCACCGTAGCTGAGAAAAAAAGGTAGAGGGCCAACATTATTTCAATAAAAGGGAACTAAAAGGTTTATTATTTCAGTCGAAAGACGTCCACCGCTGGACATAGGCCGCCCCCAAGCGTGGCCATACTGGTTGGTGATAATATTATATGTTGTATGTATTTTATATATGTAGTTAAGATACCTATATGTGTAATTTATATATTATTAGTAGTTATTATTGTCTATTTTAAGTTTCCTTATTTTTTTCTACACACTGTGTCTTCGTCTATCATCCAACTTTCCTGTCGCAGGTCTGCTGGAAGAAATTTCTATTGGAATAAGTAGTACCTTTGTGCTCTTCTATCTGTATTAATACATAAATAAATAAATTAATTAAAAAGAGAAAAAAGCTTTTATATAAAAAAATGCATTTTGCACGAGTCACAAACGTTTACAAAATTTCAGTTCAATCAAACACCGGGAAGTGGATCAAAAACTTGCATTGCCAGATTTGATTAGACACCAAAAACTTGTCAAAACGGCCATTTCGCTTCGGAGAATATAGGTGTTAATCTATACTAGCTTTAGCTTCATAACTAGTTACAAGTCAAGTCAGCCATCTTTTGTCGAATAGAAGAAATCCTTACTTCCCTTCTCTTTCCCACCTTCCTCTCCTTCTTCTCGAAGAGCTCTTAGAGCAATGAGTATGTAAGAAAATACCACGTTTTTTTCAGGCACCGTCGATGCGCGGCGCACGCAACTATAACACGCTGCAAACGTGATGTTATCGCTACCAATTTGCCTATTCACAAGTTCATAAAATTGTAGTATGCAGGCGATGACATTTTCGCGAGCTGTCGACGCGATACTAGCCCGGAGATATTATCTGTGCCCGGAGTTACATCAATACAGAATTACAGACGCGCTATGACAGCGCGCCTCTTTAGCTACAACACACACTTACAGCGTGTTTTAATCGGTATTTGCCGACAGTATTACGATGGCATCAATCGAGGCAACACTTCTTAGGCTGGCCTTAGTACTTTTGTTACAAACGAAACGTAAAAAAGTCTCACAGAAACGTAAATATTGGATACATCAATTTACGAGCGAATGGAAATTACAAGCTCATTATAATTTAACTTTCCAAATATTTCCAGCGCGATACACGCTCGTACACGAGCGTGCTAAGCGCGTTTTACTTTTCAAGGAGAATTACGCACGTGCGTCTATAGCGCGTTTCTCGTGAGTTTGCAGCGAGACAATCGCAAGTAATCTGCCTATTTCAAGTTTAGCAGTGCTGACAATGCGCGATAGCGCAACGAGCGATAGCGCAACGCGCGTCGACGGCGCCTTAATAAAACGTGGTGTGTAAGAGCTCGAAGGCCGAACATTCTGGAGCGTTCTAGTCGCATTGAGAGAGACGTGTTCCAGAAACAAGTCACTTGCTAGCTTGATATAATTAATTATATCTACAGTAAAGATTCTTACTTTCGGTACTGCATCTTTAGGATAGCTTCAGACATATGGATTCTGAAGATGACTCCAGGTCTCAAATGAGCTTGGTATAGGTCCTTCGGCATCTCGACGTATCCTTGCTCCCAGTCCTGGAAACCAACGCATTTTGTTATTGAAAAAAATGGTGGACTACTGCCATTGTCTGTGTTCCTTGCTATGTTCACTCTTGCTTTGAAGGCTGCTGGGTCTGCTGATGGATACCCATCAGCTTACAAAGCGAGAGTTATCAGAGGATCTATAAAGTGACATTATACTGTCAACGAAAGGGTCTCCATTTGGCATTTCGAAAATTGCCATCGGTTTTCGTTTTTGTTTCCTGTATTAATAAAAACTAAAGCTTAATAATAAATTACAATGTAGCCTAAATAGATTAGTAAGCAATTTAACTCTAACTTATTATTATATTAGTAGGTAATCGCTTATAGTTGTTTATTAGTTAAGTCAATGTGAATTGATTTTGACTCAGTCTATTATTGTGTCCAGTCGTAAACTTTGTTCACAGCTAGTTGAATTTTTTTACTGCTTCCTTGTGGTTTGAACCAGTAGCCATAATAGCAGTATCATCAGCAAAGGTCGCTATGGTGTTGTTTGCCAGCTCTGGGATATCACATGTATATACCAAGTACAGGATTGGGCCCAACACACTTCCTTGTGGTACTCCGGCCTTAATAGTTTTTAGCTCTGAATATGTGTCCTCTTGCCTTATAGTAAACATTATGTTGCTTATAATATATATGACTCTAGTATATCTGAAAATTCGGGGAGCATTGTGTCCGAGTTTGTATATTAGACCATCATGCCAAAATTTGTCGAAAGCTTGTGCGACATCTATAAATACGGTGCCACAGACTTGCTTGTTGTCGAGCGTTTTATCGATGATGTTTTTTATTCTAGGTATCTGGTTTATGGTAGAATGTTTTTCCCTGAAGCCAAATGCTTCTCAAATAGTTTCGATAATACTGGCAGCAGGGAAATGGGTCTTTAAGATGATGCTTCATGGGGTGGTATCCCAGGCTTCGCCATCATAATGACTTCAGCAACTTTACATGGCTCAGGTACATGTTTTAGCATAAATGCAGCGTTAATAAGTCTGATCAGCTTAACTATGGCTTTGCGCGGGTTATGGAATGACAATTTTTTGTTACGCCTACCTACTGCGGAAAATATAGTTGCCCAGCCCAGCGTGTGGTGGACAACACGTGGTCGTGGATTCAAATTCGGGCAAATACTAATGTGACTTTTTCAATTTATATATACTTTCTACACCGCTGACAACGGTGAACTAAAACATCGTAAGAACGGGGTCTTATTATATAGTTAGTATAAGTTATGTGATTAATTGGAGTTATTGCTGCAAGACGTGCCAGTGCGAGGAAAACTTTCCTCAAGACATTTTCACAACCCCAGGCAGATGATGATTATACTGTACCTTCTGACCAGGATCATAGACATCATAATGAGATTTTTTAGGAGAAGTTCTCTCGTGCTTTCTTTTATCACCTCTTCGCGCAATCGGGACCTCCGTGCTTGTTCCATTTTTCGTCTGTAAATCATATCGTATAATGAATGAATTAATTTTGATATACATATTGTAAACTTTGATTAAATTAGTATGTGTGAAAAACAGACGAGGTTTTTTGTCCGTTCTTCTCCATATCAATCTATCTTTGCGAATGGTCAACGAGAATCAATTATATTTTTTATATTTAAATTTTTGCTTCCATAGTGCCGTTTAGTGGCCCAAAGGAAATAAATTATTTGACTTTGAATTTGATTATAAATAAAACCAATGCACTCACGTCATCTTCAGGTGGACTAGTAGTAGATCGTTGTCGGTTGCGGCGCCTGCCACTGTGACCTCGACGTCTCTGCAATTTAACAATATAAGATACATGTAGATCAAGATTGAAACATTATACCGCTTGTAAACCGGGATATCCAACTTAAATGGAACTTTGGAGGTATGCGGAACAAGGTGTAAAGTCCCGCAAACCTTCATTGAAAAGGGAGAATCCTCCGACCAGACGAGTGTTGAGTCTGGTAGGCAACTGCCCGACGGCTGTTGTCGAACTGTTGTAGGTGTTCAAATGGCGCCGAAAACTGCTTAAGCGATGCAGGATTTTGTGTGATGCCAGGTCATTAGTTCGTATGTGAGGGCATAAATGCCGCTACAGAACTGAGGCAGGACTATCTGAGCCGGACAAACTGAAGGCCACAGTAGCAAGAGCTGGTGCCCTGAGACAGTGGGACGGGATTATGGTAGATCAAGAAGAAGATGGCGAAATAAACTAAATAGATTTCGCCAGAACTGCAAGGAGGAAGCGTGGACTCGCGAAAGGGGGGAAGGTGTGGAGGGAGACCTTTGTCCAGCGTCTGCATCATCAACATTTGAGTCGAAAGACGTCCACTGCTAGATATATTCCACCCCTAAACGTTGCCACATCGGCCGGTCCTGTGCTTCTCGCATGCATTCTCATAGTCAAGGCCAAAATAAAATTGGATTTTCCATACAAAGTTGTCGTCAGCTGACCAAGTACTAATTGCAGTCTTCATCAGAGCCTCGAAGGCAGTTATAAACCAGTTAGGCATAAAGTTCTCATTAAGATGAGCAAAATAAGCCCAAACACGAGGTAGCAGCTGTAAACCGTTGAGGGTTTTCCCTATTGCCTTCCATCTCCATCATCAGCTCAGCTCCAGGTTCCCATGATATTGTGATATCATTAGTTCATTAGAACTACATAAGTATCTCAACTTTCAACAGAATCGGTCCCAGGTGAAAATACTGAGGGTGAACAATCAATTATCCCTTGTTTTTATTTATTTATTAAGGATCACCAAGGAGTGTTACAAAACAATAAAAGCCCATACAAAATATAAAATTGGTACACGTCGGTGCGTCGTTGCGGGGTGCCAACAGGAATCCAGCGCTAGGTATCTGACACCCAAAGAGTGTTACCGCGGCCCTGGCACAAACAACTGAAGGAACACGGGTGGGTTTTGACTTCCCACCAAAAAAAAAAAAAAAAAAAAAGGTATCTGACACCCAGCAATAGCGGCGTTTACCAACTCAGCTATTTACGAGTACTACCCTTACAACTACCTATCCTCTAGCTATGGGCAGTCTCAGCGCAATTTGTATTTGTACTTTTTTTACTGGCATCTGCCACTGTCATATCCATAGATATAATAAACAAGTAAGTTTTCTTTAAATACAGTTTTGGTTTAGGCTTCGGTTTTTACAAGAAACCACTGAACAACACGGCAACCTTGTAACTTGTCACGATGACGGTCGAAAGTGTAATGTTTCGCGGTGACGGCCATTTGCCCATGACATGCTCACTTTGACCACGTCGCGTGGACACCCACACGCCCCCTTGCCACTTCTCCTGTTTTTACCCGACTGCCGAAGAAGGTTAATGTGTTTATCAGTCTATGTATGTATGCATGTTTGTTCCTATATGTGGCGTTCTAGAGACCAAACGCGTTGGCCGATTTTGATGATTATTAAGTCAATCGATTCGTCTTAACCCTGCGAGTGTCACTGGCTACATTAAAATTGGAAAATAGAAAAATGGCGGCTTTTGGGCGCCATATTGTGGGAGCCCAATTTTTTTTTCTTCCGTCCCATCCATCCATCATCCATCGAGTAGGGTATCAAAATAAAGGGGTTTAAGAGGTGATTTATAAAATATATAACACTTATATGTTTAAATGTACCTAATTTGAAAAAAAAAAATAACTAAAAAGTTATAAATAAAAAAGTTAATTAAAAAAATCAAAATACCCAACTCGGGAGTCGGGGGATGCATCTGGTTTTGGTCAGCCAGCTCGCGAATATGTATGCTCCGACTGCATAGCATGATTCTTGTTTACGACTTTATAGTTCGCTTCTTAAGCAGTCGGGTTTCTTGATTTTTTTAATTTACTTTTTTCTTTTACTCTGTTTTTGTTGCTGCTTTGATGTGTCTATGTCGTTAAATGCTTTTTATTCTATTCTATTTCTACACATATCATTATTCTGTTTCCTTGTCTGCTACTATACTGATAAACCTACAATGTTCGTTCTAGGAACGTCAGGCAAAAACATATTATTTGTGTTGAAATGTATGATGCCCTCTGGACTGTTCTATTACCGACCAACAATATTTTTTGTAATGTTCATTTGGTATACCTACCTGCTGTCATTTTGTATATATGCCGTCATCGATGCCGCTACAAACAGAGGCGTAGCTAGGTAACTAAGGCTTTGGTGCAAACAAAAACTTAGGCTCTAACTGAACTGTTTAGGTTTGATCAAGTCAAAATATAAATTTAAAGGTTTTAGGATAGGTTTTAGATTATAGGCAAAGGTAGGTACATGTATGTATGTACAGGTTCTACAGGTGAAGAGTTTTTGAACTTGTTGGGCATTCCCCTGTATTCTTTGAAATGAATTTCCATGATTAAAGACGTGTTGCAACCTAATTTTATTTGCATTACAAAGAAGGACAATTTATCGCTGGTAATTTTTTTTTTTGTCATGGTAGGTACGGGGGCCCATGAGCTTGGGGGCCCCGGTGCACGTCACCATCTGCCCTCCAATAGCTACGCCACTGGCTACGAAGTGATAAACAATTAAGTTAACTGACTGTAACTATACTTAAATCCATTTTAGGTACTTGCTACACACTGGGTGTATTATAAATATTAAAGTTTGGATAGATGGATAAACGGCTGAATAGACCTGGATGAAATTTGGCAAAGAGATAGATTATAGTCAGAAATAGCATATAGGCTACTTTTTATCCAAGTTCTTACAAGATAATTTCGACATTCACCGTACTGAATAGTTCTCTGGACTATAATGCTTTTCAGTATCTACCTACAACAAAAAAAGGCAATAAAACATTAAAATTCACCACATAATTTTATTGAACTATAACCTCACTCCTCAACATCTTTAGGTTCCGTTATAGAATCCACAAACACGATAGAGTTGCACTCTGCTGCATCGCATTGCAGCATGGGGGGCACCTCTACGGGCGTGACAGAATACTCGTCCCCAATCACGTACGGGTTCCCATCAATCCACAACGCATCGAAGAGGCAGTAAATATGCACTTTGATCGTCATATAGCTGATGAACTTATAGATTCTACCACCACATTCTCCCAAATGCTCTTTAATACTCTTATCCGTTTTGTACATAAGCAGGAGATTGTGAAACTTCGTGATCTCATCCATGACTACCTTCTTGATCAGATTTGTATAAATGATATCAGCTTCAATATGCCTTTCAGGGTCTTCGTACATTCTCTGTTTGATTCTCAAAATAGCATCTGACATTCTCACTCTGAATATGACTCCTGGGTTCATCTGGTCTGGTAGGATTCCAGGTCTCCTGGTGGAGGTAGAGAACTCCAGGATCCTGTCTTTCACCGGCTCTGGGTAGGTGTAGTGGTATGGCCTTTCTCGCAGCTGTGGCCCCAGCATTGTGTTAAATTGTCTCACGTTCTGCGGCAAAAAATAGTCTTGTCAGTTCATGTGGCTTTTTCTTTTTATTGAACACTAATTAATACACTTTACATTTCAATTACAATATCACTGAACACTTTAGTTTATATAATTAAGGACAATTTTCGGATAAATATTGAGAAAAATGTGGATTTAGAGTCTTTTATGAAAGCACTCGCGTATACAGAAATTCCCGAATTTTTGGGTTCTAAAATTAAGATGAGATTAAAATCGTTTAAATCTTTAAGAGTGAGACCAAAGAGTGTAATTTTATGTGTTGTGAGTGGCGTTTTTTGAGTCGCGAAATTTACATTCTACTGGCATATTTCACTCATTTTGCGTCGCCATGTGGTACAAACAGGACTTTAGTATGAAACCGAATGCAGTGTAAATTCCGCGACTCATTTTACGCGACTCACAGCTCAAAAAATTACGTTCGTTTGGTCTTATCCTTATGGTGTATTATATTATCTGTGATGGTGTCAAAAATCTTATCCTTCTCTACAAAATCTGTATGTTTGTTAATCAATGACGCCTCCTTAGTCTAGCGGTCGCAACCGCTACTGCTGAGCAGCGGTCCTGAATTCGATGCCTGGGTCGGACAAAGTTACTGAGGTTTTTCATCTAGAATTACTCCGGATTCTGGATTGTTTCCCGTTTTATGCCAATAGGCTCGCTCTATATGACAAGGGACTTGAATATAACTTTTAAGATTCACTAGCAAGTTTTGATTATCAACACCGGGACAAGTGAAACTACGACTACTAATAAAACCTTCTACAAAAAATAGGTAAGTGCATACGAATGGTTCCGTACCATACCACAAAACTTCATGTTTCTTGTAGCCAGCGTCCAGCGTCAAGTACCCTATGGGTTTTGTGAGTATCGAAATATGCGGATACGTGTACTTTTCGGCTTTATCAGTATTCATAAATAAACGGAGACAAATACAATAGGATAGCTTATGTACCAAGGCGAGCCTAACTTGTAATTTGTCCTTCATTATTCCCTTTATTTTGTAAGTATGCCGCTGTAACACATACCTACTCTCAAAGTTTCAAGTGTCTATCTATTACTGTTCCAAAGGTACAGCTTTGTAGCAGACAGACGAATGGACAATGGAGGCTTAGGGACTTTCCTGATGGCGCAACGCAATTAAATTGCGTCAATAGGCGATATCCTGCAAGTATTTTCTAGGAAAATATCAAGTGTAAATAGCTCGAATTGCGTCCATGTGAAATTAAGGTTAAGGGTCAAAAGTGCAGTCACACTCTACCAAAACAGAAGCGGCATTATTTTTAGGCAGATGAATTTCAACTTTTCATGGTTAGTAGATATAATCTATACTTTAATTTCTACATATTAAATCTGTTGTAGATAATTTAACTTCTTCTACAAAAACTAGCCATTTGAGTTTTGGAAGAGTATCACTTTTGACCCTGGACTGTACTTGCAATTTTCTTCGTCGTATTTCATTTCGGATAAAAATCACACTAATAATATTATAAAAGTTTGTGATTATGTTTGTATGTTTGTTACTCTTTCACGCAAAAACTACTGAACGGATCTGGATGAAATTTGGCACAGAGATAGATTATAGTCGTTGGGTTATTTTTCCCGGGGATATGTTCCCTTGGGATAATTTTCAACATTCACGCGGACAAAGCCGCTGGCAGAAGCTAGTGTGATAATAAATCGAACCGCGTCAGGCATCCGGAAGTTCACTTAGTAATAGGGTTCCGGTGTTAACCCCACGGGCCGGAACCCCAAAAATATAATATGATATGTACCAACCCGAGCTCGTCTCTTGATCCGGTTGTGTTCGGGAGCTGAATCCTGCTGGTAACCGTTGATCAACTGGTCAAACTTGCTGAAGTCATAAGGAGTCCAGGGGTCGACGACTGATTCGCCCTGGAGTTCAGCCGGCTCATTCTGAAAAGAGGAAAGCTTTATCGTCATCTACTTAGTCACTGCTTGATGCAGCTTTAATTAAAGGTGGAAAACTGGATATATGTTTGAACCGATTTCAAACATATATCCAGTTTTCCACCTGTAATTAAAGCCCATGAACCTATCTTGAGCAAGCAAGGTGAGTAATGCTCGTTGCTTCTCTATTTCAGAAGATGCCTTTTACCTGCAGTGGCGTAGTTACAGGCTGGTATTATTTTAGGTATAATTATCATTAGGCTTTTCACATACTAACTGCCGACATAGCTCAGAGAATAAACAAGCTGAAGTGGCAATGGGCTGGCCATATTAGCCGTAGAACCCCATGACCGTTGTGGTAGACGTGTTCTTGAGTGGAGACTTCGAATGGACAAACATAATATGGGACGCTGTTAGGTGGAGCTACGATCTTCGCAGAATAGCTAGTAGCAGCTGGATGGCAGTTGCTGAAAATCAAGACAAATGGCGTGCGATTGGAGCAGCCTATTTCCAGCAGTGGACTGCTGTAGGCTGATGATGACGATTTGATTTTTCGGCAGTGAGAATAAAATTTTAACCTCTCCAATAGTAATTCTCTAAAGAGTTACCTTTGCATGTGGTGCTTTTTTTGTCATCAGGTTGACCGGCTGTTCGTAGATGTCATCTTGCAACTGCAAAGTTAACCATGTTTAAGTCTTAAGCCGGTTGAAGCCATCAAGCGAATAAAGGTTGATACGCATACATTAGTCAGGGACCACACCATGAGCTCTTAGAGTAACGTTAGTTTTATTGTGCGTAATGGATATTTGTATACTTACGCACAGTGGAAATAACCTTGCTCTAGTTAAAGCTTATGGTAGGGCCCTTGGTCTAAAAAAATAACTAAAAAGTTATAAATAAAAAAGTTAATTAAAAAAATCAAAATACCCAACTCGGGAGTCGGGGGATGCATCTGGTTTTGGTCAGCCAGCTCGCGAATATGTATGCTCCGACTGCATAGCATGATTCTTGTTTACGACTTTATAGTTCGCTTCTTAAGCAGTCGGGTTTCTTGATTTTTTTAATTTACTTTTTTCTTTTACTCTGTTTTTGTTGCTGCTTTGATGTGTCTATGTCGTTAAATGCTTTTTATTCTATTCTATTTCTACACATATCATTATTCTGTTTCCTTGTCTGCTACTATACTGATAAACCTACAATGTTCGTTCTAGGAACGTCAGGCAAAAACATATTATTTGTGTTGAAATGTATGATGCCCTCTGGACTGTTCTATTACCGACCAACAATATTTTTTGTAATGTTCATTTGGTATACCTACCTGCTGTCATTTTGTATATATGCCGTCATCGATGCCGCTACAAACAGAGGCGTAGCTAGGTAACTAAGGCTTTGGTGCAAACAAAAACTTAGGCTCTAACTGAACTGTTTAGGTTTGATCAAGTCAAAATATAAATTTAAAGGTTTTAGGATAGGTTTTAGATTATAGGCAAAGGTAGGTACATGTATGTATGTACAGGTTCTACAGGTGAAGAGTTTTTGAACTTGTTGGGCATTCCCCTGTATTCTTTGAAATGAATTTCCATGATTAAAGACGTGTTGCAACCTAATTTTATTTGCATTACAAAGAAGGACAATTTATCGCTGGTAATTTTTTTTTTTGTCATGGTAGGTACGGGGGCCCATGAGCTTGGGGGCCCCGGTGCACGTCACCATCTGCCCTCCAATAGCTACGCCACTGGCTACGAAGTGATAAACAATTAAGTTAACTGACTGTAACTATACTTAAATCCATTTTAGGTACTTGCTACACACTGGGTGTATTATAAATATTAAAGTTTGGATAGATGGATAAACGGCTGAATAGACCTGGATGAAATTTGGCAAAGAGATAGATTATAGTCAGAAATAGCATATAGGCTACTTTTTATCCAAGTTCTTACAAGATAATTTCGACATTCACCGTACTGAATAGTTCTCTGGACTATAATGCTTTTCAGTATCTACCTACAACAAAAAAAGGCAATAAAACATTAAAATTCACCACATAATTTTATTGAACTATAACCTCACTCCTCAACATCTTTAGGTTCCGTTATAGAATCCACAAACACGATAGAGTTGCACTCTGCTGCATCGCATTGCAGCATGGGGGGCACCTCTACGGGCGTGACAGAATACTCGTCCCCAATCACGTACGGGTTCCCATCAATCCACAACGCATCGAAGAGGCAGTAAATATGCACTTTGATCGTCATATAGCTGATGAACTTATAGATTCTACCACCACATTCTCCCAAATGCTCTTTAATACTCTTATCCGTTTTGTACATAAGCAGGAGATTGTGAAACTTCGTGATCTCATCCATGACTACCTTCTTGATCAGATTTGTATAAATGATATCAGCTTCAATATGCCTTTCAGGGTCTTCGTACATTCTCTGTTTGATTCTCAAAATAGCATCTGACATTCTCACTCTGAATATGACTCCTGGGTTCATCTGGTCTGGTAGGATTCCAGGTCTCCTGGTGGAGGTAGAGAACTCCAGGATCCTGTCTTTCACCGGCTCTGGGTAGGTGTAGTGGTATGGCCTTTCTCGCAGCTGTGGCCCCAGCATTGTGTTAAATTGTCTCACGTTCTGCGGCAAAAAATAGTCTTGTCAGTTCATGTGGCTTTTTCTTTTTATTGAACACTAATTAATACACTTTACATTTCAATTACAATATCACTGAACACTTTAGTTTATATAATTAAGGACAATTTTCGGATAAATATTGAGAAAAATGTGGATTTAGAGTCTTTTATGAAAGCACTCGCGTATACAGAAATTCCCGAATTTTTGGGTTCTAAAATTAAGATGAGATTAAAATCGTTTAAATCTTTAAGAGTGAGACCAAAGAGTGTAATTTTATGTGTTGTGAGTGGCGTTTTTTGAGTCGCGAAATTTACATTCTACTGGCATATTTCACTCATTTTGCGTCGCCATGTGGTACAAACAGGACTTTAGTATGAAACCGAATGCAGTGTAAATTCCGCGACTCATTTTACGCGACTCACAGCTCAAAAAATTACGTTCGTTTGGTCTTATCCTTATGGTGTATTATATTATCTGTGATGGTGTCAAAAATCTTATCCTTCTCTACAAAATCTGTATGTTTGTTAATCAATGACGCCTCCTTAGTCTAGCGGTCGCAACCGCTACTGCTGAGCAGCGGTCCTGAATTCGATGCCTGGGTCGGACAAAGTTACTGAGGTTTTTCATCTAGAATTACTCCGGATTCTGGATTGTTTCCCGTTTTATGCCAATAGGCTCGCTCTATATGACAAGGGACTTGAATATAACTTTTAAGATTCACTAGCAAGTTTTGATTATCAACACCGGGACAAGTGAAACTACGACTACTAATAAAACCTTCTACAAAAAATAGGTAAGTGCATACGAATGGTTCCGTACCATACCACAAAACTTCATGTTTCTTGTAGCCAGCGTCCAGCGTCAAGTACCCTATGGGTTTTGTGAGTATCGAAATATGCGGATACGTGTACTTTTCGGCTTTATCAGTATTCATAAATAAACGGAGACAAATACAATAGGATAGCTTATGTACCAAGGCGAGCCTAACTTGTAATTTGTCCTTCATTATTCCCTTTATTTTGTAAGTATGCCGCTGTAACACATACCTACTCTCAAAGTTTCAAGTGTCTATCTATTACTGTTCCAAAGGTACAGCTTTGTAGCAGACAGACGAATGGACAATGGAGGCTTAGGGACTTTCCTGATGGCGCAACGCAATTAAATTGCGTCAATAGGCGATATCCTGCAAGTATTTTCTAGGAAAATATCAAGTGTAAATAGCTCGAATTGCGTCCATGTGAAATTAAGGTTAAGGGTCAAAAGTGCAGTCACACTCTACCAAAACAGAAGCGGCATTATTTTTAGGCAGATGAATTTCAACTTTTCATGGTTAGTAGATATAATCTATACTTTAATTTCTACATATTAAATCTGTTGTAGATAATTTAACTTCTTCTACAAAAACTAGCCATTTGAGTTTTGGAAGAGTATCACTTTTGACCCTGGACTGTACTTGCAATTTTCTTCGTCGTATTTCATTTCGGATAAAAATCACACTAATAATATTATAAAAGTTTGTGATTATGTTTGTATGTTTGTTACTCTTTCACGCAAAAACTACTGAACGGATCTGGATGAAATTTGGCACAGAGATAGATTATAGTCGTTGGGTTATTTTTCCCGGGGATATGTTCCCTTGGGATAATTTTCAACATTCACGCGGACAAAGCCGCTGGCAGAAGCTAGTGTGATAATAAATCGAACCGCGTCAGGCATCCGGAAGTTCACTTAGTAATAGGGTTCCGGTGTTAACCCCACGGGCCGGAACCCCAAAAATATAATATGATATGTACCAACCCGAGCTCGTCTCTTGATCCGGTTGTGTTCGGGAGCTGAATCCTGCTGGTAACCGTTGATCAACTGGTCAAACTTGCTGAAGTCATAAGGAGTCCAGGGGTCGACGACTGATTCGCCCTGGAGTTCAGCCGGCTCATTCTGAAAAGAGGAAAGCTTTATCATTATCTACTTAGTCACTGCTTGATGCAGCTTTAATTACAGGTGGAAAACTGGATATATGTTTGAACCGATTTCAAACATGTATCCAGTTTTCCACCTGTAATTAAAGCCCATGAACCCATCTTGAGCAAGCAAGGTGATTAATGCTCGTTGCTTCTCTATTTCAGAAGATGCTTTTTACCTGCAGTGGCGTAGTTACAGGCTGGTATTATTTTAGGTTACAACTGCCGACATAACTCAGAGAATAAGCAAGCTGAAGTGGCAATGGGCTGGCGGGATCCAAGACAGTTAAATTCATTCTCCGGGACTTCGTCGAGCTTCATTGCCTCGGCGCTTTTCTGGTGGTCGCCACTGTTAATTCTGGCTTTCAGGAGTTGCAGTGGTTTGGGAATAGTGCGGTGGGACTGGCCATATTAGCCGTAGAACCCCATGACCGTTGTGGTAGACGTGTTCTTGAGTCACATACACAAACACACACATATACACACACACACATACACAAAGACATACATGGTAGCACGTTTGTTAACTTTTGTATTATTTTCATTTATTCTGTCTGATGCAAGATTACTGTCACTTTATCGCCGACACACCGCCGACTCTGTATGCCGCCAGGGCCAGGGCCTTTATTGATGTGCACTTTTTATTGTAAACAATAAATTGGACCAAACTGGTGGAAGCGCCTTTATTACTGAGCTGTTTTTGTGAACCGGCTGAATTAAGCAAAGAAGTGTCATAAGACTGCATAAACATATATATAAATTTCTTCAGTTGTTGAAACGACATACATCTATTGCTGGATAGCAGAACTACTTACACTGTTCACTGCTCGGCTTTGCTACCACATGGATATTGAACATCGTCGCTAATGGAGGGCACCACATACCACATACAACATCTGCTGACAAATAGGAAGACCTCTTTGAGTACCCATTGCATTGCACTAATTAGTTCCACAAATTTGCTATAGGGGGCGCATAACGATGGAAGGCCTGAATAATGTAACTCATAGAAGACCTTTAAAAAAGTGTAAATCGCTAGAAAAAATGGATATGAGCACCTCCATTAACTCGTCATATTCGGATGAATCTTTTAGTAGAAGACTAGACGTTTCTTCGCATATTACAGCATTATGCAGAGACGAAATGGATTCCGAAATCAGCAAACTCAAGGCGGACTTACAATCTACGCAGGATGAATTAGAAAATGTCATTCTCGAAAATGTAGAACAGAAAAAACAAATTGACCAACTATCTCAGGAAGTTGAAATTTTAAAACAGATCTGCCGAAGTCCACGAACAACTTTACGTCAGTCAACCATGCAGAAACATAAAGTCAAGCGTCGGCTTACTGAGTCATTTAGAAACTCTCCGCTCATGATACAAAGCTCACCTAGTGAGCAAAAACTTCATGCCCACACTCATTCACTGGTCCAACAAGAACAAACCCAAAGCAATATACCCACGACAGCACTGGGATGTTCTGAGCAAAGTGTTACAACATCAGTTTTTGATCCACATAGCGGACAATCATTAGAACGCAGTATAGAGATCCCATGTGCTCAAACTTCGTTCACTTCATTAACACAACTAAATAAAAGTGATCATCAACGATCGCAAAATTCAACAACAATTGGTGTTCCAAAAATTATTATTTTAGGTGACCAACAAGTTCGAGGTTTTGCCAGTCAAATAAAGTTTCAGAGGGATGCCAATAAGTGGAATAACATGTATTCTGTGTCAGGAATTTCAAAGCCAAACGCAACTAGTACACAAATATTGTATAATTTAGACGATTATTTAAAAAAATTGCATAATGATGATATAGTGATATTGGGTTTAGGAAGCAATGACACAAACCCGTACAAATATCTATCAGAGTTGATTCCAGCCCTTCATAAACTAAGAAACAACCAAGTATTTATAATAAATATTATTAATAATCCCTATTTAAATTTTAATTTGTTAAATCAATATATAAAACTATTTTTGCAAAATTTTCCTAACTGTAAGTTCATTGATACAACTGAGAATATATATCATAATAATTACAACTACACATTCAAGGAAACACTGTGTTATAAAATAAATATAGAAATTGATAATGTTAATTTTAAGAGGATTATGGACACAGCTTGTACATTAAAACACACGCGCACTTCATCGAGCTCAAACATAAGTAGTAGTCACACAAAAGGAACAATTCCATATTATTTTAAGGTACAAACAAAGAACCCCCATCAGCTATTAAAAGCTAGTGAACCTACTACGCCTACACCGACCCCTAATGAAGCTAGTAAATCCACTTTTTTTCGAGGTTAAACGTAAATGTGCACTATTTCATCAAAATATTGCCGGTATCTTAAATAAAACAGATTTATTAGAAATAACTTTACAAGAACTGCATGCAAACGGTACAAACATTGATATTCTATGTTTTTCTGAAACTTTCATAAAACGAGGATCAGAAGGTAACTTAATACTAAAAAATTACAAGCTAGTGTCATCTTTCTCAAGGCCTCACCAACGGCGAGGTGGAACCTGCATAATGGTTAAAAAGGATCTTGAATGTAAACCTATCCCTAACTTGGTTCCGCCTTTAATATATGACTTCGAATATTGTGCAATAGAAATTATCACGCTTAAAGTCATTGTTATTTGTATCTACCGCACTCCAAACTCAAATTTAAGTCTGTTTTTAAAAAACCTAGAGGATATTTTAAGAAAAATAACAAAACGAAATAAAAATAAAATAATACTTTGTGGAGATTGGAACATTGACGCATTAAAGCGTAACAATAATTATAAAGAATTAGAATGTATCTTGCAGAACTATAACATCTCTAACCATATTACTAAACCCACAAGAAAATCATCATGTTTAGATCTCATCGCAAGCGATATACCTAATGCACAGCCTGAAATACATACCCTTGCATTATCTGATCATGAGACCGGTCAGTCCATATGTTTCCATTCGTCTGTAGATATTGCAAAACGCAGAAAACAATTTTGGTTTCAAAAGAGAAGAGATTTGAGTCAACACAACATAGAAAAGTTTATGTCGTGCATATCGTCTCTCTCCTTTTCGGAAATATACGAGTCAGATGATACTGATATAGCATTCAATCACTTTCATGATATACTGTCCCTTTTTTATAATCTCTGTTTTCCCATACTAAAAGTAAAAATTACAAACAAACCGCCAAAAAATAAATGGATAACTAAAGGAATAAAAAGATGCTGTGTCAGGAAACGAAGTATGTACCTAAAATATAGACTATTAAATTCCAATAAAAATCAAAACCTAAAAAACTACCAAAATTATACTAGAATACTGAGACGATGTATATTACATGCTCAGAAAATTGATAATACTCGTTACATCCTTCAATCGAACAATAAATGTAAAGCCGCCTGGGACATTATTAAAAAGAATAGTACAGATATCGATAATAACGCTGAAATTACGTCGATCATAGATGATCAGTGCACATACACTAATGCCGACATAATTGCAAATAAATTTAATGACTTTTTTATAAACATGACAAACAAACCTAATATCCCTAATTCTGAAACACACATTGACTACAAACATACCATCACTGACATATCGGATACCATTTTCTTGACTCCAACTAATGAAGATACTGTATATAAAATAATTAATTCTTTAAACTCAACTAACTCAACCGGGTATGACGATATCAATACAAAAATTCTTAAACGTTGCTCTAAATATATATCTCATCCACTCGCCCACATAATTAATCTATCATTGTTTCAAGGTTTATTCCCCGCCAGGCTAAAATTTTCGATAGTCAAACCGTTATACAAAAAAGGAGATAAAAAAGACATGAATAACTATCGACCAATTACTCTGATACCCGTAATTTCTAAGATTTTTGAAAGGATTATGTACGATAAACTTCACTCCTTTATAGTAAAACATTCTATTTTGAAGGAGGAACAGTTCGGTTTCAGAAAAAATAAATCAACAACCCTTGCATGTTTCTCTCTTGTTAAAATGATTACCTCTAGCCTGAATGAGAAAAGGCCAATAGCATCGATATTTCTCGATATGTCCAAAGCATTTGACTTCGTAGATCACAAACTACTTCTCTTTAAACTGAATCGTTATGGTATTAGAGGAAACGCATCACAGTGGATAGAATCTTATCTAAATAATCGCCAACAATGCGTAGAAATATCGAGGCATACAATATCAGAAAAAAAAATACATAGATCCGCTTATCGTCAAAACTCATGTGGTGTTCCCCAGGGGAGTATATTGGGACCCTTTTTGTTCTTGCTATATATCAATGATTTGCCCAACGTAACCCCATATTCATGCATTCTGTACGCCGACGATACAACTCTTAGTATTGAACTCACCGATGACAATATCAACAAATACGAAAATGAGATAAATGACACGTTAAACAAAATAATAGAATGGCTGAAAGACAACAATTTACATGTCAATATTAGTAAAACCAAACTTATGCAGTTCCAAACTTACAATAGCAACCGTCAAAAATTGGAAATTAGATATGCAAATAACGCTGTAGAAGAGGTTGAAAGTGCAACTTTTTTGGGTATAACTTTAGATAAGTATTGCAACTGGAAAGTACACATTGACAAATTATGCACTAAGTTGCAAAGATTTGTATTTGTCTTAAATCGAATAACTCGCGTAGCTGGTATCAATGCAGCACTTTATGCTTATCATGGTTACGTAGCATCAGTTCTCCGCTACGGCATCATTATATGGGGAAATTCTGTGGATACTATTAAAGCATTCCGAGCCCAAAAGAAATGTATTCGATCAATGACTAAAGCCCAACCATTACAAAGCTGTGTCCCAATCTTTAAAAAATTAAAAATATTACCACTCCCATCTTTATATATATTCGAACTCTGTATCTTTGTACGTAAGAACTTAGCTTTATTTAAAGTTCACAATGATGTTGTAATAAGGAAAAGTCGAGATATCCACAAATTATGTACACCACAACAAAGAATTAAACTATTTTCGAATAATGTTTACTGTATGGCAATTCAAATTTATAATAAATTACCTAATGTCTTTAAAAGTCTTAACCTTATGACATTTAAGAATAAACTATTCAACTTTCTGTTGCAAAAGTGTTACTACTCAACGAATGAATTTTTAAATGAAAAATTTGATTCAAAATTAAAATTAGACAACGAATTACCTCACAATAATTGAATGGAATGTCATTTCTATGACATTATATTGTTTTTTTCTCTTCATTATATTTAATCATTAGTGACATTTTATTTAATAACCATTGACATTGTATTTAATCATTCATAACATTTTAACTAATAAGCCTTACATTATATTTAATCATTCTTGACATTATAATTAATAACCCCTTAAATTGTATTTAATAATTCTTACATTATAATTGATAACCCCTGATATTGTATTTGATAGTAGTTAACGTTTTCCTAATTCCCGACATTGTATGGTTTGTTATTAATTTTAATTCTTTGAAATATTTGTACGCTGGAAACAGCAGAATATTATGGACATTGTATTTTGTGTAACACCTATGTAACAACAATATTCTAACAAATAAATAAATTTATTATTATTATTATTTTTGGTAAACATGGACTGTTTCTTAGCTCTTTAGCTAGTTTAAGCTACATCAACGGGACATAGCCAAGTCAATGTAGCGTGTGGTGAATTTTTATTATGAAGAAGAAGTGTTGTGAACTGTTTCATTTTCTTCAATTTGCATGAACTTCCTCACTATTCGGCAGGTGTTCAAAATTGCGGCTTTTTGAAGTGTAATGTAAATTGAATCTTTTACGTCTATTAGTTTGAGGCTATGGTGGAGATGATTGGGTATAACTCCTGTAGTGGAGACAACTATTGGTACAACGTAAACTTTTTCTTGCCGCCAGATTCTGGTCACCTCTTCCTTTAGTTCCGCATATTTGCTTATTTTTTCTCCTATCGTCCTTTGCAAATTATGTGTGTTAGGGACTGCGATATCTATAAGGTAAGTGATTTTATTAACTTTGTCTTGGAGAGTAATATCTGGTCTATTGAAGTGAACTGTTCTGTCGGTTAGGATTGCGCGATCGTAGTAGAGTTTATGTGTGGTGTTTTCTAGAACAGTTTGTGGAGCGTATTTATAGTACGGCGTGATGGTATCTTGTATGAGTTTATGTTTTATTGCTAGATTTTGGTGAATGACGTTTGCTACTTGATTGTGTCTGTGAGTATAGTCAGTCTGTGTGAGCGTTGTGCATGCTCCTGTAATGTGTTGTATAGTCTCTGGCTGACTGCGACACCTGCGGCATTTGTCATTCGTTATTGTGGGGTCTTTAATTATGTGTTTCCTGTAGTTTTTAGTATTGATGATTTGATCTTGTATTGCTATAATAAACCCTTCGGTTTCCGGGAATAAATTTCCTATTTTGAGCCATTTATTTGAAGCTATCGTATCTATATGAGACTGTTCTAGATCATGGGGGTGTCGTCCGTGTAGCACCTTCTTCTTCCAATCTTCTAGCTTTTGTTTTTGAGGGTCATTGTTGATATCGTAACTTGTAGTCCCTTCGTTTAAGTTAAGGGGGGTGTAGTTAATATCGTTTGTGACTATGGCTTTATGTATGCTACTTGTGTGAGATTTTGTGTCAAAGAATGATTTTAGTCTAGTTATTTGTTTCTGCCAAAGATGATGAATGTCTATTAGGCCTCTCCCTCCGTATTGTCGTTTGATAGTTAGTCTTTCTACTGCAGATTTAGGGTGTAAATTATTGTTTTTAGTGAGTATGGTGCGTGTTGTTCTCTCTATTTGTTGGATATCCGTTTTTGACCATTTGATCACTCCAAACGAATACGTAAGTATTATTATTATTATTATTAAGGGGAAGACACTAGCACCTGCAACACAGTTTTTACTAGCGCAGGTGCTAGGGAATCCTATAATCCTATAATGTCATTAAAGAATTATTATTATTTTGGTTTTTAAACTTAAGTTTCTCAGGTAAGAACCTGGTGTTTTTATAAGATCTCACGGGTGTGAACCAAGGTGAAATCCTAATTTTCTATTTGAACTGGTAAATTATTTTGTACTGCACTCAAATCGTAATCTAAATCTAACTGTAAAAATTTTCTTACTATTCGGCAAGTGTTCAATATTGCAGCTTTTTGTAGTGTTAGGTATGTGTATTTTGATAGATTCAGAACATTAAAACTATTGTATATTTGTTTCGGAATAACACCTGTTGTTGATATTACTATTGGAACTATTGTAACTCTGTTCATTTTCCAAACTCTGGTAATTTCTTCTTGTAACTCTGTGTACTTCCTAATTTTTTCCGAGATAGTTTTTTGTATATTATTAGTGTTTGGGACTGCTATATCTATTATGTATGTGTGTTTGTTTTCTTTATCAACAAGTGTTATATCTGGTCTGTTGTTATAAATAGTGTGATCTGTAATTATTGTGCGGTCATAATATATTTTGTATAATTGATTTTCTAAAACAGCTCTGGGTGAACAAGTTGATTATGCCGGTGAGTATAGTCGTTCTGAGTCAATGTCATACAAGCTCCCGTAATATGTTGTATTGTTTCAGGTTTGCTGTGACATTTTCTGCATAAATCGTTTCTAACTGTACTATCTTTTATAATATATTTTCTATAATTTTTGGTATTAATGACTTGGTCTTGAATGGCTAGCATAAATCCTTCTGTTTCTGGAAACATCCCACTTAATTCAAGCCATTTGTTGGAAGCTTCCCTATCAATGTGTGTTTGGTATAGATCGTTAGGATGTCTTCCGTGTAGTTCTTTCTGTCTCCATTTTTTATGTATCTCTTCTATGTGTCTTGCTTTGTCTATTGTTTCAATATTACCTTCGCTAAGATTCAGTGGTGTATATTTGTTATCTATCTCTGTTATTGTTTTATGTAATTGACTAGTGTTCTTCTTGCTATAAAAGAATTGTTTTAGGTTAATTATTTGCCTTTTGTGTAAATGTGATATATCAATTAATATTATTATTATTATAAATAATCTCACGCCTTGTTCCATGGACCTGGCAAAAAGGCGTTATGTGGTAACTACAGAACAGTTACGACCCTTATATTAAATGTAGGTATTTTAAAATTGTTACCTATTTCTTCTTTATGCATGCTGAGATAGGAGCCTTTTTGGTCCCGCACGGGGTTCTTTTTACCCGGCTGCAAGGAAAGGGTTATGTTTTTCGCGCGTATCTTGTATGTTTGTATGTATGTAATATTCTTTATTACCTCATATCTTTCAAACTACTTGGCGGATTTTTATAATTAAGCCATCGTTAGATAGGTCTTGACCGCCCAAATGTTCTTAGCAAAGTGCCTTTAGAAAAAAAGGAACATGGCGGATTGTGGGCGCCATATTGTGGAGGTTGCAATTTTTTTTTCTTCCATACCCATCGAGGGGGTATCAAAATGAAGGGTTTTTAGAGAAGATTTAAAAAATAAGTAACATGTTTAAATGTACCTAATTCGAAAAAATATGTTAACTAAAAAGTTATAAATAGATGATAGATGATGATAGATGTATGAATGTGAGTGAAGCAAAAGAAGTATGTAAGGATCGTAGCAGGTGGCGTTCTGTAGTTTCTGCCTACCCCCATGGGAAAAAGGCGTGAGTTTATGTATGTATGTATGTTATAAATAAAAATAGTTAATTCTAAAAATCAAAAAACCCGCCTGCTTAAAAAGCGAACTAAAAAGACGTAAACAAGAAGAAAATCATGTTGTGCAGTCGGAGGATACATCTCGTATTAGTCAGCCAACTCGCGAATATGTATCCTCCGACTGCACAACATGATTTTCTTTCTGTTTACGTCTTTTTAGTTCGCTTTTTAAGCAGTCGGGTATTTTGAATTTTTTAATTAACTTTTTTTAATCATTGTTTATTTTCTTGTTCTATCTGTTTGTCTCCTGTACGAATCCCAAATAAAAGTGGGGTCCAAGCAAAAAGGGTCCAGATCTCGGCATTTATTTACCGAGATGAACGCAGTTTTTTCACGTAGCCCTCATAAAAACACAAGTTACAGTTTCAACTTCAAATGTTTGATTTTAAAAAATGTGACCGTTTTGAATGATTTTTTAATCCTTTTTATCAATTGACTATTCTAGATACCGAATCTAGTCTTAACTCAATACTGGACGCTTTTTATTTGGACGACCACAAATATTTTTGTTCTTTTATATTTCGAACAAGTTTGATTCTCTTTTCGCCGTTAGTAGGTATTCCATTTTTGTAATTTTATCGATAAATTGTTTAAAGAAAGAGATGAAGGAAGATTGTGCTTACATTTGGGTAGTTGAACGTCAGGCTGGCATGCGGATCTGAGATCACCAATTTCAAAAAGGTACTGATCTGAAAATTATTTTGAATTAATTAAAATGATCTCAAGGATGGACCTGGTGAAGGTTGCGGGGATCCGCTCAATGTGGCGACGCTTGGAGAGGCCTATGTCCAGCAGTGGACGTCTTTCGGCTGATATGATGATGATAATGATCTCTAGAATCAGGCAGTGCGCCATTTCATAATTCTAGCTTACTTGCTGGAAAGAGGTGGGTAATAAAATCATTATTAAGTTTTTCACACATATCCAATGAACCAAAACACGATGGTGCTATTATTTAATATTATTATTATTTTCTTTATTTATCACTTTTCTTATTAATTACATTTTTAAATATTTTTATAAAATACATACAAAAAAGAAAAACATTTAAAAATATAAAAAATAGTAGCCCACCGGTATCGGGAACAGGGTCCAAGCTACCGGTGGTCAGGGCTCCTGAGAGAGGAATCTCCTAACGATACGCGCCGTGTCCAGGAGTACTTTTCTGGATCAAGCCCTTGATCCAACTGCCCAACGAGAGCCTCCTCAGATGTTCATCGAGGCTCTTGGCTATTATGCCATTGGCCGTGACGACTATCGGCACAATGATCGCTGTATTCACATCCCACATGTCGACAACATCGCGAGCCAGATCAAGATACTTACTTTTCTTATCTCTCTCAGCCTTCACGAGGTTCTCGTCATGAGGGACCGCTATATCAACAATCATCTCTATGTCAGGCTTATTGGCAACTTATTATTATTTATTATTAGTTGCTATTATTTTTGTACACACAAAAACACTTTACAGAAAAAAACAATAATACAGATAGAAGAGCACAAAGGTACTGCTTTCATTTCATTAGAATACATTTCATTAGAAGTTTCTTCCAGACCTTTGACAAGAAAACTGAAGATAATCGAAGACACAGTGCTATGTGGAGTTGCTATGCCACCTTCCGGCTCCATCTTGAGACCTGCTCTATCATTATCATAATTATAATTTTAGCTGAACATACGGCACCTCATGAGTCGCCGTAACATTGAGCGGTCCCATTGCTCCAGATTATTTCAATGGTTACAAAGTTAGGTGAAACCCTAACTTTATAACCATTGAAATAATCTTAATCAGATGCCAATGCCAGGAAATGCTTGACACACACACACGGAAGCAAGATAATTTAAAGCTTGTAATAATAATGAGGAACACTGGCACTTGTGAGATCCTTAAACTGAACCTTAAATCAACTGGTTAGCGGCAGCACAACCAGGTAAAATGCGGTATCCTTAACCCATCCCAAACACGGTGCCAGTGAGGAGGCCTTTCACAGAATATGAAGCACTTCGTTTCCTGCCCAGCATGCACAACCAACTGCACCTTCTACGACTTGAACGAGGCCAACGACAGAGCCATCCAGTCGGCCTCTAACCCCCCCCACACCTCCCCCACACCCCGTCCCAACCCAAAATCAAGTGTATAACTAAAAAAATACCTTATTTTTTTTAGAATATTAACTTTAAATACAAGTATAATCTAATTTTATTCTGAAATTAAGGACCATGACAAAAATGTCTAGACAGAAAGGTTGCAAGTTGTTTTTGACTGCCATAAAAATAAAATTACACCCCCTCCCCCTTGTGGTATTTCGTGATTTTTGCTAAACCTCTTCCCCCCCCTTTCAAGCCTGACTTGATTAATGGACGGACCCTTACCAATGCGAGGATAAATGTATAATTAAAAAGTTATCCTTACCAGAAAAAACTGAAGGTACCCCAGCATTTTTCTAAAGAGAGCACCTTCCGGGTCTCCCGTTGCAGAGCAACTAAAAACTGTTGAGTGGTATGAAAAAATATCTTTTGTACAAAGAAAACGTCCTAATTGATCATTAGTCCGATCATTAAGACGTTTTTATGGCTGTGTTAATTGCTTGTTACTGCAATGACTTTCCTGAACTAGTGAATTACTGATTTGAGAACTATATTTAAACTAGTTTCTGCCCGCGGTTTCGCCCGGGTAATAAGTGTTTTATCATCCCAAGCGATTACACTACCGGGATATCCCTCTGTAGATTCGTCCAAATCGACACATCTGACGCTGGTCACCCTCGCTGGACTTCTTATGGTTCGCCATAAGTTCCACCTAGTGGAGGTAGACCACTAGGGTGCCATGAAGAAGCGGCGAGTCGTTCAGAACCTGTAGAAGGCGTTTTTTCTGTTCTGTGTTCAGAAACCTCGCCGCGGCGCACCTACAGTCCCAGCACATAACAAGCCAAACATAGCGAGCGCGGGTTTGACTCGCGCTCGCACCATTCTAGGTCCAGCTCGTACCTGTGTTGCCCAACACAGGTACGAGCTCGGTGTAGCGAACCCCAGCGGGCAGGAAACATAGTTCCGTGACCACTCACCTCGCCCCTTACGGGTGCGACGTGACTTCCATGGAGGTTACATTATAAGGATAAAAACTATGTCCTTCCCAGGGCCTCAAACTATCTCCATACCAAAATTCATCAAAATCAGTTCAGCCATTTTAGTCGTGAACAGGTAACAAAATAAAAATAATTATAGTTACTTTAACATTTTTAATATAAGTGTATTACTATGAATATAGAATAGTTCGAAAATGTGTGCAGTTGCTCGAGGATAATTTAATTCACCGATGGAATACACATTAAAAGCTGTGTTAATTTGGCCTTGGCACAGCCAAGAGCTGAGAAAAGGAACACGTTCCAAAATAATAATAATATATTTATTTACAACTAAGAATCCAAACCATCAATCAAAACCATCTACTACACAAACACATTACGTAAAAATAACAGCATAAATTGAATGTATTTTTATTTATTTATTTATTGGCCTATCTACAATTGTTACACTGTTCATTCTAATAATACAAGCAATATGATACAAACATAGTATACAATATGATGCAATAGACACAGCATGCAAAACAAAATTATAATATCTATAAAATTACAATAATAGTGCAGAAATAGTGGGTAGTTTTAGAAACACAATAGGTACAATACAAATATGACAAGAAAAAATCAATAATAATACGGCAATTACTTTTGATAGACTTGGCGCTTGAATTTTTGAAGTGTTGTGGAATAAATATCTATTGATTCATCACAATTATTAGGAAGCCTGCAAAGTCTGGGGATGGGGGTGTAGGATCCAGATACAGTTTTGCGGAATGGAGGTCGTAATAGCTTGATAGGGTGACGCGGATAATTGTAGGGTAGGGTATTTTTTTTTTTTTTTAATAACTGCCCCACACTAGGAATTTCTTCCTGTATCGTGGGTGCGTTTACAAACATATAAACTCACATACACAAACACCCAGAGCCGAAACAACTATCTGTAGGTCATACAAATATTTGTTCCGTGAGGGAATCGAACCCGCGACACGCAGCGCAGCAGTCAGTCGCTCAACCACTGCGCCAACCGTGCGCCAAGCAATTTAATTAATTTTAATATGTTATTTATTTAATAACATATTAAAATTAAATATATTATCTCTTTGTTTTTCAAGTGAAGTTAAACTAAATTATTCAAGACGTTTTGTCATAGCTCGGTACTTTCTTGGCTAATCTCGCAGAATAGGCAAGATGGTATAAAAATCGTTTCTGGATCCTCTCTAACCTAAGACTATGTGTTGCAAAGTGGGGACGCCACACAACCGCGCAGTATTCCAATACAGAACGAACGAGACAGGATAAAGAAAGAGAACCCGCGGCAACCAGTCCACTACAGTCTGGTCCTTCGAGCCGGATAAAAAACGAGAACCCGCGGCAACCAGTCCCAATACAGACTGGTCCTTCGAGCCCGGATAAAGAACGAGAACCCGCGGCAACCAGTCCACTACAGTCTGAAAGATAAATCTTAGTTGTATACACCTTTGATATTATGTATACAAACATAATATCAAAGGCTGAAAGGAGAGATTTAAAAATATGATATAGGTCTTAGCTTAAATTAGAATTTAACATTATTTACCCTGAAAACTAAAGTTAACAGAAATTAAGTAAAAGTCAAGTTGATTTATTAAAACACTAGCTTCTGCCAGTGGCTTCGCCTACGTGAAAATTGTTTCATTTAAATCCCAACGGAACACTTTGCCGGGATAAAATGTGCTATTCCAGAGTATAATCTATCTCTGTCCCAAATTTCATCCAGATCCGTTCAGCTGTTCTGGCGTGATTGAGTAACAAACATACATCTATCCACTAAAACTTTCGCATTCATAATATTAATATGATTATCACGATAAAAATACATACATTATTTAAATTATAATCAAGATATAATTGGCGAGGTACAAAATATTTTATCAATGACGCCATTCTTGGAAAAACTGTGTTACAGGGGTCACCCAAAGCAGTCAGGTTTTTGATTTTTAAATTAACATTTTTTATTTACAACTTTTTAGTTATATTTTTTTTCATATTACTTTTAAACATACGAGTATAAGTGGTATGTATTTTTGTAATCAGCTTTTAAAACCCTTCATTTTGATACCCCACTCGATGGGTTTGGAAGAAAAAATATATTGGGACCCGCACAATATGGCGCCCAAAATCCGCCATGTTTGTTTTTTTTTAACTTCACCTATCTAAGAACACTTGGGCGGTCAAGACTTATCTATCGATGTCTTAATTATAAAAATCCGTCAAGTAGTTTGGAAGATACGAGGTTATAAAGAATATTACATATATACAAACATACATACATACAAACAAACAAGATACGCGCGAAAAACATAACCCTTTCCTTGCAGCCGGGTAAAAATAGAAAGATATGTAATGTGCACTTTAAAAATAAATAAATTAATGATATCAATTTATTTTCAGTAGGATTACCCAATACCGACATTTAAGCCGCAACTAAGAGATATGGCACGGCACGGCGGCGGCGCGCGGCGTGGCAAAGGATTTTTTCGTGTCCAAATGATTAGCAAGTTATACAGTTTCTACGTAGCAAGGTCCTCTGCTACGACGTAGCTACAACCATTGCTACGGCGTAGCATAGACGGATTTTTAGGACCTTATTTCAATGAAGTTAGTGGTGAAATTCCTTTATTTCTACTCGAATAGACAGAAATGTCACGTGATGCCGCGGCATGCAGCGGAATGATTTGGTATGCCGAAGCGTGCCGTGCAATCCCGTGCAGTCAGTGGGCGCCTGCCCTAAGTTATTGAAGACTTTACTGCAGGTAATTCAAATGTTATGCCGTCTCCACGCGTTCGCCGAACAATGGCGAACAGCAAACAACAAACAACGAATACGAACATGTGGATGGGTGTTTGATTGAATTTGTGATGTATCTACATGCTTGTACAGGAAACAAGGAAAAAATCATGCAGTGCAGTCGGGGGATACGTCTGGTTTAGGTCAGCCAGCTCGCGAACATGTATCCTCCGACAGCACAGCATGATTTTCTCCTTGTTTACGTCTTTTTAGTTCACTTTTCAAGCAGTCGGGATTTTTGATTTTTTAATTAACTTTTTTCTTACTAACAGTTGATCAACAGCATCAATAAGTTTTTAAAACCGTTTTGTCATTAAGAGATTACTATAAGTTAATCTTTGAAAGTAAATATTAAAAAGCCTGAACATTTTATAACCCTGATATTTTCCTGTATTTTTTTTATTTTTATGAATTTATTTTGATACTTGTCACTAATCACACTAATATCACACTAATCACACTTAATATTATAAAGGCGAAAGTCTGTGAGTGTGTGTGTTTGTTACTTCTTCACGCTCAAACGGCTGGACGGATCTGGACGAATTTGGCACAGAGATAGATTATATTCTCGAATAGCACATAGGATACTTTATATCCAGGTAATATGTTCCCTGGGGATAATTTTCGACATTCACTCGGGCGAAGCCACTGGCATAAGCTGGTAAATAAATAAGTATGAAAAAAAATACGTAGTCTAGAATTCTGTAAGTAATATTGCGGAAAATAACGACTTAATCAATCTGGACCCATTATTGGGATACTTTTTTACGCATACATAGTCTGGTTAGCCTCCTCATTCAAGGATTAGGTACCCCTTTTTCAAGCAATAACCATTACGCAAGTTTACTTCACATCGTTCGCCGAAATAGCCAGCATTGACAACTAAAAACAATAAAATAAAAATCACTAATTAATTAGGCATAATAATATGCTCTACTACCCGTGCGAAGCCAGGACGGGTCGCCAGTAAACATAATAGCCAATAAAAGGAGCCAAATATGTTGTATGTGTACCTGCACTTAGTAAGCCCTGTTACTTGAAATTATGGATGCCTTACAAACATATGTACTGATTTTTCGCATCTGTCACCCCAATAATCTCCTTTACATGCACAATCTGGCCCATTGTTCCTATTCAAGGTACAGGGGAAGCCGTTTAGGCAATAACCTTGACACACGCCCACTTCACATCTTGCCCCGGAATAGCCGGCATTACAACTGAAACAACAAAACTGTGAAACAAGGCACACAACTAAATTAAACAAGATGAGCAAAAGAAGGGAAAGAATAAGTTGTACCTGCATTTAGGAAGTCCTTGTTTAGTGTAACTACATTTTCCATTGAGACAATAGGTTAGACAGTCGGATACCTCGCATTTTTGACCCGAATAATCTGCTTTACATTGACAAACTGGCTCACTTTTGAGGTTCAAAGAACAGATACCATTGTTTGAACAATAACCATTACACGGGGTCACTTCACATCTTGCCCCGGAATAGCCGGCATTACAACTGAAATAACAAAACTGTGAAACAAGGCACACAACTAAATTAAACAGGATAGCCAAAAGAAGAGATAGAATATGTTGTACCTGCATTTGGGAAGTCCTTGGTCAGTGTAACTACATTTGCCATTGAGACAATAGTTTAGACAATCGGATACCTCGCATTTTTGACCCGTATAATCTGCTTTACATTGACAAACTGGCTCACTTTTGAGGTTCAAAGAACAGATACCATTGTTTGAACAATAACCATTACACGGGGTCACTTCACATCTTGCCCCGGAATAGCCGGCATTACAACTGAAATAAAAAAACTGTGAAACAAGGCACACAACTAAATTAAACAGGATAGCCAAAAGAAGAGATAGAATCTGTTGTACCTGCATTTGGGAAGTCCTTGGTCAGTGTAACTACATTTGCCATTGAGACAATAGTTTAGACAATCGGATACCTCACATTTTTTACCCCAATAATCTGCTTTACATTGACAAACTGGCTCATTTTTGTCATTTAAAGAACAGATACCATTGTTTGAACAATAACCATTACACGGGGTCACTTCACATCTTGCCCCGGAATAGCCGGCATTACAACTGAAATAACAAATCAAATCAAATTGATTATTTGCATAATACAGGTAGGTTCAAACAGATGTTACAAATAGATATAATAAAGTACACTGTATCATTACCTAATAAGGTGTACAAATATTTATATTATTGACAAATTTATTAAATAATTATTAAAATAACATTACAACATAATTACACAAAAAAAAAACAAATGAAAATAAAATAAATTCAAAATACTACAAATGTCAAAAGTGATATAAAATAAAATATTGTCAGATGAATTAAATTACATGTCTTATACTTAACAATCAAATAAATTAAAGAGCTGTCAAATTAATGCATGTCACACTATTTTTAATGTCATATTATTCAAAGTCAATAAATTACTCTTACTATAAGGTCTCTATCTATATTTTTATCCTGTAGGTAGTCCTTGATATTGTAATAACATTTATTCACTAGGAATTTGTGCAGCTTCGACTTAAATTGATGTACAGGTAACTTTTTGACATCGTTAGGCAATTTGTTTTAAATCAATGATGACATAACAAGAATACTTTTATTGATTAGTGCTGTTTTTCCATATGGTATTTCAATGTCTAATCTTTTTTTATCACGTAATTGTCTATAGTAGCTTTTAAAAGCAGTCTTATAATAATCAGGGATTTGATTTCACAATAACATTTAGTTCATCTATCTATCTATACATATAAAATGCTTTGTCCTGAATGACTGACTGACGGATCAACGCACAGCCCAAACCGCTGATCGTAGAGACCTGAAACTTGAAAGGTGTATTCTTTGTATGACGTAGGCATCCGATAAGAAAGGATTTTCCGAAATTCTACTCCTAAGGGGATTAAAAAGGGGGGCAAAGTTAGTGTGAAAAATCTAATTCCTTCAGCTAATCTAGTTTTTGAAACTTAGCACAAATAATAATCTGAGTAAATGATAAAGATTGACATTATTAGTATTTTTTTAAATTACCCCCTCAAGTCGATATAGGGGGTGTTAAAATTGGTATGGCAGAATCTTATTTCATGGGTAACTAAACTTGAAACATTGCACAAATAATAAAAGTAAATAAATAATAAAGGTTGTTATTATTAGTTTTTCGAAACTACCCCCAAAAGACGATTTAGGGGGTGTTAAAGTTTTTTGAAAAATCTTATTACTTGGATTAATAAACTTGAAACTTGGCATAAATACCAAACTAAGTATGCAACAAAAGGTTGCAATTATTAGTTTTTCAAAAATACCCCCTTAAAGACGATTTGTTTTTTTTGAAGAATCTTACTTCTTGGGTTAATAAACTTGAAACGTGACACAAATATCAACCTAAGTAAACAATAAAGGTTGATATATAAGTTTTTCGAAACTACCCCCAAAATTCGATTTAGGGGGTGTTAAAGTTTTTTTGAAGAATCTTATTTATTGGGCTGATAAACTTGAAAGTTGACATAGCCTCAGTAAACAATAGAGGTTGTTAAACTAAATAATCCAAATTGCATAATACGTTTTTTAAAACTAACCACCCCTTCTCCCCCCTGATAGGGTTAAGGGGTGTTAAAGCTTTTTGAGGAATTTTACTCAGCAATCTAGAGAGCTAACGTAATCGAAAAATAATAAAGAAAAGAAAAGAGTGAATAAGTTTAGTATTTGGGTTGTTAAAACTCAAACCTCAATGGGGCATAAAGGGGTTATTAAGTTTTTAAGGGAGGATTTTACTTTGTGCCGGTAACCTAAAATTTATTATTCTTTAAGTCAAATAACGAATCCTCCCAAACCTATAAACCGTAGAACTCTACGAAATCACATTTTTATTTGGTTAAATAACAGCTTATTTTTGGTTGCCTTCACTAACTGCACATAAATAAGAAAGTCACCTATAGGAGGTATAAAATACGAAATCACGCGAACGAAGTCGCGGGCGGATTTAATATTATAAATGTGAAAGTAACTCCGTCTATCTCTGTCTTCCTTTTCACGCTTAAACCACTGAACCGATTTAGATGCAATTTGGTTCGGAGATATTTTGACAACCTGTGCAGAACATACGATAGTTTTTATCCCGGAAATCATACTTAAGTGGTGGAAAGACGGGTTGAAGTTTGTATGGAAAACCTAGAATATTATTCTGCGATATAAAAAATAAGCTATACGAATTACTAATGCTACGCAGACGAAGTTGCGGAAAACAGCTAGTATATGTATTACGAAGGCAGTGTCAGAAAATTAAGCTTTTAAAATAGGGTCAGCAGCTGGTAGTTTTGTCTATATTACACATTGCTCTAATTCATTTCCGTTGAGCTTTAAATACAGATTCCTTATCGACTGTGTTGCCCCAAGATATAATACCATATCTTAGGACAGGCGCCACAAGTCCATGATAAGCAACTAATAAGGCTTCTTTATTAACAATTTATGAAAGTTTGTACAGATCAAATGAGGATTTATTAATTCTTTTGCAGACATTTTCTAAATGTGTTTTCCATGTCAGTCTATCATCAATATTAATTCCCAGAAACTTTGTATCTGTCACAGTATGTACTATTTTGCCTTGATAAATCTAATGTTTATATTTGTCAGTTGGGTTCTCTGGTGAAAGTATATTATTTTAGTTTTGTCCATATTTATTTAAAGATTATTTTCGGTTAACCATTGAATTATCCTATTTAATGTTTGGTTGACTACGTCCATGAGGACGTAGTCAATAGTAGTGATTATGTTGACTACGTCCTCATAATCATTTTCTTTGTCGCTTTTTATTATGACTGTGCTATCATCTGCAAATAGTACCATTGGTTGATTGATATGCTTAGGGTGATCATTGATATATATCAAGAACAATAAAGGGCCTAGAACACTTCCTTGTGGTACTTCCATTTTTACAGTTTTCGAGTTCGACCTATGTTTAATTTCAGTTCGTGTTTTCTCATATATCTGTGTTATTTCTATTTTTTTGTTTTCTGTTCTGCAGGTATGAATAGACGAGATCTAGCGCTTTACCTCTTATGCCATACATGTAACAAAACTGTGAAACAAAGCACACAACAAAATTAAACAGGATAGCCAAAAGAAGGGATAGAATAAGTTGTACCTGCATTTAGGAAGTCCTTGATCAGTGTAACTACATTTGCCATTAAGACAATAGGTTAGACAGTCGGATATCTCGCATTTTTGACCCGAATAATCTGCTTTACATTGACAAACTGGCTCACTTTTGTCGTTCAAAGAACAGATACCATTGTTTGAACAATAACCATTACACGGGGTCACTTCACATCTTGCCCCGGAATAACCGGCATTACAACTGAAATAACAAAACTGTGAAACGAGGCACACAACTAAATTAAACAGGATAGCCAAAAGAAGAGATAGAATATGTTGTACCTGCATTTGGGAAGTCCTTCTTTAGTGTAACTACATTTGCCTTGGATACAATAGTTTAGACAAGCGGATACCTCGCATTTTTGACCCCAATAATCTGCTTTACATTGACAAACTGGCTCACTTTTATCGTTCATAGAACATGTACCATTGTTTGAACAATAACGATAACACAGGGTCCTTCCACATCTTACCCCGGTATAGCCTGCATTACAACTGCAATACCAAAACTATGAAACAGGGCACGAAATTAAATTTAACGAGTAGAGCAAAAGAAGGAGTGGAATAATTTTTACCTGCATATAGGCTGTCCCTGTTTAGTGTAACTACATTTGCCATGGAAACAATATGTTTCACAGGCTGATATCTCACATCTTTGACCCATATGATTTGCTTTACATTGACAAACTGGCTCACTTTTGTCGTTCAAAGAACATGCACCATTGTTTAAACAATAACCATAACACAGGGTCCTTCCACATCTTATCCCGGTATAGCCAGCATTACAACTGCAATAAAAAAATTGTACTGTACCAAAATAAATTTAACAATAAATTAAGTCAATAGACGGAGAGTAAATTGTTTTACCTGCATTTAGCAAGCCCTTCAGTGATACTACAGTGGCCTTGAATACAAAAGTCTTCACAGACTGATGTTTCGCATCGTGCACCGCTGTACCCAGCTGTGCATTTACAAAGATTTGTGCCATCAATTTTAACGCCATTAACACAAAACGTATCTTGTTTTTCTCTATCAGGTAAGCTATAGCAACCCGAAATTCCCTGAATTTGATCTTTATATTTGTAGTTGGCGGCTATACTGACAACGCCATCTGTTTGAATCCCAAAGATAGGACTATCATCACCATACTGTATTGCAGAGACATGATTTTTCCAAACGCGAATCGGATTGCAGGGTGTGCACCATTCTACCTTGAAGAGGATGTCATTCATAATGGCAAATGAATTTGGGGCATCATACTGCAGCACGTTACTGGCATGGAAATATAAAGTAGTGTACAACCGTCTGTTATTGCCATTCAAATCAGTACTATAAATAAAGGTTTCAGAATGCCACAAAGGCTCATAGAAGTATAATCTTTGTGTTTGTTGATGAATAGCCAAGCTGTGTAATTCTATAACGTGTTCAGAACGATAAATAACTTCTCTGCCTGAGCCATTCAATCGAGCTTTCTCGATTGTAGACGGGAAAACAAATCTGTTGATCCAATAAATGTACCTGCAAATTGAAAAATATTGGTTAGTGCTTATCACGAATAGAATAAATTTTGTGAAATTATACATATCAGACTATTAAATTGTCAACACGATGTGTTATTTAATATTTATTTCACAGAGAAAAATAATATATCGGGTTATTTATAAAAAAACATAATCTATATATATAAAAGAAAGTCGTGTTAGTTACACTATTTATAACTCAAGAACGGCTGAACCGATATGGCTGAAAATTGGTAGGGAGGTAGCTAAGAACCAGGAGAAGGACATAGTATACTTTTTATCCCGTTTAGGGTAGGGTTGGGTAGGTATGTAGGTAGGGTAGAGTAGGTAGGTTAGGTAGGGTAGGGTAAGGTAGGTAGGGTAGGGTAGGTAGTGTAGGGTAGGGTAGGATAGGTTGGGTAGTGTAGGGTTGTTAGGGTAGATGAATGTTTGGTGTTTTATGGCAAAACAAAGTTTGCCGGGTCAGCTAGTATATTTATAAAAATGCAGTGCTGCCAGCGTTCTGGACACTTTTGACGTTGACAGCGATGTTGACGAATTTTTTGACGCCCAATGACCACTGCCCTTTTATACGCGTTCGTAGTTTTATTTTTATTTAAGTGTATATATAGGTAGTTATTATTAATTAAGAATTTTATACTATGGAAATTTATATATTGGTAATAAATCTCCATATACATATATCTATACTTAATATTATAAATAGGAAAGATTTGTATTTTTGTATGTAACGAATAAACTTAAAAACTACTGGACCGATTTAAAAATTATTTCACCGTAGGGAAGCTACACTATCCCTGGGTGACATAGGCTACTTTTTACCCCTGTATTCCCACGGGAACGGGAAATACTCGGGTGAAACCGCAAGGCGCTCGCTAGTATTATATAAAGCAATGATAGACCGCCGGAGTCGGGAGTAGAGTCCAAGATACTGGTGGTTAGGGTTCCAGAGACAGAAACCGTATCGAGTAGTACAGCCTTCTGTATCAAGCCAGATCCAACCACGCAATGACAGCCTCGACAAAAGGTCGTCGAGGCTATCAGGCCATTGGCCGTAACGACAATCGTCACAATGATCACCGAGTCCACATTCCACATGTCGACAACCTCGTGTGCTAAGTCGAGATACTTGATTTGTTTCTCTTTCTCAGCTTTCACAAGGTTTTCGTCATGCGGCATGGTGACATCGATTATCATTGTGCGGCGCGCTAATTGGTCTATCACCGCTATATCCAGCTTATTGTCAATAATAGGCCTTTCAGTGATCCCCCCTGGTGGGTGCCCGCATTGTCGAGGCGGGGGGACTCAGTAACCGTGGCTTGGTCACCCACGGCGAAGCAAAGAGGAACGTGAGGGAAGGCCGCTCGTCAGGGCTTTTGCCGATAAGCGACGACGTAGCGGCCAACATGTAGGTTGCGGTGCTGTCTGGGCGACATCGCAACTGAGGCGGGCCGTGATGTCGTTTGGGGCTTCCCAAATCCATATAATATCGCGGTTGTGGGTTGGAGGCCGCGGCGGGAGAGGAGTGCCGGTATTGTGGTGCGCCGCTCTCCCTACCTTCCGTCTGATGGCGGACGTGGTGGGGCCGCAGGGGAGAAGGAGTGTCGGTATACCGTTGGCCGCTCTCACTATCCTCTGCGGCCGAAAAATGGTAGGTGGCGGGGACATTGACCTTGACCCGTCACAAGGGGGCCAAGGGTGCCATACACGGGGTTGTCTGGCACCCATGTGTGGTTTGGTCCCAGTGTGTTCTGGTGCGCCGGTGATGGGGGATACTCCCCAGTGGAGGGTCCGGTGACGGACAGCCGCGACGGGATCGCGGTGAGTGCTAACCCGTGCCCCTGTGCCCGCCATAAGTGGCACAGGAGGACACCGTGGAGTTTTAGTGGGTTGGAGTCCTACATAACTGCGCTATCTCTCCGTGGTAGCGCAGTATGCATAAGCATTTCTCCAAGATACAAAAAAAGAGTCCTATTAGTGATGACAAACCGATCCCATTGCAACGTGACAAGGTCATTTTTGAGAACTGGATTTGGCACATACTTGTAACACGGTACCGCAGAATCCACTTAAATTTATTTCAAAGCAAGTTGCTGGTGAATAATCCTGTCCACTTGATTATGCCTGTGTAAGTACTCGCCGTTAGCTAGACGAGAACAACCAGAGATAATATGAACTAATTGTTAACTTACCCTCTGCAGCTGTCTACGATAATATCATTGGGTTGGGCGGCCGTTTTGATTAAGAGATTACCATGAACATTGTTCTTGACATCAGGTTTAAATGAAAACCAGTTAATACTTTTTTCCTTAATATCTGTGAAGAACAGTATATCTGAGACAGGGTCGTAGGCCAGACCCTGAATCGTTCTTCCACTCCTTTCTAAGTAGCAATTGTATACCACGTCAGTTATGCTGTAACCACAAATAGTGTCACCTTCACCCTGTTTGTCGACGTACAGCAGCGTGTTTTGGACTTCATTATAGGCTAATGCTGTTAGATGTTGGTTGCCAAAATTTTTGGTATCTATTTTTAGTCCGTTGAAATTATAAAACTCTATTCGATTGTCTGCTGTTAGGGCGATGTCTGAAACAAAAGAATCATTTTAGCAAGTAAAGACGCACTATCACGCCTTAGAACGAAAATATGTTTGAAGATTTAAGTTGATTGATTTATGTTTGAAGTATTATTCCGTTAATGAATATCTTAATGATAAAGGACATGGCTAAATAAAGTATGGACGACTGCCCTAGCAATGAATTAACATTTTAACTAGTAATACGTAATTCTGAATAGCTGAATATGAGTATTTCGTATGAAAAAAGTTACAGACACTTTTTATATCGTCACAATCCTGAAAATAAAATCGTAGAAACGCCTACAGTATTAGGTATACAAACTTGTAAAAGAATAAGATGTTGCTATGATACTTTATTAAGGCGCTTTATAATAACAGACGCACAGGTCGATCTTCAAGGTTAAGCAACGCTAGCCGAGGTCATTCCGTGGTTCCATCGTGTACCATCTTTACATAGCGAGTTTCCTCTGTGTCTTGGAAAGCTAGTTAAGCCGTTGGTCCGTTGGCTGTCATTTGAAGATCTTTCATTTGTTGCTACACCACAGTTTATGCTTCTCATGATGAATCAATACGCAATTGAAACTTAAGACCATACTAGTTGGCTCTGTATTAATACATAATACCCGGCGAAAAGTACTTCGTTTAAAGTGAGTTCCCATGACACCCCCAACATGTTTTTTTTTTATCTGGTTCTAATCGAATCGAACTTTTTAGTGTCAGCACTATTTAAGCGCCGTTGTGTTGCAGATTTTGCCAATAATTTCCAGAAATCAGATAATCTCTAAGGTTTTGAGATGTATTGCGAAAGGTACAAAAAAAATACTGAATACTGTTCGTTTCGATTTACGCAAATGTCTTTAAAAGTAGGTTTATTGACTACAATTTTTCGTAGAACGGAATCTTATGTTCTTCTTGTCAAATAAAAACATGAAAAATCTTTTAATTATTTGATTAATTCACGAAAGTTCTAGAAGAATAATAAAACTGATATAATTCATTAATGAATATTTGAGATGTATTGCGATAGGTACAATATTAAATAATAATGAATACTGTTCGTTTCGATTTATTGAATGTTACGAGCTAGTGAGAAATTTCTAGACGTGCTAAGGGCAGTTGTTTAGCCATGTCCTTTAAATAATTTTAAGTGTTTCATATCTGTCTGTATAATTAAAATGTTAATTATATTCTGACCTGAAATTTTTATCTCAATTATTATTGTATTAGTCTCTATTTGTTTATGTGCCGTCTTAATTTATTGACACATTATTATTAACTATTATTTTATGACTTGAAATTGTGACATCTACTGACTTTATATTTTTGATTTTATTTTGTTATTGTGACATTCCTTTGTGATTACCTTTTACCCAAATATTTTGTATGCCTTCTGGCGGGAAATAGTATGGAACAACATTTTTTATTTATTTAACCATCTGTAAATTTACCCTATGTTCACAAAATTAATAAATGAATTTGAGTTTGAATTTGAAAGATTTCAAGAGACTTTGCTGGATGATCGGTGTAATTTATGGCGGGGCGGGTATAACGAAATTCAGTGAACCATTCCATAATGGTACTCTCTTTCTTCTCCTCAAATTGTTTGTCCGAAAATCTTTAACCATAACACGTTTGCTATAAACTTCAGTAACCATAATGTTCTAACATAATTATCTTTAGTTTTAAAAGTATTCTGTCATAATATCGAGTACTATAATAATTGAATCTCCTAATTTTACATGACTTAAAGTCATATATCCTAAGTATTGTGTTAAATAATGTGTATTATTCCGAATATTCATTAATAATATTTTTTTCAGTCCTAAAACATTTGCTAAAAATTAGGTTTTAGTGACAGAAACGAATCGCTGTAAATCCGACTCCACGCAGTCTTGTCTGGTCTACCCCTAGAGAGTAATTTAAAATAGCGTAGGCGCGGGGGGGCGAGGCGGCCCGCGAGTTAAGGATCAGGTGGTTGTAACACTCGCCGCCGCGAGGCTGGCCAGCAAGTCGAAGCTGCGGTAGTGAGCGTTAAACCCATCTGCGACGATAAACTCGCGTGGGACCGCCGGAGCCCCGCAGCGCCGGAGTCGTGACAGAAACCATGCCTGCTGCATGTTCCATGCTGCGTGCTTGCTTGCGTGCTTGCTTGCATCAACTGCTTTATTGACTACATGTATAATATATTTATTTAAATATATAGTAAATGTAATGTATAATATATGTATTTATACATTAATTTGAATTTAGGACTTATAACTTTTATTGAAATCGGTTTTATGTCTTTTGTATATTATTGATTGTAATATTTATGACAAACGTTAAGTTCAAAAAACATTTGACAACTCTTATCCAACTATTATCGTTTCGGTTTTTTACTTCATCGAAGTCACGTCTGCCACTGTCTCAGTTGACCTATTATCAATTCGATTTTTTTCGTTACTCCGACGTTTCACTTGGTCGAAAAGGAATGAAACCAGTCAGCGTTTTTTTTACAAAATTTTGTTCAAAGAATTTTTTAACTTCCCATTGATCTACAAACTTGAAATTTGGTGATAATGTTTGTTATAACGTATATTTTTCTAACAAATACCAATATATTGAAAAATCAGATATTTTCTTTGATCGGTTTTGCCTATACATACACCCACCTGAATTTTGCGGTTTGGTACGGAACCCTAAATGCGCGAAGTCCGACACGCACTTGGCCGGTTTTTTTTATTTCTATACGTTAAATTTCACCCATAAAAAAAGCACCAGTAGCCAGCAGTAGCAGTAGTTTATATTTAGTGTTCCGTAGCCAAATGGCAAAAACGGAACCCTTATGGATTCGTCATGTCTGTCTGTCCGTCCGTATGTCACAGTCACTTTTTTCCGAAACTATAAGAACTATGCTGTTGAAAGTTGGGAAGTAGATGTATTTTATGAACCGCATTAAGATTTTCACACAAAATAGAAAAAAAAACAATATATTTTGGGGTTCCCCATACTTAGAACTGAAACGCAAAAAAAATATATTCGTCCAACCCATACGTGTGGGGTAACTATGGATAGGTCTTTAAAAATGATATTGAGGTTTCTAATATAATTTTTTTCTAAACTGAATAGTTTGCGCGAGAGACACTTCCAAAGTGGTAAAATGTGTCCCCCCCCCAGTAACTTCTAAAATAAGAGAATGATAAAACTAAAAAACATATATGATGTACATTACCATGTAAACTTCCACCGAAAATTGGTTTGAACGAGATCTAGTAAGTAGTTTTTTTTTAATTTACCAAGTACGGAACACTTCGTGCGCGAGTCCGACTCGCACTTGGCCGGTCTTTTTATGTTTATATTGTGTGCTCTGGCTTGTGTAAAATAAATGTGTTTTCTTTCTTTCTTTCAGAGTTCTAAATAAAGAAAAAAGATTATGCAAAATTATTTTAAAACGTTTTCTGTATAACTGTCTCGTATCGCAACGCTTTTAGGCTCACATTTTAGCATATTTCACATACAGTGCGGTTCTTTTTACCCGACTACGGCGAACCCAAACGGAGGATTATTTATTTAATTGTGTGTTACTATTAAATGTTTACAATATAAGCTTGGTCAGCACTTTCTTTATCCATATTATTAAAACACGAACCTATCAAATCCGCCTATTATAGACAGATACATATATTTATTATTTAAGTATTATTAAAACATAATGCTACATATATGTATATATAGACGGAATTAATGCCTGAGGCATTTCTCTACTAGTCAACCAACATGGCAGGAACATAAAAATAAAATATTGAAGTGAAATCGATAAAATATATATAGGTAGTTAAAATAAACAAACATTATATATAATAAATACCAATATATATTTACAATAATAAATACCAATATATATCTATACAAATAAATAAAATTGAAGTGTCTGTACGTAATATCAAAATAACAACGTTTTATTGAATGCACGTGAAACTATATACGGTACTATCAACAAATAAGCAATTTTTAAGATTTTTGTCTGTCTATCTGTCTGTCTGCCTGTCTGTTTGTTCCGGGTAATCTCCGGAACGGCTGTACCGATTTTGACGGGACTTTCACTGGTAGATAGCTGATGTAATAACGAGTAACATAGGCTACGTTTGCTCACGAGAAAATTCATAGTTCCGGCGGGAAACTAAAAAAATAAAAATATATTATTTACGAGTTTGACGCGGACGAAGTCGCTGGCAACAGCTAGTATACATATATAAAACTAGCTGTTCTCCGCGGCTTCGCTCCCGTGGGCCACCCCACAGGACCCGTTTTCGGGATTAAAAAATAGCCTATGTTACTCAGGAATAACCTAGCTTTCTATTGGTTAAAGAATTTTTTAAATCGGTCCAGTAGTTTTGGAGCCCATTCGGTACAAACAAACAAAAAAATATTTCCTCTATATAATATTATTAGTATAGATATAGATAATAGAAAGGTGATTGAGACAACTCTGAGTACCTACTCTTGTAGAAAATATTTACGCAACTTCTATTTAAATACATATAGACTGGTGGCCGTCCTGATACCGAGAGAAAGCGCATTTCAGAGAAGAATGGACTGAATATGAAAGGAAGCATAAATAAAATCAGAAGTATGAGAAGGACTATGCAAGAGAAGATTGTTAGACGAAGGACAATTCCTAGCGTTAAGGACATAGATATTAAAAGTGAGGGATGAGATAATAAGAAGGGCTGGAAGAGTTGAGTATAGAGAAAAGTGTGGTCCAAGCGCGAAAGGTTACTTTGTTCCCGTTACCATTTTGTGTTACACTGTTATCCCTTGGGATAAAAATTACCGATTAGTAAAACTTTACCTCAGTGCCACGTTTTTTTTCATCAAATTACACTGCAAACTAATAGTACGTAATAGGGTTACATTAACATATTATTATATATAAAAAAACAGAACAACAGACGAGGTGTCATCAGAGCGAGCGAAGCGAGCTCGGGAACTTAAGGCACCCCGACACGGATAGGTTAGGTTCGAAGGAGATGACGGAAACTGAAGTGAGCGAACTCAGCTCCCGTCACCTCCTTCGTGCTAGGTTACTTTAAACCCTGCAGACAGAAATAGGAGACTCCGTCGACTTTGTCATTTGATGTGTAACCTTATTAGGTTGCAGTGTAAATTGATGGAAAAAAAAACGTGGCATTGAGTTACAGTGTTACTAATTGGTAATTCTTATCCCAATGGGTAACAGTGTAACACAGAATGGTGTAACTCAACGGGAACAAAGGGAAAGGTTCGGCTAATATTATAATATGTGACATTACTAGTGGGAATAAAATACAAGCTTTTCGTATGCTCACCCCAGCCGTGTGCCAACCCGACGAACAGTGCTAACAACAAGACACTCTGCGCTCGACACATTTTGTTCAAAAATATTAAGTGGTTTAGCGAAGAAGATCCGTCCACAATAGAACATGTAACAGTACTGGTCCTCCCTTGACGAATGCAAACTTTAAATAGTGACGCACGTTGTTTTTTTTTCAAATATATAAATGTATTTATTTCAAATGATAACAGACTGCTTGATAAGAGGTCGGACAATAGGTGGTTTTCCCACGCTGGCGCCATGGGGAAACCACATGTAGCACAGATATAGCCAGGCAGCCAGCAGGTTGCCTGGAAGAGATCGCGGTATGCGATAAGGCCGCCCATTGTATGTATTTTAGTTTTAAGTTTCCTTTTCTATGTTTTAACTTGGTGTACCTACAATAAAGCATATATAAATAAATAAATATAGCCGATAAATTAAGGATACAACTCATAACTCATTTTCAGAAAAGCAAAAACAATGTCGTGGTATACTTTATACAGTACTAGCTATTCCTCACAGCTTCACTCCAGGGACCCCACAGGACCCGTTTTCGGGATTAAAAAATAGCATGTCACTCAGGAATAATGTGGTTTTCTATTGGAGAAATAATTTTTTAAATCGGTCCAGTAGTTTCGGAGCCTATCCGGTACAAACAAACAAACAAAAAAATCTTTCCTCTTTATAATATTAGTATAGATTATTATTACTATATTACTATTATTATCATATTAGTATTAGTATAGACTAGCTGTTCCCCGCGGCTTCGCTCCCGTGGACCCCACACGACCCGTTTTCGGGATTAAAAAATAGCCTATGTAACTCAGGAATAATGTAGCTTTCTATTGAAGAAAGAATTTTTTAGATCGGTCCAGCCGTTTCGGAGATTACCCGGAACAAAGAGACAGACTGACAAAAATCTTAAAAATTGCTTATTTGTTGTTAGTACCGTATATAATTTTACGTGCATTCAATAAAACGTTGTTATTTTGATATTACATACAGACAATTCAATTTTATTTATTGGTATAGATAGTATAGATTGATTCCAGGGGGCCTAGACAAATAACTTTCCGAACACGCCACGGAATTAAGAGCAGTGGTGGCCCAGTGGTATCGGCCGCGACTTACAAGTTGTAGGTCGTAGGTTCAGTAGTTCGTAGAAAGCCAGGTAGGCGCTTTATTTTGTGTAAATTATTTCATCACCACTGCTCTCAAAAACGGTGAAGGAAAACATCGTGAGGAAACCGGCATGTCCTAGAACCAAATATTCGAAGACATGTGACATCCACCAACCCACACTGGGCCCGCGTGGTGGATTACGGCCCATTCCCTCTCACAGAGAGGAGGCCTGTGTCCCAGCAGTGGGAACATCAATAGGCTGATGACGATGATCCGTGAACTATAAATATAAATTAAATTGAAGTGTCTGTATGTAATAACAATAACAACACTATAAGGATAATATAGGCTTTTTATCTGGAATATTCATAATGTGCTATTCCTGACTATAATCTATCTCTGTGCCAAATTTCATCCAGATCCGTTTTGCCGTTCTGGCGTGATTGAATAACAAACATACATATAGTAAGATACATGCTTTGACTGCCTTGCTGGTGTAGTTGTCGCTACCGCAACTGCTGAGCATGACGTCCTGGGTTCGATTGCTGGGTCGGGAAAAATGTTATTGGGATTTTCCATATGGAATATATTTCTCATTGGCACCCCCGAGACTGATTTTGGTCTCGGTTGATAGTAATGGAGTCGCCCCGTATGACATGGGACTTAAACGTAACTTGTGAAATGTCGGTGGGTATTATTATTAATGAACCGTACATGAGACACAAGATAAGCAAAAAAAAAAAAAAAGACCCCGTGCGATACCAAAACGGAAATAATTTTATCTCAGCATGTGCAACTCTGCCCATCACTTCGGCGAAATCAGGCGTAATGTTATGGTATATACAGATTAAATAATAAGATTATTTTTTTTATAATGAACAGATAGTTCATTATAAAAGGAAAGGTTCTGGAGTGGCTACCGCGAACCGGAAGACGTTGCGTTGGAAGGCCTCCCACCAGGTGGACCGACGACCTGGTGAAGGTTGCGAGGATCCGCTGGTTACGAGAACCACGGGACCGATCAATGTGGCAACGTTTGGGGGAGGCCTATGTCCAGCAGTGGACGTCTTTCGGCTGTTAAGATTTATTTATTTATATACACTTTATTGTACACCATAATAAACAAGAGAAAAAGAAAGTTAATACTATAATATACAATGCGCGGCCTTATCGCATTCCGCGATCTCTTCCAGGCAACCTGGAATGGACAAAAATTACCTGGACATGACATGGGGTTGTCAGTGGTGCGACAATACCAACAATAAACATAAAATAGATACTAACTAGAAACAAAAATACATACATATGCTAAATAATAGATACATAAATACATACATACTTAATATATAAGCAATGATGTACGACAATCAGCACATTATGTCAAAAACCAAGAGCACAATCACAGCGATAGGTAATGTTCTTTGATGAGTTTTTTAAATACAGGCAACGACTGAACACGTTTTATTGAGTCAGGCAATGCATTCCACAGACGAGCAGCCTGGACAGTAAAAGATTTATCCATGAAAGTTGTGGAATGTGTATGATGATGATGATGAACGGATAATAGCATTTGGATAGGTTATAAACTTTGGTTCGGTCGCTGTTACAAGAAGATTACAATTTTATTATCTGTAACCCGTTGCGTATCGGGAAAACCGTAAACTGTTTTATCAACTACTGAGTGCAAAAGGAGATATTAAGTTCAAACTGATTATTTTTTTAAACAAATCCATACTCTATACTAATCTATATCTATACTAATATAATATTATAAAGAGGAAAGATTTTTTTGTTTGTTTGTTTGTTTGTACCGAATAGGCTCCGAAACTACTGGACTGATTTGAAAAATTCTTTCACCAATAGATAGCTACATTATTCCTGAGTGACATAGGCTATTTTTTTTTCCCGAAAACGGGTCCTGTGGGGTGGCCCACGGGAGCGAAGCCGCGGGCAACAGCTAGTAATAATATTATAAATAGGAAAGATTTTTTTGTTTGTTTGTTTGTTTGTTTGTTTGTACCGAATAGGCTCCGAAACTACTGGACAGATTTGAAAAATTCTTTCACCAATAGATAGCTACATTATTCCTGAGTAACATAGGCTATATTTTTATCCCGAAAACGGGTCCTGTGGGGTGTTCCACAGGAGCGAAGCCGCGGGGAACAGCTAGTAATTTATATTTAAAAAGATAAACAAGCTTTAATACTAAAAATAGTATCGTCACGAGATATGAACGTGGGTTCAAAATTCCAGCTCGATCGAACATCGGCACGTGGCCCAAATATAACTTACAAGATTCGATTACAGACACCGGGATAGGTAACCTGCCATAAAAGTATATTTCCATAATGCTACAATTAAGTGTATATTTCATTTACCATCGTCCGTGTGTCACTGCGGGGTGTCAATTGAAACCAGCACTGGTTGTCTGACGCACAGCAAATGCTACGTTGGTAGCCCTTTTTGGCTTGAGCACGCTCAGTGCAGTTTTTACCCATATGCGCGACGCTAAAGGAGTCTATGTATGTTTGTATTATTTTTTCCTTTTGCTCGCGTTTGACCACTATCTCGCCTGATGGTAAGCGATGATGTGTTCTACGGTGAAGCCTAGAAGTAACCTATTCACTCTTAACCAAGGTTGTAGCTAACAGGGAACAAAGACTCCGGAAGGGAATTCCTCTCCTTAGCTGTGCGCACAATGAAAGTATTAGCAAAACGCTTTGTGCGTATGGGTGGGATGTCCACCATGAACCGATGGCGTATGGCCGTATGTCTTGTAGTCCGATGATGGAAAGAGCTAGGTGAAATGAAATTGCGCAGTTCCGTCGTATACTCCCCGAAATTTAACCGATAAAAAACCCGACAGGCTGGAAACTCGGCGTCGATGTTCGAGGCTCTGGAGCTTTGACGCGACCAGTGCATCGTTGCCAATAAGCCTCTTGGCCCGTCTGTCAACTGTATTCTTGAAGCTTGTTTTAGGGTTTCGTGCGTTCGAATGAAAAACTGAAGAAAAATAATACCGGTCGGTCCGTCTGTCACAGATGATTTACTCCAAATCTACTGAACCGATTACCGATTAGATACTGAACTTATATTGAAGGCTCGGCACTGCGTGTATATAAGGCTTATTTTCATTGATCAATAGAGCTCGCCTTCAGGGTGTTGGAGGTTGCATTTGGAGAACTTTCTTTGAGTCTCAGCACGCATAAAGCGTCGAGTCGATGTATGGGAGCAACAATTTTTCTTCGGCAAATTTTATTTTGTCCCTCAATCCAGTTTATCTTTTCGTTAGAGCAATGTTCGGTGCTAATTATTTTGGTAAATGTACCTGTTTACATGGAACCCTCGGTGCGGGCGTTTGGACTCGTACTTGGCAGGTTATTCAAAGGAATTAATAGTAGGAATTGGTCATATAATGTAGGTACGTTGGCTGGGTTGCTGTTTTAAGACGATAACAATTATCATACAGCCCGTTGCTCATCGGGAAAACCAAATGCAATATTTTTATGCACGTTAGGTTAGTTTGTGTTTAATTATGAAAATAAATATGAGGTCAACCAGATTAAGGGTTAGCGACTCAGCTTACACCGAGACCCGACGTTGTGCGTACTTTGTGCTATATAATATGGGACATTAGTTGGTTGCGTCTCGGTGTGAGCTGACCTTATATACATACAGATGCCTCATCCCATACAAAGAAACCGTGGCGACGTAACTAGCGTTTTTCATCTGATTAATCTTGTTATTTTTGTAAGTACATAAATTGCGTTCGATCCCGTTTCGCGGCAATAGATGGTGTTAGCAGCGACTTGCAAGTAAAAGGGTTTACTAGGTTCGTGAATATTTTTGTCTTTAAATACAATGACGGTTCGTTTTATAGTATTTTTTGTACGTTTTTACAGTTTTTTTTGCACCAAAATGAGTTACAATGCAAATTTTTACAATCGAGTGGAAAGCCTCAGAAATTTAAAAATTCGCCATCTATTGGCATCAATTTGAAATGATCCGTTCATATAATCTTTGAAATGTGAATTAAGAGCCCAATATTCCATGATTTTTTTTCAGTACCGTCATAGGTCCTGTTGTCTACGGTCGCGTTTACTTGAACCCGCTGTCGATTTTTTAACAGCCAGCAAGTGTTCCTCAAAGTTACTGTCTCATAAATATATAATAGTTCGTAACAAATACAAATAATGGATGTATTAAAGAAGTGTGGTATCTGTGATGATCAGCTGACTGATGGAGTGCGTTGCTCAGCCTGCGGCAATGAGTTGCATTTCCAATGTGCAGGCATCACTGAGGCTGGCCTCCGTAAGCTGGGAAACAGGAAGCTTACATGGCGGTGCATGAAATGCAAGCAAACACCCAGCTTACCAATGTCGCCGAGGTTAGAACCGGAATCTGCAGTACTAATTGAGATTCGGGAATTGGCTGCCAAGTTGGCTCCATTGGAAGGTCTGAAGGACGAAATCCAGGCACTTCGGAGTGAGTTCGCTGACATGAAAACCTCTCTGAACCAGCAATTCAATGAAGTTGCCAAGGAGTTTAATGTTAGGATAGGTGACATGGAGCAGCGTGTCACTCAGCTGGAGAAAGTTCAAGGGCAGGTGGATCAGCTACAGACGCGTCTGGATAGACTGGAGGAGGATTCGGACGGCAAGGATCAATGGTCGCGTATGAACAATGTGGAGGTGAAAGGTTTGTCTCCATCAAATAATGAAAACCTGTTCCAGATAATCTCTAGTATTGGTGCAAAAATTAATTATCCCATCGCCAAAAGTCAGATCAACTTTATTACTAGAGTGCCTACGCGCGAAAAAGATCACATAAAGCCAGTCATTGTTTCGTTCTGCAATCGCTATGTCAAGGACGATTTTGTTGCTGCAGCCAGATATGTATTCAGGACATCGCCACTGACAACTGGCCAAATCGGATTACCAGGCAACCAGCGAATATATATAAATGACCATCTAACGGCTAAAAACAAAATACTGTTATCTAAAACTAAAAAGATGGCATCCGAAAAGGGTTTTCAATATGTATGGGTCAGACACGCAAAAATACATGCGAGAAAAATGGACACAACCCCAGTATTAATAGTGAAATCAGAAAAGGATCTCTCAAAAATTATATAATAATATCTATTAACTTTGATACAACAATAATTACATATTTTGTTAATTGTGCCCATAAAAAGTTTGAGAACCGCAATACATTGTGTGCTACTTGTGTTTTCCTAATTGTTCTGTGTCATTACACGATGCTAACGAGTAAGTTCCTTAAAAAAATCACTTGTACGAAATTATTGTGTCGGCGTAATCACGATCTAATTGCTTTGAAATTATGGTCGGTTTTCGAATACTGTATTGTGTATGTTATTGCCATATTGTGCTGCGAGCGATCCTTATCTTTCTACCGTTCGTCACCTTTTGTTTCTATTGTAAGCGTGTTTGGTTTGTGCTTTTCAAAGTTGTTCGTTTTTGGACACTGTGCTCTGCTGTGCTTGATACATTATCATAAGTTGTTGCTTTCTACCTACTTAATAATAATTTGTCGAAAAATTGTATATTTCTTAAATTTTTTGGTACGTAACTTAATTTTGCTTGACCTTTTTATTAAATGTTTAGTTCATTCTGCTATAGTCTTTATTAGTTATGGCTACTCTTAATGTATATTATCAGAATGTGCGTGGTCTGCGTACGAAAACGAACGATATATTTCATAAAATATCACTTAGTGTATATGATGTCATTGTGTTCACGGAGACATGGCTCGTGGATGATATCTTTAGTAGTGAGTTGTTTGATGGTCGCTATTTGGTATGGAGGCGTGATCGCGATTACTCCCGAACCTCTCAAAAGCGGGGTGGTGGCGTTTTGATAGCGGTAAGAAGTGAGCTTACTGTTGTAGAACGACATGATTGGCGAAGTTCTGCTGAAGACATTTGGGTCTCGCTTATCATAAAAAGATCTAGGCCTGCGGTAAGTTATAATTTACACATTTGTGCCTTATATCTTTGCAAAGAAAACCTTGGCAATTCATATTATAATCAATTACATAATTTTAGTATAAATATTAATCACTTGATTTTGACCCACCCATTAGATAAATTCATTATTATGGGTGATTTTAACTTTGGTAATAATGTAGACTGGATAAATTCTGACAGCAATGAGCTAATCCCGCAAAATGTGTCATGTAATTACTTGCGCGAATTTTTTGACGGGGTTCTCACTTCTAATCTGTCCCAATATAACGGTGAGAGAAACAACAATGATAGATTATTGGACTTAGTTTTTTCAAATGACTCGGTCAATGTTACTGAATGTCAAGATCCTCTGGCATTACCTGTGGACCTACACCATAAACCATTGATGATTACTGCTGAGTTTGTTGAGATTCACAAATTGACTGATAAATTGACTGAGAAGTATGTATTCTCTAGGGGTGACTACACGGCTATTAGATCTGAACTCGCCCAAATCAATTGGAATAAGTTTTTACTTGCTGAATCGCTAGATGGTGCTGTTGAAATATTTTATAATAAACTGTATGAGCTCAGAGATAAGTACATCCCAGTTAAATGAAGCAGCTTTGGTCAAAGTACTGAGAGAGAAATATAAATATCATCGCAAGTTCAAAAAGTACGGTAATGTGTCCGACTTTCACTCTTTTTCTATTTTACGGAATAGGGCAGTTAACTTAGAGAAAATTTGTTTTAATTCATATATGGATAAAATCGAATCTTCGATCATTGAGAACCCTAAATCTTTTTGGGCGTATGTGAAAAGCAAAAGAAACTCGGGTACTTTTCCAAAAGTAATGTATTATGGTGATAGGAGCGCGGGTACAGGTGAAGAGATCAGCAATTTATTCGCAACTTATTTCCATTCAACTTTTCAAGAACCTGATCCTGTACCCGCTACCTCTAATGGCATCAGTGTTGAGGTTAGTGTGGCGAGCATAAGTTCGATTGGCGTGTATCATTCTCAAGTTCTAAAGCTATTAAAGACCTTGGACCTCTCCAAATCTGGCGGTCCTGATCTTATACCTCCAGTATTTATTGTAAATTGTGCCGAAGGCCTTGTTACACCACTGTGTATTTTATTCAGGCGGTCACTCTCCGAAGGCATAGTTCCGAAAATTTGGAAATCTGCATTTGTTACCCCAGTCTTCAAGAAGGGTAATAGGTCGGATATCTCAAATTACCGACCAATATCCAAGATATGTTTGTTCTCAAAAATCCTTGAACGCATAGTATTTACTGATGTATACGCTGCTATGAAATGCAGCTTTGGTGATGAACAACATGGCTTTCTTAGAAAGCGTTCCACTACATCTAACTTAATCTTGTCCCATGAATTTATATCCGAAGGTATGGAGCAGCGTGCACAGGTTGACGTAATCTATACTGATTACAGTAAATGCTTTGATCGTATTGACCATAGGCTACTCTTAGAGAAGCTATTAAAAGCCGGAATACACGGAGACTTGTATCGTTGGTTCTCCTCCTATATTGATAATAGATCTCAGGCTGTGGTTCTGCAGGGGTACACATCTGGATGGAGTTCTGTCCCTTCTGGAGTTCCTCAGGGTTCGATTTTAGGATCCCTTTTATTTGTTCTCTTTATTGCTGACGTGAAACACTGTTTTGATAATTGTTATATTTTACTTTATGCTGACGATATGAAAATTCATAAAATTATCCGAAACATATCAGATACACACCTGTTACAAAACGATTTGAATAAATTTGAAGAATACTGTAGACGTAACAGGCTAGAATTGAATGTCACAAAGTGTTTCCACATGACTTTTACTCGTCAGAAGTCTTTGATCGATTCTACATACAAACTTTACAATATCGGGATAGGCAAAGTCGACAGTATTAGGGATCTTGGGATTACACAAGACAGTAAGCTTCTCTTTGATCAGCATATTGATAGTATAGTAATTAAGGCGTCAAGGGCACTTGGTTTCATAATGAGAACCTCAGCATGTTTCCGATCACTAAAACCGATCAAAGTCTTATATTGTTCGTTCGTACGCAGTCACCTTGAGTATGCATCACAAGTCTGGAACCCTCAATACGAGATCTACAAGTCTCGTATTGAGGGCATCCAGAGAAAGTTTCTTAAGTACCTTGATTGGAGGGCAAAACAAGTATCTGTAGATTATATTCACCGATGCAGAAGGTACCATTTTCTTCCACTTGACCGTAGACGTTATATTAATGACGTATGCTACTTGTTTAATATCGCTAGTGGTTCAGTCGACTGTCCTGAACTTGTTTCTAAATTAACGATGCGCACTAATCAGATGGGGCTTCGACAGCGACCGCTACTGCATGTACCTTATGCAAATACTAATTACAGGCGTAATGCATACTTTCCGAGAGCCAGTCGCAGTTTTAACGAGATTTCTTGTGAACCTGGTATTGATCTATTCTGCACCAATGCTAGCACAGTTAGGAAACTTTTAGCAAAGCCATTTTTTGTACAAGAGGCACCTGCATGCACTTGAATCGTTTATTGTCCAAATTGTTAATTTAAAATTAATAAAAATAAAATGAGCTAACTTTGATGAAGTACTCGTAGCTAGATTATAGGGAAATAATAATATATCTTTTTATTTATCTGTGGAAGCTTGTTATTAGCAATTTAGTTATATATTATTGTTATTATAATGTTATTAGTCTGTAAGCTTTCCTAAAATGTAAAAAAAAAAAAAAAAAAAAAAAAAAAATTGTACTTAGGAGAATTGAGATCAATGCCAGAAAATGTTAATTTTATACACAATTCTATTGAATTGTGTGTACATGTCGCGCGATCTAGTGAGATTTATTTGAACCATATTTTCTTTCTTAGCAATGAGACCCCGTGCCTTAAGGCACCACAGCGGTCCACAGTTTAGCTAAATGTGTGCGTTATCCCAGCCAGAAAATGTTGAAAATTTACATCTAGTGCAATAGATAATTAGATATACAACTTCTGTAATTGACGGTGACGGGTGATGACGGAATTACGGCCGATCTCCTGAAGGCGGGTGGAAAACCGGTACTTAGGGCTCTTCAGAAGCTGCCGAGAGCTCCTTCAGAAGATTCCGTCATACTCGAGGGCAAAATGCCACAGGCATGGTGCAGGGGTGTGGTTACCACCACACCCCTGCACTTCTACTCTTCTACTCTTCTTCAAGAAGGGCGATAATGCCCGGCTGAAAACTATAGACCCATCTCACTTCGGGCGCACGGTTGGCGCAGTGGTTTAGCGATTGACTGCTGCGCTGCGTGTCGCGGGTTCGATTCCCGCACAGAACAAATATTTGTATAACGCACAGATAGTTGTTCCGGCTCTGGGTGTTTGTGTATGTGAGTTTATATGTTTGTAAACACACCCACGATACAGAAAGAAATTCCTAGTGTGGGGCAACGTTTTTTTAAAAAAATGAAATGAAATGAAATGAATGACTTCTTAGCCATGTCTACACGTTATTTTCAAGAGTCATCACGAATCGTCTTGCGCGCAGGTTTGACTATTTCCAGCCTCCCGAACAAGCCGGATTCCGAAAAGGCTTTAGCACCGTAGACCACATACATACGCTGCGGTTTTACAGAAGACCGAAGAGTATAACTTGCCTCTCTATTAAGCGTTTGTGGACTACGAGATAGCCTTCGATTCAATCGAGCTTGGGCTGTACTGCAGTCTCTCCAACGGTGCCAGATCGACTACCGGTACTTTGAGGTGTTGAAGCGTTTGTACAAAAACGCCACCATGTCAGTCCGTCTTCAGGACCAGACCTCGAACGAAACCAATCCTTCTCCAGCGCGGCGTGAGGCAGGGAGATGTCATTTCTCCGAAACTGTTCACTGCTGCGCTGGAGAATGTATTTAAGGTTCTGGACTGGAGGGAGCTCGGCATCAACGTTAATGGCCAGCACATCACTCACCTTCGGTTTGCCGACGACATAGTGGTCATGGCTGAGACCAGGGAGAGCCTCAGTACAATGCTCGATGACCTCAGTAGAGCTTCCGAAAGAGTGGGTCTTAAAATGAACATGGACAAAACCAAGGTCTTGGTGAATGCCCATGTAAAACCCACTCCTATCGAGATCAGAGACTCTACACTCGAAGTTGTAGACAATTATGTCTACCTGGTACAAACGGTCCAGTTGGGTAGGTCTAACTTCGAGAAAGAGGTCAATCATCGACTTCTTTTAAAGTTTACGTTGTGAGCTGCTACTTTCAATATTCAGACCCTGTTGCTCCTCATATACATAACCTCCGTCATGTCTTGCAGTTGCTCGCGGGCTGCAAAGTTATTGTTGGCGCTGATGTTAATGAGTCTTCGGGTCTATGGTATGGCAAAGTTCGGACATATTCGCGAGCTGGTTGACCAAAACCACATGTATACTCCAACTGCACAGCATGATTTTCTTCTTGTTTACGTCTTTTTAGTTCGCTTTTTAAGCAGTCAGGTTTTTTGATTTTTTGAATAAACTTTTTTATTTATAACTTTTTGGTTAACATTTTTTTCGAATTCGGTACATTTAAATATATAAGTGTTATATATTTTTGAAATCGCCTCTTAAAACCCTTTATTTTGATACCCCACACGATGGGTTTGGAAGAAAAAAGAAAATTCCCCCCCACAATATGGCGCCCAGAAGCCGCCATTTTTCTATTTTCCAATTTTAATTTAATGTAGCCTATGACACTCGCAAGGTTAAGACACGTCGATTGACGTATGAATCATCAAAATCGGCCAACGCGTTAGGTCTCTGGAACGCCACATAGGAACAAACATACATACATATATACACACATACATAGACTGATAAACACATTACCCTCCTTCGGCAGTCGGGTAAAAAGGAAGCAGTCCGTGTGCTATCTTGGTCTCGTGTTAGAGAGGAATTTTGCATTTATAGATCATAATATGATCTATAAATGCAAATTTCCTTTGCTTTTTCACCGACTATTTAAATATTAGTCTGTGAAAAAGCAAAAAAAAATTCTATGCCTTAACGAGAATATTTAAATCTACGTGGGGTCTGTCTTTTTTAACTTTAAAACCTATTTATGGGGCTACTTACTTGGGTTGTATGTACTATAGGGCGCCTGTTTGGGCTGATAGGGCCACCATAGGCATAGCATATATGCAAAGCGTACAGGACGGTTAGTACTGAGGCCTTACCGGTACTTGCTGGCGTACTTCCGGTCGACCTTGAAGTGCATCGACGTGCTGCAATGTACTATTCCGCACGAGAGACCATAGATGCGAACTTTTTAACGCGGAGTGACCGTGAGAAAATCTCTAGATTATTTTAACCACCTATTGACGTCTGGGAGGAACTTTTATCCGAATGGCAATGTAGGTGGGATAATTCCATCAAGGGCCGACACTTCCACCGATTCTTTCCACCCGTTCGCGTGCGGCTGGCCAGGACGTGACTGGAGGTGGATCACTGTGTTGCCCAATTTCTCACAGGGCATGGTAACTTTAAAAGTAAATTGTTTTCCTTCAAGCTCGTTGCCTCGCCTTTATGTCAGTGTTCTACATCTGACTGCGAATATGTACGATCTGCACATCATATCTTATGGAAGTGTATTCTTTGGCAGAATGAACGTAATATTATGTTGAATAATGTAGAGGCTGCATCAGGAGTTGTTTACTATACGGACCTTGTGGAAACTAGAACAAATTGGAATCTAATCAAAAATAATGATGATTATGAATATTAATAAAACAAACCACATTTTTTAATTGTTTTGTAATTGACTTTGACATTTTCTTTTAATAATTAATTAATATGCTTCACCCTCCTCAATCTCGATAATATCACTTTCAGGCAATAATTAATATATAAAAAAATCTAAAATCCAATGTTACTTTCGCGTTGGTAATATTATTATACTATATATAAATTACCTATATATACTATTAAAGTTTGTAAGTATGGCTAGGGTTAATTAAAAAGTAGCTTTACTATGATTAATTATCAGATTTTACATCAACAACTCCGGCAATAGTTGCGGCAGGTTTTTACCAATTTGCTAATAAATCGGCTAGAGTAAGGTTTCTTTTTGCTATGTAGTATCAGAGAGAAAGAAAATATATCTATTTGTGACTCGCATTAGAGGTACAGATAGGAAAAAAAAGAAAGAACTCAGTGCGAGACCAAAAGTACTCGACCACAGCATATTTAATGAGCAACCTCGATATTTAAACGCCGCGCTGATATTCTGGTAGTCCCACTGTTGTTGCCACGTACCCACTCACAGAACAAAGATTCAATAAAACAAATATAAAATAAAATAAACACAGAAAGGCTTGAATGTAAATTATGTGTGTAAAGGTAGTGGAAACAGACTTATTTTTATCTGCTTCCCCCTCGTTTAAGGTTTGGGAACAATCAGCGTTGTTTAGAACTGCTGGAAGCTCGCATCTTTCTCCTCCATACTGTCCTATGCATTCACAGCCTGGCTTATCCTCATGGTTCAAGGAACAGGTTCCTTTGTTCAAGCAATAACCATGACACACGTTCACTTCACATCTTTCGCCGGCATAGCCAGCATTACATCTGAAATAACAAAACTGTGAGAAAGGATACAAAAGCCAAACTATTTTACACTTGCTTTTATGTGTTTTGGTCCTGTGTATATATTTTTGTGGTGTACAGTCAAGGGTCAAAAGTGCAGTCATACTCTCCCAAAATTCAAATGGCTAGTTTTTGTAGAAGAAGTTAAATTATCCACAACTGATTTAATATTTTGTATAGAAATTGAAGTATAGATTATTCCTACTAACCGCGAAAAGTTGATATTCTGCTGCTTAAAAAAAAATTGCCTTTTCTATTTTGGTAGAGTGTGACTGCACTTTTGACCCTTATAGTACAATAAAGAATATAATAAATAATAAATAAATAAATCAAATTAAAAACCGCTCAAGTGCAAGTCGGTCTCGTGCACCGAGGATTCCGAACAAACTTATAGAACTTAACTCTGTCGTTGGCAAACTTTTGTCCCCGTACGCAATCGTTAAGATACGTTCGGGGACAGAAATAGGCCGCGGACAGTTTCGCCGTATTTTTTGTGTGTACCTAATTGAAAATTTACTGTTTCGGAGTTTGCCCTGTGCTATTAGAAATTGCTTCTTCCTCTTTAAATTGTATTATTCTACATCAACGGGATGTAGGTTTATAGATTTTGATTCCCTTGCGAGTGTCACAATATTCGGCATGAACGGCCGTATCTTTTGATTACGTTAACTCAGAAGTATAAGGGTTTATTTTTCCTTCTGAGGTACAGAATCCTAAAAATAAAGCCAAAAGTAGGAGTAGAATAATATGTTTTACCTGCATTTAGGAAGCCCCTCTTCAGTGATACTACAGTTACCTTGAAAACAATAGGTGTTCTCACAGACAGATACGTCACATCGCTCACCGGTGTACCCAGTTATGCATTTGCAAAGAGATTGTCCACTAACTTTAATGCCATGAACACAAAACGGACCTTCATATTCTTTAGCAATTTTAAATGAGTCTTTGGTCTCATTAGTAACAAGAACGTGTTTGCATTTCTTAATTCCCTGAAATTGATCTTTCATTTTGTAATTGGCAGCTATACCAACAAAGCTTCCAGTATTAATCTTAAAGAGGTTGTCTGGATTAGAATCCCGTACAGGCATTGGAAACCCATAAATTTTTTTCAGTCCACAGGATGAGCACCTACCCACCGCCATGAGGTACTCTTTTGAAACGGTAAGTGAATTTGGTTGATCAAATGGAACAATGTCACCGGGGTAAGATATAAATTCAATTAATGATTCTCTGAATTTCCCTCTCAAATCTGCACTATATACATGGCTTTTTAAACTAGTCTCAGGCATTCTAAAGAAGATGTTCTGTCCTTGTTGGTCAATAGCCAGACTATGGAAGTCTAAATTGAATGCAGCATTAATAACAATTTTCCTTTTCGAGCCATCAAATCGAGCTCTTTCTATTGTGGATCTCGTAAGGTTTGTATTGATCCAGTATATGTACCTGCAAATTAAAATCCACTAGAAAATGTTTATCAAAAAGAAATATTAATAAAAAAACCGGCCAAGTGCGAGTCGGACTCGCACACGAAGGGTTCCGTACCATTATCGCAAAACACTGCATAAAAATCACGTTTGTTGTATGGGAGCCCCCCTTTAATATTTACTTTATACTGTTTTTAGTATTTGTTGTTATAGCGGCAACAGAAATACATCATCTGTGAAAATTTCAACTGTCTAGCTATCACGGTTCATGAGATACAGCCTGGAGACAGACGGACAGACAGACAGACAGACAGACAGACAGACGATCGTGAAGTCTTAGTAATAGGGTCCCGTTTTTACCCTTTGGGTACGGAACCCTAAAAAGGAAATCATCGTGAGGAAGCCTGCAGCCTTATCGCGTCGACCAATCACATGCAAGATGAAAGACGCGATGTGGATTTCCGTCTATGTGATTAGTCTATTGATGGCGGTTAAACCTTTTGCCAATTAGGTTGCTAATTTTATCATCACTACATACAATTTTTTTTTTTTTTTTTAATCAAGCTTTTTTCGTATTCTTCTTAGTAAACCCTTTCATTTGATACCCATATCATGGCAGTGCACATAAAATAACTAGTCCGCCAACTTGTGCCGTCCGCCATATTAGATTTATAATGACGTCACTAAGCTAAACATGCATTATCATCCAAACTAAACGTGTATGTAAAATTTCATCTCAAACGGTGGAGGATAACTGCTTTAAAATTCAGTTGCAAGTTAATTAAAAGCTTGTAATAAAACAAAGTGCCCCACCGCGTCTATACGCGATAAACTAAAAAACAACTGAACAGATGTTCATGCGGCTTTCACCAATAGACAGAGTGGTTCATGAGGAAGGTTGTTAAGGTTTTGTCTAAATTGGTCGAAATATGACGATATTTGTTGAAAATGTCGGCAAAAGCGTGTGAAGCGGAAGCGGATCGCTATTATTTAATATAGGTAATTCAGAAATCATCTACCCATCTTAAGCAAGCGTAATGATCAATGATCGAGCTCTCTCTGTATTGCCCTACATCTGCAGTGGGCCATTTATAGGCTGATATCATTATTATAATAAAATCAAGCAAAAATCATGCTACGGTAACGCACCCTCCACAGCTGTCCACCGCAATGTCAGTGGGGATCCCGTCATCCATCTTTATTAAAAGATTGCCGTAATCATGGTTCATTGATCCAGGTTTAAATGAAAACCAATTAATGCTTCTTTCCTTAGTATCTGTGAAGAACAGTAGTTCTGTGACAGGGTCGAAGGCCAGACCCTGGATGTTCCTTCCGTTCCTCTCGACGTAACATTTATATTCCACAAAAGATATGCTGTAACCACAAATGGCGTCATTGTCGCTCTGTTTGTCGACGTATAGCAGCATATTGTGAACCTCATCGTAAGCCAATGCAGTGAGGTTCTGATCATCAAAACGAACGGTGTCTGTTTTGATTTTGTCATTATTGTAAAATTCTATTCGGTCTCCTGCTGTTATCGCGAAGTCTGAAACAAACAAAAATGTTAAGTTTATTTTATAAAAAAAAATACAAATAGTATGCGTTACAAACAAAATCTCTCAGCTTAAGGTCGCCCTAGTCGATCATTCTTCCATACAAACGTAGTCTGGCGATTACTCCACTGTATGACGATATACGTTCAAAACAAAAAAATAAATCATTTTATCTCATCATTATCACGCCCTGTATGGAAACAAAAAAGTAAAAAAAAATATTTTTGAAAGTTATGTGCGTCGAAAGTTCCATATTTCAACACTAATTTTAACGCATATTTGGGCGCAAATAAATGCCATAAGAAGAAGAAAAATTGCAAAGCAATCACCATACAGGGATAGATTAGTAGTTCAACAATGCAAATAATTTTATTTTGAACAGATACATTTAGTCGTTTTATTTTCATATTCCTAAAGCCCTGTTTATAAAATATTACGCGCTCGTTTTCGTCCTAAATCATCATCCATTTCGCTACAAATTTGCAAAAGTGTGTATTCGTACGCCAACTAGCTTCTTACTACTCATCACAGCATCTATCTCTTTTGCACGTGTTGTCGGATGGGATAGCATGCATTTTAACCTTGCGCACAAAATAGTTCGTGCCGTCGACTAGGACAACCTTAATGCTGGGACTCGCATGCGAGACATATCACTGGTTTTCAGCTTCATGCATCTCCGTCAAACCTGCAACCTAGGATCAACTATTTTTTGTCTCCTTTGATCGAACTATCGTTAATAAAGGGTCTTTCAACAAGGACGGGTCGATGTTAAAATTGAATAAAACAAGATGTGTGTGAGATATTAACGAAATTTATTTTTTATTTAAAAGGCCCATTTATGCCAATTATGGATGGAATATGACATCGTTCAAATGTCCGCCGCGGCTTCGTATGGTGGCACGAATCCGAGAGGTCCAATTTTTAATGACTCTGCTGCATAGATCCGGCTGAATCCGAGCGATGGCCTGCGTTATGTTGGCTTTCAGGGCAACGGTCGAATGTGGTTTATTGGCATAGACCTGCGACTTCAGAAAACCCCACAAGAAAAAGTCTAGCGGAACTCTAACTCTACCCTCAAACAGTTCATGCAGAATGTCGATTGTGTCGTTCGCTGTGTGGCAAGTAGCGCCATCTTGCTGGAACCACATGACGTTCACGTCCATATTGTTCAATTCAAGCCAAAATAAATTGTTTATCATTGATTTGTAGCGCTCGCTCGATCTATGCAGCAGAGTCATTAAAAATTTGGACCTCTCGGATTCGTGCCACCATACGAAGCGGCGGCGGACATTTGAACGATGTCATATTCCATCCATAATTGGCATAAATGGGCCTTTTAAATAAAACATAAATTTCGTTAATATCTCACACACATCTTGTTTTATTCAATTTTAACATCGACCCGTCCTTGTTGAAAGACCCTTTATAACGAGAGTAAAAATAAAATAAAATAATTATTTAATTTAATTTCATGATTTTTAAACTAAATATAGATATATATATATAGATATATATACTATCGAAACATTTAATTATGACACGATATCTTACGAAAAAACCCCGATTCAAAGAGTAAAATGAGCATAATTTTAAGTCAAGAGTGAATAGGTTTCTTCTAGGTAAGCGTGCTACATCGTTAACCACATCATCGCTTACTATCAGGTGAGATAGTGGTCAAGCGCAAGCCTATTACAAATTAAAAAAAAAAAAAAAAATCTGAACGGCTAAACTGATTTTCATCAAACATTATTACATTTTCAACAACGCTCTCGAGAAAGTCACTTTTCAAACAAAAAAAATACATCAATATCGGTTCATCAGTTTAGGAGCTATGATGCTACAGACAGATACACAGATACACACGTCAAACTTATAACACCTTCTGTTTCTGTCGGGTGTTAAACAAGCAAGCTGTTCTTATACTTACCCCAGCGGAGCGAGCATGGGTGTACCCAAGACATTTGTGACAAGACATGATAAATTATGTCATGTCTTACAATTTGTCTTAAATGCTAGCCGGGTCAAACATGTGACTTATTTTAAAGGCGCGACATGCCTTTCTTGTTGCTTCCCGGCGACCACGGCCTACTGTGACATGGCTTGAGTCACACATTTCATCGCAGTATGGACGATAAAGCCATTTTGTCTTAATTATTAGTACCGGCGGCGTGAGAAAATTTCCTGACGTTTATTTGGGTCTCATCGGGTCTTACTTTGCTAATACGGGCGCACCCATTTTATCACAAATTTCACATTTAGACAGATGATTAAGAAAAATGTATCACTTTCGTTCGGAGGTGGTGATAAAATTTTATAGTTGAAAAATAAAATATTTTCCTTCTAATTACTGCACCAAATGGCAATAAAATTATTTTGTGTGTGTGGTGATCAATGCTTATTAATTAATTTAAATTTTACAGGATTATTAATTAATTCTATTTTATTACTTTTTTATAATTGTTATTTTTTATTGTTATTCCTATTTTTAATTATTATTTTTATTTTGATTATTACTTTTTTATAATTATTTTCTTATATTCCATATTCTTCTTACTTTCTACATTTTAAATTATTTCTTAAATAAAACCCCCCAAAAATATTAATTAATTGAAATGTTACAGGATTATTAATTAATTCTATTTTATTACTTTTTTATAATTGTTATTTCTATTTTTAATTATTATTTTTATTTTTTATAATTATTTTCTTATATTCCATATTCTTCTTACTTTCTACATTTTAAATTATTTCTTAAATAAACCCCCCAAAAACAACTAAAATAAAAAAATAGGAGCTATTAATTTTTTTAAGTAATTATTAATATTTTCAAAATAATTATATCTTTCTAACAAACATTTTAATATGTTATCAAACAAACAAAGAAAAATAAAGTGTGCATAAGTCTATGGTCGTGGGTCAAACATTAATTTGTTCCCAACAAAATTAAAAAGTATTTTATTTGTATGAACGGCACACTTTTATAAGTATTATTTTGTTTGGTCGTCTATTCTGATTATGTCGCACTATGAAGTCAGCTACAAGAAAGGCATGTCGCGTCTTGAAACTATGTCACATGGTTGTCCCGTGCTAGTATTTAAGACAAATTGTAAGACATGACATATTTTATCATAACTTGTCATGACCCAAAATATTTTCTGTTAAGAATTTGTAGTTCAAGTCGAAAACCAAGCAAAGTAAAAATTTTTTTTTTTCATAAATTCATTTTGGGGTGCTGCTAGCATGGGGGTATCAAAGGGGGGGCTAAATTTTGGTTATTTTTTGCCTAGGACATACCGTTTTCGAGATATAGAGCGTTTTATGTAAAATTAAATAAAATTCGGAGGCCCATAATTCGGAAATAGTGCGTCGTAGGACTATGCTTCTCTGAACCTAAATGGTTTTTATGGCCAAGGTTAAACCGAAACTGCCATAAAATTGGCAAATTTCCGAAAAAGAAAACAAATAAATGTCAAGAAGTTATGCCACAAGTCAAGAAAATATCTCACGCCGCCGTGCTAGCATTTAAGACAAAATGGCTTTATCGCCCAAACTGTGATAAAAAGTGTGACTTAGGCCAAGTCACAGTAGGCCGTGCTCGCCGGGCAGGTGTGGCCCAGCCCGACGAACAGTGCTACCAACAGGACACTCTGCGCTCTAAACATTTTTCTTCAGAAATATGTTGTTGTTTCCTCAGAAGAAGATTCGTCCACCACATAATATGTAATAGTACTCTTCTTATTAAACAAAAATAGTTTTTGGTGATGATAAGAGACTCCTTGCGTAATAGGCGATTGCATTGTCTAGATAACTTGTTGACCCACGGTAGATATGGGTAGCGCAGAAACATCGCAAAAACATAAGTGGAACCGTACAGTAATTAAAAGTGTTTTCCTTTTTTAGGGTTCCGTACCCAAAGGGTAAAAACGGGACCCTATTACTAAGACTTTGCGATCCGTCTGTCCGTCTGTCTCCAGGCTGTATCTCATGAACCGTGATAGCTAGACAGTTGAAATTTTCACAGATGATGTATTTCTGTTGCCGCTATAACAACAAATACTAAAAACAGTATAAAGTAAATATGAAAGGGGGGCTCCCATACAACAAACGTGAAATTTTTGCCGTTTTTTGCTCGATATTAATAACGGCAACAGGTAGACGCTTGAAATATTCACAGAATGTTTAGTTGTATATTTACTTCAAAAAATAATAATTAATAAATTAAAATAAAATAAATTAAGGGTTCCCATACAACAAACGTGATTTTTATGCAGTGCTTTGCGATAATGGTACGGAACCCTTCGTGTGCGAGTCAGACTCGCACTTGGCCGGTTTTTTATTATAGATTGGCTTGCTCTGGAGTGGCCAAGACCTGTGGTCGACGGTGAAGCACACATGCCAAGAAGTAACATATTCACTCTTGACTAAAAGAGCCCGAGGTTGTAGCTATCGGGAAACACAGACTCCGACAGGGAAGGTAGGTAGTGGGATATCAAAGGAGGATTAAGGGCCTAAATACGCTTTAGTGTCGTAAAACGTAACTTTCTAAAGCATACTCCTTAGTAACGGCTAGGTTAAAAGGATTGAAAAAAAAATATATTATTGATTCATGTACATAATTTGAACACAAAGTATTTTCGTGTAACTAATAGATTTGCTTTAAAAAATAATTAACAACACGATATTTTTTCGCAACTTTTGGAGACTCCTCCAAAACGACTTGGATGTTTAAAAATATTTTTACACAGAAAAATTTATGGCTGGAATTTCTTCATAACTAACATAGCATATGTAATTCCCCTTTGTTCGCATAAGGACAGATTCTCGTAAGGACAGTTTCGCATAAAGACAAAGTACAGTTAAGTTGAGAGAATATATATATTTAATTTCTTTTTTATTTTACTAACCCCATGTACTTTATTCAAAGATTAAAAAAAAAAATATTTTAACCTTGTCACTGTAGGTTAGGTTCGGTTCACATTTTGCACGTCTCAGTATTGCGAGGCGTTGTAAGCCTTTGTTCCCACTAGTACCACCTAACTGAACCACCGTTTGTACTAGCGTGAAATCTCGTTCTCTATAGTACCACCATTTACTTAATGGTACCTACTAGGGAGACTGTTTGTTCCCAATAATACTACTACTACAGATTTCCTTCTTTTTTCGCCTGCACAATGGATGTGAGATGTCAGCATGTAATGTATAACTGATAGAACGGAAGAGGACAACATCTAAATGTTCCATCGACGAACATTAATTTTTTGAAGTGCTGCTATTGCCAGTTGAGTACCAAAAATTATATATTTTTTTCTTTATCAAATCAAATAAAAAGAAATACTTTACTAAATTGTCTGGAAATAACCATCCTGATTTCAGCACATCCTGAGGATGCGTAAAAATACGTTTCTTCACTATTTTATATTTATAGCGAACCCGGTATCCTTTTTGGAATTGAACAAAGGCATTTTTCCTCTGGGAAAAACATTTCATCCTGCGATAGTGGCTGATCAGAATTCTATTCCTGTTTGTCATTGCTAAGTGTGTTTCTCAATAATTTTTGGAATAGGCTTCATGCGTGGCGGTGAGCATGTTAAGGGCCTAAAATAGTGTGCGGAACTGTACCTTTTCTGTCTTTATGCGAAACTGTCCTTATGAGAATCTATCCTTCTGCTAATCTGTCTTTATGCGAAACTGTCCTTCTGCTAATCTGTCTTTATGCGAAACTGTCCTTATGAGAATCTGTCCTTCTGCTAATCTGTCTTTATGCGAAACTGTCCTTATGAGAATCTGTCCTTCTGCTAATGTCTTTATGAGAATCTGTCCTTATGCGAACAAAGGGCCCTACGGTAACTACGCCACTGCTGGTACTGTGATTTCACCGATATTTTATGAGAATCGGCCTTTAAGAATCGTCCCGTCGTGTTTTGGTGTGAGTTGATCATCAGAATCTAACAACTTATTCGAAAATCAAGATATCAAAAATAGTCATTAAAAAACCATTAATGTTATAAATTGTTTATTCTTACTCGAAACCTTGCCTTCAAAAATCCCATAAAAAATTTACTATGTACCCAATTTCAATACATAATATTAATTACTGACTTAACCTAAGGTTTACTTGTATTAGAATTTGAGCATTTATTTTTAAACATTATCATAACAGGTGGTATTACTAAACCAGCTTTGAAATAAACAATATAATATCATTGAGATGACGGCACTTAAAGATATTATGACAGAAGAACAAAAAAGCGTGCTCTGCGCCGAGCCCAAATAGATCGGCTAAGAGTAGGCAAGTGGATGATACTTGAACACTGAAATCGGCTTGAGTTGATATTCTGAGAGCTGTCTTTTCACTGCGCATAATATCAGAGCAAATTAACTCGATTCAGTAATTCACTGCACTAAATTGACAGGCGCTTCTATCACTTGTAAATTAAGCAAAATATTTATCATAACTCATGTAACTTCTTCTGCTTTTTAGCGTGTCGATGACAAACAGACTCTTTTTAAGTTAAATGCCCTGCTTTGCCCAGTATTGAGGCATGGCAACGCCCTCATAAGGTCCTCACGTGTACAGACAACTGGTCATGCGGCATAAGATGAAAGGTAGGCAGGTGGGACATGGTCTGCGGAGAGACGCCGCACATACATGAACTCATCCATTTCTTATCAACAATACTATCCATACGTTTGTTTGTAACCTTGTCTCGAAAAAACTAATGAATCTATTTAGATGAAATTTAGTTACTCTGGGAAGGACATAGGGGATAGTATTTTGCGCCCTTGGGATGAAAAAACACTTTTTACGCGGGAAGAAGCTAATAATATTATAATTGCGAAAGTAACACTGTCTGTTTCTTTGTTACCTTTCACGTCTTAAACGCTGAAAAGATTTGGATGAAACTTCGCACAGGACATAATTAGGTAGACCATGTCCTGGATTAGGACATAAATAATACCTTCTTTTAAGTTAATTTTTTGTTGGATTCCGTCTTACTCGAGAGGAAAACACCACAGGCATGGGGCAGAAGTGTGGTGTGACTCTTCTTTAAGACGGGCGACAACGTCCCTACATCACATATACAGACGCTGTGGCAAGTTATACAGAATACCGAATAGTATAACACAAAGCCTTCGATTCGAATTCGATCGAGACTTCGGCTGCACTTCAGTCTGTCCAACAGCAACAGTATCAGATGCACTATCGGTACAGATGGGACACTCAAGTGTTTGTACGAAAACGCTAATATGTCCGTCCGACTTCAATAGCCAGGTCTTGGAACCTATCCTTTTGCAGCGGGGTGTGAGACAGGGAGATTCTATCTCTCCGAAACTGTTCACTGCTGCACTAGAGGATGTCTTCAAGGTTCTGGACTGGAGAGGGCTAGGAATTAACGTCAATGGCAAATACGTCACTCACTATGGCGCATCGGTTTGCCAACGATTTAGAGGGCATGGATGAGACCATGGAAAACCTCAGTGCAATGCTCGATTACTTCAGTAGAACTTCCGAAAGAGTGGGTCTTAAAATGAACATGACAAAACCGAGGTCATGTTAAATGCTCATGTAACACCCACTCCTACTAATATCGGAGGCCCTACATCCGAAGTTGTGGACGATTATGTCTACCTGAGAAAAAACGGTCCAGTTAGGTAGGTCTAACTTCGAGAAAGATGTAAACCGTCGAATCTGCTTCGCTTGGAAAGAGTTCGGGAAGTTGCGTGCTATTTTCTCGTCTAACTTACCACAGTGTCTCAGGACAGAGACGGAGAGAATGTTTATGACCGGTGTGTGTTGCCAGTGATGACTTATAGGACGAAGACGTGTTCGCTCACAATGGACCACATCGGAAGGGCTATGGTTGAAGTATCCTTGCGTGATCGCATCAGTAATGAGGATATTCGCACGAGGACCACAGTTACCGACATAGCCCGAAGAATTACCAAACTAAAGTGGCAGTGGGTACAGCACATTGCTTGCAGAATGTATGATGGAGTGGGACGAAAAGTTCTGGAGCGGAAAGACCTCCCACTAGGTGGGCTGATGACTTGGTTAAGGTTGCGGGAATCCTGTAGATGTGAGACGCACGGGACCAGTCGATTTGGTGAAACTTTGTAGAGGTCTATGTTCAGCAGTGGACATGTTTCGGCTGAGATGATGATGACGAATATTACAATACCGTAACTCTGCTGTTTGTTTGTTAGGGCACGGTCCCATTGAGAGCGCTTTTGACTAGTATTTTTATTGTTCGAAAAGTGCTGCTATTCGATCTGCAAGGTAAGACAGAAATTACAACACAGTAATTTACTAACAATTCAATAGTGTGGTAGTAGATAAACTAGATAATAGCTCTCGATGTGACCTTGCCTTTACGTTGTCACAGCTTATCCGCTTTAACGCAGGTGTAGCTTAGACCCTGGAGAAGTACATCATAAGATATTTCTAACACCACACCACAGGCCTCTCCCGCTAGATAGACCAATGGCTTGGTTAAGGTTACGGGGATTCGCTGGATGCGAGACACACGGTATCGGTCAATGTGGAGACACTTGGGGGCAACCTATGTTCAGCATTAGACGTCTTTCGGTTGGAATGATGATGATACTACGCGGACGAAGACGTGGGCAGAAGCTAGTGCTTCCTAATAAGGCTGCAGAGGTTGAGTCTGGCAGGATTCTGAAAGTTTCCGAGCTGAGTTGTAAACGAAGATCTCATAGTAAACGTTGTTAACACAATGTAGGATTCAAGTGACATCAAAAGCCTTGCGTGGTTTGCATGTACGTGGGCAGAAACTAGTGTTTCCTAATAAGGCCGCAGGGGTTGTGTCTGGCAGGATTCTGAAAGTTTCCGAGCTGAATTGGTAAATGTAGATCTAATAGTAAACGTTGTTAACACAATGTAGGATTCAAGTGACATCAAACGCCTTGCGTAGTTTGCATGTACGTGGGCAGAAGCTAATGTTTCCTAATAAGGCCGCAGAGGTTGTGTCTGGCAGGATTCTGAAAGTTGCCGAACTGAGTTGTAAACGCAGGTCTTATAGTAAACGTTGTTAACGCAATGCAGGATTCAAGTGACATCAAAAGCCTTGCGTGGTTTGCATGTACGTGGGCAGAAACTAGTGTTTCCTAATAAGGCCGCAGGGGTTGTGTCTGGCAGGATTCTGAAAGTTTCCGAGCTGAATTGGTAAATGTAGATCTAATAGTAAACGTTGTTAACACAATGTAGGATTCAAGTGACATCAAACGCCTTGCGTAGTTTGCATGTACGTGGGCAGAAGCTAGTGTTTCCTAATAAGGCCGCAGAGGTTGTGTCTGGCAGGATTCTGAAAGTTGCCGAACTGAGTTGTAAACGCAGGTCTTATAGTAAACGTTGTTAACGCAATGCAGGATTCAAGTGACATCAAACGCCTTGCGTAGTTTGCATGTACGTGGGCAGAAACTAGTGTTTTCTAATAAGGCCGCAGGGGTTGTGTCTGGCAGGATTCTGAAAGTTTCCGAACTGAGTTGTAAATGCAGATCTCACTAGTAAACGTTGTTAATGCAATATAGGATTTAAGTGACATCAAACGTCTTCCGTAGTTTACATGTAGTGGCATAGATCTCACCAAAGGTTCCGAATTAATGCCCAAATTCAAATACCAGTCATATTTTAACAAAAATTTAGCGTTTTCATTTCTTTGTTCCAGTATAGATGTTAGATTGTTGAGATGGTGCGTCCCAAATGAGCCTGTTCATCTGGAGGGTTCTCCAGTTGGATCCTGTTTGCGACGGGACCAGGACAGTTTTTCTGACACAAAACCTGCAGTATCCAAGCCTGGTTCTGTGAAAAAAAAATATAAAGGCTTTAAAAAGCAAGCATTTTTCGTAAACGGGATGCATAACAAATATTAGTCTTTTTTGAGAGTCCGCCATATTGGACTTATATTGAAGCCAATTAACTTGATCCTTTTCCAAACTTCCTTTTAAAACACATCCTTAATCCAAATCAAACATGTTTCCTTTCAGCTGAATATCGGTAAGGATCAACAGAAATATTTTATTTTTGTCTTTTGGTAATTCTGTAATTTTTTTTTATTTATGAGGCCTCTCGCAGGTCAACTAAAGTGATTGTTTTCTGCTTAACCGGGCGATCCTCCAGCGGGGCACAAAAACTAAACCTAAGCGACTACGCTGAGGATTACCCCCTGTGGGGTAGAACCTCGGCTCAGGGTGTCGCTGGGGGGACAACTAGGGCTGGATATTAATAAAGTGATTCTACCATCCGTTCGGAAAAAGCCTACGTGGAGAAGAACGGATAAAAACTCCAATATTTTGTGTCATATTATCCCTACAAATTAATAACGAAAAGTTATCTGGCTGTAGATTATTTATTACTACACATGCGAAGCCGGGGAGAGTCGCTAGTTCAAAATAAGCAAACATAAAATTTTACCACGGTAGCCAGAAAAAAGGTACATACAACACATTCATAAACTCACGCCTTCTTCCCATGTGGGGTAGGCAGGCACTACAGAAGGCCACCTGCTACGATCCATACACACTACTCGATCAAAATATCTGTGCACTTCCCCCCCCCCCCCCTCCGCCTACCCGCGCAGCGGCGCGTTCTCCTCATGCGCCAATAACAAGAGTCGAACGTCTGAGTGATTTGACTGCGCCAAGTGCCCTTGTACTCTATTGTCTTGATGTGTTGTCTTTATGATTTTACTGTGTGTGTACATTAATTATTAAATAAATAAATAAATAAAAATAAATATTATTTTATTTTGACCGAGCAGTACTTAATATTTAAAGTTCGTACTTCTTTGGGTTTGAGCTTCAACGCCAGTTATGATCCGACTGGGTGCTTTTTGCAAGTTCTTTTTTGTCTTTTTGGCCGGCGCTCGAGGCAGATGTAGGGGGCCTCCACACTCCTCGCAAATACCAGGGCCGACGCCTAACAGATATGTTATATTAAGATCAAGTACTTGACAAATTACAAAAGGTTAGTAGGTACTTTAAATGTGCCTCCAATACTGTAGTGCTATTCTGGTGAAGCGGCGACACGCGTTGCGCATCGGGCGGGGCGGCCCGCACTAAATTCAAACAAATAGCTTTGTATGAGAGTGACCGCAGAGAATTGACTTTACAAGCGTTTGCTTGAGATGCAGGTGGAGCCGCGTCGCACGCAGCATTGCGGCCAGTTCACGTTGAAACCTGTTGCCTGTCTTGTTTGGAAATCAAACAACGCAGACTATAGAATAGACCAAATAAATATAACAAAGTCTTCTTTGAACCCAAAGTATAGGAAACTGGTGTGAACTCAGGGTTATAATGTTATAATGGAACATAGTTTTGGTTTACTTCCAGTGTTCTCCATAGCTCAGTTGGTATTTGGACGATGGAAACATGTAATTTTCCCCATAGACCAATTGGTCAAATTTCAATTGGTCCATGGAACACCGTAAAGTAAGTTAAATAAACTAGCGAAACTCTGCAGAGAAAACATAACATCAGTCTTGGGAGTGGGTGGTAATGGGTGACCATCTTAACATACTGAGTTGCCTCCGTGCCTCTAAAAGCACGATAATAAGTGTTCTTCTGCTTTTTTTCGTGTCGTTTGGACTCAAATTTTGTTCGATCAGAATGTGGCCACCTGGACACGGACAATTCTGTCGCTGGCCTCGTTCCTCGTGGGAGGTGCAGTTGGTTGTGCATTGTTTTAATCAATTGCTAAACATCATCGAGATTTGAGTATAACTTTTGATTACACTAACCCTGCTTACGACGCAAATATTGATTCCCATCGTAGTCCAAACCACTGGTCTCGTAGACTGGGACACGCTCCTGGCTGCCATCAGACCCAACAGACCGCTTTGAGTGCCTCCGCCGACGACCTCCTCGTCTCTGTCGCACTCCTTCCACGGGCATTTTATTCACGGCACTTGCCGCTGTGAAGATTCCCCCCATCTGCGCTGTCGAGAAAAGCCACTAGAGCATTGGTTCCCAAACTGTGGTCAGCGAACCACTAGTGGTCCACAACATTTGAAATATCGAAAATATATTTATGCGAACTGATAAGTTTCTATCAGAAATGTTGTTTTCACAGAAAGGGTAAAAACGGGACCCTATTACTAAGACTTCACTATCCGTCTGTCTGTCTGTCCGTCCGTCCGTCCGTCCGTCCGTCTGTCTGTCTGTCTGTCTGTCTGTGTGTCCGTCTGTCACCAGGCTGTATCTCATGAACCGTGATAGCTAGATAGTTGAAATTTTCACAGATGTATTGCTGTTGCCGCTATAACAACAAATACTAAAAACAGTATAAAATAAATATTTAAGGGGGGCTCCCATACAACAAACGTGATATTTTTGCCGTTTTTTGCTCGATATTAATAACGGCAACAGGTAGACGCTTGAAATATTCACAGAATGTTTAGTTGTTCATTAACTTCAAAAATAATAATCATTAAATTAAAATAAAATAAATTAAGGGGGGCTCCCATAAAACAAACGTGATTTTTTGCAGTGTTTTGCGATAATGGTACGGAACCCTTCGTGTGCGAGTCCGACTCGCACTTGGCCGGTTTTTTTTATTGGTAATAGCTATTGAATTGAAATAAACCAAAGTTGTCCCAGGTCATAACAAGCTTTTGTATAAAAAATACATTGTGCGCAATGTGTGAGCAAAATTAAAGTTCAATCGAAATCCGAGAAGGGGTTCAAAAAAACTGTCCTGGAAGTGTGGCTGGAGAGGGGGGCGTGGTGCCCTAAGTTTCCGGCTGACGGTGGTGCTTACTGGACACGGATTCTTCGAAAAGTACGTTTGCCGCTACGTAAACTAAATAAAATTCTCAAATTCAGGTGATGCAGACGCGGTGCAGTGGGCCCATAGAAATATAATGTGGGCCCAATGAGAATTCTAGAAAACGAAAACTAATAGTCACAATACCATTTTATCGCTTTCTCACTTTTCTACCAGTATTCACTTTATACTTAAATAGTGAACAAGCAATTTATTTTCATGTCGGATCTTTGGCCAAGGTAGCAATGGCAATGCATAAAATTTTGTCTTACCAAAAGTCTGTTTCTGCGATTCCTTGGACTCGTCGTTGATTCGACGAGTGATGGTCATCTGTTTAGTGAGGGTCGGCTTCGCAGTCAGCACATACTGGTGGTCACAGGCTGCACCGTACAGATAGTTCAACATTTTCACCTGTTTCGTCATGATACATTTAGAAAGAGAAGCAAAACTGTGGAACGGCAACATTGTAGAAAAAATCACGAAAATATTTTAAAAGGAGACACGAAAGAAAAATACAGGAGAGACTTTGACAGACTAGAAATATCAAACTTCTTTAAGTCATAGACCTAACCAGCCAGTTTTCCAGCCAGTTTTCCAGCCAGTTTTCCAGCCAGTTTTTGATGCAAGAACCTATTCGGTTGGCTCCCAAAGTGTATTTAAAAATAAACTTACGTGCTGTACGTACGGTTGTAGATGTATCCGATACATTTTTATAACTTTGAGGAAACTGTAAATAAATTTTGAAAACCAATTTTGGTTTGTTTATCAGGTTTTGAGGCCAAGATGTTACATGACAGAAGAAAGGAGTTTTATCGAGGAGCGCGCGTGTCTGACTAACGGAAGACATTGACAAGTGTTCGAATATCAAACTTCAAATATTTTAATGCATTATGCCAGTGCCAAAGACTAAAATGTTGATAAGGCAAAAGGGTTTTATTTGGTTGTCTTGTTTTTTGAAGCCAATGTGGGCAAGATGGTGAACTGGGCATTTTGATTTATATTTTTCGCTGTAGGGAAGCGTAATAATAAATACTTTGGGAACCCCTGTACTTGTTCAGAATAAATAATAGGTATCTACTAGAACGAAGCGAACAGGCCGCGCGGTCGGTTATCTTCGGCAGCGGTCGTGTGCACACTGTGCACGAAACATTAAAAAAACCAGCCAAGTGCGAGTCGGACTCGCGCACGAAGGATTCCGTACCATTATCGCAAAACACCAAACAACCCCGTTTGTTTTATGGAAGCCCCACTTAAATATTTATTTTATTCTGTTTTTAGTATTTGTTGTTATAGCGGCAACAGAAATAATACATCATCTGTGAAAATTTCAACTGTCTAGCTATCACGATTCATGAGATACAGACAGGTGATAGACAGACAGACAGATATACGAACCGCAAAGTCTTAATAATAGGGTCCCGCTTTTACCCTTTGGGTACGGAACCCTAAAAACCAGCGAAGTGCATGTCGAACTTCGCACAGTTAGTATTCCGTACCAAATTTATAATATATTGGCATTTTTTTAGTAAAATATACGAAAATATATATTAGGTTTATCAATCTGGAATTTCTTAGTAGTCCTGCAGCCTAATTGCGTTAGTGAATTCTGCAAAGCAAACAAGTTGGAACCTTCCCAAAAACGACTTTTCGTATTGCATATTACACTCTGAAACGGAAAGGTTATGCTCCTTTCATTACCAATATTTTGACGTAGAATTTATTGTAAAAGTATGAATGAAAGCGGAAGAATCGAGATAAAACTTCACTATTGGTATTGTGTAATGCAAATGTCATATATTTGACAAGCGTCAAACCCTTTCGTCGCTGTCTTAAGTAGTCTGTGTTCAACTCAAAGGAGGATTTGGAAAGCTAATGCTAGCTTTCCAAATTAGTTTCGCAATACCGAAAAAGTTGATAGAAATTATTCTGATTCTTTGAAAGAATTGACTTGTTTCCTTTGCAGAATTCTTTTACGCAATTAGGCTGCTGGAGTAGTCCTCACTTCCTCAGTAACCTGGAGTCCAGATACCTGCCCGATTGATGGGAATAAACTCGCCTCCTATTATATGGGTGAAATGTGGCTGTGCTGTATGTAGGTGCACACCGGACTTTTTCAATTTATTTTTTTGTTTGTTTTCGGATGGAAACCTTCAAAAGGTGGACCTTTGAGGAAAAGACCTGGGAGTGTGAGATTTTTAACTCACTAAAACCACCCGTTCACCTTCAGCACGTAGAAGGGGCTCCATAACCCCTCAAAAGACCAACCCGGAACCCCCTCTGTGCAACGCCTGTTAGGGCACATCCTAGCCAAGTTACAAACGCTTCGTATCGAATCTCTTTCTACAATCGTTAACGCCTTCTATTTGTATGGTCTGACCACGTGACTTAACGTTCAGATGTGTCATTCCCATACATTGATTCGTTTTCTACTAGCGTTATCGATTGTAGATTGTCAACTTGGCTAGAGGTGCTGGGGAGACTGCGAGGCGTCTCCCCTGAACAGATGCATCTGTGTATTTCCATTGCGGGGAACACTGGTGTGATGTTATGTAGGTATGTATGTGTGTATAAGCTACAATACCGTAAAGTTTCATAAAAATCAGCTCAGTAGTTTTTATATGAAAGAGTAACAAACATCTATCCTCACAAGCTTCCACAAATAATATTAGGATTAGTATAGTACACGAAAGTGATGCCAGTTGAACTACACTAATTCTTAGATACTTATTAAGGAAAACAAACAAATTAAAACGTATTTTCACAATGGAAAACACGTAGTTAATATATTGATTTAATTTTTAAGGAATATCTAACCTGCGGTCGATCGGACTGCAGCTGCGCAGGTTCGTTTGCCTTACCTAACGTAACTTATAATTGTTTGCAGTGTTTGCGGCTCCCGCAGATAATATATGCAGCCCCTTTTGTTTTACTTGTAGATATCTTCATGGATGCCTGCCGCTCCAAGGCGGGCATAGGGGTCTGTCAGACTGACTATAACGTCACGCTTTACTCACGCAAAACCTAACTTTAGATTTAGAACACGATAAACGGCGGACTGGTAGAAAATGCCTAAGGCCTCTGTACGTTTGTGTGCATGAAGTATTAAATAAATAAATAAATAATAATTAACAAATTACCAAGATTCGGACATGAGTTACTTTTTATTCCCGCTTGTGTTTTAACGCCGTGTGACGTAAAAAGTTAAACGGACTACCTCGAGAAAATACTCTTCCAAACAAGAAAAAAATCATCAAAATCGGTCCGGAATTGAAACCCTTGGTGTGCGAGTCCAAATAGCACTTGGCTGGTTAGGGTTCTGAAGTCAACAAGGAACCCTTATAGTTTCGCTCTGTCCGTCCGCAGCTTAGCTCAGAGAATCTAAGTACTAGAAAGCTATAATTTGGCATGGATATAGATATTAATAATTCCGACAAAGTGGTAAAATGAAATAATAAAAAAAAATGTGGTTCCTCCTATAGACGCAAAGTGGGGATGTTTTTTTCTCGTCTATCCCATGGTGTGGGGTATCGTTGGATAGGCCATTCAAAAATATTGGTTTGTTACAAACATTTTTCGATTCTGTTCAGAGATCCGTTTGCGTAAAATTAAGCTGCATATTTATGTTAGAGTCAAGTGTCCCCCCTGCCAGCTAAATGGTTGCACTTGGCTATGTGAAAAAATTCACGGCAGTAGTAAATATAACGAAATTAAAAGGAAAACTATCACAGATAAGTAGGCTTTACAACTTTATGAGTAATTAAATTAATTAAATTAAATATCTTTTATTTCAGACAAAGTCCATAGAATTAGTAACAATTTACTTAAAAACTAGTGTTAGTAGGTACAGATATAAAATTAAAAACATATAGCTACACTTCAGCGTGGAGCTGCATCCACCTCTGCATCATCGGTGAATCCCATCGATCTGCGAACACACTGAGAATAGTGTTGGTCGACCAACTTATAAAACCAGTAAAAAAAAATTACAAATGCCATTGAAAAATTATTTAAATAACGTTGTTAGCTGTGTAAAACAGAGTAAATATATGCCTATGAACCATGTAAAAATATACAAAAATACAATCATAACATCCTTAATAATAATTATTTCTTCTAGGCAAGCGTGCTTCACCGTAGCCCACATCATCGCTTACCATCAGGAGATATAGTGGTCAAACGCGAGCATGACATACAGATTTAAAAAAAAACATCATCCTCCTATGTGGGCCCGTTTTGAAACGTTGTGTGCTGCTGAAACCGTTTTAATGTTCATGTAAAAACAACTAAACCCTCTTCTAGTCCGCATTATTATGCAACTTCGGAACCCTATTATTGCGCGTGGCCCGACACGCACTTGGCCGGTTTTATTTTTATTTGAAGTCGGTCAAAAAGATTTCTGTTATATTAGCCTTAAGGTGCAGATACCCCTGAGTAACTGATTTTAAAATGAAAATCACGTCTAAACGGCTAGTCGTAATTTTTTGGCAAAAATATATGTTACACCAGACCATTTTCTTAATAATTTGATCTAAGAAATTGTTGATATTTATTCGTATAACATAGTGTAATTAATGCCTAAAGTTATGTCTAACACGGACAAAAAAACGACAATCGCACCAAAACCGCCGGGCGTATTTCATGAAATTATCTCCATCTCAAAGACAATTTGATTAAAGGCTTTTTTTAAGTTTTAGAATAATAAGGAAAGTACAAAAACCGGCCAAATGCAAGTCAGACTCGCGCACGAAATGATCCGTACCACTATCGCAAAAAACTGCAAAAAAATCTCGTTTGTTGTATGGGAGCCCTATTTAAATATTGATTTTATTCTGTTTTTAGTATTTGTTGTTATAGCGGCAACAGAAAAACATCATCTGTGAAAATTTCAACTGTATAATCGTATCTTATTTTATTTTATTTTATTTATTTATTTATAAAAACAAGTTGTCCTTAAGATTTCACAAAGCACACCATTAGACCCCTGGAGTCTGTCTCAGCATGCCATGGTCTGAAATTTGATCAACGCGCTATTATTAAATTAAGGTGTAATCAAGTCGATGTAGTGTTGTTTAAGCTTGCGCTTCACATTTTTACTGCTCATTGAGTCTCTAATGCCTAAGGGTATTTGGTTTAATAAATTAGGTATTATGACAGATGCAGTGCGTCTACCATAAAAATTATTTTTTCGTGGCACTTGAAAAGATTTTGTTTTTGCTTGTCGAGTATTCACATCATATCTTACTGGAACCTGAATATCAGTGTTATCAAAATGTTCTATGAGGAACAGGTACTCAGCGCGGGCTAGAACAGGTAACACTTTACAATGTTTGAATAGACCTATATAATTGTCGCGGTACTTATTTTTAACATATTGTGGTACTACCAGCTTCAACAACCGTGTTTGCAAATTATGTATTTTATCGAGGTAAGTTTTAAATGTGCGTCCATAGCTGGTAAGTCCATATGAGATTATCGATTCCGCAAGGGCTGTGTACATTTGAAGAAGGGTTCTGTAAGGTATATTCCGCTTTATAATGGAAAATTTGGTGAGTATTGCACGCAACTTGCCGCATACTGATTCCACCTGATAACTCCAGTTGAAGCGATTATCAATTATAAGTCCCAAGTAGGTATGGTATGGGACTTGCTCAATAGGCGAACATTGACAATTTAGCTCATTTCTATGCAGACAATCATGACTATGAGCTTTAATTTGAAAAGAAAGGGTCGAATTTATATGACTTGAATGTACGTGTATCACTTTCGTTTTTTGTGGATTCAGAACAAGTCCCATATCATGGGCCCACTTGGTCATAGAAGTAAAATCCTTTTGCAAACATTCCGCGGCCATATTGAGGTCTTTGTTAGCAGAGACTATACAAGTGTCATCAGCGTATTGGTAAAGGGAACAGTATTTTATAATATTATCCAGGTCGTTGACGTAAGCCAGATAGTGGAGGGGACCTGACACTGATCCTTGGGCTGTGCCTCGCGTAACTTTTACGGGCCTGCTTAGGCTAGGGCCGACTTTTACGTGATAACATCGGCTACGGAGATATTCTTCACACCAGTCTAGTAATTTTCCTCTTATACCGGAGTTTTCTAGTGTTTTTGATAGCGTATTGTGTCTGAGTGTGTCAAACGCCTTACTAAAATCAATAAAAATTAATATCACATGCTTCTTGTCGTCTAAGTAGTTGTTAACCTCGTCGGTAAAATTCGAGAGTAACTGAGCTGTAGATTTCTTACTTTGGAAACCATACTGTGCTTTGGAAATTATGTTACTGTTACTATAAAACGTGTGTATTTGGTCGCAGATATATTTTTCAACAATTTTATTAATGGCTGGTAATATTGTTATAGGTCTATAATTTGCTAAGTCATTGAATTTGCCTTTTTTATGAATAGGTCTAACTATACCGGTTTTTAATTCTGACGGATATTGACATAGTTGAATACTCGCATTTATTAGTTTAACTATTGCATTCACAATTTTATCTCCTATCATTTTCAGATCTATAATTCTTATTGTGTCACATCCAGCTGATTTATTAGTGTTTAAGTTGTTTATGATTTTAATAATTCTACGCGGTGTAGCTTTTTTGAAGAATATGGATTTATCTTGGGATTTCATATATTCAGACTCATCCAGCAAAGGTCTGTCACACCCGGGCACAACATTACACACACTCATTTCAAATTCCTTAGCAAAGTCATCAGCGATACTCATTTCATTATTTGAATCATTTAAGAAGGCGTTCGTTATTACCTCATCTACTGACTTTACTATTTTCCCCGTAAGTTTATTAAGTATTTGCCACAGTATTTTGGGATTATTTTTGTTTCCTTCTATTTCTTTTCTGTAATAATTATTTCTAGTGTTTAGTATCATTTTATTTACTTTATTTCTAGTTTTATTATATTCCAACTTAAGTGTTTTATTGTTAGGATCCTTTTTCCATCTAAGAAAGAGTTTATCTTTATTAGCACAACTTCTCCTTATTTTATTATTAATCCATTTTTCACAATTTCTTTTGCTAGAGTTATTTATCTTTTTAGTATATTTGCATTCATTGTAGCACTTTATAAATTTTTCTTTTATATACTTATATATATCATTTGCGCAATTTAACTCGTCTATCATTTCCCATTCCGTGCTGGCTAAGAGCGTTTTTAGTTTTTTATTATCAATCGACTCAATGAACTTCGGATCCCTAACTTTAGGCATGGATGCAAGCGTGGCAATCGTCATACGATGGTCCGCCAAGACAGTCCCCAGAGCAGCCGAGTAGACGTCATGAAGGCGAGATCTCACGAAAATGTGATCTATACAGGTTTTAGAGACTATATTAGCTTTGTTTTCCACTCGCGTGAAGTCTGAGATCGCACATTCAAGCCCGCACTCAGCCAGTTTACTCAAATAATAACTGTTTACATTATTTGCAATTTTAAGGTCTATATTTATATCTCCCAATACAATTAGATCACTGGTCTTTACATAATCAGCATTAATCAAACTGGACAATTCACAAACAAATAAATGTTTGCTTTCTTTAGGTGGTCTATACACTGCACAGATATAAATATTATTATTTTGTTGCGTTGTTAATTTACCTAGTATGCATTCACAATGTCTAGTTTGAATATTTATTGGTTGAAACTTATGCTTATTATTTACGTAGATAATAATTCCACCACCTTTTCTGCTCTTACGTAAGATACTGTACAGTGTATACCCCTCCAATTGATACATAGATACAATTTGTTCCGATATCCCCACTTCCGTAAGAACCACAATATCTATTCGTGATTTTACCGAAACTAAACAATTCATAAGATAAGCGTGATTTTTTATCAACGATCGAATGTTAACATGCACTATGTTTAAATTATTTGTTGTTTCTGGTAGCATACTAATGTAGGTAGGTAAATCGCTACAATCATAGATTTCCTTTACATTGTTAAATAAAGCCATGACACTTACTTAAATACACGAAAAAGAGTTTGTTATTGTTTTTATATTGTGACACACTATTTATTTTTAAGCAGATTATTTATGTCGTCTTCACATCTAATCATATAAATCTTGTCTTTACCATTTTTGTCTACTTCACCTTTCTTCACCAGCACTTTACCATTTTGAAACCAAATGTATTTAAAATCCTGTCGCAACTGTTGTTTAGCTATCCACATGAGTTTTCTGTTTACTTGAGATAACGCAAATCGCATGTATACTTTCACAGACGGATGTTCACTAGCTAAGTGAGACAGGATATCAGCTGTTGTCAGATTAAACTGCTTAGCGGAACGCATCCAGCATTCCACATCTTTGGTGTTACCTAGTTCTAACTGAATCAAATCTAGATTTTTGTGCGAGTTCGGACGTTTCACGCTTTTTATCACGGACTTATCTAGGCTCATTTTCTCAGCAATACTATTCGAGATCTGCACAAGTTCTTCATTTTGCATGTAAGGGATTCCAGTTATTTCAATAAAATTGTTCAATTTATCTTGGTCTGATTCATTTAAACGCTGTTCCAAAGAAGAGATTTTTGTTTCGTAGTGGGTGACTTTATTACAAAGAAAGTTATTTTTGTTTTCCATTTCTTTTAGTTTTTGTTTCATCATTTTAATTGACTCCACAAAATCATCGATCTTCCCAGTGCAAAATTCAATAGAAGACTGTAAGGGCTCTAGCTCTTTTTGAACTATTTTTTGAACCTCGTTTGAAATATTCGATAACAATTGCTTCATATCTATAGGAAAGTTAGACGACATAGTCGGCATTGTAGTTGGTTCGTCGACCTCATCATCATCGTCCTCTGGAACTATGAATGACTTCCTGACAGGAGAGTGACGGTGACATTCGCTGCAAGTCCACTCCAAGGTGTCAGAGTTACGAATCGCTAGTATTTGTTTATGTGTGAGCCCCGAGCATGTTGTATTAGCATGTACGACTTTCCCACATTTGCAACATTCCAGTCCTGGGCTTTTAGTTGTAATTGTTTTGTTACAATTATCGCATTTAGGCATGGTGTTATTGTTGGTTCAGGTAGTTGTGTGAACGAAAATCGTACGTACCCACACCGCTGCTAATTATGTATCGCCTCAGTATTGACCGTCGCGCCCAAAAGGTCTTAAGCGCCGTGCACAACCCGTCGCTTACGCGTTTAACACACGAACATTTGATGTTCTCACAAAATGAAGTTTTTAATTTTGCTTATTTTTCAAGTTGCATAAATCACCAGAATGGAATAATAATTATCAATTATTTATAGTCAATGTTTTTGCAAATGTTGAATACTTTAGTTTTTACACAAAACTGCACACCGATACTCGTAAAATTCACCGATTTATTGATTTATAGAAGCGCGTTGACCTTGCCGTGTATACGGATGGAATCGAAAAAAAAAAACCAACACGGCTCATGAGATACAGCCTGGTACAGACGGACAGACAGACAGATGGACCGCGGAGACTTAGTAATAGGGTCCCGTTTTTACCCTTTGGGTACGGAACCCTCCCTCAAGGTCGTTGGCAACTGTCGTCGTAAACATACGATCTAGAGTTCCACCTGTCAGCCACAGGTATAACATAAAACTTGTGTGGAGTTTTGTGACGTTTTTCCCCGAAATTAATATTCAAAACACAAATTTATCAACATCCTTCTACGTCTGGCTATCCACAAGGTAACTAATTGGCCAATGTGAGCCATCACTGGCATTGTGTAATAATACCTGCATGTTATTATCCCACAGGTGGGCAAAGGCCTCTTCTCGTACAGAGAAGGCACGAGCATTGATCACCAAACTTGCTCAATGCAGGTTTGCGATTTGTAACTTAGCTTTAAGTCCAGCAGCACTCCAAGAAAGAGAATGACACATTTCCTTTAAAAAAAAACTGGCCAAGTGCGAGTCGGACTCGTGCTTGAAGGGTTCCGTACCATTATCGCAAAAAACGGCAAAAATATCACGGTTTTTGTATTTGGGGGCCCAAATACAAAAACCGTGATATTTTTGCCGTTTCTAAATTATTTCTAAATTATTTACGCAATACCGAAATCATTTTTAGGGTTCCGTACCCAATGGGTAAAAACGGGACCCTATTACTAAAATTCCACGATCCGGCTGTCTGTCTCTCCGTCTGCCACCAGGCTGTATCTCATGAACCGTGATAGCTAGACAGTTGAAATTTTCACAGATGATGCATTGTTGCCGCTATAACAACAAATACTAAAAAAAGAATAAAATAAATATTTAAGTGGGGCTCCCATACAACAAACGTGATTTATTTGCCGTTTTTGCGATAATGGTACGGAACCCTTCGTGCGCGAGTCTGACTCGTACTTGGCCAGTTTTTTTAAAAGAGTAAGTATGGAGTTTCTTGTCCGTTCTTCTCCATAACAAGCTACTTTTCCGAATGGACGGTAGAATTTTATTACTTGTAAATTTTAATTGTTGACAATCAAAAGTGCCGCTTAATAATTAAGTAATAATAATGTTTAATGCATGCTAATTTAGGATGAAAAGGACAGTAGAACGATAATTGCAAAGCTTTTATAAGGCTGCTAAGTCATAAGTAGGTACTAACATAACATAACACCAACATTATACACTTAGTTCGCAATAAACGTTTTGACTTTGACTTTTGCCTATTTGTAATAAATATATTTGACTTTAACTTTTGACTTTTGACTTTGTCTTTTGACTTTGACTTTTGACTTTGACTTTGACTTTGACTTTTGACTTTGACCCTATGAGTTGAATTCTCATATCCTTTCCTGACCTACCCTCTTTCGAATGTATGTATTTATCATCATCATCATATCAGCGGAATGACTGTGTGAGTGTCCACTGCTGGACATAGGCCTCCCCCAAGCGTCGCCACATTGATCGGTCCCGTGCCTCCCGCAGCCAGTGGATCCCCGCAACCTTCACCAGGTCATCGGTCCACCTGGTGGGAGGCCTTCCAACGCAACGTCTTCTGGAATGTATGTATTACGAAATACAAAAGCCGTTATTTTAAAGGTGTCGTCACCCCTTACCTCTTCGTATTCTTTGCCGAACTCACTTAGGTACGCATTTAGGCTGCAAGTGTCCTCACGTTGTTTTCTTACATCCCGGCCTTTGCTAGCGATGTCCAAGATAAACTTAGAATGTAGGTGCATATGAATTGCAAAATAATTAAAACCTTTTTTATTTTATGCCTTTCAATTATATGACGCATTAGCCACACCTCACTTATTTTCACACTCACCTTATTTATTCTTATGTAGTGTACACGTATTTTCTTATTATTTGTAATATACACTTACAACCCATCTATTTTTATCTTTTATATAAGTACTTTTATCACAAACACATTTAGTTACTGTAAAACTGCTTTACGTCCGTCACGTCATCAGTCACAGGTCCAGTTGAAAACCAGCGTCGGCACTAGTTGCCCGACATTTTGCTGAACTGGTCCTATTTGGCGCAGCCGTGGGACACACAGAATATTGTGATTTATATAAACACTTTTATTTTGTTTTATATTATTGTCGCTTAATCCAAGTTTTCTTTTTTTTTTTATGTATATTTTGTGTGCTCTGGCTTGTGTCAAATAAATGTGTTTTCTTTCTTTCTTTCTTCTTTCTTCTTTTTTACAAAAAAATACTATCGACTTCCAAATAAAAACACTTTTAAAATGGGACCAATTTGGGAACATACTCTTTCAAACAAAAAAATAATTTTCAATATCGGTCCACAATTGACGGAGAAATCGGTGAAAATAATAAAAATAACAAACATAAGGGCTCCCACACATAACTGCGATGCGATGCGATGCAACGCGATATCTATATACTTAATACGTGCGAGCTCGCAGATATTTGCGATGCATTGCGAATTCGCAGTTATGTGTGGAAGCAAAGAAAGTCGAACATAGAAACTTCTCCTTTTTGTAAAGTCGGTTAAAATTGGTACTTGCCCGTGTTTGATCCCACGACCTTAAACACGAGAAACCATTGGGCTGTCTCGACGTACTTAGGCGGCTAATTATATACTCCGTAATTGTAAATCATTGTTTAACTGCCGAGTTACTTAGTAAATATGTAATGACATGTTTTATGAAGCGGTGACCTCACAGCTGTTTGCCTGCATATGCTAGTATTATATTATCTGTGGCCTACCTTTGAGAATTCTCCAATACTAAACAGTGGTATTTTACTTCTAAATCTATATATATAAAAGAAAGTCGTGTTAGTTACACTATTTATAACTCAAGAACGGCTAAACCGATTTGGCTGAAAATTGGTAGGGAGGTAGCTAAGAACCAGGAGAAGGACATAGGATAAGGACTATATATTTTTATCGCGTTTAGTGTAGGGTAGGGTAAGTACGGGAGGGTAGGTATGTAGGTAGGGTAGGTAGGGCAGGTACGGTGGGTAGGGTAGGTAGGGTAGGGTAGGTAGGGTAGGGTAGGTAGTGTAGGGAAGTTTAGGGTAGGTAGGGTAGGTTAGGGTAGGTAGTGTAGGGTAGTTAGGGTAGGGTAGGTAGGGTAGATGAATGTTTGGTGTTTATATGGCAAAACAAAGTTTGCCGGGTCAGCTAGTATATTATACTTAGAAGCAAAATACCAGTGATTGACTGACTAGTAATGAATTGCCAGAAATTAAAATAAAAATATACAAAAAAAACCGGCCAAGTGCGAGTCGGACTCGCACACGAAGGGTTCCGTACCATTATCGTAAAATACTGCAATAAAATCACGTTTGTTGTATGGAAGCCCCCCTTAATTTATTTTATTTTAATTTAAGAATTATAATTTTTTGAAGAGAATATACAACTTAATATTCTGTGAATATTTCAAGCGTCTACCTGTTGCCGTTATTAATATCGAGCAAAAAACGGCAAAAATATCACGTTTGTTGTATGGGAGCCCCCCTTAAATATTAATTTTATACTGTTTTTAGTATTTGTTGTTATAGCGGCAACAGGAAAACATCATCTGTGAAAATTTCAACTGTCTAACTATCACGGTTCATGAGATACAGCCTGGTGACAGACAGACAGACAGACGGACAGCGAAGTCTCAGTAATAGGGTCCCATTTTTACCCTTTGGGTACGGAACCCTAAAAAAGAAACAACATTTGTTATGGGTTCAATTAAATTATCAAACCCATGTCCCCAAGCTTAGCAGTCTCACTTGTGACTCTGAACTAATTAGGAAATCTTAATCCTAATCGACCAAGCTCGTTTTATCATCGGACAACAAGTGGACATCCCACCCATACACGCAAAGCGATTTGGGAATACTTTCATTGTGAGTACAGCTAAGGAACAGAATTCCCTGCTCGTAACTGTTGTTTCCTTGGGTATTAAGTTATGAGTGAAAATGTTACTTCTAGGCAAGCGTATTGCGTCGTCGAGTTATCGCTAACCATCAGGTGAGATAGTGGTCAAACCCAAGCCTACGCAAATGAGTAAGATAATAGCTTTTTACCCGACTGCCGAAGGAGGGTAATGTGTTTATCAGTCTATGTATATCTTAATATATATATTTCTTGTGTGCGTGTGTATGTGACTGAACTCCTCCTAAACGACTGGACCGATTTTGATGAAATTTTTTGTGTGTGTTCGTGGAGATTCGAGAATGGTTTAGATTTACAAAAAAAAAAAAAAAAAAATGGAAAATTAGGGTAGGGTAGGTAGGGTAGGGTAGGTAGGGTAGGGTAGGTAGGGTAGGGTAGGTAGGGTAGGGTAGGTAGGGTAGGGTAGGTAGGGTAGGGTAGGTAGGGTAGGGTAGGTAGGGTAGGGTAGGTAGGGTAGGGTAGGTAGGGTAGGGTAGGTAGGGTAGGGTAGGTAGGGTAGGGTAGGTAGGGTAGGGTAGGTAGGGTAGGGTAGGTAGGGTAGGGTAGGTAGGGTAGGGTAGGTAGGGTAGGGTAGGTAGGGTAGGGTAGGTAGGGTAGGGTAGGTAGGGTAGGGTAGGTAGGGTAGGGTAGGTAGGGTAGGGTAGGTAGGGTAGGGTAGGTAGGGTAGGGTAGGTAGGGTAGGGTAGGTAGGGTAGGGTAGGTAGGGTAGGGTAGGTAGGGTAGGGTAGGTAGGGTAGGGTAGGTAGGGTAGGGTAGGTAGGGTAGGGTAGGTAGGGTAGGGTAGGTAGGGTAGGGTAGGTAGGGTAGGGTAGGTAGGGTAGGTAGGGTAGGGTAGGTAGGGTAGGGTAGGTAGGGTAGGGTAGGTAGGGTAGGGTAGGTAGGGTAGGGTAGGTAGGGTAGGGTAGGTAGGGTAGGGTAGGTAGGGTAGGGTAGGTAGGGTAGGGTAGGTAGGGTAGGGTAGGTAGGGTAGGGTAGGTAGGGTAGGGTAGGTAGGGTAGGGTAGGTAGGGTAGGGTAGGTAGGGTAGGGTAGGTAGGGTAGGGTAGGTAGGGTAGGGTAGGTAGGGTAGGGTAGGTAGGGTAGGGTAGGTAGGGTAGGGTAGGTAGGGTAGGGTAGGTAGGGTAGGGTAGGTAGGGTAGGGTAGGTAGGGTAGGGTAGGGTAGGTAGGGTAGGGTAGGTAGGGTAGGGTAGGTAGGGTAGGGTTAGGTTAGGGTAGGTAAATTGGAAAAGTAAAAATTGGCGGATTTTGGGCGCCATCGTGTGGGGTATCAAAATAAAGGGTTTTAAGAGGTGATTTCAAAAATATACAGCACTTATATGTTTAAATGTACCTAATTCAAAAAAAATAACTAAAAAGTTGTAAATAAAAAATATTATTAAAGATATCAAAAAACCCGACTGCTTAAAAAGCGTTAGCGAACTGAAAATACGTAAACAAGAAGAAAACCATGCTGTGCAGTCGGAGGATACATCTGGTTTTGGTCAGCCAGCTCGCGATTAAGTATCCTCCGACTGCACAGCATGGTTTTCTTCTTGTTTACGTCTTTTCAGTTCGCTAACGCTTTTTAAGCAGTCGGGTATTTTGAAATTTTTAATTAACTTTTTTACTGAACGCATAGTTATTAATAATATGAATGTGTATTCAGTTTTTAGAGTTCCGTACCCGAAGGGTCCAAACAGAGCCCTATTACTGTAACTCACGTGTCTGTCTGTCCGTCGTCTGTACACGGTTTTTACAGCCAAACGGTTGGACCTACAGTCTTCAAATTTTCACAATATAAGCATCTTGTTGACCCAAAGCCATACAAATTGTCAAAAAATATTTTTAAATGTTTTTAGAGGAGGCTCCGATACAAGAAAAGTGGGGCGTGAAAAAAAATCTTCGATCTGCTCCATCGAGTGGGGTGTCGTTGTTTAGAGATCATTAAGTAGATAAATACTGTGCTTTTTGTTGTAAAAAATATTGGAAACCAAAGGAATGAGAAGCCACCAAAGTCAGGATTTTTACAAATTTTGGTTCCGAAGAATTTTTTTACTGCCCTTGAACTTCAAATTTGGTGATAATGTTTATATATAACTAAGGCAATATACTTTATAGGCTCGCGCTTGACCACTGTCTCACCTGATGGTAAGCGATGATGTGGTCGACGGTGAATCACGCTTGCCTAGACGTAACCTATTCTCTCTTGACTTAAAGACCCCAGGTTGGAGCTATCAGGAAACAGACTCCGGCAGGGAATTCCACTCCTTAGCTGTACGCATAATAAAAGTGTTTCCAAAACGTTTTGTGCGTATGGGTGGGATGTCCACCATGTACCGATGGCGCATCGCTGTACGTCTGGTATGAAAAAGGCTAGGCGGAATTAGATCGTGCAATTCCATTGCACACTCACCGAAATGCAACCGATAAAAAACCGACAAGCTGGCAACTCGGCGACGGTGTTCAAGGCTTTGGAGCTTTGACTTGACCAGAGCCTCATCAACGATGAGCCTCTTGGCCCGCTTTTCGATCGACTCTAGTGCGTCAAGCTGGTATTTGGCAGATCCGTCCCAGAGGTAAGAACAGTATTCCATGCATGATCGAACTTGCGCTTGATACAAATTGAGGAGCTGTTCCGGCGTGAAGTACTTTCTCACCTTTGAAAAGATTCAACTTTTTGGCAGCCAGCTGAGCCTTTGCCTCAATGTAAGGGCCAAAATTGAGAGCCGATGTCAACGTAACGCCAAGAAACTCAAGATTACATCTCGAAAAGTTGGAGCCGGTACAAAATGGCTCTTTTTAGCGGAAAAAAGACACGTCTGGGTTTTAGCAGCATTAAATCTGACAAGATTGGCATCGCCCCATTCGGAGACCACCCATACGCACAAAACGTTTTGGGGACACTTTTATTATGCGTACAGCTAAGGAGTGGAATTCCCTGCTTGAGTCTGTGTTTCCCGATAGCTACAATCTAGGGGTCTTTAAGTCAAGAGTGAATGGGTTTCTTCTAGGCAAGCGTGCTTCACCGTCGACCTCATCATCGCTTACCATCAGGTGAGATAGTGGTCAAGCGCAAGCCTATAGACAATAAAAAAAAAACTCGAGTCTGCCTGCAATCTCCGAATGGGGCGTCGCAATTTTGGTCGGTCTATTAAAGTCAAGAAGACTAAAAACCTGGTTAAAAAGTACTATGGGGGAAAATCGACTCAATGGTCTGGCCATGATAAATATATACATATTAATGAAAACTTATAGGTAAGATTTACATAATTAAGTGGTCGAGAAGTTTACCCAAAACCCCCGATGATTGAGCTCATGGAATGTTACCCATTGGACTTTATACCATTCTTATAACAAGAGGGGCAATACTCGTTCATATGCTTTTCACTCAACCGTATTTAAAATTCATACGTTTTCCCATCCTCTCCATCGGCTGGCGACGCCCTTGCAGTTGCCTGTGTTTGCGATTTTTGTGTAGTAGATAAGTTGCTTTATTATTCTCAACACTAAAATTGCGTTTAGTCTACATTTGACAGATTCTACTTTTGACATCATAGTCTACTTTTGACAGATTCTACATATGACAGATTCTACTTAAGACAGATTCTACTTAGGACAGATTCTACATATGACAGATTCTACTTATGACAGATTCTACTTAAGACAGATTCTACTTAAGACAGATTCTACTTATGACAGATTCTACTTAAGACAGATTCTACATTTGACAGATTTTGTAAAAAATGAGACAATTAAGGTACATTGTGTAATCAAAAATAATACTGTTATATCACTATCTAATACCTTTAAACGAGCAATTATTGTTTATATATATAATCTGAATCTCGGCAACGACTCCAACGATTTTCATGAAATTTAATGTGCAGGCGGTTTCGGGGGCTATAAATCGATCTAGCTAGGTTTCTTTTTAAGAAGACATCGTTTTCTCTATTTTTATCCGAGCAGAGCTAATTCGCTTAGGTATTATTTATTGATAAGCATATTTGCTTTTATACCTAGTATTAAATGTTTGTATTATATAGTAAATAATATTTTTCGTTCAAGTTCGAGTTTCATTAAAGCCGTTCCGTACAAAATGTATGAGAAAATGAACTGTGACCTCACTAACCGACTTTCCAAAAAGGAGGAGGTTTCTCAATTCAACCGTATTTATATAAATATATATATATTTATGTGTGTTCGCGGATAACTTCGTCGTTTACGAACCGATTTTGTTGATTCTTTTTTTGTTGGAAAGGAGATATTTCAATGAGGAAACCATGATCTGATGATGGGATCCTAGATAAACGAGGGAACTCCTCAAATATTATATGCATACATCTATTTTGGTATTTTCAGCAATAATGCAATCATTTGCACTCAGAAAGTATCATTAGTTGAAGTGGAATTGATGAAGTAGACCACAATGGCCATTGGAACTCCGAAATAAAACAATGTATCCTAGTCGTGTTTGAGCTTATTCGAATCGTCATGAGATGTACTTTGGCTATAAATGATTTTCATGTTAATTGGAGAGTACCTACCAAAAGTAAAAAGAGCAAAATAAAAATCTTTTTAGCGAAAAATTAAACCGACTTCGAAAGCAAAATACTACAAAGCTACAAATAACTTTTTTTTACGAAGTCGGTTTAATAACGGAAAACAATGGGTACAAAAAACACCGACTTCGGAAAAGAAAATGAGGAGACAGTTAATTTTTTCCTTGAACTTGAACGAAAAATATTAGTTACTATAAATATAAACATTTAATACTAGGTATATAAACAAAATACGCCCATCAATAAATATAGTGATTACTATATAACACTTTTATTTTTGATGCCACAATGTTCCTAACTTGTCTCACTTTTTTCAAAATCTGTCAAATGTAGAATCTGTCTTAAGTAGAATCTGTCTTAAGTAGAATCTGTCGTAAGTAGAATCTGTCATATGTAGAATCTGTCCTATGTAGAATCTGTCCTAAGTAGAATCTGTCCTACGTAGAATCTGTCATATGTAGAATCTGTCAAAAGTAGACTATGATGTCAAAAGTAGAATCTGTCAAATGTAGACTAAACGTAAAATTGCAGCTAACTGAACCAACTGGGTCTTAGAAGTTGATTGATAGTTGTAACATGAAATAAATTCGTCGGTGAGTAGTTAGGTAGGTAACGTGGGTTGGTAGGATAGGGTAGGTAGGTAGGGTAGGTGAGTAGGTAGGTAAAGAAAGAAAGAAAAAGTGTTTATTTGTCACAAAACGACATACAATATAAGAACATATTTAAGCTAAACCCTTAAAATAGTATTAGTAGTACTTAAATTAAGTTAGTAAAGACGAGAAATAAATTAAACAATAATAATATATACTACCCACATTTTGATTATAACAGAAAACAAATAGAGTGAAAAATATGCAGATGCATGTCGTTATTGTGACAATAAGGCTTCCATTCAGCATAATGCTGTACCGTGGGGGACCCACAGAACGGCGCTGATTTTCAGTGGTCGCCTAGGACGTGACGTACGGAAACCAAATGTGTTGTGTATGTTAAAATAGATACAAAGAACATAAAATAAATACAGTAAAAAATAAATAATTATAAACTACCCAAAAAATTATAAATGTGACCAAAACCAAAATCATAATTATCTGGAATTCTTGACGTAAACATAAAAGTAATACTCGCAAAACACGGCACACATTTTATTAAAAAAAGAAAATACAAAAAAGAAAAAGAAAACGAAAATACCTTTATTTAGCACAGACTAAAAGACACACAACATAATATTCTACATCAGATAAAATACAAATAAAAAATAAAATAAAAAATAGTCTGACGTAAGAAATTAGCAGGAAAGTGTGCCTCACGGCGGCGTCAAAAATGCCCAGTTCAGCAAAAATGCCAGACAACTATACTCCATTTACTATAGCATTAGACAGAAGTTAAAAAAGGCTCTTTTAGGTGCACACTTTGTAATAAAAATACAACAAACACTTACAGTCAAGATTGATGTGGAGTTAAATATAATCAATTTAAATAACAGCTGTCACACTTAATTGCATCTATTTAACCTATCTACCTTCTGAAATTACAAGGCCTTCATTTAATATTATTTAGTTTTTACACAAAATAATGTCGTGTCAATGTTTAAAATCTAAAAGAAGCAGGGGCGGACAGTACCGGAAACGTTTTTCATGTCACTATAACTCAACCAAATCTAAAATGTTACCTGTTCCGTTCAAAAGTTGTGGATGCACATGTTTTTTTATTTTGTCGGTTTATGATGTCATCTATCCGTCAAATTGCGTAAATAATCTGCAGTTGTCAATTGTCATACTGTCATTCGCTTGTGGATACTTGTAAATGTTAGGCCCATTCAAACAAGAAGTGAAGTGAATGCTAGGCCTTTTCTCGTTGTTATTGCTGAATTTTCGTGGTTTAGTTGTTATTTGTAACTGTTTTTCTGTTGTTATTGTTTTCTTATCGTTATTAGTGTTAGTTTTGTGTTGTTCGAACAAAGCGGTACGTTTTGTTGAAATATTGACAGAGACGATCCCGGTGCAGGTCCGAGTGGCTTGCAAGCGCAACATTACGCTCTGTAACTGTTAGTAACGCTGATCAGTGTCAACAGCGAAAAATACGTGGCATCAACGTTGATCCAGACGTTAAAATATTGTCTCCCGTGAAAAAGAGAACTAAGCAAACACCGCTTCGTGCTGCAGAAAAAAAACCAGTCATAAATATTTATAAAGATATTAAGGGGTCCAGGCCCGAAGGTACTCCTGCTTATATAACGCAGTTAATTAACAAAACTGCAGAAATTGCAGGTAAGGATCATAAAATTATTATTATAAATAAATGTATTTGAAAGTAACATGCTTTGTGGGTTAATAACCTACATTATTAATCTTATTTTATAGGCATATCTCGTGCAACAGTCTATAAAGTACTGAAAAGTACAATACAGAAGGTCGCCTGCATCATCCCCCCTCGCCAACGGAAATACTCAAAATCTGACGATTATGATGATATAACGTTAAGTGGAATACGAAGAAAAATTCATTCTTTTTTCTTTGATAATGAGTTACCAACGTTGGACAAGATTCTGGCAGCCGTTAATAGCGATGAGTCTCTACCTGATTTTAAAAGAAGCACTTTATACAAATTAACCAAGAACAAATTGGAAGACGGCTTATCATTGGCCATATTGGTAAAACTTGATTTAAATGTATTTCTTTTTATAATTTCAAAAGAAATACATTTAAATCAAGAATTGATCAACAAGTGATCACTTTATTAATGATTTGGTAATGTGACATTACCGAATCATTAATAAAATGATCACTCCGTTCTGAAAACTGGTTAAGTCTTAATGCCTCCCCTCAGAGAAAGATGTTTATGGTTGTAGATTAACCTGTTCAATGACAGTAATGATGCAGTTAATTTCGGTTGCTACTTAAATGTTAAAATCTATTTCCAGTGATCAAGTAATCTACCCCACCGTTACACATTAATTGATTTGCTTTTATTTCATTTCATAGGATCAACGGGTGGTTTTTGATGGATGGTGAATTAATATTTGAAGCCAAAAAGGGTGATGGAGACTATGAGAGTGACCATTCTGAAATGGAAGCACACAATTTTGAAAAGTAGTTTTAATTAATATTATCAGAAGTCGAGAGTGGTGCAGTTATTGTTATGGATAATGCACCATATCATTCGAGGAAATTGGAGAAGCTGCCATCTACAGCCACACGAAAGGAAGATATTCAGGAGTGGCTAAAAAGCAAAAATATTCCTTTTTAGGAAAAAGATCTTAGGGCCACTTTATTATTATAGTTAAAATTATGACTTGTTACCACCCATGTCAATTAATTATTATAATTTATGATGACTGATGGTAGCAGTGACTAAATTGTTAAGTGGTGTTTTGTATCATATTTATTTGGTATATTGAAAACATAATACGAGCATATTATGATAAAGTTGTTTTTAATAAACAGATTGTTACAATTTTTTTTTAATTTCTTTTACCTATCCAAGCATCGTGAAGAGTAGATAGATAGAATACGCTTTATTGTATGCCATACATTGTTACTTACAAAAAAATCACATACTTACATTATTTATTAAAATTGTTTGAAATTGACTTGAAAATAAAAGGTTTCGTACTCCTGCTTCTGCGAGCCTCTTTTGTCTAATGCTATAATAAATGGAGTATAGTGCCTGACGCTGGTAGGGTAGGTGGGTAGGTAGGTGGGTACGTAGGTGGGTATGCAGATATAGCCAGTCGACGGGAGAGCTAGTATAACAGTCATATAAGAAAACAAATGAGCTAATGTGGAACGGTCACGAACAAAAATACGTGGGTAATCTGAATTACTTGCAACCAGGTGTTACAATTTTTTTTTTTAGCTTTTCATGTACTGTGTTAAACATTATACCTATTTCAGTTTTTTACAAGTTTACCTATAATAATTACCTTGCTTTCGTAGGACTGTGTGTCTGGCAATTACTTAGTAGATAAACCATCTTTCAAGCACTTCCTGGCATCCCATTAAGCTCAATTAGCTCGTCAATTAGCTCGCTGCACATGCTGAGATAGGAGCCTTTTTGGTCTCGCACAGGGTTATTTATTTTTGTAATTGTTTGTGTTTTGCCTATCTCGTGTTTCCTGTGCGGGTCACAAATAAATATATTTTCTTCTTCTTCTAAAACTTGGCGTACTTAAGTAACTTTGGAAACATCGAAATAATATCCGGTTGAATGCCGTAATTACCGAAGAAAGAAAGAGATTTCTTTTTTTCCTTTGATTTGTACTCTTTCAAATAAAAAGGATTTTTTTAAATCGGACCATACATAAAAAACAAAATGTTAACGTCGAATTGACAACGTCCTTTTTTTTGTTGGAAATAATATTGCGATGACGCCGAATAAATTGAGATAAGGGTGAAACCTCAGATTAGAGATTTTTTTTCTCTAATCGAAGGGCGAAACGCATTTCTTTTCTCTAATTTGAGGGCGAAACGATTTGGAGTGTTGGCGACGGAGAAGAGTGGATGGAGAAGACTGGATGGAGAAGACCTTTGCCCGGCAGTGGGACGAAATACGTTGCCTAAAAAAAGGGCAAGAGCTTGAAGATATTTTTTTTCACTATTGTTCCATAATCTTTGTCTTCATTGCTGAAGGTCGTGCCCGTCTATTTTTCTACAGCCACGAAAAAGCAACCCAAATAGAAGTTTCCCCTTCAAACTTCTGTCATTCTCAGAAAAATCACGGATACATATTCATACTAAATTACAATAAAAAAAACATAATTATCGTCACAATGGTCACTTGGTCAACCATTATTGACATGTGTTAAAATGGCGGCTACATATAATAAACAGCTGCGGCGATCCGCGGCCAGTTCGCGCCAGCCACTCGCACCAAACGACCTTGTCATACAAGGAAAATAAGCAAAGAAACAAAAAACCGGCTTCCTAGAACTCATCTGTGCTTGTTTTGTAAAATATTATGTTATAATAGTGCAACTTTTGGTGCTGAAGATCGTTTGTGGACGCTAAGGTGAGTGACGTTTTGTTTTTTTTTTCTGGACGCCATTTTTCGGCAACGGTCATATCTCATTTTGTGATTTTTTTTCAAGTTGTTGTATTTTTTATTTCTAAATTATTTGTGGTGGTAAATGTATATTTTTTTAGTAGCAGCGATATTAAACAAGCAATATTTGTATATTTGTAATCACGTTCATGAAAACGGCTGTATCGATTTCGATAAAATTTGCTATAAATGTTTTCGGAAGCGACAAATCGATCTAGCTAGATCTCATATCTGAGCAAATTCGTTTACACCCGACTGTAGTACTTATTATATGATCTGTGGCTCAAAGAAAGCTGATTTTGAATGACATAACTTTTGTGTCTAAAAAGGTTGCATAGAACAACACATTTAATTTAATTTTAACGTTTACAGTTCAGCACCGTAAAATATAAAAAAAATAAACAGCTCAAAAAGAACGTTATTGTCTTGAAATACATTCTGGCATTGGTCGAATAGGCTGGATTATTACGACTTGTTAAAAAATATTTGTGTAGGTATTAAGAAGAAAAAAACTTGCCACATTAAAGTTTTATGAAATCGTTCGAGCGATAAACACTAATAACGATGCCATAGTTCAAAAGGTTATCGTCGTAAAATAAATAAAAACATACTTTCTACCATATATCGTAACTGTATCTCAAATACTAAGTACTTCAAACATTCATCCACTATATAAACGGTAAATAATGCCAGGTGAACATCTTATATCAATGTTATCCATAAATATATAATTATAAATTATAATCCATATGTGATTTTAAAATTGCGAAAGTAAGCCTGTCTGTCTGCCTTACCTTTGCCGTTACCTTTTCGCGGTTAAACCGCTGAACCGTTTTAGATGAAATTTGGAATGGAGATATTTTGAAGACAAGATAGGAAGGTGAAAATGGTTGGCAGTTTGATGAAGGTGACACGGCTATTCGAAGTACTAATGCTACGAAGACGAATTCGCGGACGAAAGCTAGTCTTACTTCTTACTAATTTAATAAATTTGATAATTTGGATAAAAGTGTGGATGTATGTTTGTTACTCAATCACGCTAGAACGGCTGAACGAATCTGGATGAAACCCCTAAGACGACCCACTGACCGAAATTTTGCACAGATATAAATTATAGTCTGGAATAGCGCATAGGCTAATTTTCATCTCGTTAAAATGTTCCCTTGGGATAAAAAACCACTTTTCACGAGAACGATGCCGCGGGCAGAAGCTAGTATGGAATACTTAAGTATAATTATGGTTAGGTAAATATTAAGGTTATCTAAACCTTCATACACTGTTATTTCATTAACAAATAAAAATCGTTTTGATCTCTTTTATAATACTTAAGAAGCTACCAAATTATTACTGATTTTTTTGATGGGAGGTACTATCACTAAAAAAAAATGAGGGTATCGTATGTCCGTACTTTTTAGGGTTCCGTACCCAAAGGGTAAAAACGGGACCCTATTACTGAGACTCCGCGATCCGTCTGTCTGTCTGTCTGTCTGTCTATCTGTCTGTCCGTCTGTCACCAGGCTGTATCTCATGAACCGTGATAGCTAGACAGTTGAAATTTTCACAGATGATGTATTAATAACGGCAACAGGTAGACACTTGAAATATTTACAGAATGTTTAGTTGTATATTCACTTCAAAAAATAATAATTATTTAATTAAAATTAAATAAATTAAGGGGGGCTCCCATACAACAAACGTGATTTTTTTTGCAGTGTTTTGCGACAATGGTACGGAACCCTTCGTGTGTGAGTCCGACTCGCACTTGGCCGGTTTTTTATATTAAACCTGCTTCGCCCGCGTAAAAAGTGTTTTATCATCCTAAGGAAACACACTACCAAGATAAAATTATCCTATGTCCTTCCCAGGATCTCGGACTATCTCCATGCCGAATTTCATCTAAATCAGTTCAGCCGTTTAGCCGTGAAAAGGTAACAAACGAACATAGATACTTTCGCATTTATAATACTAGCTTTTGCCTGCGTCTTCGCCCGCGTGAATGTCTTATTCCCGGGATAAAAAGTATCCTGTGTACTATTCCAGACTATAATATATACCTGTGCCAAATTTCATTCAGATCCGTCCAGCCGTTTGAGCGTGAAGAAGTAACAAACATACAAACACACAGTCACTCACAAACTTTCGCCTTCATAATATTAAGTGTGATATAGTGTAATTAGTATTGACTACAAAAACCGCTACAAATTGTACACATTTTAAGTTTTTTTCTATGAACAATAGGTAACGTAATTTCTTTTATAACTACCCACAAAATTGCATATTATCGTAATTAAGTACTGAGATAAAAGAAAAATTGCAGTCATATACTTATTCAAGTGGCTTACCCATTGCGCGAATAATTACAGAGATTATAGAAAAACAATAGCTTATGCACACATGGTGTGCCAATCACGCGTCATGGGATCAGACGCACGGGTTGGTCTTTGCCGAGGTTGGTTCGTGGATGGACCATTCCTCACATACGTACTGAGAACCCCTCGTGTGTTAGGACGCCGGTCCCGGCCATCATTTGTAGATCTTTAAGAGTCTGAGATCTGACACGAATCTTGACAAGGAGTATTGTGTTACCCAGTTACTTGGTTGTGGAGTTCAGATAGGCAGTCGTTCCATGTAGAATACTAGTATCCAGCTAAAGCCGGTTAGACTGGGTGCCGACCCCTGTAGAATTTAGAAAAGGTGAGGCAGTTTGATTGGTTCTTTATCAATCAGTAGGAATGACATCATAGCGTACCGAATTTTATTTTATATGTCAATAAAAATACAACGGAATAATCCTGCCTTAATGTGGCTAAGCTTCTTCATATTGGATAAACCTGAATTAGTAGAGAAATACCAGTTTTATGTTGTTGACCTTTGCAACCTTTGATGACACTTGTATTTCGCAAATCTATCTACGAGTACCTACAAATATAAAATGTGTTGCTAAGCGTAAATCTCGAAAAAGACTGGACCGATTTTGATGTGTTTTTTTGTGTGTGTTTGTATGGGTGCCTGGATGGTTTAGATTTATATTGGACCCGGTAGGTGGCGATGCAATCGGGTTCGGGCCCGGGCAGGACTAAATACAAATAAGACAACATTACGCCTGTATCCTAAGGACGTTAAGGCAGATAGGGTTCCCTACTTCACATCGAATGACGTAAGATCGAATAACACTTGCTCGAAAACGTTTACTCGATAGTACTTGAAATCGATAAATTATGAGTGCGAGAGTTCACTACCTCGATGCATCAAAATCTCGAATAACTAGAAGCTCGAATCATCGGCAGCGCGAAGGCCCACTATTTTCAAACATCATTTCTCGACCGACCATCTTATCGATATCTTTGGTACTTATTATTTTCGGTTTTTCGACACCGACTTCGGAAAAGAAAGTCATTTTTAGGTTTTTAGTGTTTTTTTTTGAAGTCTTTTTTGTTAATAGGTTTTATGATGGTCGGTAGAGAAAATTTCAACTGTCTAGCTATCACGGTACATGAGATACAGCCTGGTGACAGACAGACAGACAGACAGACGGACAGTAGAGTCTTAGTAATAGGGTACCGTTTTTATCCTTTAGGTACGGAACCCTAAAAACAACTTTTTTTATTTTTATTTTTAATAAATAAATACAATGGATATCATATTAAGTAGAAAACTTTTTGCCCATACAAAACACTACGTATTGTATTGGTTGATGCAAAAAAGTAATTGCATACAGAATTCGACGAAGCAAAAAAAATATATTCACCTGGTAAAAACTCAGTACCGAGCGTTGGGTATTTTCATTAATGTAATGTTTAAAATTTTAATTTTATCTAGTTAAGATCTAGCTAGCTAGACTCATAAAATGTTTACGTAGCGGTCGGGGGGATTCCCTTTCCACTAGGATTTCGCCTTTTGACGCATGGCATGCCATAACGAGTTTTAGTGTCAAACCCTTTTTAACCTTACTTTAAAAAAAGAGGAGGCGGTTCTCAATTCGTCAGTTTCTTTTTTTAGGGTTACGTACGTCTGTTTGTCTGTCTGTCTGTCACCAGGCTGTATCTCACGAACCGTGATAGCTAGACTTGAGTGAGTTGAAATTTTCACAATGATGTATTTCTATTGCTGCTATAACAACAAATACGCTAAAAACAGAATAAAACAAATATTTAAGTGGGGCTCCCATATAACAAACGTGGTTTTTTTTGCCGATTTTTGTGATAATGGTACGGAACCCTTCGTACGCGAGTCCGACTCGCACTTGGCCGGTTTTTTTTATTTTTGATCCCCGATTACTCACAAGACGCCTTGACCGATTTGGAAAAAAAAAACTTGTTTGAAAGGGTATACTTCTCAGGTGGTCCCATAGTCATCAGGTCAGGATCTGATGATGGGATCCTGGATAAATCGAGGGAAATCAAATATTATAGGCATACCTACATAAATAACGATTCAGGTATTTTCATCAACAATCCAATCATTTGCACTTAGTATCATTTGGTGAAGTGGAACTGTGGAACTGATGAAGAAGACCGGCCACTGGAACTCCTTAATGCTAAGTATGTCACGCGTATAAGATAACTCGAATAGTTAACCGACTATGATGATGTATATATATAAATAAACTAGCTGACCCGGCAAACTTTGCTATAAAAAACACCAAAAAAACCATCTACCCTACCTACCCTACATACCCTACACTACCCTACCTATCTATGTAGGTAAGGTACCATTTTTATTTCTTTTTTTTATAAGAACCTTTTACTAACAATAACAAACACACCAAAAAAAGAATAAGCGAAATTGATCCAGCCGTTCACGTGTGATGCCGTGACCAAGGGAAATAGGGATTCATTTTAATAAATGGCACTGATGAAAATGGTACCATCGAGCTGATCTGATGATGAAGCCGGAAGGTAAGCACTGGAACTCCGAAATAAAACAATGTAACCTAGTAGTGTTTGGGCTTACTGGAGTCGTAATGAGATGTTATTTTCAAGGTAATTGGAGGTACGTACCAAAATTAAAAAGAGAAAAATTAAAACCGATTGTAAAAAAACCGACTTCTAAAGCAAAACACTATAAAGCGAAAAATAACTTTGTTTTCCGAAGTTGGTGTCTAAAAACGAAATATAATAGGTACCAAAGACACCGACTTTGTAAAACAAAGTTAATCTGAAAAGACTTTTTAACAAAAATGTTTTTTTTGTTGTATACCTACGGTAATACAAAAAAGTCATCAATGTTGACGAGTAGTCTCCGGAACGGCTGCCTGGATTTGGGATTTTGATAGGCCTTTCACTGGCAGATAGCTGATGATTTAAGGAGTAACTTAGACTAGTATTATTTTAGAAAAAAAGGGTTCCGCGTAAAAACTAAAGCCTATTTTTTTTACAAGCTTTTATTTAACTTGCAATGCATGTATGTAAGTGTGTTCGGGTCAAATCTTGCTACTGAATTTTAAAACAGTATCCGCCTCCGGTTAAGATGAAATTTTGCATACACGTTTAGTTTGGATGGCAATGCATGGATAGCTAACGTCATTCTAAATCCAATATGGCGGACGGCCCAAGATGGCGGACAAGTTATTTTTTGTGCACTGCCATGATATGGGTATCAAATGAAAGTGTTTGCTGAGAAGAATACGAAAAAAGCTTGAATTAAAAAGTAAGTGTTTTTTAAATATTTTTTTTAATTTATCGCGGACGAAGTTGCGGGCAACAGTAAATGTAATAAAAGAGACAATAATAAAAAAACACCTGAGCGACCCCAACCCAGTTACTGTGGCAAATGGCGATATCCTAAGGTTAAATCAGTATCGTTACATTTAATATTTTATTATAATAGCGCATAAATTTATTTTACTGTTAGAAGTAGCTTTTTCCATAACTTTTATCAATCATATTTTACTCTAGTAGGTACTAAAAAAACTATTCTGTTAGCACTACCGATGAATGAAAACTTGTGCAATCACTAAGTTAATTTATCGTTAGGCACTTCGTTTCATTTTTCGAAAGGCCAGGGAATGATATTTACCTCACTAAAATCGCCTGCAACAAATTGAACCCCATAATATTACGTCCTCTAAATAAATATACAATTACATTTTTTATTACCATCCAAATTATTTGTAGCAATAAGTTTTTGTGTCCAACCGAAACTGGATTTTACGACCGAAACCGAAACCGAATTTCGGCAACAGTCTCAACTTCGGCAGAAACCGAAACTTCCTTACAAAGATCATGTTTTGAGGGATAAATATAGAAAACATTATTATAATCAGTCAGTCTTTTTTTATCTTTAAATGACATAGCTATGCAGTCTTCGACATTTTCACTTATTGGTATGATAATCAACAATCAAAAAAATATTTAGATAGATAGTTAGGTTATACTTGATTCTACTATAATCTATCTATTAGTTTGTTATAATGGATTATTTTTTTATGTTACTACCTACTCTTATGCTATATTACGTAATAAAACTTACCGAATTCTAAATAAATCACACGAAAACTCACAACAAACAAAACGAACCTCAAACACAAGCCAGTCACGACATGAATGACATGATTAGGCACGTGGACCCGGCAAAATGTCTTCGTCGCTTACTCGCTTTGATGGAATTTAATGCGTCGAACATGACCGATCACAGCTCGAGAACTCCCGAATGCAGTTTCGGTTTCGGTCGTAATTTCGGCAGATTTGCCGCTGAAACCGAAACTAAACCGATACTCGTTTTTTGCCGAAGCTCGACCGAAACCGAAACTGAACTTTCGGTCGGACACTATTAAGTTTCAATGACAGGCACAATTAATGCAAAAAAAACCGGCCAAGTGCGAGTCGGACTCGCACACGAAGGGTTCCGTACCATTATCTCAAAACACTGCAAAAAAATCACATTTGTTGTATGGGAGCCCCCCTTAATTTATTTTATTTTAATTTAATAATTATTATTTTTTGAAGAGAATATACAACTAAATATTCTGTGAATATTTCAAGCGTCTACCTGTTGCCGTTATTAATATCGAGCAAAAAACGGCAAAAATATCACGTTTGTTGTATGGGAGCCACCCTTAAATATTAATTTTATACTGTTTTTAGTATTTGTTGTTATAGCGGCAACAGGAATACATCATCTGTGAAAATTTCAACGGTCTAACTATCACGGTTCATGAGATACAGCCTGGTGACAGACAGACAGACAGACAGACAGACAGACAGACAGACAGACGGACAGCGAAGTCTCAGTAATAGGGTCCCGTTTTTACCCTTTGGGTACGGAACCCTAAAAACAGCAAAATAAAAATATTTCTATATTTTTCGATTCTAAAATTAAAGCCTCTGCGGCTAATCCGATGACATAATTATGTGTGTCCCGATCGCTAATCGAATTTGTAAACTAACCTCAAACTTAGCAGCACTAATAGCAAAGTGAAAAAATGCGGAAATACATTGAAAAATTACTGTAAAATATTAAACGACTGTTGTCGATTATGTTGTTTATAATTTTTAATCGATTTGATTAACTTGTTGGACATTAATTGCTTGCAACGTTCGATTCTTTTTGGTAAGCCGCGCTAAATTTCTTGTTTGGAGCACACGGCTGGACTGATTGGTAGGGCTTAGGGCTGCGGGGTTGATATTAATGTAAGTAATATATTTTTATAAATCAAAGTCAAATCATTTATTTCAATTAGGCCAAGGCCAAGCGGCACTTTTGAATGTCAAAAATAATTATATTTTTATAATCTTTTGTATTCCGATAATTATCAGTTTAACCTCCGACGGAAAAAGAGGGGTGTTATAAATTTGATGTGTGTTTGTGTATTTTGTGTATCTGTCTGTGGCATCATAGCTCCTAAACGGATGAACCGATTTTGATTTCGTTTTTTTTTTGTTTGTTATGTGACTTTATCGAGAGTGTTATGTTTGATGAAAACTAGTTTAGCCGTTCAAAAGTTATTGGCGTTTTACTGTTTGTATTCTGTAATTATAGCTGCTAAGAACCCCATAAGGTCAAATCAAGTTGATAAAACTTATTTATTACACTAAAAGTAGTACAAACAATCGCACAAACGGACGTAAAGTCGAACGGAATAAAAAAATAACCGCTCGGGGAATTCCGTATAATTATTCATGAATAACACAATAATTACGCATAATAAATGAGTTGACATCGCGATGTCTCGGTTACCATTGTGCAAGGTGTTTTTCTTCTATACTACATTTGAGATATAACATTAGACATTTAAATAAACCCATTTTACAGCCCGTTCAACTGATTTTGACTTCTATTGCGTTGGTGACATGACAAATGGCAGCTGTATTAAACAGTTAGTTTTGGTAACAGGTTTATGCTTTTTATGCCATCCTTATATTTACGGGGTAGAACTCAAAATCGGTTGAACGGAATGTAAAAAAGGGTTGTAAAAATTTCTAATGTTATTTCAAATGGAGTATAGTGAAGTTTAGCTCGTAGCTAAATAATAACAGCCACTTGTCGATCTTCAAGGTTAAGCAACGGTTGCCAAGGTCGGTCCGTGGATGGATGACCATCTCAACACACGAGATTCCTCTGTGCCTCGGCAAGCATTTTAAGCTGTCGGTCCCGGCTGCGTTTTGTAGATATTTGACGGGTACTCAGAAACTTGAGGTGTGACGTCAGTTTCGTCAAGAGAAGTATTACCCAGTAACTGGGTTGTGGAGTTCATATAGGCAGTCGCTCCATGTAAAATACTGGTACTCAGCTGAATCTGGTTAGACTGGAACCCAATATAATTGGGAAAATGCTGGACAGATTAATTTAGATGTACTAGTACTGGAAGTATTTCGTTCAGGGAGAAAAGTCTGCAGTCGAATTTGAAGACACAGACGTAAATCTAATTAAATGACGCGAATATAAGTTCTTCACCTATCAAAAAAGTTACCAAAGAACCAGACTGCTTAAGGGTACACTAGTCGAAAATTCTTCCATACAAACGTAGTCTGGGTTTTACTCCACTGTTTGACGATGTACGTTCAAAATAAAAAAATATATCAATTAGTCTCATCGGATCTTGCCCTATGTGGAAGCAAAAAAGTAAAAAAAATATTTACTTGAAAGTTATGAGCTTCGGAAGTTCCATATTTCAACACTAATTTTAACGCATTTTTGGGCGCAAATAAGTACCATAAGAAGAAAGAAAATTGAAAAACGGCCTCCATACAGGGATAGATTAGTAGTTCAACAATGCAAATAATTTTATTTTGAACAGATACATTCAGTCGTTTTTTCATGATATCCAGACTCCCAAAGGCCTGTTTATAAAATTTCGCGCGCTCGTTTTCTTTCTAAATCATCATCCATTTCGCTACAAATTTGCAAAAGTGTGTATTCGTACGCGAACTAGCTTCTTACTGCTCATAACAGCATCTATCTGTTCCGCACGTGTTGTCGTTTGATATAGCATGCATTTTAACCCCGCGCATAAAATAGTTCGTGCCGTCGACTAGTGTACCCTTAAGAAGCGAACTAGAAAGCCGTAAAAACAAATAAAAATAATTGGTACCCCCACAATATGGCGCCCAGAATCCGCCATTTGTTTATTTTTCAATTTTAGTTTAGCCAGTGACACTAGCAAGGTTACGACGAAGCGATTGACGTAAGAATCATCAAAACCGGCCAACGCGTTTGTTCTCTAGAACGCCACATAGGAACAAACATACATACATTGAATGATAAACACATTACCCTCCTTTGCGTCGCGCAGATGGGTAAAAAGGGAGTAAAATTGAGAGCAGTCATTTCCTTTTGAGACTTTAGAAAAAATCCTATTGAGCTGCTAAAACCATGCTGCATATCTTAATATATATATTTCTTGTGTGCGTGTGTATGTGACTGAACTCCTCCTAAACGACTGGACCGATTTTGATGAAATTTTTTGTGTGTGTTCGTGGAGATTCGAGAATGGTTCAGATTAACAAAAAAAAAAAAAAAAAAAATGGAAAATTAGGGTAGGGTAGGTAGGGTAGGGTAGGTAGGGTAGGGTAGGTAGGGTAGGGTAGGTAGGGTAGGGTAGGTAGGGTAGGTAGGGTAGGTAGGGTAGGGTAGGTAGGGTAGGGTAGGGTAGGTAAGGTAGGGTAGGTAGGGTAGGGTAGGTAGGGTAGGTAGGGTAGGGTAGGTAGGGTAGGTAGGGTAGGGTAGGTAGGGTAGGGTAGGTAGGGTAGGGTAGGTAGGGTAGGGTAGGTAGGGTAGGGTAGGTAGGGTAGGGTAGGTAGGGTAAGTAGGGTAGGTAGGGTAGGTAGGGTAGGGTAGGGTAGGTAGGGTAGGGTAGGGTAGGGTAGGTAGGGTAGATGCATATTAGGTGTTTTTATGGCAAAACAAAGTTTGCCGGGTCAGCTAGTATTGTATATTATGGATCAAACCAGCAATTATTTACGACAACGAATTACTAAATATTTACAAGCATCATTTACAACTCATAACAGGAAAATTACTTCATAATTAAATCTATTATTAGCTTTTAATTAATTACAGTCTGTCAATATGCCCCCATAAGTACATGTGTTTGTTTTTATGACCCGTACCATTGCATTCAGTATGCAGTTTTTTTTTTCTTTTTTTTTTTCTGTGTTTCGTCTCGCAGTTCGGTCAAAGTGACCGGCAACTGCTTAACCGGGCTTTCCTACGGAGACTAAGCTAAATAGCCTCCAGCTAGGCAAAAATTTCTAAACCTAAGCGACAAGGTATGCAGTGCCAGATAAATACGTTTTAATTTTAAATAAAACCGGTCAAGTGCGAGTCTGACTCGTGCGCCAAAGGTTCCGTACCTATCCATTATACCGCCATAATACAATTGGTATAATTTTTATTGGTTAAATTTAGATTTACGCGAAAACTTGTAAGTACCAAAATTTACCTAAAATTTTCAATTTTTTTATTTTATTTTGGCTGTTTCCTATATAAGTTTTCGACCCAAAACCTATAGGGTACTACCGGTTGACCTAGAATTATCAATTTTGGTTAAAAGCAAGGTCTTACAGCACAAGTAAAGGGAAAATTCCGAAAAATAAAAAGAGTTGATATGTAAGGTAAATTTTGGTACTTACAAGTTTTCGTGTAATTCTAAATTTGCTTATATCTTTTTATTGTGTTTACTCAGGTCCTTGATTTTTATACATCTAATAGGGACTATAGACCTCAATATCTGGTATAAATTTCAACTTGCTAGGTTCACCCGTTCCTGAGAAAATCGGTGGTGACACACGGACAGACGGACAAGAAAGTGATCTTATAAGGGTTCCTTTTTTACCTTTTGAGGTACGGAACTCTAAAAACTTACGTTGCCTTACTTATATATAAAAATGAGATCGCATTTACCACAAAAAAAGGTTTAGGATCATTTATTCTTGTTCTCCTAATTTTGCCGGTGTGTCATCATTATCAGCTAGCAGTCCACTGCTGGACATAACTCTCCAATTGCACGCCATTTGCCTTGATTTTGCAATTCTCATCTGGCTACTACCAACCAACCTGCGAAGGACGTCACTCCACCTCGCCCGAGGGCATTCCACCTTACGTTTACCCATTCTTTCTTCTTTCTTTCTTTTTTTTAAAAACGTTGCCCCACACTAGGAATTTCTTCCTGTATCGTGGGACTGTACATACACAAACACCCAGAGCCGGAACAATTATCTGTAGATCATAAAAATTTTTGTTCCGTGCGGGAATCGAACCCGCGACACGCAGCGCAGCAGTCAATTGCTCAACCACTGCGCCAACCGTGCGCGTGCGCGTGTGATTCGTGGTCTCTCAAGAACACAATCTACCCCAACCCACTGAACAACTTTGCCTATCTCATGCGAAAATCAGACTCCCCTAACTGTGAGGTGTGTGGTAAGATAGAGGATGCACAGTATGTGTTGGTGGAATGTGTCGGATATACAAATAAGAGAAATGCACTTCTCATTTCAATGAAATTGTCGGCAATGGTTGTTGGAATGTTCCATGGTATATTAGCAAAACCAACTTCTAAAGCAGCAAAAATATTGTATACCTTTCTGTTAGATAAGTAAAAATTAGATTTAGTTTTGTGGTATTTATTATGATTAGTTTAGGAAGTAAGTTTATACATGTAAAAGTACAATAGGATTGACATCGTCACATTTGTGTACAAAAATCCCTTAAATAAAAGAGAATAAAAATAAAAAAAATCTGCCCCAACGGTCATCGATTCAACAGCTGATATGGCCGACGCATTGCCACTTCAGCTTGCTTATTCTCCGAGCTATGTCGACAACTTTGGTTCTCTGCTGGATCATCTCGTGCCGGTGTGTGTAGTTAGGAAAAGACTCTTCTTCTTCTCCAATCCGTCGCTTGGATTGCTTGAGAACGTAGCTTCTTTTACTTGGTCAGACCATTGTGTTGGCGACCGACCTCGTGCTTTCTTTCCTTCGGTATTGCCAGCAATGACCAGCTGTTCGAGACTGCTATCTCCCCTTCGCATTATGTGGCCAAAATAGGTTAGGATACGCTGGCATACTGTAGAGTAGACAATCGGATCTTGACATCCGAGTTGGGGAAGGACAGAAACATTTGCCACCCAAAAGGCAATGGAGAAGGCTTTGCTCGGCGTTTCTTTGCGTGATCGAATCAGAAATGTAGAGATCCGCAAGAGAACAAGGGTTACCGACATAGCGCAAAGAATTGCCAAACTTAAGTGGCAGTGGGCAGGGCTGCTCGCAGAACGAATGGCCGATTGGGCAGAAAAGTTCTGGAGTGGCGACCGCGATACGGAAGACGTAGTGTTGGAAGGCCTCCCACTAGGTGGACCGATGACCTGGTGAAGGTTGCAGGGATCCGCTGTATACGAGACGCACGGGAGCGGTCAATGTGGCGACGCCTGGGGGAAGCCTATGTCCAGCAGTGGCAGTCTTTCGGCTGATATAATGATGATGAAACATATTTGTGCGTTTGGCTGTCCATGGTATTCGGAGCATCCGCCTCTAGAACATTTTGAATGCGTCTATCATCTGCCTTTTTCTTGCTCGGATTGTCCACGTCTCAACTCCATAGAGGAAAATCGGAAAAACTAGTACTTTGACCAATCGGGCTTTGGTTTTATAACTTATACTCCGATTTTTCCAGAGGTTCTGGAGGCTGGCATAGCAACTCTAGCCATACCTGTCCGTCGTTTTATTTCTGGGACGCAGCTGCCCTCATTATTAATATTAGAGCCCAGATAGACAAAACTGTCCACATGCCTATTTATTGCAAGCCCTAATTTGCCACTTAAGGTTCCCCTAGTCGACGGCACGAACTATTTTGTGCGCGGGGTTAAAATGCATGCTATCTCATCCGACAACACGTGCGAAAGAGATAGATGATCTGATGAGCAGTAAGAAGATAGTTTGCGTACGAATTAACACTTGCAAAGTTGTAGCGAAATGGATGATAATTTAGGACGAAAACGAGCGCGCGCAATTTTATAAACAGACCGTTGGGGGTCTAGATATCATGAAAAAAATACTAAATGTATATTTAAAAAATAAAATTATTTGAATTGTTGAACTACTTGTCTATGCCTGTATGGTGGCTGTTATTCAATTTTCCTTCTCCTTATGGTATTTATTTCCGCCCAAAGATGCGATTAAATTAGTGTTGAAATTTGGAACTTTCTAAACTCATAACTTTCAAATGTATATTTTTTGTTTCCATACAGAGCTAGATAATGATGAGACAAATTAATATCTTTTTTTTGAACGTACATCGTCAAACAGTGGAGGAGTAATCGCCAGAGTGCGTTTGTATGGAAGAATGATCGACTAGTGCAACCTTAAGGAGGAGACTGGGCCCATTAGTAATGTTGTAATATTGGTTTTTACCTTCGTAATGTACGAATATAATAATTTTATAATGTAGTCAAACAATAAATCCTTTACCACACAAAATACAAGTTCTTTAGTTGTTATTAGCAATTATCAACAGGTTTCCAACAAACTTGATGATGTCATTCCAATATTGTTTTATTTTACGGTACCAGGTAAAGTACATATGACTAGGAGTCGTGGCTAAATAATAACTGCCACACGGGTCGACATACAAGGTTAAGCAACGCTTGTCGAGGTCGGTCCGTGGATGGGTAACCATCTCAACATACATCGTTGACAGTCAAAGTCAGCCATTGGCCTGGGCGTGGCTGGAGTTGGATCACTGTGTTGCCCAATTTCTCACAGGGCATGGTAACTTCAAAAGTAAATTATTTGCCTTCAAGCTTGTTGCCTCGCCTTTATGTCAGTGTTCTACATCTGACTGCGAATTTGTATTCTTTGGCAGATTGAACGCAATGTTATGTTGGATAATGTACAGGCTGCATCTTAGAGTTTTACTATACGGACCTTGTAGAAACTAGAACAAATTTCCGTGCGTTCAAGCTTTTTTGCCATACCTTTTATTGGAATCAAATATAACAGCTCACAATGTTAGGACCCATTAATATTTATGATGATTTTTATCCGTGGTAGAATAGAATAGAATAGAATAGAATATTTATTTGCTAGAAACATGGTGTTTACAGAGGTGTTCATTTCATAACATTGCATAGTGCTACATGTCTCACCGTTTTAACGGCATGCAAAATTAAATTCCAATTTAATGAAATTCTTACATACATTTTCAATTACATTACATTATTTAAAAAATTAAATATTATTTCATCATTATATATCTAATATAGTACACATACTTCCATTTTTACTATATCATTAAATAAAACAATACATTTAACATATTATCACTTAACCTAAATAATTACTTATGCCTGTATTTAGATTCCTGATCAAGAGAATAAAATTTACAGGGACATTTTACAAAAAATTCGTTAATTGAGTAAAAACATTCCTGCAACAACCACTTTCTAAGTGCCGAACAAAATTTTTGGTGCTAGACAACTGGGCTGATCCCAGTTGTAAACGACCCTTTGTGCCTATTGGCCTTGTTTGTTCTGTCTCCTGCTTGCTAAGGAGGGAAGTGGAGATTTGTATTTTCCTACTCCTCCGTTATTATTTTCTGATTAATTTCGTTGCGGTATCCAAGACAGTTAAAATCATTCTCCGGGACTTCGTCGAGCTTCATTGCCTCGGCGCTTTTCTGGTGGTCGCTACTGTTAATTCTGTCTTTCAGGAATTGCAGTAGTTTGGGAATAGTGCAGTGGCAATGTTCCAAAAAAAAGACAACGTTAAAGCCATTTGCACTAAATGCGGTACAAATGATAGTATACATAAATTAATAGAACAATGACACATATTTCGCCAAAAGGTATATATCTGCCTGCCTAGCCTTTTCCCAACTATATTGGGGTCGGCTTCCAGTCTTACCGGATTCGGCTGAGTATCAGTGTTTTACATGAAGCGACTGCCTATCTGACCTCCACAACCCAGTAACTGGGTAACACGGTACCCCTTGGCAAGACTGGTGTCAGATCTCAAGCTTCTGACTACCCGTAACGACTGTCAAAGATCTTGAAATGACAGCCGGGACCAACGACTTAAAGTGCTTGCCGAGGCACGGAGGAAACTCGGTATGTTGAAATGTTTACCCATCCACGGACCGACCTCGTCAAGCGTTGCTTAACCTTGAAGTTCGACCCGTGCGGCAGTTGTTATTTAGCCACGAGCTCATTTCGCCAAAAGGTGGCATCTAGATATTAAGATATGAGTTATGGTGCTTACAATAAGCAGATCTCTAATAATCTTTATACCGATAAGCAGTGTAGCCAGGCAATCCGACACCTTCTTGCCAAAGGGGCGTCGTATTACCCAGTTACTGGGTTGTGGAGGTCAGATAGGCAGATGCTGCATGTAAAATACTGACACTCAGCTGATTCCGGGAGGCGCTGCGGGCAAAACCTAGTTAAATTATAAAATAATAAGTTACCTACAGCAGAATTAAAATAATCCAAAAATTCAAATTATTCAAACATTTAATCTCTAACACCGTGAAATATCTTTAAAGGATGATGACTAAAAATTATTTTTAGTCCCTCAGGTAGATTAATAAAAAATATTCAACAAATTTCACTTGAACCAAATAAAAATCTTTAAAAAATATAAACAGACTTCCAAACAAATCACTAAAAAGCGAAAAATTACTTTCTTTTCGGAAGTCGGTGTCTTTAGTACCAATTCTTTTCCTATTTCCGTCGACTTTGTTGTTCGAAATATTAAATAGTAATCGTACTTACCTATTCTATATAAAAATCAACGTCAACATTAAAATAATTTAATAAAACACATATTTTTATTACACTACCCAATTAGTGACTGGTATTATTCAGAAAGCCCAGTCAATTCAATTATTTCAGTAGTTTATATCATATTGCCTACTCATATTGAGCATTTTTGAAATGCCCGGGGCATTATACATAATTCCGTACTAATCACTTGGTCCATAACATTTATAACGAAATTTAAGTTACGAGTAATAGTCGACCAACTTAAAAAATGTGCTTGGAAAGTGTATTGATGTATGGGGACAACAACTTTCGAACGGCAAAATTAATTTTGTCTTCGTAAGAGTAACGTTCGCGGTGCTTTCATTGTTTATGAACATTAGTAATATTACCTATTTATGTTGGTGAATGTAGCTGTTTATACGGAACCTTCTGTTCGCAAGTCAGACTCACACTTGGCCGGTTTTATTTATTGATTAAGCAAAAATACGTGACCAATATTTTTTGATTATATCTGAAGGAGTTTTATTTTTTTTCATGTTTTTTTTCCTATCAATCATACCATATTGTGCGAGTTCTCTATATTGTGTCTGCTACAAATCTAGAGGCTATGGCCTCTTATCACCAATTAATATTATCTGAATGTCAACAACCTAATTTGATAAAGATGAGACCGAAGCTTGGAATAAATTGTCATAATAATAACAACACATATTTGCATTGAACAAATTAAGTGACCTCACCGATAATGTTAACTAACTTCTAATACAGAAATCGTTTTATATATCCAGATGATAGCCGGTAAATAAGTGTAAATGTCAGAGAAGTTTAAATGTTACTTACAGCTAAATTACATAGTTCGCGCGTTTACATTAAGTTGGCCACCGTATACGGCCGACCATTTTCGGTTGAATCGGTTCGGTTAACCGTTTTGGGCTGTTTACATTTAGTCGGTCACTGAATACGGCGACCGTATTCGTTTAAGTTGTCGGTTTACCGGATTCGACAACCGCATTCAGCCATTCATTCATTGAAAATGAGTGGCGCGTTTCAACTACAATACTCAAAACGGATTTTTGTCTCTGAATTGGCTGCAAGACTGCGCAGTAGCAATTTTTTTTGTCAATGTTGAAAGTGATGATAGCATTGTATAATCATCTGTCTCTTTTACTCGCTTACGTTTGTCGCATTGTTCTATCTCGCTTACTCTAGGCAGTATACTCGATGACAAACTGTTTCTTGCGCAATGGTTGGCAGCGACAACTTCAGAGACACAAAGATCCGCTGTGACTATTATACTTTACCGTGTTCGGCGCGTTTACATTATATTTTATTTTTATTAATTATTAGGTCGGCCACCGTATACGGTGACCATTTTCGGTTGCATCGGATCGGTTAACCGAATTGGGCTGTTTACATTCAGTCGGTCACCGAATACCGTATTCGTTTAAGTTGTCGGTTTACCGGATTTGGAAACCGCATTCAACCATTCATTCATTCACAATGAGGCGCGTATCAACAAATCAGCCGTGTTCGCTCACCGAAAAATCTCTGCGGCCGAATAGGGCTAATCGAAAACCTGTTTACATTAGTCGGTGACCGAATACGGTCTGTTGTCGAATACGGCTAACCGAAACCCGTTTATACTAGTCGGTCACCGAAATCGGGCAAAATGACCTAATGTAGGTAAATGAGCAAGTATAGTTGCCAGTTAGTCCCAGACAGTAGTTGGTAGTTGTAGTAGATAGTTAAGCCGCTTGTACCCGCTAATAAAATTCACCGAGCCTACGCACGAATTCTTGTCGTTTCTACATACGAACTGTGTGTCACGGCAGAAGAAAAATCTTGTTTGCGCTAGATACGAAGCGCTGTGTGTTGCTTCGTAGTTAAACATGATTTTTTTCTTCACATACAGTAGAAAATTAATAATAAACTTGATTAATGCACCCTTCCATGACGGCACGAAAACAATATTGTAGGTTACACGTTCATATTTGTCTTATCTCCAGCAAATATGACAATTTTTTGTGCCTAAGTCCGTTAAAATATTTGCCGTGTACACGATAAATTAATACTGTCTGTAGTAGACACGGTGCAGTTTCTTAGCTTTTGTATGCGGCTTTACTCTGCGTATAGTTCTCGCCAAACTTCTTGGCCAACCTAAAGTTGGCTACAATGGCTGCGCAGTAGTAAATCTCATACATAAACAGCACCGTTTCGTGCCTTGCGCATTGGAAAGGCGGACAAAAGACAAAAGCAGGACCGCTCAGAAGTTTGGCGAGAACTACGAGTATAACACTAACGACATTCCTTCCGAAAAATAAGCGACGGTGATTTTCGTCTAACGGACGTAGGTAATTTTGTAAGCTGTGGATATCCTTCCTTGAATCGCGTAATTTACGCTGCATTCCTGTTCAAAAAGTCCTGTTTATACCACGCAGCGATGAAAAATGAGTTACATATGTAAATATTTCAGTTGAATGTGAATTACGCGACTCATAATCACAATAATTATAACGGGTGAAAAAGAACGCAGAGTAAATTACGCGACCCAAAAACCCCTTCTGACAACTTAGAAAATTACTTTAAATTAATATCAGCTTGAAGTTACATAAGGCAACGTCAACAACCTACATTTTGGTCTCGTGATTTCCTCAGAGGTGTTTTCAGACGCATTTATCATCAATAAACTTAACCCACCGATATCGGAAAGAGGGTCCAAGCTACCGGTGGTCAGGGCTCCTGTGAGATAAACCTCCTTACGATACGCGCCGTGTCCAGCAGTACCGCTTTCTAGATCAAGCCCTTTATCCAACTGCCTAACATTAGCCTCCACAGCCGGGCGAGCACGGCCTCTGTGATAGGCTTGAGTCGCGCATTTCATCACGGTTTTTGTTCCCAAACTGTAATAAAAATGTGTGACTTAGGCCTGTCACAGTTGGCAGTGCTCGCCCAGCAGATGTTCGTCGAGGGTCTTGGCTATTGTGCCATTGGCTGACACGACTATCGGTACAGTAACTGCTGTATTTACATCCCATATGTCGACAACCTCGTGAGCCAGATCAAGATACTTAGTTTTCTTATATTTCTCAACCTTTAGGAGGTCGTGAGGAACCGCTATATCAACCATTATCGCCCATACTTGGATGTTTCAGTAACTTTGACTAAAATATCGTTTACTTTCTCTTCCAGATGTATAAAATAATACCCATCCTCCTGCTCGTGGCCGCTGCCCACGGTCAGGGCAATGGGGACCTGGACTCAGTGCTCAGCCAGATCTTCGGAACCCCTCCACCTGGAACCGAGGCGTCGACTGCAAAGCCCATCCAGGACAAAACACAGGCTTCGACCATCGTGCCACCCATCAAGACTGAGCCAGGTAAATATTAATATTAATTTAAATAAGCTTGCCAGCTGGGTTTATCCTAGTACTGCTGGATATGGAGGGCAATGGAAATTGTTTTTTCTGTTTCCACCGTTTTCGTTACTGATTTTCGTTACGGTATTTCTAGACAGTTGAACCTTTCGCCGGGACTCGTCGAACTTCAATGCCTCAAATGAAAATGTCCCGATTAAAATTTTTCAAAGGAAAATGCCCAATTTAGATTCATCATCTCCCTCGTGCTTAATCTTCTCTACCCTTTTTAATCTTTTTTAGACTATTCAGGATATTTCCACCACCTGTTCTCTCGCAATAATCCTGAAAATACTCTTCCTCAGCGGAAAGGTTTGTAATTATTTCGTTCTAAGATCTTTGTTTTTTTCGTGCGTTTCTGGTCATAAGTACTCAAGTGTGTGATTCAATGTAGCAGGGAAACAGGTTTGGGTTCCTGATGCTAAAATTGCTTACGCACTGCATCCGAATGTTCCGTAAAATGTAGATACGAATAGGATTCGGATCTATTTCTCAATCCAGCACCTAGGCGCAACCTTAAAGTGCTAACACACGTCCGGATTTGGTACGGCTGGACCACGGATTTGTGGGCGGAGTTAGTCCGGCCGTACCATATCCGAGCGTGTGTAGAGTGGTCCGCAGGACATTATTATTATTAATTGAGTCCGTCTCGGTCCGCTCATTTTCACATCGAATATGGTCTGCTCCGTACCATATAAATAAATCTGGACGTGTGTACTTGTCGCCTGGTTGGGCCGTACCATTTACGACCAGCATTAAGAAAGTCGCCGATTTATGGGAGATTTCCGATAGATTTTGGTTATTGTCTCCCAATATATTTACATTCAAGTTAATAAAATGGAAAATAATGTTCTAAATACGGGAACACAAGGTTTTGTGGGCGGAGATAGTCCGGCCGTACCAAATCCGGACGTGTGTTAGCACTATTATTGAAAGCCTATCTAAATCCTCCCTTTTCAATGAGTACGCCTTTACGCCCCGCTCCGCATACTTCTATAGTGGGTCCAGTGTAACTTAACGAACTAACACATGATCTATACTGATTACAGGCCGAAAACAATGCTCAATGTTGACAAAAACTCCGCTAATAATTGCAAAAGGTAGGAACTTTTGTAATCATTAGCGTGCCTCTCAGTGGGAATCTATTTTTATTGGCAATTGTTTTAATGACGGGTAATCTAGAATGGGTGTTTGATGCGCGTAAAACGCCTTACTTCGGGTAAAACGCTTTACTTGGACAGGGCAGTCAATGTGTGTCATAATTTTTACCCCAGACGCAATAATTGATAACCTTTTCGGTATGGGCACGCTCAGCGCAATTTTTGTTTGTACCTTTTTAACTATTCTTCTCTTTACTTTGTGATTGTTGTTGTTGTGTTCTATTCTATTCTACTGTAAAATTTCATTAAAATTCGTTCAGTTGTTTTTGTTTGAAAGATACACCATACCAACAAATTTTGATGTTAATGATATTAGTAAGATTAATATTATTGAGACGTGGTCGCTCACAATGGGCCTCATCAGAATGCTTGCAGTCACCCAAAGGGCAATAGAGAGGGCTATGCACGGGGTTTTCTTGCGCGATCGCCTCAGAAATGAGGATATCCGTAGGAGGACCAAAGTTACCGACATAGCGAGAAGAATTGTTAACCTCAAGTAGCAGGGCAAGGCGCATTGCTGGCAGAACGGAAGGTCGATGGGGCTGAAAGGTTTTGAAGTGGCGATCGCGTACCGGGAGACGCTGCGTTAGAAAGCCTCCCTCTAGGTGGGCTGCAGACTTGGTTAAGGTTGTGGGAATCTGGTGGATGCAAGACGCACGGGACCAGTTGATGTGGTGACATTTGGGGGTAGCCCATGTCCAACAGTGGACGTCTTTCGGCTGAAATATCCCACGGGAACATACTACCGGTATCAAGCCTATGTGCTATTTCAGACTATAATTTATCTCTGTGTCAAATTTCATCCAGATCCATACAACCCTTTTCGCGTGATTATGTAACAAACATCCGTCAAGCCAACCAAACTTCCACTTTATAATATTAGTAAGATAGGAAGATGATTAGCTGGGATATCTTATAAGTGCTGGTAAATATGAGTCATGTATAATTTGATGAAGGCAAACTCTACGATGTTTTGTATCACCTTATTGTCCACACGATTCGGACCAGCCTCTAATCGAAATGTTATTGTCCACAGAAGGTGAAGAAGACCTGTCCTGCAAGATGCCTGACGGTCAGGAGGGAGAGTGCGTGAGCTACTACCTGTGCAACGTCGCCAATAACTCCGTCATCACTGACGGTGTGGGCGTTATTGATATTCGGTACGTGATCATTATTTGTCCATATTCTTGTGCGGAGCAGAGACGTGGACTCTAAAAGCCGCTGATCGGAAAGAGATAGAGGCTTTTGAAGTGCGGTGCTACAAAAAAATGCTGATTATCTCGTGGATGGCACACAGGACGAACGCTTCGTATCCCTTATACTACAGGAACTTAAAATGACAAAAGCCCAAGATTATCGAACTTGTGTCTCCGCGGGATATTTGACTCCTAGTGACAACCTACTGAAGGTAATTATTGTCGCTGGCAAAGTCTATGGCAAATGACCTAGAGGAGGAAGTCCTAGACGCTAGTCAGACCAAATCCCTACCTCGTTTAACATCAAAACCTTAGAAGCCGTGCATGTTGCTGAAAGAAGGAGCAATTGGAGAAGCATGGAGAAGGTTAAGGCTGTATCTTACCTTCTCACAGGGAGGAGGCTTGATCCACCATGCTGACCCACTAGCCACTTTGGATTAGTCAAATGATGATGTTGAAACCACGACCTTAAAATTTGTAGGTTGTAACCACCTACTAGCTGATGGTGCTGATTTAACCTATTCCTAATTATAACCTTACGTCCTCAGAGTTCGTGACGGTCCCTGCGCGTCTTACATCGATACCTGTTGCCTGGTTCCTGACAAGAGGCCTCCCGACCAGCCCGTCAAACCTCTTCCCAAACCTGACCAGCCTCAGGTATGATTTTTTTATACTTTAGAATGCGGTTAGCCCTTTCCATCATCGGACTGACATCATGGACATATCCCACCCAAACAAACCGCGTCACACAGCACAGCAGCCGATCACTCAACCACATCACCAACCGTGTCGTCAAACGGGACAGTTGGTACCGCCTTAATGTCTTTTGAATAAATAACAAATGACTTTCAAGGTCCTAATTTTTTTATTGTTTTCAATTAGGCATTCAATCCCATCACAGAAGTTTGGGAACCAGCGAACGTACGTTTTTTTTTAATTTGTGTGTCTTTTGCGAGTGTTTTGTTTTTTTTATCTGACTGAATTTCTTGAACTGGCTCCGAATTATCCGTGTCCTTTTTTAAGTGTGGAAATCCTTACTAAATTTTTCTTCTATGGTATGTACAGAGGGATCTGTCAGACTTTTGCCAAACGGATCTTCAACCTTTTGCTGAGAGTGGTGGTCGATTGCGTATTTATCAACCCCAGCAGTTGGATTCAGTTCTCGCCAAACTTCTAGGGTGCCCTGAATTTGGCTACAATGGCTGCGCAATAGTAAATTTCATACAAAAACTGCACCGACCGTGTCTTGCGCATCGGAAAATCAACTTCAGGGCGGCCAAGAAGTTTGGCGAGGCCAACACAATCTCAAATGTAGCAGAAGTTGTTGATTTTTCTAGTATGGTAGGTGTTCTTTTTGACAATTATCTGTGGTGCCCACTTCTGGGATTCTCTCGCTGTCTTCGGCCGAAAGTGTCCCACTACTGGGCAATACTCTCCTTCCTCTTCTTTCTTTATATTTCCTTGATTTCATACGTGTCCAGCAACTAGTGACCAATTTTTCAAGAGCTTCCTGGGAGCCGAATAAGCTGAAACTTAGCATAGTTATGTAACTTTGGAATGATAATTGGCATGATGGAGCCGGAAGGTGACCATAGCAACTCCACAATCAGACACTAAAGCACCATCGTGTTTGGGCCATATGTACATTGACAAGTGATATTACATATCGTACTTTTTAGTCCGTTAAAATCTTGTTGTAAAAAGAGTTTTACTTTTAATTTAGTGACAAATTATACACAAAAACCTGCCGCGTTTCGCAGTCTTTCTATTAGTGAAAACTGCATGAAAATCCGTTCAGTAGTTTTTGAGTTTATCGCTTACAAACGCGGTGGGGCCTTTGTTTTATAATATGTAGTGATGATTATTTAATTATTCTTTTAATATGTCTACTGGGTTTAAAGCTTTATAAAAAAAAATCTGCCAGAAGCTTTATTAGCGTGAATGTCGAAAATTATCCTGTATGGATAAAAAGTATCATAATATCCTTCTCCAAGGTCAAATCTTTAAAACAAAGTCATCAAAACATGTCTTACTATCTACTACAAGCGGCTGTGCTCGCGTTACTCGCCAATTATCTCAGTAGTGAGTTCACGTTCCCTGAGTTTGTGCTATTACAGAGTCCAGACTATAATCTATCTCTGTGTCAAATTTCATCCAGATCCGTTCAGCCGTTCTGGCGTGATTAAATAAAAAAGATAGATCGATCCAATCATTCGCATTTATAATACTGGCTTCCGCCAGCGGCTTCGCCCGCGTGAAAAGTGTTTTTTTATCCCTAGGGAACATTATACCGGGATGAAAAGTAGTCTATGTGCTATTCCAGACTACAATCTATCTTTGTGCCAAATTTAATCCAGATCCGTTCCGCTGTTCTGGCGTTATTGAGCAACAAACATACATCCATCCAAACTTTCAAATATATTATATTTAGTAAGATATAAGTTAATAGCAGTATATCCTGTACCTTTAGCGAATTAACACTTTAACAAGAAGCATTTGTTATGAGTACGCAAAAAAACACCATAAAACAGCAAAGTTGTTATGTGAACTACGCCAATGAAGTTGAAAAGGTATCGCAAAATGATTTAAAAGCGTACGTTGTGGTGAGTTTAAGGTCAAATATCTCAAGTATATTTGACCATGTACTAACCGCAAATTTCCAAGTGTGTTTAATGTCACACGTACGTTGGTGGTAACAATTTGACCTTGTGCTGGCTTAGCGTAGTATGATACTAGAATAAGGGGCCATCTTATACTGGTTTGTTTACCTCTGACGTGCGGATTACTGTTCCTATTCTAAATGGGAAGGTAGCTTAGCTTTTATCTTATTGAAAAATACTAAATTGTAGCTATAGCACGTTCAATACCATTTATGTTTTGGACTTTTTATCTATCGGTATTTATATACCTATCACTGAGGAATGATTGAATGAACGAGTGAATGTCAATTTTACTAGATATGTGGCCTTAGGCCTCCTACGCACTATTCGGCAAACCGGAATGCGGTCAACCGTCCGGTCCGGTTAACCGTATAGTGCGTAGGTACCCTTACATAAAATGTATATTTGCGATGATGATTGACGAAATGCCAAAATTAAAGGGATTGATCACGTCACATTTCGATAGCGCTTAACATGCCCATAAATTTTTGACACTTATCTAATCGCTGTCGCATTTTATTGTGTTAAGTGCATCCGATCCGAATCCGTGAAATTTCGGTTCCAAAGTGGCCGTAGGAAGGAAGCCTGTGCACTACATCCGAACTCTATCCGTCATTATCTGTCATAATTCAAAACATTTTGCACTCGGAACTCAAATCACGTACGTGTAGACGTGTAGTGCGTAACTACTTGTACTATTATTTATTCTGTGGCGTAACTGCCCCTGCATCCGATCCGAAGCCGAGAAACTTCGGTTCCGAAGTAGGCGTAGTACTCCTGTAGGGGAAGTTACGCACTACATTCGAACTTCGTCCGAAAACTTTCGTTCGAATTCAGAACATTTTCAATTCGGAACTTAAATTACGGACTCGGATCGGATGTAGTGTGTAACCTAATTATCGGTTGAGACTTTAAGAGTATCTGGAGCCTCATATTGCCAGAAGTTTTAGTACCTAGGTACCAATTAGATTTATTAGTATAATACTCGCATAATGATAATACCAGCCATTAACTGTCCCACTGCAGGGCTTATGCCTCTTCTCATACAGAGAAGGTACGTGCATTGATCACCACGCTTGCTCAATGCGGGTTGGCTATTATAAAGCTGAAGAGTTTGTTTGTTTGTTTGAACGCGCTAATCTCGGTAACTACTGCTTGGGGGCCGTTCAAGTATTACGAAAGCAGATTTATTACAATTATTTACGTACTTGCTCGCTAGCCACGACAATGCACAATAACAATCCCAATTATTCACCTTCATCTCTATGGGCTATTAAAACTCGCTCCAAGCTGTGTCAAGTATATGCATCGTAATAACTTTATTAAAAAATAACAACAATAATAAAAATACCTTTTGACACGGTAATTTGATCTTGGAAATAACATTCAGATAAAAAAATATACAAGCACACATTGTTATTTTTATTTAATTTGCTGGCGTAAATAATGAAAAAAACCGGCCAAGTGCGAGTCAGACTCGCGCACGAAGGGTTCTGTACCATTATTGCAAAAATCGGCAAAAAAAAAACACGTTTGTTGTATGCGAGCCCCACTTAAATATTTATTTTATTCTGTTTTTAGTATTTGTTGTTATAGCGGCAATAGAAATACATCATCTGTGAAAATTTCAGCTGTCTAGCTATCAAGGTGCATGAGATACAGCCTGGTGACAGACAGACGGACCGCGAAGTCTTAGTAATAGGGTACTGTTTTTACCCTTTGGATCGTACGGAACCCTAAAAAGTACGTTTAAGGTGACCGTTGGATACCAATAAGAGATGGTTAACAACCATCTCTTATTAACCCAACTAAAATAATTCACCATTCAATTAACAGTCTATGTTTTTAACTAAACGCCGCCGATCAACTAGCGCCCTAAATGATTGTATGATTCAGCAGATTTTCCCAATGTTAACACAGTACTGGCCGTGCGCCCGCTCGGAGCCAGAATATCAAATATTGAACTTCATTTTGGACAGTATTGCTTGCAAAATATTCCTTTATTTACATAATATAAATCAAGGAATATTTTACAAACAATTATGCTATTTTAGAAATTGAATATTTTTAAACATCCAAGTCGTTTTGGAGGAGTATCCAAAAGTAGCGAAAAAATATCGTGTTTCACAAATAATGTACCTACATGAATCAATTTTTTTTCATATTCTTTAACCTAGCCGTTTTAGAAAGTAACCGTTTTACGGCACTATAGCGGTGGAAGGCCCTTAAGGTTACACTAGTCGAAGGCACGAACTATTTTGTGTGCGGGGTTAAAATGCGTGCTATATAAACCGACAACACGTGCGGATCAGATAGATGCTGTTATGAGCAGTAAGAAGCTAGTACGCGTACGAATACACTCTTTTGCAAATTTGTAGCGAAATGGATGATGATTTAGAACGAAAACGAGCGCGTGAAATTTTACACACCTTTTGAACAGGCCTTTGGGAGTCTGGATATCATGAAAAAACGACTGAATGTATCTGTTCAAAATTAAATTATTTGCATTGTTGAACTAGTAATCTATACCTGTATGGAGGCCGTTTTTCAATTTTCCTTCTTCTTATGGTACTTATTTGCGCCCAAAGATGCGTTAAAATTAGTATTAAAATATGGAACTTTCGAAGCTCATAACTTTCAAGTATTTTTTTTTTACTTTTTTGTTTCCATACAGGGCTAGATAATGATGAGACAAATTGATATAATTTTTTAATTTGAACGTACATCGTCAAACAGTGGAGTAAAAGCCAGACTACGTTTGTATGGAAGAATTTTCGACTAGTACACCCTTAAGGACACCTTTTTCAGCGATTGTGCGATTTCGTGTTTCTTGAGCACGCGTGTCGTGAAAGTCGCCGTGGGCGATACCACGAAACAGAAAAAACCGGCCAAGTGCGAGTCGGATTCGCGCACGTAGGGTTCCGTACCATTATCGCAAAAAACGGCAAACTTAAATATTTATTATATTCTGTTTTTAGTATTTGTTGTTATAGCGGCAACAGAAATACATCATCTGTGAAAATCTCAACTCCACAGTCTAGCTGACAAGGTTCATGAGATACAGCCTGGTGACAGACAGACAGACAGACAGATGGATCGCGGAGTCTTAGTAATAGGGCACAGAACCCTAAAAACAGTTTTTTCTGTTCCGTGGGCGATACAATATTTAATGAACTAGCTGGCTGATGCTTAGGTCATTGATACAATAGAATGAACATTTGATGACCTGACCTATCTTACCAATATTATAAATGTGGACCATGGATCCATCCACCCATCCGGGTGGATGGATGCTTGTTACTCAATCACGCCAGAACGGCTAAACGGATGTCGATGAAATTTGGCACAGAGATAGATTATAGTCTGTATTGGGACATAGGCTATTCTTTTTATCCCGTTATAATGTTCCCTAGGGATGATAAAATACTTTTTACGCGGGCGGAAGATTAATCTATGCTTCTTGGAAACTTCATCGTTGCTTCAATCCCTTCTACCAAGGTTTGGCGGGTGTACAATCATACTAATTTCTAACGTATCCCATTCTTCCTTTAACAGGTTGGCTGCCGTACGGATGCCTGTTTTGAGGTTGTGTCCTTTTTAATCAATATTTTGCTTTTTCTTCTTCAAATTTGGGCGTTCATGTTTTTTAGCGTTTCTTTTTTGTTTTACCGTTTTTTGTCTGTGTTTGTCGTGAAAACGAGACTTGCCTTTCAGTTTTTTAATTGTTACTAGTTTCCGTGTTTGTGTCTTGGTCTTTTTAGGGTTCCGTACCTCAAAAGGAAAAACGGAACTCTTATAGAATCACTGTTCTGTTTGTCCGTCTGTCCGTCTCTTTATCTCGGGTACGCGTGGTGGTATCTTTTTGAAATTAATATCGTCTACTCAAGTTTGCAACCCCTTGTAGCTGTGAAAAAATCAAACTTCTATATCAACGCAATCAAGTGATACAGTCGTTAATGACGTATATTAAACACTCGTAAAGGAATCAAAATCTACAGGTTACTTCCCGTTGACCTAAAATCATGAAATTTGGCACGAAGCAGCGTCTTATAGCACAAGTAAAGAAAAAATCCGAAAGCCGTAAATTTTAACTACATTAAATAAAAGATTATAATCTTATTTGCAGTTGGTAAACTGACCGCGACTTATGTCGATGTATGGGGAGTACACTTTTTCAACGGCAAAGTTAATTTTATCCCTCAATTCCATTGATATATTAAAAAGAGAAGATACGGTGCTGGAAGCGCTGTGCTTGGTCCTACTAGACTAAGTGCATGCCCGTAGCGGGCACTCAGTCGCGCACGGCATAGGGTTGATCTCACAGCTCAATAATTTCAGTGTTTTTGTGTATTTTTTGCAATAAATACGCATCAAAATGACTTCTTGTGTAGCTAAACACTGTTTAAATAATACGAGGAAGAATAAAAAGCTTTTTACAAAAAAATACTACCGACTTCCAAATAAAAAGACTACAAAGTGAAAAATAACTTTATTTTTGGAAGTCGGTGTCTTTGGTAGGTACCATTTTTTTGCGTTATAGACACCGACTTCCAAAAATAAAGTTATTTTTCACTTTGTAGTCTTTTTATTCGGAAGTCGGTAGTATTTTTTTGTAAAAAGCTTTTTATTTTTCACTTTTTAGTTGTACAAGTTGTTTAGTAAGGTACCTATAACGCCAGAATAGATTACCCGAATATCATGAAACTAGAGTATTACCGGTGAAATGATCTGCGTACCCCTTTAGAGCGTACTGGCGTGATGTTATGTTATGAAATGGCGTAAACAATAAACAGACATGCGATTGCAGCAATTCCGAGAGATTTGCCGTAATTTATTGAAGAGTTCTGTTGTATATCTTCGAAGTCCTTCATCAGATCTTCACCAAATTAAAATGGGACCAATTCCGAAACATACTCTTTCAAACAAAAAAATAATTTTCAAAATCGGTTCAAAATTGACGGAGATATGCGTGAACATACACAAAAAAAAAAAAAAAAAAAAAAAAAAAAAAACGTAATGTCGAACATAGAACCTCCTCCTTTTTGGTAAGTCGGTTAAAAATAAGTCACACGGCATCACTTACCACTCGTAAGTACAGTCAAAAATGTTAATTTGTTGAAAATTACAATAATATTTAATGTTTGCTTCGCCATATTTGTGAAAGCGAGATAGATATTACAAACATGCGTGAGAGACACGATACGTGTCATTTCATTCCTAATAGTAAACATTCGGCAGCTAACGCGATTTTGCTCGCACTACAGCGCCGTCTCCTATTTTAGTCCTTGTCTATCGGTAACTGTAGGTTTGGGACTGGTGATGACACTGAATACAGATGTGTGAGTTTCGGTGCATGTAGTCGTGCGCCGAGCCCAGGTTTTCTGATCGCGATGTTAGCGCGTAACGTATCTTCCTATTTTAAATACATCAATGCTCAATTCTGTTTATCTTATCGTTACAATATTCGGTGACGTCATAGTTTATGAATCTCAGTGCGTGAGTCCGACTCGCACTTGGCCAGTTGTTTCTTTACATAGCGATGTGTAAGGCCAGAAAAATCTTAAGCTATATGCTCATCAGTCATCTTCTCATTCTGCCTATCATTATTAACCATAGCCTGATTTAGCCCACTGCTGAGCATAGCCCTGTCTTCTCTTGCCCCACGTTCCTATTTCTGCCCCCAGTTTCTATCATCATCGGTCCACCTGGTGGGAGGCCTTCCAACTCAACGTCTTCCAGTTCGCGGTCGCCACTCAAGAACTTTTCAGCCCCATCGGCCATCCGTTCTGCGAGCAATGTGCCCTGCCCACTGCCACTTAAGTTTGGCAATTCTTCGGGCTATGTCGGCAACCCAATACCATTTATTTATATTTATTTGCTTCGTTATAGTCTCTTAACTATTCGAGATAGCTTATACCCATGATATAATTTATAAGGGGTTCCAGTGGCCAAAGATCAGTTCCACGTCACCAAATTATACTTTCTGAGTGCAAATGCCTGCCTATAATATTTGAGGAGTTGCCTCGATTTCCATGGGATCCGATTATCAGATTCTGATTTTGTGGCAATGGTGGTCCCTCGAGAGTACCTACACGGATTAAAAAAAAAAAATTGCAAATCCGTCTACATTATGACGGAGTTTTGATTGAGCCCAAGCATACCTACATTAAAAAACCGGCCAAGTGTGAGTCGGACTCGCGCACGAAGGGTTCCGTACCATCTTCGCAAAACACTGCAAAAAAAACACGTTTCTTGTATGCCCCCCTTAATTAATTTTATTTTAATTTAATAATTATTATTTTTTGAAGTGAATATACAACTAAACATTCTGTGAATATTTCAAGCGTCTACCTGTTCCCGTTATTAATATCAAGCAAAAAACGGCAAAAATATCACGTTTGTTGTACGGGAGCCCCCCTTAAATATTTATTTTATACTGTTTTTAGTATTTGTTGTTATAGCGGCAACAGAAATACATCATCTGTGAAAATTTCAACTGTCTATCTATCATGATTCATGAGATACAGCCTGGTGACAGACGGACAGACAGACAGACAGACGGATCGCGAAGTCTTAGTAATAGTGTCCCGTTTTTACCCTTTGGGTACGGAACCCTGAAAAACATCCGAATTGAAAACCTCCTCCTGTTTGGCAACTCGGTTAAAAATCACGTTTTATTTAAATACTGATAATATCAATAGAAGTAGTGTTTTAACAGCCTTGCTATACCGGTTGCTTGCATGGTCATACAGAAACCAGTCTTTTGTAGACCTAGTCAGTTCATTATTGAATTATCATTATGTACCTACTGTGGCTAACTTGAATAGTGTGGGCGTTATTAAATTCCATGTATTCCCTTATCTTTGAGATTCTCGGGACCCTAGGGTCCTTTTAAAGGCGTACTAGGGGCCGAAACCTACTCGTCGAGGCTTGTTCGGCATGTAGGATAAAATGTAACACCAACCGGCGATTATCCTATGCTATTATAAGTTTGGATTAAGTTTTTAATAAATCAATTAGACTTTACTGGCAGTAGCGTATTTATCTCAATTCCAAAAGAGCCGTAACCCGGGGCGGTAGCCTGCTTACTCAGAAAAGGTTTAAGTACTTACCAGTAGGCTTTTCCAAATACCAATCACAAGCCTTGTCTAAGTCATCCACGGCTAGGGTTACCATCCGTCCGAATTCCAAATTAGCGTCCTTGCTGGACTTTGTCCGAGATTTTTGCCTGATATGACAAAAACTCGTCGTTTCGTTGCGCTAAAAACGAATTGACAGGCAGTTATTTCATCAGACAGCCTTAAGTCATTGACGTCTATTTGATCGTTGAAAACGCATGAAAATACTATGGTAATTTGGTCAATTTCTTTTGCCGATTTTTATCTCAATCATTCAAAAACTTTAAAGTCAGATTATATCAAAGATCCGGACATTTTTTAATAGTCCAGCACAGAAATCATTTACGAAATGTTAACCCTATCCACGGCTATTATCACCTAGCTACTATTAAGATTAACTACCCTGCAAAAATCGGACTGTGCTACTTATTACCAGCACCTGTAGCCAAGCTGACAATCTACAATCGTGTAATAGATCACTAGATAGACAACAGAGCTAGTACAAAGCGGTAGGTCAGTAGGATAGAAAAATACTCAAGAATAGATAATACTTACGTGTAGTTGGTAATTCAGCAATAACACACAGTTTGGACTTTGAACTATTATTTATTTACCATTTCACACTAAGTTACCATCAACTCCATACAATATATCCACTTAGGTCAACAGTACAATCTTTCAAGCCCGCCCAGACTAGACTGACGAACTGACTCAACGCGCCTCGTGTCCGAACAATCCCCCTCCAATCGACAACTGTCATTAGATGTGACGACATTTGACATTCGAATATTTTCTAGGATAATCAATTTAACAACTTTTAAGTACTATTTGATGTTAAATATAAATAATTTAATTCTTAACAAATAAAAGATGTATTTATCAAATAAAAACCTAACACTCGACCATCCTGACAACGTGTATGACCCCATACACGTATCCGGTGATAACCTAACACTCGGCCTGTTGAGTCAGTTTTCAAAATCTAAAATCAAATCCATCAAACCATACCAACCAAAAGTTCAAAGTCACAAAAAAAAATGATTCTACTGTCCATTCGCAAAAGTAGTTTGCTATGGAGAAGAATGGACAAGAAACTCCACACTTACTCTTTTCTTTAAAATAAAAAACTTCTTTTAAATATTTTTTTCAATATTAATTCATTAATTATATCTGAGTACCTTATGAAGTATGATTCATCTAGAATAAAACGGCTGTTCTATGTACAGATATAAAGTATTTCAAGCAATAACAATTATATTGATTCATTTGATAAATATGAACATGGTACTCGCATATTTACAAAATCTGCATTTTATTCGCCTGTATAGATATAAACCCGTGACTTATTTGCATATATATCAGTTCGCGACTTGCTCGCATATAGACTTACAAAAATTAGGAAACAAATCTAATCAACTGTAACGTTTAAATTTGGCTACTTCGTTACATTATACTAGTACGTGAGTAATTTTTAAAGCATGATTCATCAAGAACAACACGGTTGTACCACGCTTAGGTACAAAGCATTAACAGTTAAACTTAATCATTTGATAAATAGGAACATGATACTCACATACTTACAACATCTGCTATTTGTTCGCTAGTTTGCAAACCCGCAACTTATTCGCATATAGACAAGCCCGTGACTTATTAGCATATTGCGATTTATTCACCTGTAGGCAAGTCCCGCGACTTATTCTAAAATTTATATGTACTGAGATGTATTCGCCTGTAGGCAAACCCGCGACTTATTCGCATATAGACAAACCCGCGACTTATTCGCATAAAGCGATTTATTCGCCTGTGGGTAAGTCCCGCGATTTATTCGCCTATAGGTAAACCCGCGACTTATTCTCAAATTTACATGTACTGTGATTTATTCGCCTGTAGGCAAACCCGCGACTTATTCGCATATAGACAAACCCGCGACTTATTCGCATAAAGCGATTTATTCGCCTGTGGGTAAGTCCCGCGATTTATTCGCCTATAGGTAAACCCGCGACTTATTCTCAAATTTACATGTACTGTGATTTATTCGCCTGTAGGCAAACCCGCGACTTATTCGCATATAAACAAACCCGCGACTTATTCGCATATTGCGATTTATTCGCCTGTTGGCAAGTCCTGCGATTTATTCGCCTATAGGTAAGCCCGCGACTTATTCGCAAATTTAATAATACTTCGATTTATACACCTGTAGGCAAACCCGCGACTTATTCGCATATAGCGATTTATTCGCCTGTAGGTAAGCCCACAACTTGTTCTCAAATTTAATAGTACTGCGATTTTATTCGCCTGAGGGCAATTCTTGCTATTTATTCGCCTATAGGCAATCCCCGCGACTTAATCACAGACATAAAAAATCTGGCAAACATACCAAATCATTTCCAACAACATTAAATTTTTACAATTTCGACCGCACTCTACTACTCTTCAAGCAAGACCTCATTCAGTTTAGGTTTAATATCGCAATTCATACTAATTCCATATATGACCACTACGGCGTTCTGCCAGCGGAGTATTAGTATTAAACCCTCCAAAGACACTAATACCGAAAAGTGATTTAAACATCGCACTTTCAGTGTTAAATGACTATCATCAAAACAAAACATATTGAGCTAAAACAGCTCTACAAATATTACCCATGACATACTGGGATTGACTGAAGTCCATCTACTAAAAGAAGCTATTATCGAAGACTATGATTATACGTATTACATAGGCAAACCAAAAATATCCCCTTAGTAAAGACAAAAGACAAGTAAAACATTTCAACTTTTATCGAAATATCAGAAAGAATTTGTGTTCCACAAATAGTTCTAGAAAACCTGCCTTCCGCAATTATACAGTCTTATGCAACCTCCGAAACCTCGTCGCTAATTAAACTTTTATGAAAACTTGGAAATACTCATTACTTTACAAGTACCTTCATAATAGTACATTGTGATACAAGGGTGGAAAAGAGGCTATTACAAACGATCTGTCACCAACAAGCCCGAGCCGAAGGCGAGGATTTTCAATGACACGAGTCCGCAACAACCCACACACCCATGCACCACACGACGTTTTTCAATACAATTGTGGGAAATAATTAAAACAAATCACAGAATTACATTTGTTTCTTCCACAAAATAAAATTATCGTAAGTCGCCATATATCTTTATCGAGATTTTGGGGCAAAACTTCATCCTGCGCTATCTTGCCACATAAAATATCGGGTGGGGTTAATTCCATTTCATCATTTGTACTTGAACTCATATAAACAAAATAAAATAATCCATTTATCATATAAAAATTAAAATTTTCAGAAATGGCGCGTTTTTGCAACATGACGTATATATATTTTTTTCAATGAAAACAGCCCATACAACCTATTCGACTTTTGACAATTTCCTTTTATGTGAAAATAAAACTGGTAATTAAATATATTAAACAACCATTTGCCCAACCATTTTCCCTCTCACAGAGAGGAGGCCTGTGTCCCAGCAGTGGGAACATTAATAGGTTGATGATGTGTGATGTGAAACAACAATTTAAAAGACTTTTGAGATGAATTCAATGCTAAGATGTACGGACTCATTCATTTTTCCTCGTATAAAATCTATCCAATTTTATTCTATGTATGAAAACTCCTTGCTACTAAACTTTTTTAAATTGACTTATACATTTAAAACTCAACTGCAAAAATAATGATCGAGCTCGTAAAAAAAAAACCACAACCGCGTATCAGAAAAATGCCTATGCAAAAGATTTAATCTTCGAATCATAATTATAGCCTCTGAAAGTACTCAATGTTTAACAACTGTATTGAAAAATACATTACCTCTATGGGTGATTTTAATGCACAGATCGGGGTATCGGTAACGAACATTAGCATTTAGTTGCTGGAAAATATGGTTATGGAACCACCAGCACTCGTGTAGCGAGACTCATTCAATACGCATACGAGTAAAACCTCAAAATCATAAACAAGATTTTCATATTAACACTTAATCGATCTCTCCAAAATAAACATACGAAAACAGAACCCACAATTACTTTCAAAGTACGAAGTATCGTCGTCAGTTTCGTCTGGATAAGACCACATAATGCAGAGAGCTACAATCCACCAGAAATCCACAATAAGAAGCTTAGAAGAAGAAGACTTCTATGACACGCCATTAACAATGAAAACATTGAACGAGCAAAAAGCTATAAAAGGTTCCAAAAATAATCTACCAGGACTTATAGCGTCACGTGAAAAGTATGACACAAAAACCTTATGCATATTACCATAAAAATCATGCACTCTATACTGGAATAATATAGAATTTATCAGGAAAACCGCACAGTTAATGAAAGAAACCAATGACAAAATAAGTCAATACTTTACAAAAACGATAAAGAAAACTTCATAAAACACAAACACAGAAATAAGGAGGTGCTCCCCATAGAACAACCACTATACGTACAAATATATCTTTAAAAAAATTACAAAAAATGTATGAGATTATCATGTGCTATTGTAGTATCACAAAATTGATCCCCACACTTTAGTATAGTCACCGCTGACATCGAATGACCCTCTGTATAGCACCTGTCAAGAAATATATCCATCTCTAATACACTACCAAATGTGAATCCTGAATGGAGTTCATAAATATAGCTACGGTTAATTATGCCAAACTATATAACCAACCAGATTCATTACAGCAAACTGGTATGATTAACCAAAACGGGGAATAAATACTCCCCTGTACGTGAAAGGGTTTCAACAATCAATGAAGATGAAACCAGAGAAGGGCTATCAGATATATCAGGCAGGTTTATAAACAATTGTAGGAGAATGGGCTGTAATCCAATTATGGAAATTTGACCAAAAGCTCATCAGCCACATGATATATGCGACCGATCAAGAAAAACACTTGCTTCTTACAAGGCCCTTGTCAATTGTTAACTCGTTCAGAGTTATTGACCTAAACGGGTAACTTATATCGAGCAGCGACGGTACGGATTTTCTGGCATCCAATAGCTACGACTATACCCCGCCGAAAAGAGCCTCTCAAGAAGAATCTTTACCACAAAACCAATATTGCCAATTATAAGTCGGTTCAGCGTTAGTGACCCAAACAGGCGACTCATTAGACATCAAAACAAAGACTTGTGCTCGATGTCCAACTGCCATAAGATACAAAACAGAAATAACTTTTCAAAAGAACACTCGATATTAAACTGCCTTTTGCTAATTCAAAAATATTCAGATTCAATGACCTAAATAGGCAAGCAATTGGGCCCCAAGATTACTACCTTTTTCTTTTGGCACCTAACAGCCACAAGACACATGCCACCGAGAAAAGTCCACTCAAGAAGCCCTGTTACAAGACAACTATCGTCAATAGTTAGTCCGTTTAGAGTTTACACCAAACTCAAAGGTTTTTAATTAAGGGTCACTACATTTACAGAAACACGGCTAGCGATTATGTCCAAACCCAAAAAAGCAAAATTCCAAGTAAGTCAATAGACGACATACCAGAATTTAAATGATATCTACTTAATGGATCACATTTAGAACTCTGTAGCTCCTCACGTGTCAACTATCCAGAAAAGTCATTATAATAAGAAATATTCAAACTGAAAAGATTCATCCGACACATCCCAGCGCTACTGGGGCGAAGGACAGGCTTAACGTTTGGTCTAATGGAGCAGACTCTTAAAACATTGTTCCTAAATCGCCATATTAGAGTCCAATATTTTAAAGTGGACGCTTATGGATTCATAAAACAATGATTGAAATGCACAGTACTTATGAAAGTAATTAGTTGACAAAATACCAGAATTCAAATGACTCACATTTAAAGCTCTCTAGCTCCTCAAGTACCCATATTCCATGAAATATGAAGAACCCCCCGAAGAGTTCCATCTAACGACACATATCATATCGCTACTGGAATGCGACAAAATTGTCTATTGCCCTTTGCAAGGACTGTACTATTAAGACCCATCATGCTTCTATGGAGCAAAATATCAAAAGGAAAAGTTGTGCCGATTTCAGTAATCATCCTGTTGTACAAAAGCTAATCCAATGGATATTGGGAATTATCAATAAAGAAGCCATATCAGCAAAATCTCATCAAAAATTAAGTTACGACTAAATAATCACCACATGTCATCCACTAGGTAAATGACATCCCTCTCAAGTTTGTAGAGAAGTATACCCATCTAAGCAAAAGGTTCTCCCTCAGCAAAGCCATAATTATGGAATAGGTCTATAGAAAATTTGAGTAGTAGAGTCGGTAAAAGATTAACGATCACTTAGCTATGAACATCCAGGCTGCTGCTGTAGTAGCTTCTTGTTGTGATGTCCTGGACTGCTGCGCCTTGGGCTGCGACGTCCTGGACTGATATGCCTTGGGCTTCGACGTCCTGAACTGCGTCACCTTGGGCTGTGGCGTCCTGGACTGCGTCACCTTGGGCCGTGACGTCCTGGACTGGTGCGCCTTGGGCTGGCGCCTCACGAGGCATGATGTACATAAAACAAATAGAAAAGGTTTATGAATAACTAAAGTACACAAAATATATTTGAAAATGTATGCAGGGTATTTTGAAAATATCTCTGAAACGGTGAGTCTGAGCAAAAAAATAACCAAATTTTCACAACCCTTTAAGAAACCCCGCTTAAGGGACAAGATACTTAGTCACAATTTTTTTTTTGTTTTTTTTTTTTTGTTTTTTTTTTTTTTGTTCTACCCTCATATTTTTAAAATACATTAAATATAGTTTTAATAAGACATTTAAAACTAATTTAATAAAATCGCAATCAAAAGCACTTGATTTCGTAATGGGCGCGTACATCCCACTTCTGAAATGTAATAGATCACTAGATAGACAACAGAGCTAGTACAAAGCGGTAGGTCAGTAGGATAGAAAAATACTCAAGAATAGATAATACTTACGTGTAGTTGGTAATTCAGCAATAACACACAGTTTGGACTTTGAACTATTATTTATTTACCATTTCACACTAAGTTACCATCAACTCCATACAATATATCCACTTAGGTCAACAGTACAATCTTTCAAGCCCGCCCAGACTAGACTGACGAACTGACTCAACGCGCCTCGTGTCCGAACAATCCCCCTCCAATCGACAACTGTCATTAGATGTGACGACATTTGACATTCGAATATTTTCTAGGATAATCAATTTAACAACTTTTAAGTACTATTTGATGTTAAATATAAATAATTTAATTCTTAACAAATAAAAGATGTATTTATCAAATAAAAACCTAACAATCGATAACGCTATACTGTGCTTTTTAATTTCGTGGACTAAACTGACAGCTGCTATTGACCTTATTTTTTTAAAATGTTGCAAGCGCGGAGCATAGTGTTGTAGGTAAGGCTCAATCATAAGTGATTCATCGAATCGATGTGACATGACTCCTGAATTTATTTTTACTAATTGGTGCAAATAAATGTTTTATGAATATAAATGTAATATATTTAAATATAACAGTATTCATACACATAGTACATGAACTTTTATTGTGTTAAATATGAAATCAATTATAAAATAAATGCACTCGATAAAATTAAGCCCGACATAAATTAGTAGAAACTAAATACGGGCCGCTAGTTTCTAAACAAATTATTTTTTTATGCCGTGAAATTGTTTTATTTTCGATCTACTTCGATTTTCGATTAACTTTCGATCACTCAGGATAGTTAGGGTACGACACTATTTTAATGTAACGATAAAGTGACAACCCCCCAAATGTCAGTTTAGTCCACGACATAAAAAATCACATTATAGTAGAAAACTAATCAATGTATGGGAATGACACATCTGAACGTTAAGGCCCGTGGTCAGGCCATACAAATAGAAGGTGTTAACGATTGTAGAAAGAGATTCTATACGAAACGTTTGTAACTTGGCTAGGCTAGCTGGAGCCCTACCTTACGTTTGCGTAATTACTTATTCTATTTTTGCTTAGATATAGTACCATACCATACCATACCATACCATCTTATATATAGATGAAGCCCTGGCGTGGCCGCACATGAGACAACAATAGTTAGTTCTGGTGTTACAACAAGAACTAGAACACTACAACCCACCATCGCACTGTCACTTATTATCTATAAATAACCCAAATTCCTTGTCTCAATTACACGTAATACCACGAAATCGCAGAAAATCAAACAACACCGAGTTTGTTTGTCAAACCGGCCATTATATTAGAGTTTGACAAACAACAGAAACCGGCCATGGTGACAAAGACAAAAAATAATCTTTTGTCCTTATTATTTACATGGAGCTGCCAATTAGACATCCCGGTCTATCAATCAAGCTCATTTTAAGGCTTAATAGTCCAGTAGGGATACAATTATTTTCCACATAACCTTTGATAATTCAAAAGTTTTTTATTTTCGCTGGGTGGATACCTTATGTGAATTCAACGCTATGTACAAAAATGCTAACAGTTTAGAGTTATGCAATAGGCATAAAGTAGGTATTTCCTATTATTTCTTGTTATAACAATAATATAAAATTTAAATTTAATTAATTTACTGTTTCTTTATTAGTACTATCTAAACTTTATATTAGTGAAAATGCTAACAGATACGTAATGTGGAACAATGGAAAACTGAAAATGGCTCATAACTCTTTCAATAAAAGATTTAAGTTTTCAAATCTTTTCCTATATGCATAGAAGGATTAGTTATACCTTACAACAAAAGTTCTAACAACTAAGTATAATGCTGCACAGGTTATTGTATTTTTACATTGTGATTTGCGAAATATTGAACTTAAGTTTATAAATTTGCGCCTACATATTCGAAATAATAAACTCTGCCACCATACAAAAGTTTAAACACTTATGTGCTATGCTAGTTTAATAAATAAAATATAATTGGGTATTGCGGGGCGCGGTGACACTCCACTCCGAATGTATTGAATGAGGCGCGAAACCATTTCATTACTGTCACATCAGTATTTAAACCTCGTTCATAATTTCTACCTTCTTTGTTCCTATAAAAAGAATAAGAAAGAAATATTCACAGAACACGGAATAGTCGTACCTGCCGTGCTGACAGTATATCGAGATGACAGAATAATAAAATTCTCCGTATCGTGAATCTTTGACAGTCGTTACGGGTCGTCAGAAATCCGAAAGTCTGCGGCCACCCTAAAAAAAGGGTACCGTATTATCCAGTAGGATTACCGTATAATCTGGGTTGGCAGGGGCAGTCACTTCATATAAAACACTGGTATTCAGATGCGTCTGGTTCGACTGAAAACAGTGGAAGTCAACCCCGACATATTAGGGAAAAGTCCAAGCAAATGCCTTTTCCAAACAGATGTGACAGTAGAAATATCAAACATCTTATAACCGGTGCAACTGTCACATAACTAAATTGACTACATCACTGGTCCTAAGACCTAATACAATAAAGGCAGTGTTACCCACTAACCCTTAGTGGATGACACTGTAAGCATGATATGATGTATGCTTATACAAATCGATGTATTTATGTTTATAAAATATTACCTACTCATTTTTTTTATTCAGAATCAATATAGTAGCAACCCTAGTGAGTCCGGCAAGTTTAAGTGTCAATTTTGTGATACGCTTACCAAGATTTACATTTTTACACTAAAATGTAAATCTTGGTAACTAAATACTACAATAACTAAATACTACATTTTTTATTTTAAAGGTAGATAAATTTTACATAATCGTGTCTATTGCGCCCTATCTATTAGTTTTTAAACTCTATTATAGCGAAAAATCGGCACCACGTGACCTTACCACACGATTGCTGTACATCAAAACCTAGTAAATGCCATAAAATATTATATTCCAGGATAGCGCAAAAATATTATTTAAATTAGCCTATGCAATGTCATCTTGTGTTAGATAACTAAACGAAAAAAAAAAAAATAAGCGAGTACTAAACAAGGCTTACGGGTGAACTGTACGTAATAACACAAATGATATTAATGGTGTCCTAAATCTATTAAATATTTTACATATCTCTAAACAAGATAATTCAATACCTATTAAGTACCGGACATTTGCTAATTTAAGGTGTTTTTACAATTTGAAGGGACTTTCCTATTGTAAATAATGATAAAATTTATTAATTAAGGGCGCGGCGAAGCATGAATTGTCCATACAAACGTAATACCTAAATCATTTGTAAGTTGAGCATATTTCCACCAAATTATGCTAATATTCGGATTCAGACAGTATTTATCTAGGTTCCTACGTCTTTTTTTTTTCAAAATACTTACCTAAAATGAAGTTTAAGCGAATTCCATTTCGTACATTTTTACAGCGTAAAAGACATGTTTTCTTATTGATTTTTCTATCTTAAAAAAAACAATATCTATAAAATTGTCAACGCTATAACATAGCTCATATTATCAAGAAACAAATTATCGAAAAAAAAATAAAAAAACATTAAGTTTTCATTCATCATTTTTGGTATTACGGAACACATAAAAATAATCATACATTTTCAATAGCTAGTATTGCTGTCGCGTCGAGCACGTCATGTCAATGTGTGTGTAGTCGTGCTTCATACGGTTGAGTAGGTATCGCTCGTACGGCTTTTGTTCGGGGCACTTCGGGGTTGTTTACTGTTTGTTGTATTGTATATTTTTTTACCCGACTGCCGAAGGAGGGTAATGTGTTTATCAGTCTATTTATGTATGTATGTATGTATGTTTGTTCCTATGTGGCGTTCTAGAAACCAAACGCGTGGGTCGATTTTGGCGAGTGTCACTGGCTACATAAAAATTGGCAAATAGGAAAATAGCGGTTCTTGGGCGCCATATTGTGGGGGCCCAAACTTTTTTTTCTTCCACACCTATCGTGTGGGGTATCAAAATAAAGGATTTTAAGAGGTAGTTTCAAAAATATATAACACTTATATGTTTAAATGTACCTGATTCGAAAAAAAAAACAAAAAACCCGCCCCCTATTCTCAATCTCATATTTTTTTGTTTTTCTCTTCTTTTAATTAGACTTTTTTCCCGACTGCCGAAGGAGGGTAATGTGTTTATCAGTCTATGTATGTATGTATGTATGTATGTTTGTTCCTATGTGGCGTTCCAGAGACCAAACGCGTTGACCGATTTTGATGATTCATACGTCAATCGATTCGTCTTAACCTTGCGAGTGTCATAGGCTACATTAAAATTGGAAAATAGAAAAATGGCGGCTTTTGGGCGCCATATTGTGGGTGGCCAATTTTATTTTTTCTTCCAAACCCATCGTGTGGGGTATCAAAATAAAGGGTTTCAAGAGGTGATTTCAAAAATATATTACACTTATATATTTAAATGTACCTAATTCGAAAAAAATGTTGACTAAAAAGTTACAAATAAAAAAGTTAATTAAAAAATCAAAATACCCGACTGCTTGAAAAGCGAACTAAAAAGACGTAAACAAGGAGAAAATCATGCTGTGCAGTCGGAGGATACGTCTGGTTTTGGTCAGCCAGCTCGCGAAGATGTATCCTCCGACAGCACAGCATGATTTTCTCCTTGTTTACGTCTTTTTAGTTCGCTTTTCAAGCAGTCGGGATTTTTGATTTTTTTAATTAACTTTTTTTTTTGGTTTGTTGTCAGTGTTAGACGATTACTTTACTGTGCTGCTCGTGCGTATTTATTTATTTTCTAAGTACTTATTGTAATATTTCTGACACTATTGACCTAAGCTATGAACTTGGATTTAGATTTGCCTTGTGATTTGAACTTTGATATTGAGTAATCTACTTTCTTACGAACTTTGCGTTGTTTACGGACTTTATATTTTACGATTTGGTTTGGTTGCCGACATGGACTCCGAGCGTTGGGATGTTTCTCACAGTAAGTACTTATATCCCAATGATATAATACAATAAGTTACTATTTTTACCAAATACAAGGACAATTGCAAATAACAAACCGCAAATACTGTATTTTTATAATATGGACGCCTAAAGGACTGGCATATGAAAAAATTGAAAAAGACAACGAATTTTGGAATTCAATAATCTTAAAATTAGAAGAGTTTTATTTTAAATGTATATTGCCTGAATTAATAGATCCCCGTTTACCTAGAAATCTGCCTATCAGAGACAGAATATAAACTTTTTTCTTTCTTAACCTACGTAATGTACAATTATTACAATGTACAATTGTACATATAAACTAAAAAGCGTGCGTAAAAATGTTTTCTGATTATTATTATTGTATTTTTGTATTTCGTTCAGTCGATAATATTTATGGTCAACCTACACGACTTTATCACGTTTTGATTTATATTTTTTAAATAGATGAATGATGATCTATAAATTAAAACATAACTAAATAAATGTTTATACGAAATTCTTGTTTTTATTTTTAATATTCTTAGATCAGAGCGCTGTTATTTGTCTGTACCTACTTATGCGTAAATAGGCATAAATTATTGGAATATTTGTCTTGTACTAATACTTTGCCTAAGTAACATTTGTATTATTTTACTTGCATTCATTATTTATTATAACAATACATATTTGAGGTTTCGTAAAAGGCAAAGTTACCTACATAAATAAGACAAAAGAACGCCGGCGCAGACGCGCAGTTCGCGTTGGCCGGCTTGCCGTCTTTCGAGTCGTTATGAATGGAAGCCTATCTACTCGCACACACACGGCTGCGCACGGCGCACCGCGTGTGTGTGCAAAGCGAGATAGCAATACTCTGAACGAATTCTTCACTCGTCTCGAATTGCATTTGCGAGCTCCGTTCGCCGCGCTCTTAAAGCACCAAATCTCAATTCAAATTATAAATTTTCACACAGTTAAAATTACACAGTCCATCGCAGCATATTAAAACTCATTAAAATAATATAAATAAGATTATCAGGGTATAAAACCATTATAAAAATATGTCACCTACTGCGTTCTTATATGGGGCAGTCGTACAGTACCAGACATAATTTTAATATTTATTCGATTCGCACGGGGAAGGCTTGTATAACACATGCCAGATTACCTATTTTAGTGATCTTTATTAACGTAGCAATAAGGTTGCATTCATAGGCAAAATAACAGTGAAAGATCTGTCAGATACTAGACGCCAGTTTGAAATAAGAATTTGCGCTGTAATGTTTTTCTAAAAATCATCAGAAGAGTCCGTTTATGATGTGGGCCTCTGTGGTCTGTATGGTTCGAAGAATTTATACTGATCGTACATACCTACACCGCGCCCCGCAATACCCAAATTGTATTTGATTTATTAAACTAGCATAGCACATAAGTGTTTAAATTTTTGTATGGTGGCAGAGTTTATTATTTCGAATATGTAGGCGCAAATTTATAAACTTAAATTCAATATTTCGCAAATCACAATGTAAAAATACAATAACCTGTGCAGCATTATACTTAGTTGTTAGAACTTTTGTTGTAAGGTATAACTAATCCTTCTATGCATACAGGAAAAGATTTGAAAACTTAAATCTTTTATTGAAAGAGTTACGAGCCATTTTCAGTTTTCCATTGTTCCACATTACGTATCTGTTAGCATTTTCACTAATATAAAGTTTAGATAGTACTAATAAAGAAACAGTAAATTAATTAAATTTAAATTTTATATTATTGTTATAACACGAAATAATAGGAAATACCAACTTTATGCCTATTGCATAACTCTAAACTGTTAGCATTTTTGTACATAGCGTTGAATTCACATAAGGTATCCACCCAGCGAAAATAAAAAACTTTTGAATTATCAAAGGGCATATTCTTCTGGCTACTGGACTATAATCTATAGGTACTTTATCTAAGTATTTTTGAGTTGTTTGTTTTACTCTAGACGCTTTTACGTGCACGTTATTTTTACATCGTTCTCACATTTATTACCTACGTAATTTTCCAACAAGAATGATGTAACCAAATACTTTGTAATTAAATATTTCTGATGATAAAAAGTGTCCGTGGCGTTTTGCACGTTCTTCGCCATAAAGAACTACTGACGCTTGCGAATGTGAAACTAGCTCATAAATGTTGTTTGACAATTCAAAAGTACTTTTAAAAGTTTGTCCGGTTTAGTACCGTAATTACCGAAACAATTCTAAAAGCCATTGTGTCTCGTGTGGACTTTTCAGGCACTTTTTAATTAATAAAAAAAGTTTATTAAAAAAATCAAAACACCCGACTGCTTAAAAAGCAAACTAAATAAAAAGACGTAAACAAGAAGAAAATCATGCTGTGCAGTCGGAGGATACATATTCGCGAGCTGGCGGACCAAAACCAGATGTATCCTCCGACTGCACAGCATGATTTTCTTCTTGTTTACGTCTTTTTAGTTTGCTTTTTAAGCAGTCGGGTGTTTTGATTTTTTTAATAAACTTTTTTTATTTACAACTTTTTAGTTATTTTTTTTTAGAATTAGGTACATTTAAACATATAAGTGTTATATATTTTTGAAATCGCCTCTTAAAACCCTTTATATTGATACCCCATACGAAGGGTTTGGAAGAAAAAATAAAAATTTCTCTCCACAAAATGGCGCCCAAAATCCGCCATTTTTGTTCTTTCCAATTTTAATGTAGCCAGTGACACTCGCAGGATTAAGACGAATCGATTGACGTAAGAATCATCAAAATCGGCCAACGCGTTTGGTCTCTAGAACGCCACACAGGAACAAACATACATACATACATACATACTTACATACATACACACATACATACATAGACTGATAAACACATTACCCTCCTTCGGCAGTCGGGTAAAAATAAATAATTTTGAGAATTGAGTCGTTGTTTATCTCATATTTATATTGATTTGGAACCTTCAACAAAAGGTGTACCACGGCTGTGACCACAATAATGATATCTAACATTACATAAGATTACCGTGGGTATGCTATTATTATTTTATCTGTGCCGTGGATGTCTGCCCGCATAATTGCAAACGCAGTAGGTACTTGCAAAATGGCGGTTTGGAGATAAACGTGGAAAAGCCATTTATTGATACATAACAACAAGTCAATGTTATATCATTTTTAAATTGTACCTAAACAATAAGAAAAAAAACATGAAAATATTTTTTTATGGATATTTTAGCCTCTTGAGACGTAATTTTTGCAAAAAGTTAAAATGCAAAAAATTTCGATTACTGCAAGTAGGTACAATTGGTTTGTTGAACCAACTTTTTTTTTGTAATAAATGGAAAGATCATATATAAGTTTTCATATAAAACTATTTTTAGTTTTTTTTTTTTCATTGTAATTACAAAGAAAAATCCAATCGAAAATATTTTTTTGAATCCAGTACCGAAAACACCCCGACAGTTTTCCGAACAAAGCCGAGCCCGTGTGACGTCACAACGTTCATTTCTACTCATTATGGCACATAGCTTATACAGTGTTTTGACTTATAACCAATTCCATCTTGTTATTATCGTCAATATATTGATGAATATCGAATACATTGATCATAAATATCGAACCTTAAAAGTTATCGTGCTTGCTTCGCATCATTATGTACGAATATTCCAAATAACTCCCCATTATTATGTGATTCGCGCAATACCCAACCTAGCAAACTGTACTAAAGTTTTGAGAAATGTTCTATGTCTAAATTCCAATTAGAATATGTTGTTATCTTGTTCTAATTTAGTATTAGATTCTGATTAATTTCTTAATTTGATCATTTAAGATTGAGAAAAGTAAATTTTTAAGGGAACTTTCGAGCCAAGTTGACATTTTTGTATAATTACGTAACTTGAAAACATGATTTTTTGTTTATGGAGATATATTCATTATTTTAATTTTAAATGATGGATATAGGCGTAAAACTAATATTTCTGTTTGAATTGTGAAAATCGGTCGACGCATTTAAGAGATATTTGAAAATGTACCGAATTAATATTTTCACGTTTTTGTTCTACAAAGTTTTTTAGTGTTTGTAATTATATTATATAGATATTTGTGTTTAATATTATAAAGGGATATGCAAATAATTAAAAATACCGAAAATTTTAAGGATGTTATGCAAAAAATAAATAAAAATAAAGGCTCCACAGATTTCGGGTTGTATAATATTTAGTGGTACCTATGAAGTTTTTTGATATCTAAAGTCGAAGTTGCGCGCCAATCGTGTTTGTTAGCTACGTGTGTTTGTTACGTTATTTTACACGAATATCACCTACCCATATGTAACAACAATTACATTATGACAATTATGTTTCTAAATGTAATGTGTACAATGAACAACAATGACAAACATCGGTCGCGGTCCACTATCACGTAATATTCATTACTACTACTTTACTTATGCTTAATTTTTCCAAATCGTACATCAGATGGATATCTTATCGAAATTTGCCTCTATGAATCCTTTATCACACATGTCTAAATAAAATTTGCTGTTATAAATAATATTTTTGCACTAATTTTCGGATATTTTTAGTCAATTTACGTGACACTGTACTATGGTGAAATTCCTTGAACGTTATGACGTCACCAACATGGCGACCAATCATGGCCCGTTCGTAGACAGGTGGTTCTTTTTAAAATTTTATCGATTTTCAATTGCTTATAATAAATTGAAAAAAAATATTTAAGAGATTTTTGCAACGACAATATAATTTATGATATGTAAAGTTCCAAAATAAATTTAAAAAATCGGACTTTTTTTTAAATTCAACAACCCAATTAGCTGTGCAGATATACCGTACATAATATATGTTTCTTAATGAGTAGGTACGAGTATTTAGGTAGGTATGTACTCCTACACTTGTTCTAATATAATTCTTACAATCCATAATTTTACTTGACAGCGCGAAGGATGTGGATGGGCCAACCCCGAGGGCGCTGATTTACGAACAACTGGAGAAGTCAACGGAGAGACCAAGTTCGGAGAGTTCCCATGGATGGTCGCCATTCTCAAGTTAGTATCTATTTTTTTGTTTATTATTCAACCGGGCTATTCCCTAAATGGATATGGCACAGATCACAGATGTTTAAAAAAACTTTTGCCCAAAAAAAAATATTATTAAGCACTTTTTAGTGTTTTGTGTTTGAAGTCGGTTAATTTTTTTGTGGAAAAAATTTCATATCTCTCTTTTTAGTTTTAGTACAATTAATATCACAAAAATATAACTGATCCATGCGGACGACCTCACGCGGTGTCCATTTGTTGTACCTATACCAAAACCTTCTCCAGAATGTAACAAATACTTTTCTGAAAACCGCATCGAAATCGGTTCAGCCAAACGCGAGAAAATCGCGGGCAAACCAAACATACAGGTCAAACTGAGAACCTCCTTTTTTTCGAAGTTGGTTAAAAAAGGCTAAGATTGGCCAGAGATTTTAGACAAGTGGCATTCGATGTAAGCGATGCAGATGGTCCAAATGCCAAAATGTTAGGAATTACACGCGTATGTATACGCGTCACCTTATTGCGGCCTACAATTACGAGCGATTTACGAAATTGTTAATCCCAGAGTTGCGTAACTACGTTAAACGCCATCTAGCGTTTTGTCCTATGTGTCGTACCTCCTAAAAAAGTGGCCTGATTTCAATGCGGTTTTTTCATAAGATATCTCTTACAGCGTACCTTTGGATGGCAGTAAAATATCATTGTGAGTACAAATAATATTAGTCAGCAGTAGTTTTGTTGCCCTTGACAGGAGAATATGGATGATTTCTGGGTAAAAAAAAACTATGTAACTATGACGTCCGTCAGTTAGATTATCAAAAAATATTGGATAAGTACGTATTTTTTTCTTTACCAAAGCAATAAAAAATTACAAAGATAAAGCGCATCAAAGTTCAGGAGTGGGGGTTTGTGACGTCACTTTTAAGTAATAAGCATACTAAAACGTGACGTCACGCAAAATTTCAACGCACTGTATCGTCGTTTCGTCGTAGTATTGTTTACGTCACAAAAGAAAAAATACATGTCCAATATTTTTTTTATTAATCTAGGTACATGACGGACTAAAACATTTTTTTTGTCATCGTTCCTATTGTTTTTAAGTTGGCCTTAAGCCACGTTCACCTAAGTTGCTTGCAAGTGGAGATGCGATCATTGGGGAAAATACACATGCCTAAGGCCTAAAACTTGCATAAAATGTAGAAGTAGCTTACATGCTTAGATAAAGTACCTATAGATGTAGCCATGGCGTGGCCGCACATGAAACAACAATAGTTATTTCTGGTGTTACAACAAAAGAACATGAACACTACAACCCATCATCGCACTGACACTTATTATCTATAAATAACCCAATTCCTTGTCTCAATAAACACATAATAGTTACCACGAAATCACAGAAAAACAATCACGACCGAGTTTGTTTGTCAAACCTGCCATAACATTAGAGTTTGACAAACAACAAAAGCCGGCCATGGTGATAAAGGCAAAAAATAATCTTTTGTCCTTATTATTTACATGGGGCTGCCAACTAGCGATCTCGCTATCAATCAAGCTCATTTTATGTAGGTACTTTATCTAAGCTTACATGCCATTCTGCCATAAATTTTGATTGGTGAATGAGACGTAACACGGTAAAAATAACTGTGCAACTGGCGTTGTGACGTCACTCTGGCGTTCGACTCTCACTATTAACGCAAGAGGCGAACGCAGGGCAGCGCGAGAGGTAAGGCGGGAGTGGAGTCGCATTCCAGCGAGGTGCACAGTTATGTTACCGTGAACTACAAGCTACTTGCGCATTTTTATGGAAGTTACAGGCAATTTTCGCTTTTACTCGTACAACTACACAGAACTGTCAAAGTCAAGTTTTGGCGGGATATAAGTTTCGGATTTAAGATCATTTAAGCCACTAGATGGCAGCGTCTACACAGTACAGAACAGTACAATAGTTTTTGGAAATTGGCTTTAGTTTTTTTTTTATTAATATAGTACTCAATTATCTATGACTCAAAAATTGTTAGATGGTGTTTGGCTGGTGTTGGTTGACTGTATGGCTATGTTCCGTTGCACGTGTGGCCTAAGGATTATTTAGTTTTCGTTTATAATTTAATGCTTGAGTTTGTCTGTTTTTTTATGGCATGGCATTATGGAGTGAGGTAGCTAACGACCAGAGCCAACCTGATACATTCATGAATTTGTTCTTATATTGAGTGTTATACGTGGTTATACTTATAAATAACAAAATCCATATCCAATCCTGGATAATAGATAGGTCACGTAAGTATAGAGGGCGCTAAAGTCTCCGCCAGATAACTAACAAAAAATAAGTCATCTCAATGATCCGGTTTGTACCTTGAGAACATGGTTTTTTTGCCTCAATTGAAAGGTATAGGAGTAGAACCATATAATCCGTTTAAATCATGTAAATCGGTCCACGCGTTTATGAGATATTAACTCATTACTGACTGAATACCAAGTGAAAGGGTCACGGATCGTTTAGGCGCATTATGTCCAATTCGCAAAATGTCCAGCTGTCCAATTCGCAATTGGTCCAGTTCGCGATTGGTCCAGTTCGCGATTGGTCCAGTTCGCATTTGGTCCAATTCGCAATGGGTCCAATTCGCAACTGGTCCAGTTTGCAATAAGTCCAATTCGCAATTGGTCCAGTCGTCCCTGATAACGAGAGGCGTATTTAGACGACCCCACGTGAGGTTGGGTGAGATTCGACTCGTAGTAAAAATGCATATTATTATTGATCAACACATATATTAGAAAAACAACACATATCGGTATAAATAATTAAGCCTGATATATCATAATCACTCAAATGCATAGCCCAAATGTCACTCAAATGACTCAAAAAAGACATAAAAATCACTACGTTTAGTTACTGAAAATGAGGTTACTAGCTGTGTGGTGAGGGGCGGGCAGAACAGAATACAATTGAATTAATAATAGTAGTATGTACTTATTAATAAATAGTATCATATTAATACATACGTTTTTTGTTTATAAAAATATCAGAAAACGAAATTAAAGGAAACAGAAACGTATTATCTATCTACTAAACACAGATCATAGAAACACTAAACTTCGTGAACAATGTTTTTTAATGCCTCAAACTATTCTACTACGATGCGGTTCTAAAGCTCAATAATCTCGGCGTATGAAAAAGATTTAGGAGGATTAAAATACCTAACAAGGATATCTAACCTAATCAACGTTTATAATTTGAATTGGTAAATTTGCTTACTGGACCATTTGCTAATTGGACCATTTGCTAATTGGACAATGTGCGATTTGGACAAATTGCAAATTGGACAAATTGCGAATTGGACAAATTGTGAATTGGACAATTTGCGAATTGGACAGTTTGCGATTTGGACATGTTGAGCCCATTGGACATTTTGCGAATTGTCTAAATACGCCTCTCGTTATCAAGGACGCCTGGACCAATTGCGAATTGGATTTATTGCAAACTGGACCAGTTGCGAATTGGACCAAATGCGAACTGGACCAATTGCGAATTAGACAGCTGGACATTTTGCGAATTGGACATAATGCACCTTTTCTCTCAGTTTCGCTCAAATCTGTTTTTCAACTTATTCTGGATAATTGATCGTGTTCAGTTTTCTTTAAAGTTCTTTAGGAGTTTCTTTTCTATGGGCTGACGTTTGATCAATATCTCAAATGATGGTAAGCACTGGTGTGGTCCACGATGGAGCACGCTAAAAAGACCTATTCAATCTTGATTTTTGGACTTCCTGGGCATTCTGCAGCCTAATTGTGTAAGTGAATTATGCAAAGCAAACAAGTTGGAACCTTCCCAAAAACGATTTTTCGTATTGCATATTACACTCTGAAACGGAAAGGTTATGCTCCTTTCATTACCAATATTTTGACGTAGAAATGATTGTAAAAGAATGAATGAAAGCGGAAGAATCGAGATAAAACTTCACTATTGGTATTGTGTAATGCAAATGTCATATATCTTCAACTCCGTAGTATCTCTAAATAGTCTGTGTTCAACTCAAAGGAGGATTTCGAAAGCTAACGCTAGCTTTCCAAATTAGTTTCGCAATACCGAAAAAGTTGAATGAAATGATTCTGATTCTTTGAAAGAATCGACTTGTTTCCTTTTCAGAATTCACTTACGCAATTAGGCTGCTGGTTTCCTTTATTCTTCGCTACACTCTTGGCAGAGCGGTCGTGGTCACCCATGTTGGCACGATTCGCTTCACGATGCGACGCCATCACTCTCTGTCGGCTACTAGAATTGAGTGGCTGAAGAAAGTTGTTCATATACTTACATGGGCTAAAGCAGTTTTTAAAATATGGTCGCACTTTTCTGTAACAACAAACACTTACTACTACTTTACTGTACACAACTACTTTACTTTTTTTACTTTATTGTATACAATTGTACATCAAATTATACAAAAACAAAAGAAACTAAAAAAACATACAACGGGCGGCCTTATCGCAATCCGCGATCTTTCTTCTCTCTTGTTGAGCTTAATGTATTTTCAGAAAGGTGTCGGGTGTACTAGTCGACGGCACGAACTATTTTGTGCGCGGGGTTAAAATGCATGCTATATCAACCGACAACACGTGCGGAACAGATAGATGCTGTTATGAGTAGTAAGAAGCTAGTTCGCGTACGAATACACACTTTTGCAAATTTGTTGCGAAATGGATGATGCTTTAGAACGAAAACGAGCGCGCGAAATTTTATAAACTGACCTTTGGGAGTCTGGATTTCATGAAAAAATGACTGAATGTATCTGTTCAAAATAAAATTATTTGCATCGTTGAACTACTAATCTATCCCTGTATGGAGGCCGTTTTTCAATTTTCCTTCTTCTTATGGTACTTATTTGCGCCCAAAGAAGCGTTAAAATTAGTGTTGAAATATGGAACTTTCGAAGCTCATAACTTTCAAGTAATTTTTTTTTTTACTTTTTTGCTTCCATACAGGGCTCGATAATGATGAGACAAATTGATATCATTTTTTATTTTGAACGTACATCGTCAAACAGTGGAGTAAAAGCCAGACTACGTTTGTATGGAAGAATTTTCGACTAGTGTACCGTTATGGATGTTTCCTGGGTAGAAAAATGATAATTCTATTTAGTCCGTCAGTGAGATTATCAAATAATATTGGACACGTATTTTTTACTTTTGCAAATCGATAACAATTGGCAACGCTATAGCGCATAAAAGTTCAGGAGTGGGGGATTGTGACGTCACTATAGTGTACTAACGGCGTGACGTCACGCGATATTTCAACGCATTATATCGTCGTCACTTTGTTTACGTGTTAAAAGAAAAAATATCACGAACTCAACTAAAATAAAAAAACCGGCCAAGTGCGAGTCGGACTCGCACACGAAGGGTTCCGTACCATTATCGCAAAACACTGCAAAAAATCACGTTTGTTGTACATCCCTTAATTAATTTTATTTTAATTTAATACTTATTATTTTTTGAAGTGAATATACAACTAAACATTCTGTGAATATTTCAAGCGTTTACCCTTTGCGTTTGTTGTATGGGAGCCTCCCTTAAATATTTATTTTATACTGTTTTTAGTATTTGTTGTTATAGCGGCAACAGAAATGCATCATCTGTGAAAATTTCAACTGTCTAGCTATCACGGTTCATGAGATACAGCTTGGTGAAAGACGGACAGACAGACGGATCGCGAAGTCTTAGTAATAGGGTCCCGATTTTATCCTTTGTGTACGGAACCCTAAAAAATACGTATCCAATATTATTATTAATCTACCTGACGAACAAAAAACTAATTTTCAGTTAACATCCCTATTTTCTTAACTTACATATTACGCTTTTTTTTTTCCTGGAGGAAGCTCATGCATACTGCACTAACACGGAGAGATAGTGCAGTTATGTGGGACTCAAACCCACTAAAACTCCACGGTGTCCTCCTGTGCCGCTTATGGCGCGAACACGGGCACGCGTTACCACTCGCGAACCCACTTATTCCACTCCTAACATGTCAATTTTCTTCTCAGGATCGAGCCTGTCAACGAAAATGAGCCTGATGGTGCGAAACTGAACGTCTACGTCGGAGGAGGTTCCTTGATCCATCCGAGCGTGGTCCTCACAGCCGCACACTACGTCGCCAGCGCTAAGGCCTTGAGGATCAGAGCAGGAGAATGGGACACGCAAAGCACTAAGGAGATCTATCCGCACCAAGACAGAGATGTGGCTTCTGTTGCGACGCATAAGGACTTTAATAAAGGTGAACATGCAGAATATACTTAATTAGCTTTTGCCCGCGGCTTCGTCTGCGTAGCATTAGTAGGTACTTCGAATAGTATGTGAAATTAGCTGCCACCCTTTTGGTATTAGTATTTCTCCCAATATCTTTTTAAATTATAGCTTCTGCCGCGTAAAAAGTGTTTTATAATACAAAAAATATCCTAAGTCCTTCCCAGGGTCACAAACTATCTCCATGCCAAATTTCATTTAAATCGGTTCAGTAGACCCCCTACAACCTCACAAACTTTACCTCTTTATAAAATACTAGCTGTTCCCCGCGGCTTCGCTCCCGTGGACCACCCCACAGGACCCGTTTTCGGATTAAAAGATAGCCTATGTCACTCAGGAATAATGTAGCTTTCTAATGGTGAAAGAATGTTTTAAATCGGTCCAGTAGTTTCGGAGTCTATTCGGTACAAACAAACAAACTAAAAATCTTTCCTCTTTATAATATTGGTATAGACTAGCTGACCCCCGCGGCTTCGCTCACGTCGTTTACCTACCACCTACCTATCTACCCTAACCACCTACCCTACCTACCCTACCCTACCTACCATACCCTACCTAACCTACCCTACCCTACCTACTCTACTCTACATACCCTACCCTGCCTACTCCACCCTACCTACTCTACCCAATCCTACCCAACCCTACCTACCTAATGAATGCATTTTACAGACAATGTTTGGTTTTTGGGTTACATTATTGCAATTTTCATACGGATCTTTTTTTTTTTTTTTAGGGTTCCGTACCCAAAGGGTAAAAACGGGACCCTATTACTAAGACTTCGCGATCCGTCTGTCTGTCTGTCTGTCTGTCTGTCCGTCTGTCTCCAGGCTGTATCTCATAAACCGTGATAGCTAGACAGTTGAAATTTTCACAGATGATGTAGTTCTGTTGCCGCTATAACAACAAATACTAAAAACAGTATAAAATTAATATTAAAGGGGGGCTCCCATACAACAAACGTGATATTTTTGCCGTTTTTTGCTCGATATTAATAACAGCAACAGGTAGACGCTTGAAATATTCACAGAATGTTTAGTTGTATATTTACTTCAAAAAATAATAATTAATAAATTAAAATAAAATAAATTAAGGGTGGCTCCCATACAACAAACGTGATTTTTATGCAGTGTTTTTTTAATATACATTATAACCTATGTCACTCAGGAATAATGTAGCTTTCTTCTCGTGAAAGAATTTCAAAATCGGTTCAGTAGATCCAGAGATTACCCCTTACAACGTCACAAACTTTACCTCTTTATAATATTAGTACTATAGATATTATATAGTACTAGCTGTTGCCCGCGACTTCGTCCGCGTCAAAGTCGTAAAAATTTTTTTTTTATTTTTTTTATTTCCCGCCGGAACTATGAATTTACTCGTAAACGTAGCCTATGTTACTCGTTATTATATCAGCTATCTACCAGTGAAAGTCCCGTCAAAATCGGTCCAGCCGTTTCGGAGATTACCCGGAACAAACAGACAGACAGATAGACAGACACACAAAAATCTTAAAAATTGCTTATTTGTTGTTAGTACCGTATATACTTTCACGTGCATTCAATAAAACGTTGTTATTTTGATATTACATACAGACACTTCAATTTTATTTATTTGTATAGATAGATAGCATAAGTGTTATTGTCTCTGCCACGGCCACTCTAGTTTGGCAGTTCTTCGGGCTATGTCGGTAACCCTGGTTTTCCTGCGTGGACCGCTAATTACCGCTAAGAAACCGAACCTAATAAGACAAATTCTCTTTTCAGGCAACCTGTTCTACGATATTGCGGTGCTTTTCCTCGCACAGCCAGTGGATCTGACGCCTAATGTAGGCTTGGCCTGTCTGCCTCAGCCGAGGATCAAGCAGGATGACGGCAGCCGGTGCTTCGCCACGGGATGGGGCAAAGACAAGTTCGGCAAGGAAGGCCGGTACCAAGTTATTCTGAAGAAGGTGAGTGGTTGATTACTGAATTGGAATGTACCTATTTGTTTTTGAAAATTTATAACTTAACTTCTTAGGCTCACTTGCGCTAAAAATTAAATCTGAGTTAGTTGCTAAGAGCAGTGGTTATAAAATAATTTATACAAAGTAAAGCGCCTGCCTGCACCCTAATTGCGTAAGTGAATTCTGCAAAGCAAACAAGTTGGAACCTTCCCAAAAACGACTTTTCGTATTGCATATTACACTCTGAAACGGAAAGGTTATGCTCCTTTCATTACCAATATTTTGACGTAGAATTGATTGTAAAAGAATGAATGAAAGCGGAAGAATCGAGATAAAACTTCACTATTGGTATTGTGTAATGTAAATGTCATATATTAGACAAGCGTTAAAGCTTTGAAAAAAAATTTGAAAGAAATGATTCTGATTCTTTGAAAGAATCGACTTGTTTCCTTTGCAGAATTCACTTACGTAATTAGGCTGCTATGGGCTCGAACCCACGACCTACAATTTGTAAGTTGCGGCCGATATCACTGGGCCACCACTGCTCTAGCGGGCCTTAGTCAATATTATAGAAGTAACCTATTATAGCCTATTCCAAGGTCCCTTCTATCTCTGTACCAAAATTAATCAAAATCGGTTTAGCTATTTAGGTATGAAAGCGTAACACACAAAAAAAGTTACTTTCGTATTTATTATATTATATTTACGAGTGTTAAGGATAAAAAAATTAGGATTGAAAGGTTCAAAATCAATCAAAACTGATATTTATTTTAAAATTTATCTTCCAGATCGAGTTACCAGTAGTGAAACACGACAAATGTCAGACAGCCCTTCGCAAGACACGTCTAGGCAGATTCTTCCAGCTGCACTCCTCATTCATGTGCGCTGGTGGTGAGCCTGGAAGGGATACCTGCAAGGGAGACGGCGGTTCACCTCTGTCTTGTCCTATTGAGGTGAGGGTTTTGATCATTTCCCCCTGCAAACTGTGGATAAGTTAAAAATACTGCTAGAGTTGATCAAGAGTAGGCAAAGCTTGCTGTAGGGCGAGCACGGCCTACTGTGACAGGCTTGAGTCACACATTTTTATCACAGTTTGGGAGAAAAAACTGTGACTCAAGGCTGGCCCGGATGATATACGCTTGTTTTATGGAAGTATGGAAAGTCCCGCAAACACCATTGAAAAGGGACGTTCCAACCAGACGGGTGTTGTGTCTGGTCCGGACAACTACGTTCTAGCACTGTAGTATGTGTTCATAATCTGAATTTTGGTACCTAGTTCTTATATGGCTTCATAGATGTCGCTAATTGACGTCAGGCCATTAGTTCGTGTGTGGTGTCATAGATGTCGCTAAATGACGGCAGGACATTAGTTCGTATGTGGTGCCGGTCGTAGCAGCCGCTATAGAATGACCACCTATTGTCCTCCGTGCCTCAGAAAGCACATAAAGCTGTTCACGATAATTTGTAGATCTCTGAGCTATGAGAATGCAACTGGCAAGAATGGTTTCTAAAATTGTGCCAGAATTGCCAAGAAAGAGCACAATGAAAGTATTCGCAAAACGCTTTGTAAGTTGTGCGGGATGTCTACCATATACCGATGGCGCATTGCCGTACGTCTTGTAGTTCGATGATGGAAAGGGCTAGGCGGAATCAAATTGTGCAGTTCCATCGCACACTCCCCGAAATGTAACCGATAAAAAACCGACAGATGATGATTGATGTCCATAGTATTAAGGAGACATCGTAAGATGAGCCATAAAACCAGTGGTGAGACAAAAAGGCCGAAGGTCTAAAAATCAGTTATGCTTAAAGGTATCTTGGTATTCAGTTACCTTGTTGTGGAGGTCTGAGCAATCGCTCCACGTAATATACATGGTTCGGAAAAGGCTAGACTAATATTTATTATCTATTTAATTTACCCACGCCCGTGTATCACTGTGGGGTCTGTGGGGTGCCAACTGAAAATATGCGCTGGGTGTCCGACGTCCAGCAAATGCTGAGTTAGTAACCCTTTCCGTATGGGCACGCCCAGCGCAATTCTTGAACCTAGATTGTACTTAATTTACTATTCTTCTCTGTTACATTATGATTGTTGTTAGTGTGTTGAATAAATGTTTTCTTTTGTATCTTGTGTCGCTGTACGCCAATTCAACATTTCTAACTTATTTTTTCTTGTTTTGCAGTTCGAAAAAGATCGTTACGTACAAGCTGGCATCGTCGCATGGGGTATAGGCTGCGGAGAAGATGGAACCCCAGGAGTTTACGTCGATGTGTCAGTGTTGAGAGACTGGATCGACGACAAGGTCGCCGGAAAGGGTTACGACCCTAAGACTTATTCTTATTAGAAGTTTCGAAAGACAGTGGTTTAAAAATGTTAGGGAATGTTTTGTAGTCTATTGCTGTATAGGTATGTTAGTAGCGCTCTTTAAATCGATGGCTAAATATTCGATACTCACCAGTTACGTTTATTTAGCTTCTACCTGCTACCCTGTGAAGATCGTAACAGCTATCATTTTCGAGCTCTCTTCGCTCGCTCTTGCCAATTCTCCTTCTGTATTTCTCAAACTTCTCTACCTATGTCAAATAAAGTTAGTTCTACCTCTTTACAAATGGAAAAAGAAAACCCATTCTATTCTATGCGGGGTGCCGAAGATACACCCCCTTGAAAATAGTCCTGCGGGCGGCGCCCATGTGACTGCGTAAGTCAAACTTTAGCTATGCGGCCCAGCAAACTAAGTGCGCACGTCTTAGTGCTTTCGAACTTGTCACAAAAATGTATTTTGAAACCACTGTCCGGTGAAAACTATTATAGAATATGCTCAAATTATTTCTAGTACTGATTTTTGATAAATTAAATTGTGATTTTGTACTTCAGACATTATTTTGTTATTGCTTTCCTAATTGACTTTTCTTTAAAAATATATGTAATTATGTATCTTTTATTTTGAATTTGTTTTAATTATTTGTTAAATCGTACTTGACATGTCTAAATGCCGACTACCTTATGAGATTTATTTGCGTTTAGCGTCTACTCAATGTTTATAAGAAAAAAACTTTAAGATAAAAACGTTGTTTTATTTTTTCATTATTGGCCACCATACATAACACCTTTTTACACAACACATCATAACTGAGAGGCCTAACCCCTCGTGAATAATCCCGAGAGTTTAGGTCTATGGATCCTTCTTTCTGCCCAACACTGTTTTTTACGGTTCCGTACCCGAAGGGTCTAAACGGAGTCCTATCCTATTACTGTCACGCACGTGTCTGTCTCACAGGATTTAAAGCCAAACTGTTGGAGCTACGGTATTAAAATTTTCACGGTTTAACTAACTTACCTAAGCATCTTGTTGGCCCAAAGCCATAGATACAAATTGTCAAAAAATATTGTAATGTTTTTAAGGGGGCATGAAAAAATAATGGCCGGCTTTTTATATTTCGTCCAGTCAACTGCCAAGCTATTACCTACTCCTCTTATTTCATTTCACATCTTACACAATCTATACTTTGTTGGGCCTAACGCTTCGCTTCCTTGATCGAAGGCCTAACGCAACAAAATATAGATTTTATGAGGTGTGATATTCATATAGAATTAAATAGACCCTGCCTGAACCGGGCATCGAACCCAGGTCCTCGTCATCATCAGGAGTAGCGCTTGCCCCAAGGGCCCTAACTAGAACAACGAGGCATTACTAAAATAAAAACAATATCTTTATACCACCTATATTACTTAATGGTGTACCTCTAAGTCGTGTTGCACAGTTTAAATATCTGGGACACATTGTAACTGAAAATTTGAGTGACGAATTAGACATGGAGAGGGAGCGCAGGGCATTGTCGGTGCGCGGTAATATGTTGGCACACAGGTTCGCTCGATGTACTGCGCCTGTAAAAATAACAATGTTCAAGGCATTGAACAAACTGGGGCAAACTTTACGCAAAAAGCCTACAATGCCTTGCGCGTTCAGTATAATAATGTGTTCAGAGCTCTGTTTGGGCTCCCTCGATATTGCAGTGCATGTTTACTGACGCCAGCCTAGTTGATTTCTACGCAATTATGCGTAAAAAAGTTGCGTCAGTGGTGCGGGTTAGCCCGAATAGCGTCCTAAAGATGATTGGCGAGAGAACCGATACTGTTCTGCTCACTAGGTTCATTGGACTCCATGTGTTGCGAGACCAATGAGCCTGCTGTGCAGGGGTAGACGGTGTGTCTAGTTCTTGTATTTGATTCTTAGGGTTCCGTAGTCAACAAACCTTATAAATTACTAATATTATAAGATTCTTGTTACTAACAAACTTGCCTTGCCTTGTATATGGACTTTTTTGTCTGAAATAAATGATTTTTATTTTATTTATTATTACCCTTTTGTTAGTAGAAGATTCTAGGTTGTCCGAGATGTCTGTCTGTGCTAGCGATCGAGAAAGGCACGATAGTCATCCTGAAAATACAGGGGTAGTCTGACTCGGTAGGTGTATGACCACACTATTTCCAACAACTATAACTCCTGAAAGCCAGAATCAACAGTGGTGACCACCAGAAAAGCGCCGAGGCATTGAAGCCTGATCCAAGACAGTTAAAGCACGAAATTATTCAGAAAAGAACAGCGAAGGAGTAATAACCCGAGGTCTCACTGCAAAAATCTGCAGATAAGTATTTTGTTTTTGATAAAACTTGATTTTTATGAGTGTTATTATAATATTACTTGATATTGGAATAGTATAACGCCCCCTTTTTTGGCGCTTATTGTGGTCTTCTGAAGGAAGCGTGACCACCTTCAAAGTCGATTTTCTCGAAAACTGCTAAGGTACCAATTTTGTTGTTTGAGTATGTACCTACTAAATAGTACCAATTTAGTACTAATTAAATAATAAATATGGAAGCGATTGGCGTTGGTGGTCGGGCAGTAGTCGCGGAAATTATTTGGTACTGCAGGGTTCCTGGCCGCATCTATAGTTTTCATTTTTTTTTATTTGCCTTACAGTAGGAATTTTTAGTGTCATGGGTGCGTATGCAACATCATGCAGCTCAGTTAGCCGCCATTTATGGGTTGCCAGGTTTAGGAGGTAAACTGATTTGTGCAGCTGGGGGGGAACTAAGAAAAACCGGCCAAGTGCGAGCCGAACTCGCGCACGAAGGGTTCCGTACCATTATCGCAAAAAACGACAAAACAATCACGTTTGTTGTATGGCAGCCCCACTTTTTATTTTATTCTGATTTTAGTATTTGTTGTTATAGCGGCAACAGAAATACATCATCTGTGAAAATTTCAACTGTCTAGCTATCACGGTTCATGAGATACAGCCTGGTGACAGACGGACAGACAGACAGACAGACGGATCGCGGAGTCTTAGTAATAGGGTCCCGTTTTTACCCTTTGGGTACGGAACCCTAAAAACGCAATTTTCTTTATTAAGCTGGAGACAGAACAAAGCTATGCCAATATGCACAAAGAGATAAACCTAGTGCACAGCTTGCTTTTGGTGTATTGGATAACCAATACAACATCACGTTTGTCCCCGTTAGTTTAAGCAGATGTTACCTAAGTAACACACATTTCGTCACTTATGTTATGTAATAAAATTAACCATTAAAAAAACTTTTTTTATACTAGCTTTTTTCGTATTCTTCTCAGCAAACCATTTCATTGCATAACTAGTGCGCCATCTTGGGCCGTCCGCCATATTGGGTTTAGAATGACTTCACTTCGCTACCCATGCAAAGTCATCCAAACTAAAGGTGTATGCAAATTTTTTTCTTTATCGGTGGAGGATACCTACTGCTTTAAAATTCAGTTGCAAGATTTAACCACACATATACATTGCAAGTTAATTAAAAGCTTGTATTAAAGTGGCCAGCCATTTGTACAATAATGTTGCCTTCAACCGGGCCCAAATACATTCTCCTAAGAAACTGTACTGAGAAATTCTAGATGGCAAAACCCAATAACAAATTGCCCGACCCAGGCATCGAACCCAGAACCCCATACTCAGCAGTAGCGCTTGCAACCACATCATCATCATAATCTCAGCCGAAAGACTTCCACTGCTGGACATAGGCCTTCCCTAAGTGTCGCCACAATGATCGGTCCACAATGTGCGTTTCGCATCCACCGGATTCCCACAGCCTTGACCAGGTCATCGCTCCAATTAGAGGGAGGCCCTCCAACGCTGCGTCTTCCGGTACGCGGTCGAAACTCCAGAACGTTTCAGCTCTATTGACCATCCGTTCTGCGAGCAATATGCCCTGCCCACTACCACTTAATTTGGCAATTCTTCGGGCTATGTCGGTATTCGGTAACCATTTTGACGACACAATTGGCGTAGTGGTTGAGCGATCGGCTGTTGCGCCCCGTTCGCGGGTTCGATGTACCGACGGAAATATTTCTATCGCCTACAGACAGTTGTTCCGGATCTAGGTGTCTTGTGTGTGTTTAAATGTTTTTAAACGCACCCACGATGCAGGAAGAAATTTCTAGTGTGGGGCAGTCTTATACAAACAAAAAAACCCTGGTTCTCTTACGGATGTCTTCATTTCAGATTCGAACACGCAAGGAAATGCCGAGCATAGCACTCTCCATTGCCCTTTGGGTAACTTTAAGCCTTCTGATGAGGCCCTTTGTGAGCAACCACGTTTCGGTTCCGTATGTAATCACCGGCAACACACTGGTCATAGACTTTCGGCTTGAGACACTGTGGTAAGTTGGTGTCCAACTTTCCAAACACTGCCCAGCCGAGTCAGATTCAACGGTTGACTTCTTTCTCGAAGTTAGACCACAAAATGAAAATAATTAAAACTAAAGCTCATTACAATATTTCATCAGCTTTATTTACTATATCAATAACCAACATTTCAACTATATTATAAATAGTACATTAGGAACGCACATTCGCAAAAGAAACAATAAAATAAATAAAAGAAAAATATTTTGGTCTCACGATTTAATACTTCGAAACAACAATAAAATAATTCCGAAAACAAAACTATTTACAAATGAAATTAAAGAAAAAGTGTGATTATGCTTAGAGCTAAGAAAACCATGGATTAAAAATCTGAAATATGAGTTTCACGTGACATTTGGCGCCAAAACTTTTTCTACAAAGCAACACTTGCTTTAAATGTTACCATATCAAAAAAGTACCACCAAAAATTATGAAACTACCTACAAAATTTAAATACTTGAACATCACTTAAAATGAAAGTTGCAACTCTTATAAATACTTTTTGTTATAATATTTTCTATATATACCCAACTTCATGGAATGGTCTAAAACAATTGGCACTAGCATGGAGGGATCTTTTTTCTTTACTCTTTCACAAACCCTTGGTTTACCGCGAAATCACTATTTTTGAATCCATTGAGCCACCACTAAGATTATGGCCAACTCTCTCTCACAGAGAGTAGGCCCGAGTCCCAACAGTGGGAACATAGTGTATGAAATGATGTTGGATATCTTGTAATGGATTGTAAATATGTAAAGTAGTAGTAGACCGTTATGTTTTGATGAGTACTACATGTTGGCCTTTATGACTTAAGCGACCAGAAAATGCATGGAAATAGTAAGTTTATGCCTGGAGATGTTTAGATTAAATATTTATATAATTTTCTTGTATATTACTGATGGGGCCCATGTGTTGATGTTGGCAAAAGACTCATCAAATCGAGGGTTATTATAAACTCTAATACTATGCGTTTAATACAAGCTCAGAACATTATCGTTGTAGTTTACACACTGGAAGTTAACATGCGTTTTATTTAAAAGTTAAGGCCATGGTTTCTATTATATGCTATTCGTAAGATTGGTAAATGCACATTGAAGATGCAGGTGGTTATTTTAATAGATTTATAGGCAGTTTCAATGTTAATATTAATACTCTTAGGGCCCGTGGGGAAATTCGTGCAGCCCGATTAACTATTTGCGGCCTGTTTGTCGCAATGCGGCCCTAAGTGGAAGAAAACTCAATATGCATTTTCCAATCATATTTATCTATTTATAAATATATTATTCACACCCACATTTTATTTGTTTCTTTGTATCGTAGGCACATTAACGGTTTTCAAACATTCTTAAAATTATTATCTACATTTAGTATACATAAGCAATTTTTTTTTATATAAGCAAATACGCAGTAAGAGTATATATAGTTGCGTTTTCAACATCGAATAAAAACTAGAGACAAGTTTTTAAATTTTATGTTTAATGGTAATCGATGTCGAAATCGAGTTTAGAATTGATCGAATTAGTCTTTTGCTATTGTCTGCGTCGAGGCACCGTTTTTTCTAATCGTATTAAATACATCGAAAACATTTCTTAGTTTAACCGACTATTATATTAACAACAATAAATAGTTTTGGAATCAATTTGAGCTCAGAAGACGAACTAACGTGTATTTGCTACGGCACCAGTTTTGACGTTTACAAAACGTCATTTTGTTGTTTAAAAATACGATGTTTTAATTATTTAACAATAAAATAGTGAGAGAAGGCAATAAAGTAGACTTGACACAAAAAAAAGTCTTAGAAAAAAATGCAATAACAATAAAAATATAAGGAAACATTCCCATAAAGACAAAAGTACTCAAAAATTGCGCTTACTCGAACGATTCTACTTTCAAAATTCTACAAAAAAAGTTGGTTTAAAAAAAGAAAAGTTATGATCTAAGAAGGTTGAATGCTCTCTCACTAATCTAAAACATCGTTCTTTTTTTGAATTTACTCTGAAGCATTAATAGTGATGGTCTTGCCCTTAGGGTCATCGAAGCGGTCCATGGTTCTGATGTCCAGCATCATCATAATGCCGTAGAAGGTGATGGCCAGAAGAATGAAAACCACGAAAAGTCCTGCCCAGATGGGAGCGGAGAAGAATCCTACACAGTTGTAGGAGTCTCCGAATTCTTGGGTAGTGTTGCTCACGAAGAATGGCTGGATCTGTGAATTAAATAATACATATAAAATGTCTGTATTCCTCTCCTGTAGTCCCCCTCGTGGAACGAACGTTTTTTTTACCCGACTGCCGAAGGAGGGTAATGTGTTTATCAGTCTATGTATGTAAGTATATATGTATGTATATTTGTTCCTATGTGGCGTTCTAGAGACCAAACGCGTGGGCCGATTTTGATGGTTCTTACGTCAATCGATTCGTCTTAACCCCGCGAGTGTCATTGGCTACATACAAATTGGCAAATAGGAAAATAGCGGTTCTTGGGCCATATTGTGGGGGCCCAATTTTTTTTTTCTTTCATACCTATCGTGTGAGGTATCAAAATAAAGGATTTTAAGAGGTAATTTCAAAAATATATAACACTTATATGTTTAAATGTACCTGATCAGAAAAAAAAAATAACTAAAAAGTTAATTAAAAAAATCAAGAAACCCGACAGCACAGCATGATTTTCTCCTTGTTTACGTCTTTTTAGTTCGCTTTTCAAGCAGTCGGGTTTTTTGATTTTTTTAATTAACTATTTTATTGACATTTTCTCACTGGTCCCACCAAATAATTTCAGACTGTTTTGGATATGTTTTATATTAATAAAAAGCTTTCAAAACCATTTAAATTGAAATGTAAACTGCATAACAACGATTCAGTCATGCACAGTATTATTTAGTGGGACGAATGACACTATATTCGAGGTGTGGTTCGATTTAAAAACGGCGAATGTTCGATGTTCTGTTACAAGTAAACGCTCTAGTCTACACTCACCTTTATACTTTTTGGCCAACCTGGGAATCGAACCCAGAACCCCACTGCGACTATATTGAAAGAGTAATTGCCGTTAGTCTCCCGAGGGTATCATAAAGAGGCGATCACAAAATTAATTACTTTGACGCCTTTTTTATGGGATATACAAATTCAGTAAAAGCTAATTTAATAACATAACATCAGAATAGAACTGTATAATTCTACACAATAGGGAAGTTTTGTAGGTAGTAAAATGATAATTCTATTTAGTCCGTCAGTGAGATTATCAAATAATATTGGCCACGTATTTTTTGCTTTACGAAATCAATAAAAATTACAAAGATAAATCGCGTCAAAGTTCAGGAGTTGTGACGTCACTATGTCAGTATAAAGTATACTAACGGCGTGCGGCGTGACGTCACACGAACTTTATGTTTACGTGTCAAAAGAAAAAATACGTGTCCAATATTTTTTATTAATCTACCTGACGAACAAAAAATAAATTTTCAATTAACATCCCTATTATACAGTCTGGGGACGACGATATGACAATAATTTCAACTTCATATACGAGTATCGATTAACATTCCCAGTCTGCATTTAAAAAAATATCCAATATTTTATTCAATATAGGTAGTTTGACTATCTAAGCATAGTGCTTAGATTTTTATTCAAGATTTATTCGATAGTTTCAAACTACTCGTATGCACTAGTATTGCCAGTATTGTCGTATCGTCGTCCCCACACTGTACATTTTGATGGCCCTTTTAGTAACTCATAATATAACATCACCCTTGTGTTGCCCGAAGGGTTAGGGCAGAAGTGCTCCTTTAGTCCACCTTTTGGTCAGATATGTTTAGGTACCATGTTACATGGGGCAAGCGTATTACCATCAGCCAGGCAAGTCAGGGCTGCTAAGAAAATCCAGATAGAAACCCCAATAACACTGGAAAAGTGTAGGGTTCGATTTCTCCAGTTGCTGCTGGCCATATCTGTGCTGAGTTTGCTATCGTTTAAAGGTAGCTTAATGGGACTCGGAATACGACTCTAAGGAGAGTCGTCGCGCAGTAGCGAATTCATATGACAGCGGGGGTGAGCGGTGAAAAGCGGACTTAAAAACATGTTTTCAAATCAAAATACTTCACTTTTGTTTTGGGATATGCATACGGCACTACCACGGGGAGATAGTGCAGTTATGTGCGACTCCAACCCACTAAAACTCCACGGTGTCGTCCTGTGCCCGCCACGCGTTAGCACTCACCGCGAACCCGCCACGGAACCTCCTCTGGGGAGTACCGCCATCACCGGCGCCGTGACCACCCGAGGGACAAAACCAGCACATGGACCCCAGACGACCCCGTAAATGGCACCCTTGGCCCCCCTGACCTACATGCCGTAAAGATATGTCCAGGAACGAATTAAAGTAAAAGAACGCCAAACCGTTTATTAGTTTTTCCCTTCCTTTATTTTTTTTTAATTTGCGTCACCTGTGTCCCCGTAGTCGTCAAAGGGTTACATTTGAATCGGCCTGTACCTAAAATAAAAAGAGATATCTTCCACCATACCTTAAGATCCACAAAGCTGAGGGAGTAGGGCGTGGTATCATTAATGCTGGTGAAGGTCACATACTGCGCACAGCGGTACGAGAAGCCGATGCCAGCGAACACATCCTCTTCTGGAGGGTAGAGGGTTTCTGTGATAGCTCCTACAGTCACGACGACGGTATCTGTGGACGCAAGAAATCAGAATCAATAGACATATATACATAAACTTACGCCTTTCTCTCACGAGGGAAGGCAGAAACTGTAGATATATACATTTACATTCATACATCTAGTCATACACGCACGCCGGTAATGAGTACTGAGGATGAGTGGTGCCAATCCATGCGTCATGTTCGTGAACGGGCACCATCAGTTGGGATGGGTCATAACTGGGTTGCCTCGGCCTATTTATTATTAATTATTGTATTTTGTGGTTGTTTATTTTACTCTAGACGCTTTTACGTGAACTTCTTTCTTTTTACAGCGTTCTCACATATATGTAATTTTCCAACAAGAATGATGTCACCAAATATTTGTAATCAAAACTTATGATGGAAAAGAGTGTCCGTGCAGTTTCTTGCACATTCTTCTACATATAGACCTACTGACGCTTGCGAATGAGCCACTAGTTCATTTTTAGGCTTCCGTACCCAAAGGGTAAAAACGGGACCCTATTACTGAGACTTCGCGGTCCGTCTGTCTGTGTGTCTGTCTTTCTGTCACCAGGCTGTATCTCATGAACCGTGGTAGTAAGACAGTTAAAATTTTCACAGATGATGTATTTCTGTTGCCGCTATAACAACAAATACTAAAAACAGAATAAAATAAATATTTAAGTGAGGCCCCCATACAACAAACGTGATTGTTTCGCCGTTTTTGCGATAATGATACGAATGGTTATTCTTGCGCGAGTCCGACTCGCACTTGGCCGGTTTTTTAATACGTCATAAATCGTAAACCGCAATTTACCAAGTACGGAACCCTTCGTGCGCGAGTCCGACTCGCACTTGGCCGGTTTTTATTTTTATATGCTGATAATTCATAAGTACTTTAATGGTTAAGTTGAAATAAAATATTTTGATTTGATTTGAACAGCTGGCCTTTCTGAAGAACATTACCAATAACGTGTCCTCCTGGCGGTTCCACTCACAATCACTAAACATTTATTCAAATTAGGCTTAGATACGCCTCTCTTTGAGCACCAAAAATTACAACAGATACGAGTACTTGCAAAAGACGCCTATACTTTACCCTTAGCAGCCGAGCAAATAGTCAGAAAGGGATCGTCCATTAATCACGTGAGGTTCGAAAAGGGGGGGTAGAGAGGGTTCGGAAAAATCATGTAAGGTTCGAAAAGATGGGCAGAGAGGGTTCGGAAAAATCACGAGGTGTGATGTATCAAGGTGTGGTAAGATATCACGTATATTTAATTTTAACCGTGAACACGTTCTATAACACGGTGCCTGCTAACCAAATTAAAACAAAAAATATATAATTTATTCCAAAACTAAATTAGTTTATATTAAAGATATCAGAAAAAATTACGTGATTTTAGGTGGGGGAGGGAGGAGTCTACAACCTCACTACAAATCACCAGTGGGGGACGGGGGAGGCTTAAAAAATAAAAAAAAACATCACGTTATTAATCGAATCGTATCGAAAAAGAAAAGCAAAGAAAACGAAGAAAGAGCAAAGAACGCTAAGTGAGAACGACGAAACCAATAGGCAGTTATAAATAACACCTTATACTTCCCTTATCTCAGATGGCCTAGAAAATGATAATTAATTATATAGTGACATCATACTTATGATGTAAGTAAACTAATTGCTATGTATTGAAAACAATGGCTATCATTTTGAACAATTTATTTATCAGTTAAGGATTAATAGGGACATACTAAAAAAATTAAAGGATCTTCTAAATACGTGCTCTTTCGAGTTTGCTGTTTAAAATTTCTACCCAGAATTTAATCTTTATTATTACCGACACTATCCAATGGTTTAATCATCATTGCTTTTTTTTTTTCAAAATTTTCTAGTTCAATTCCTGGTTAGGTATATTTTAGTAGTTTTAGTTTTCATCATAATCGCCCCCGTGAATAACCTCATAGTTTCAAATATGACCATCCACGCCCACTTGGAAAACTCACCCTGTAGTAGAATGCATTATTTGATAGTCTTGTTTGTTATATAGCAGGGTTGATATGATTTATATCACTTGATTTATTTAGAGAGACCAATTAGAGTTATGGCAAAAAAATTGCATTTCACATGCATTCCGGAGAGAATTGTTGAAGACTTGCGTGGCAAAGGCTACAAAATTCTAGAAGCAGCCAACAAATTGAGTTGGAAAACTAAAGAGCCACTCAATATGTTCATGCTCACATTCTCAAACGATGAAGAAACTAGCAAAATTTATAAAATTAAAACTGTATTAGGATGTAATGTGGAAATACAACCGTTAAAATCCACAAAACTGGTACCTCAGTGCAAACGATGCCAGGCTTACGGCCATACGCAAAAGTACTGCTCCAAAGAGCCGAGGTGCGTAAAGTGCACAGGCAAACATCTCACGAAGGATTGCAAAAAATCAAAAGAGGAGAAGCCAAAGTGCGTCCACTGTGGAGCGCCACATCCAGCTAACTACAGGGGATGTATTGTAGCCAAAGAAATCCAGCAGATTCGAAACAAAAAATCGAAAGGAAATAATACTGCCACTCAAGAAAATACACGAACTGGAAGAGACGAAGTCCTCAACCAGTACAAACGAAGTCAAAATATAATGCAAACTACAACTAAAAACGTATCTTATGCCCAAGTAGCTACAAGAGGCATAGCCAAGGCGCCTTTAGTTGCTATGAACAGTGACAAAAAGTTGGATGAAATCTTAAAGTTAATGTCATCATTCGACGAAAGATTGAAAAAAATTGAAAATAGCAACAAAGCTGCTACTTCTAAGCCACAAAAATGAATACTACACTAAAAGTTATGGCGTGGAACTCAAATGGGTTACAAAAACATCAGAACGAGTTACAAGTAGTATTAGACATAGAAAAGATTGATGTGTGCCTGATATCAGAAAGTCACTTCACAAAGCAGTCTCACATTAAGTTTAAAGGGTACAAAGTATACCATGCCCTCCACCCTGACAATTCTGCAAGAGGTGGTAGTGCCATTATTGTAAAAGAAAACCTACAGCACTATGAAGAGTTTAAATACGAAGAGAAGGACATCCAAGCAGTGGCGATATGTCTACAAACCAAAAAATATCCTATAACAGTATCTGCCATCTACTGTCCACCACGGTATATGATAAAAAAAGAGTACTATATGAACTTTCTAACTCGCTTTAGAAGTCGATTTATCTTAGGAGGTGACTTCAATGCAAAAAATACGTATTGGGGTTCCAGACTGACAACTACTAAAGGCAAAGAACTACTAAGTGCCATAAAAGAGCTGAAATGTGATGTTATATCAACTGGAAAGCCCACCTATTGGCCAACAGACCAAAATAAAATTCCGGACTTAATAGATTTTTTTATAACCAAAGATTTATCAACTAGTTATATAAAAGCGGAACAAAGGTATGACATGAATTCAGATCACTCTGCAATCTATCTAGAAATTAGCGAAACCATTTTGTATAAAGAAAACAGGCCCACTCTTGTTAATAAATTTACAGACTGGGCGAGCTTCAAGGCCAGATTGAAAGATCAGATAGACCTTAAAGTTCCATTAAAAACACCCGAACATCTAAACATCGAAGTAGAAAAGTTCATAATGCATATCCAGCAAGCAGCGTGGGAAAATACACCTGACTGCAACAAGAGGACGAAGGGAAATACTTACCCACTCAGAATCAAGCATCTCATTATGGAGAAAAGAAAACAGAGGAAAACGTGGCATCAATCTAGGTGCCCTGAAGACAAACGAAAATTGAATAATCTAACTAAAAAGGTAGGAAGACTAATCCAAGACTTTAAAGACGAGTCAACCAAAACCTATCTTCAGAGTCTAAATAACGATCAAAGGACAGACTACTCTCTTTGGAAGGCTACTAAGTACTTAAAAAGGCCGATTACCCAAATCCCACCTATCAAATGTGAAAACGGGCAATGGGCAGTAACTAACGAGCAAAAAGCGAAGAGGTTTGCAGAACACCTAGAAAATATCTTCCAACCGAACGACGGGGAAATCATTGAAGATCACACATTGCTTAATATGGTGACATCGGAAAATGAAGTTACCATAAAACTTGTAACACCGAGAGAAGTCGCGCGAGAAATAAAATACAACATAAGCACACGAAAATCACCAGGGTACGATTTAATAACAGGAGAAGTACTTCATAACCTACCGAGAAAGGGTCTGGTTAAATTAACGACCCTTATCAATGCCGCACTAAGGCTTAAATATGTACCAGACTTATGGAAGGTGGCTGAAGTAATAATGATAGCTAAGCCAGGGAAACCGGCTCACGAATCATCATCATATAGCCTATTTCCTTGCTACCAATAATGTCCAAGCTATTTGAAAAACTGTTACTCAGACGACTTAAACCTATAATAGATACCAGAGCACCAATTTGGTTTTCGAGAAAAACACTCTACTATTGATCAAGTGCATAGGATCACAAATGTAATAGAAAATGCCCTTGAAGACAAGAAAGTATGTTCTACTATATTCCTAGACGTGGCGCAAGCGTTTGACAAAGTATGGCTTGAAGGCCTTATACATAAATTGAAGAGCCTGTTACCGAAGCAATTTGCTGACATATTAGAGTCATATGTTCTAAACAGAGTCTTTAGAATAAGACAAGAAGATGCCTACTCCGAATTGAAACAAATAAAAGCTGGCGTACCGCAAGGAAGTGTGTTAGGTCCGGTCCTGTACCTACTATACACTTGTGATATTCCTGAATTTGAGCAAAACACGATTGGGACCTTTGCTGATGATACAGCCATAATGGCTGTAGGAAATAGCCACGCAGAAGCAGTACAAAAGGTTCAAATGGCTGTTAATCAAGTTTATGACTGGACCAAAAAATGGAGGATTAAACTAAATGAATCCAAATCTGTTCACATAGATTTTACCAACAAAAAACATCAATATTCTCCAGTTTACATTAATAATAAACAAGTGCCATACGAGAATACAGCCAAATATCTCGGCATGACCCTTGACGCAAAGTTACGCTGGAAAGCCCACGTCAAGAAGAAAAAAGAAGAACTCGACTTCCGATATAAAAGAATGTATTGGCTGCTTGGAAGAAACTCCATGCTGTCCGTGCAAAACAAATTATTGCTATATAAACAAGTCCTGATGCCAGTTTGGACTTATGGTATTCAGCTATGGGGCTGCACCAAACAGAGCAATATATCAACTATACAACGAGTCCAGAACAAAGTGCTAAGGGCAATTGTAAATGCACTTTGGTACATACGAAATGATGACCTCCATCGGGACCTAAAAGTTGAGTTCATCGAAAAAGTGATCCAGAAATTTGCAGAAGCTCACGAAAAGAGACTTCATCAGCATGTGAACGTCGAGGCAATCCAGCTTCTCGACCAAACAAACATAGTGAGAAGACTAAAAAGAACAAAACCGTTCGAGTTAGTGTTTAGTGTTAGTGAATAGTGTAACGTACAAATGTGCTACCAAACAAACACAAGAACGAAGTGTATTCGCCTTAATAGAGACAATAAGAAAAGTGCTATTGGACACATTCTTAGTAAAGACAATGTAATAGTTTAAGTTATAATTAAATTACTTATTAGTCTATTTATAAGGCTAGATTGTAATATGATTAGGGTCCATCCTATTGATGAACCCTAAAAAAGGGAAAAAAAAAAAAAAAAAAAAAAAACTTGATTTAAATAAGTGATTTAAATCGCGATTAAAATCAAATGATTTTTAAAAAAAAATCAGTAATTTAAATCAATACTCTTAGGGTATGCAGACGACCTCGCAATTCTAGTACCCGGGAAGGTGACTGGTACCATCTGTAACCTTACTCAGCAAGCGCTACGCATAGTGGAACGATGGTGCAGGGAGTATGATCTTTCAGTTAACCCATCTAAGACTGTACTGGTCATGTTTACTCAGAAAAGAGCACTGGGCCCTTTCCGTCTACCGAAGCTGTTCGACACAGAACTCCAGCTGTCCAATGAAGTAAAGTATCTTGGGGTCACTCTCGACAACAAGCTGAACTGGAGCAGTCACTTGGACATCAAACTTAATAAGGCATGCATTACCTTTTGGCAATGCAAGAAAATGATAGGTAAAAAATGGGGCCTGTACCCCAAAATCATTCTCTGGCTGTACTGCGCGGTGATTCGACCCATGATCTCATATGGAGCCGTGGTTTGGTGGCCCCGCACAAAGGTAAGTACAGCCGTGAACAAACTGCAACGCACGCAAAGACTGGCCTGCATGGCGACGACAGGCTGCATGAGAACTACCCCGACCGCTGCGCTCGAGGCCATGCTGGGACTGCCACCGCTCCAGCTTTTCATTCAGCAGGAGGCTACGACGGCGGCAGGGCGGCTTAAGGCACTAAATCTCTGGGGTAGGAGAAAGACACAACACACGGCTCTGCTCGAGGACCTTAATAAAGAGTTCCCTCTAACAACAGCAATTATGGACCGGATACCTAAGCAATTTGTTTTTGACAAGAAATACAAGATCCAACTCCATGAGGACCACCACTGTGAGGGGTTACGCCCAGACGAGTTGAGGATCTTCACCGATGGTTCCAAGACTGGTACTGGCTCAGGTGCGGGGGTGTTCTCAGAGGACCTCAACATACACATAGCCGCGCCACTTGGGGCACACAACACGGTGTTCCAGGCAGAGTGTGTGGGCATCACTCTGGCTGCAGCGGCCATTCTAGACAGGAAGGTAAAAGATTTCCCAATACGCATTCTCTCTGACAGCATGGCCGTCCTGCAGGCGTTGGGCAGCCACACGGTCTGCTCTGGACTGATATTCGAGTGTCACCAACGCCTAAACCAGGTTGGGTCAAACAATAAACTAACCATTCAATGGATCAAAGGGCATAGCGATTCCCGAGGCAACGATGCAGCGGATGAGCTAGCCCGTAGAGGCTCCAGTATGGCTGTGGTGGGTCCGGAACCAATCGTGCCAATACCATTTGGCTACCTCCACAGTCTGGTAAGGAAACGAACCAAGGAGCAACACCACAGATTGTGGATTGACCACAATGAGTGCAGGCAGTCCAAAGAAGCACTTCCCGCTTTGGATAGACGTTTCACGCAGAAGGCCCTACGCCTGACGAAACAGCAGTTACGAGCAGTTACAGCTGTAACGACTGGCCACGGGACTTTTAATAAGCACCTCTTTGTCTTAGGGATCACGGACAGTCCGCTGTGCAGAGCATGCATGGAGGAAGACGAGACAGCAGCGCACCTGCTTCTAAGCTGCCCAGTAATCGCCGGTTACAGGGCCAAATACCTCGGTGAACCAGGTACCGTACAGGAGGTAGTCAGCAACACGAAGGCGCTGCTGGCCTTCCTCGAGGAGTTGGGATGGATCGAGTGAGGTAGCTAGTGGAAGGTTAAGTCCCACCCGTACGCAAAATACGCGCTTAGTCGTGGAGTTGCGGAAACCAGCCCGTTTTAACCTAACCTAACCTAACCTATCAATACTCTTTTACTGCGACCAAATCAGCCAAAACTGATGACTTTGGTGCACAGCAAAATAAGAAATAGATTAGGCACCGAGAAAGCAGCCAAATTAGTCTTCCTTTTAAAAAACTACATTCGAAAAAAGGGACATAAAAAGGTATAAGGGTAATAAAAATATCTATCCGGTAAAATCCAAATGGCTGTATGTCCTTATTAATTTAAAGTCTATTTTATTTTCCTTGTTATGACATAAATATGACAAAAATTTGTGTGATTAAAAAAATATTGGATTTGAGAAGAACTGTTTTTATAATTTCATAATATTTTTTTAAAGTAACACATGTTTTTTTGTTAATTTTATTAATAATTAAAATAACCAAATATTATGTTGTGTTTTTTTTAATAAATAACTGACTTCCAAATTAAAATAGATAAGAAAGTAAAAAAATCAAAAAAATCCGATTTAAATTAAATTAATCCGATTTTTTTAAATAAATACATTTTTAACCCCCCCTCCCCCTTGGTGATACGTGGTGAGGTTGAAGAGTAAACCCCCCGCCCCTCCCAAAATCACGTGTATTTTTTAGTACCTACAAAGAATCTTAAATTTTTTAGAATATTATTAATTATATTTAAATACAGGTATAAAGTATCACATCACATCATCAGCCTATTAATGTTGCCACTGCTGGGACACAGGCCTCCTCTCTGTGAGAGGGGATGGGCCTTACACCACGCGGGCCCAGTGCGGGTTGGTGGTGGATGTCACATATCTTCGAATTTTCGGTACTAGGACATTTTCCTCACGATGTTTTCCTTCACCGTTTTGAGAGCAGTGGTGATGAAATAATAAAGTATAATATAATTATATTCTAAAATTAGGGGCCATGACAAAAATGTCTAGACAGAAATGTCTCAGGTTGTTTTTGACTGGCATAAAAATAATATTACACGCGCAATAACACCGCACGCCGCTTTTCCGTTTAGAAATCGCGCGTTTGACGAAAAAATAAATACACGTGATATCTTACTAAACCCCCTCCCACTCTTGTGATATTTCGTGATTTCCCCCCCCCTTTCAAGCCTCACGTGATTAATGGATGGTCCCTTAAGGCCCACTTTAACAAAAAACCTAACTCCGAGTTAGTTGCGAACACGAGGTTAAATTGACAATATGTGTGACAAGCCGTGAATTTAACCTCGTGACAGCAAGTAACTCGGAGTTAAGTTTTTCGTGCTACCTAAGATCTTTAAAATTGCATATTCAGGTTGGGCCAAAAATCGTGGCTCAAACGAAACAGGGCCGATATCTGGGGCTGTTTGCAGTAGGTCATAAAATACTATTTTTTTTTTTCTTTTTCCATTTTTTTTTTACTTTTTATAACGCCAACTATCGCTCTGTTTCGTTTGATCCACGAATTTTGGCCCACCCTTTACATAGTCTCTAGTGATAACCATTTAATTGTACCTGGCAATTGTTTTTGTGGAACTTGAAGCTTGAACAGATTTTTATTGATTAAAGCCTACTTGCTTTACACTTGGGCTGTTGCCAAAATGTCTGCTTTGTAAAATCTTTGCTAAGATCAAAGATTTTCATGTGAATAATTTATTAGCCACAAACACCCTCATTTACAAAAAATCACGACACTGTTTATACAGTTGCTTAGCACATTCCAAATTCAAATATTCTATACAGAATTTAAATTCAGAATTTGCTAGCAGTTGCTTAAAACCTGAGAGGTTTTTATAAATGAGGCCGTAATAAGGGTAAGGCCAAACTACCGTAATTTTGGGAGTCCGACTTCATCAGGGTACCAGCTCCATAGCTCCATATTATTTCAATGTTTCCAAAGTTAGATAAGTAAGTCAAGTTTTAGGTTACACACATACGAAAGTATAAACCGAATAAAGCGCTCTGCACCACTGTATTCTACAACAATTCTGCTCATAGTCCAAGGACTGATTGCAGAAGACAAGAGCAAAAAAATATGCAGAAAAAATACACGACTTAAAAGAGCCCAGAGGTAAAGGCCACAACTTGTAGGTCATGGGTTCGAACCCAGGCAGGCACTTTGTGTAAATTATTTCACCACCACTGCTCTCAAAACGGTGAAGGAAAACATCGTGAGGAAATCGGCATGTACTAGAACCAAAAATTGGAATACAAGTGACAACCACCAAACCGCACTGGGCCTGCGTGGTGGATTACAGACAGTTCCCTCTCACAGACAGAAGGCCTGCAGGCACAGCGGACCAAATGACGATGGTCTAAGTGTGGCAAAGGGGGTCCATCTATCCTTTCCTACACAACTTAAAAAGGAACAAACTCAACTAACAAAATTACATTCATTTGCCCTCACACTTAAGGCGATTAGGTTGCTTCTAGGTACGCATGGTCCTTTATCGACCACATCATCAATTACCATCAGATGAGATAGTGGTAAAATATGAGCTTATCAATAATTATTGCTCTTTATACATATTTATCATAGGTAAGACCACCATGACAAATGAAAAACTTACATAAAAGATACAGGCACTAGTGGCAAGACAAGTGACAACCTATCAATGAAAGTATTGCAATAGCAATTGGTAAAATATAAAAATTAAAGGGATTGTAAAGCACTACGAAAACATATGTGATCAATCTGTAAAACGTAAGTTTTGGCATTTCAATCTATGCCATCGCTGACTTCGAATGACATTTGTCTATAGTCTAAGATGGGTTTATTTAATTAACAATAATGAACCTTTAAATCTGTTGAGTGAAAACTATTTCTACAAAATAAGGGACCTACATGGTATAGATAGTTTTTGCCAAACTTATTGACCGCCCTGAAGTTGGCTTTCCGATGAGCTATGCACGAATTGGTGCTGTTTTTGTATGAGGTTAACTACTGCGCAACCATTATAGCCAACTAGAACCACCCACATTTCACCAGTTATTTTTAACTCCCATGTAATAGCAGGCAAGCCTATCACCATCAATCTGCCACAAATCAAAACTTATAGTTGTGACAATTTAATAAGTCAGATTTGACAGCTATAAAAATACTCAACTTGATGCTTATGAATGATACTCGTTGATAACGTAGTTATTCATAAGGATTATGAATGAGATTTTTCAATTTCTTACGTACCTACTCAGTTATTGTGGCTTGTAAAATGAGAGACGTCATCGGACTTCTTAGATTGTCACAATTATAGGGCTGTTACGGCAAAATTCTAAATGGAAAATTCCAATAATATTGCACGACCTGGGAAAAGAACCCAGTATCTCATTCTCAACAGTGCAACCACTAGAGTTCAGACCAATGAGCTATATTTTAACATATTATAAAACAATGTATCTTACCAAAGAACCAGTATCCACCATAAGATTGGAAGTTCAGAGTGAGCGTAGTGTTGTCAAACGTCAGCGTGGCGTTAACCGTTGTAGTATTGAGCTCTGAATTCTGGACCGTGACATCCCCCAATGTCCTTGTGTCGTTCCCAGCCTTGAGCTGAATGCCTGAGGCGACCATTCGGAGTCCGTCAACAGTGTACACGTGAGAGTTTCTTGCACCTTCCACAGCACGACGTACCCTCGACTTGGTGACAGGAATGGTCCATGATGGATACTTGGCAGTATACACAGCAACAACGTTCAAGTCTTCTGGCATCTTCGCAATAGTCTCCTGCATGAATGCGTCATGGCGGCGCAGCATATCTGCCCTAGATTCTCCTTCGCGTGCGTCATTCAAGTTGATGAACACAAATCTGGATTCAATCGGGACAAAGTCTTCAGAAAATATGTTGACGGCGTCAGGGCCAGCAATGCTGTTCAGGGTGGCCAAGGGATCCTTCACAGTTGGTAAGTAAACTGCTTCATCAAGATTGGCGTGCAAGTAAGGGAAGGACGTCTCACCAAGTTCGTTTTTCAGAGAAAAATCTTCAACAGACAGCGTTTCATCGATGAACACAATCGTCGTAGGGTCTTCTACCTGCACCTGCTTGAGGACTGCTGCAAATTCTGCGCTGGTATACGTCGTTAGGGGGTTTGATTTAATGGAACTTTTGAGCGAGTCGCCCCATAGAAACACTGGGACTTTTGATGCATAACAGCTAATTACACTTAGAACTAATAACGAGAACACCACACGGCAAAACGCCATTTTTAAGGCTAATTCTATTGGACGCAAAACGGACTAAAAGTTAGTATTTTAGCCCAAAATTGTCATAAAAAGACAGCGTTCGGACGATGACGACTGACCATGGGTCATGTGAAAAGTGATCATATGATAAGTTTGACGCCTTGTCTATGGTTCGCTATTGTTGCCATTTTTCGTTTTCAAAACTGCCAGAATTGTGAAGTTAACATTCATTGGCCGATCGGAACGAGGTTTAAAGGCCTAAAGAATATTGAACACGGTAAATCAATCATAAATAGCTCAAAAACAATTTTGCAGCGTAATTTTCGAAATAAAAAATGTCTCCTTAATCCGTTTTATTTACCATGTATTATGGGTACGCTTGCAATTTTTTTGCATTTGTCTATAGATAGATTTCATAGACAAAAACAAAAAGTCTTTTCTTTACTGTGAACGGCAAGTTTATAGCCATTTCTAATAATTATTATAGAATCACCTTAGTTAATAGGTTATTTACAGTAGGTGCCCTAAAGTTTTAACATGCTAAAGATAAACGTTCATGAGCTAGACCACAGACATAAACGTGAAAATCGTGAAATGTCAGCGCTATAAAATTTATGGTTACCCAGTACATTTGGCCCATGGAATTAATAAGTACCATTTGATTAATTGTGATCAATTTTGTCACACCTATTGGCACATTGAAAATGGGAATAAATATAATGACCACCAAAAAAAACTTTGTGACGATAACCCCTATCACCTAAAATATATACTAATCAGCAAAAAAAATAAACCTAAACCAAATTTAGTAAATTGATCACCAAATTTCATAAGTGCTAAAACCGTAAGATATCAAATCTAGTGATTTGGTCAATGAATCAGTCCAAGAGCGAGCGAAGCGAGCTCGGGAGCTAAGGGCACCCCGACACGGACAGGTTAGGTTCGAAGGAGATGACGGGAGCTGAAGTGAGCGAGCAAAGCGAGCGAACTCAGCTCCCGTCATCACCTTCGTGTTAGTTTACTTTAGACCCTGTATTCAGAAATAGGAGCCCCGCCCAGCGGGGCTCCGTCGACTCTGTTGCGATTCTAAATTTAATTTTGGTGATCATTTACTATTTTTGTCAGTATATTACTAGATTTGGTGGTTTGTTAAACATAAGCCATTGAAAATGAAAGGTATTTGGTTGGTCTGTCAAATAAACAATTATGGTTCTATGATCTACCAGCAGCCTTATTGCGTAATGAATTCGACAAGGCAACGGGCAAAGAATATGAAAAATCGACCAATCGAGATGCGAGATGAAGGATGCGATGTGGATTTCCGTCTATGTGATTGGTCGATTTATGGCGGTTAAATCAAAGGATTCAAAAAGACAAAAGGCAAAGGCCTTGCCGAATTCACTTACGCAATTAGGCTGCCGATCTTCCAAGGTAGGTTACTGCTTTGCTCAATGCAAAATAAAAAATGAACAAATGTTTTTGTGCCGGACGGGCGTGATCGCCGGGGCACTGTATCGGGAGGTTGTAAATCTCCAGCTCTAGCGTGCTGACGTCCTGCACCTATAGGCTCAGTTCCAGGAGTCCTGAATGATGATCGATGACTGCTAAGTGTTGATGTGTGACGGCTTCTTGTGTAGGAAATGAAACACCAGATTGGAATTCAGGAAGCGGTTCTGAGGTCCCCAGAGGTATTTATAAAGAGAAGATAAAAGAGGCACAAGTACCTCGCCAATGACTACAATTTGAGACATTTATTTTTTTATTTTTAAGGGGTGTCTCGCAGATCAATCAAAGTGATTGGCTACTGCTTAACTGGGCTATCCTGTGGAGACTAAGCTATATAGCCTCCAGCCAGGCACAAAATTCTAAACCTAAGCTACTACGCTGAGGGCTACCCCAGTTGGAGTCGAACCTCGGTTCAGGGCGTCGCTGGGGGGACAACTATGGCTGGATCTAGATTAATGATTTTACCATCCGTTCGTAAACTACCTACGTGGAGAAGAACGGATAAGAAACTCCTTTTATATCTAATTATTATAACTAATGCTCAGGTAATCGCGGGCTGGCGCGAATTTATTGAAAAAACACGCGACGGGCCTCGGCGGCGAGGACGGAACGAATCGGTACAATTTGAGTCGCGCACAGTGTTGCCAGTGGCAGATAGTCAAATATTACATGAGACATTAAAAAAAGTTACATTTTCATGAGAAAAGTTACATTACCTTATTTTATGTGGAAAACGACACTAACACGATCACTCGCTCGCCGGAGTAAGCGGGATGGAAGTTTTAGAAATACACGTGAGTGAGTGAGTAAATATGCAATACGTCAATGTGTGTGTCACAAAATCAGATGTGACAAAGCGGCGTACAAAAATTTTCCTAGATGCGTTCCGTTTCACTATTATTTTTTGTTTGCCAAAAATATCTCTATATTTTTTATGAAGTCCTGAAAGTAATGTAAAAGTTACATTTTGAGTCGTGTTACATGGAGGTTGTCATGAGAAGGTCAAAAGTAACTTAAAATGTAACAAAAGTTACATTCTAGCAACGCCGGTCGCGCGTCGCGCACTGGTGTGCTAACGATCTCCGAAACTTTACCTTAGTGAGGACCCCGAAATCACCTTCGATATTGTTTTTTTGAATTTTTGGCTATTTTGCTTTATTTACTTTTTAATAATCGATAAAACTCCCTTATATACATTATACATAATAAAAAATATAATAACTTTTATATGGCCGGATGCCCGTAAAGCCGTCTATCTATAGGACCTATGATCATCTGTATAGCTATCCGCACTGAAAATATTTTTCAGCGGGACTGCGGAAAGGCAGGGCATTTTATCGATTTTACAACTTAAAAGTTTAATTATCTCTAAAACTATCCGGGTGATTTCCACCGGCAGCAATTTCAGCAGGCTATCGAAGGGTAATAATTTAATAAGTATATATACAATTTTCAGGCACGTACTCGCCTGAATGTGCCAATCTGATAAAAATATGCAATTTTACGATCTCACAATTTGACTTGTCGACGTCACGAACTATATTGTGCGCAATACATGCTATCTCATCTGACAACACGTGCGAAAGAGATTGATGCTGTGATGAGCAGTATGAAGCTGGTTCGCGTACGAATTAGCACTTTTGCAAATTTGTAGCGAAATGGATGTTGATTTAGGATGAAAACGAGCGCGCGAAATTTTATAAACAGACCTTTGGGAACTCCAAATCATGAAAAAACGACTAAATGTATATTTTCAAAATAAAATTAGGTATTTGCATTGTTGAACTACTAATCAATACCTGTATGGTAGCCGTTTTGCAATTTTCCTTCTTCTTATGGTATTTATTTCCGGCCAAAGATGCGTTAAAATTAGTGTTGAAATAAGGAACTTTCGACGCTCATAACTTCTTTTATCCATACAGGGCTAGATAATGATGAGACAAATTGATATAATTTTCATTTGAACGTACTTCGTCAAACAGTGGAGTAATCGCCAGACTACGTTTGTATGGAAGAATGATCGACTAGTGTAACCTTAAACTATTCAAGCGATTTCCATCGTACAAAGGAGCCCCTATAGCTTTCGCAGCAGGCTATCGAGGAGCAACATCAAAACAACCACAACAACCTTCAGGCACGTAGGTAACCGCCTAAATGCTTTTATCTAAAAAAATTGTGTGATCCCGCATCTTTTCAAGTTGATTTCTTCCCAAGCCATCCAAGCGATCTTCACTTCACAAATATGGTTTGGTAGACATGCCAACGGGCCATCGAAAGGTAGTACTTCAGAAAGTACATCTATAACTTTCAAGCACCTAGTGGACCTGAAAATAGTGTCCGACTGAAAGTTCCGTTTCGGTTTCGGTCGAATTTCGGCATAAAAACGAGTTTCGGTTTAGTTTCGGTTTCGGCGGCAAACCTGCCAAAAGTACGTCCGAAACCGAAACTGCATTCGGAAGTTCTCGCGCTGTGATCGGTCATGTTCGACGCGTTAAATTCCATCCAAGCGAGTAAGTTACGAATACATTTTGCTGCATCCACGTGCATAATCATGTTGTAACTGGCTTGTGTTTGAAATGCGTTTTGTTGGTTGTAAGTTTTCGTGTGATTTATTTTGAATTCGGTATTACGTGATATAGCATAAGAGTAGGTAGTACCTAAACATAAAAATACTTCATTATAACAAACTGCATAGCTATGTGATTTAAAGTTCTTTATTTTTCCTTCAAAACAAGATCCGTGTAAGGAAGTTTCGGTTTCGGCCGAAACTGAGACTGTTGCCGAAATTCGGTTTCGGTTTCGGTCGGACACTACCTGAAGGCGGCCAGCCCGCTAAAACGCTCAAAGAAATCAACAAATTGACCTCAACTCGTACAAACGCATTGACCCAACTACCTAAATGGATTTCCTTACAAGAACTAAATGATTTTAATCTAGATACAGGGCCTCGGTCTCGGTCTAGGTTACCTGCAGCCGTCACATGCGAGATGAATGACGCGATGTTTTTGTATGATTGGCCGATTTGGTCGGTTGGATAGAGTTTAACTTCTTTGCGCACTTACGCAATACGGCTGCTGGATGGGCTAAAAACAACAATAACATGACTATAGTCCACTTAATTTGAGAAAATGCTTCAGTACTTACAGTTTTAGGGTGAAATCCTTCGCTATTTACTGTTTTATGTACTGATTCTAGATCAAGTACGTAAAATAAATACTAACGCTAAAATCATGTTTCTATGCAAAAATAACTAAGACTAAAGACTAAGAATTAGTGTTCAAGAATGGCGCGTCGGTAGAACATCCTCCGCATGAAATTGTATGCATTGCTTTCTTAAATAATAAGTAATAATAATCTCTCTGAATCCAGACTCGGAATTCATACAATATGAATTATGACTCTGAATTCAGAGAGGAATTCAGTATGTGTGAGTCTAGCCTAAGAAAGTAGAAAAAATAAAACCTCTATAAATCTGCTAAAACTTTTTCCTTTTTACGAATAAAACCGTCCTTCCTTCATCTTGGAATTTCCCTTGTGGTTCTGACAAAAAGTAAGAATAGAGAATTCTTAACAATGAATTTGTTCGTTTTCACGTTTATATATCTTACGCATTGCGCAAGTTATGGTGTAACAGTACCATCTACTGTGCCTGTGTTTTTGTTAGATCCTGAACAAGTACTGTTGAACGTTCAAGTAGATCCAAACCCGTTTGCGAAGATGTCCACTTCGCAATTTGCTGGAATAATCACCCAATCGACAAGTAATTCTTCAGGTATCATCATTTTTGTCGCGGAAAATTTTTGTGTTGAAGATATTAGCCATAAAGACACATTATACGGGACACCGTACAAACATTTACATGCCGCTCTGATTGCAAATAGAGAGACAGTGAAGTACTTCCCATCGGTCATTGAACCTTACAACATGCTTGAAAAAAAATTCCCACCATCCCATAACAATGTTTTTTATGTGGCTCGCCATTCGAATTTGCGATTGAAGGATACTTTTAAGCATCTCTACATCGTATTCCAAGATGGTGGCGATGAGTCGAAAGCTGACGTTTTAAAAAGACATGACAATGCAATACACGAAGTGATGAACGCGGCACGGCAGCTGAAAAGCGGCCCAATCATAGGGTACTATACGGGAAAAAATAATTCTGTGGTTGTAAAAAAGGTCGAATTCGTAAAAAGCTTGCCAAGTGCTGGCGCGGGGGTATCAGAGCTGTTCATCTCTTCACCCTGGGCTCTTTTCAGGATTAATGGTTAGTAAAGCTTACCGTATTTTTTTTCGGGGTATCTTATAACAACAAAATCAAAGCGCTAAGAGATCTCGCGCAGAACACGGTCTATGGCCTCGGTAACACATCGTGAGGCAACCGCACAGTGTTTTATAGACCCAAAAAAAGTGACATCAACTTTTTATTGGCTATTTCTACTTAATAGTTCATTACAAATGCACGAGTAGAACTCCCATGTGCCAATTTTGAATACCTGATTTTTAAAAAAATCGCAAAGTTTTTGTGACCTTTGAGGTCAAAAGAACAAAAATAAATCGTATAAAAAAAACTGTACTTAATTGAATTTTGTACGTATTGCAGTTTTATTAAGCAAGTCAAGGAGAAAATTATGCCGTGTTTAAATAATCAAAAACGATAATAGAACTCGCAAAAAAAAATGTTTTACCGAAATCAGTATTTATTTTTTTATTCATATTCTAGCTCGAAGTAGAACCTCTGTCTGGTACAAACAGATTCCTTATACTAAAGGATAGGTTACACAGTGCGAGCTGCTGATGTGGCAGTAGACAGCTACTGTGCCTATGTACTCGTATGACAGTAGCTCGACTCGCCTCGCACGGTCACACTATGCAAGCTGCTGGCTTCGCAGAAGACAGCTACTGCACCAGTGTACTGGCATATTCGTCAATGGCAATTCGTCTGCAATGTTGTCGCAAAATACACGTTTAATCACAGTACATACCACAATAAAAGCGGTTACGAAAATACTTTGTGTTGAAATGCTTAGAATTGAAAGAGCTATACAAAAAAAGAAGAAGAAAAGAAGTATTTGGGTCAGGGATTGGTTGCAAAAAAAAGGGGCAACGCATACAATATTTAAAGAGCTATATGATGAAGATCCCCGAGAATATAAAGCGGTTATGAGAGTGACACCTGAACAAGTGGAAATACTTTTAAATTTAATTGCTCCAAAAATTCAACGTGATGATACACTGATGAGGGATGCGATACCTGCAAGGGTGAAGTTGGAAATAACTCTGGTATACCTTTCTTCTGGGATATCGTATAGACTATTGTCGGTATTTTTCAGAGTTTCAAAAGCATCCATAATTAAAATAATACCAGAAGTGTGTGCTGCTATCAATGAAAGTCTAAAAGGTTATATCAAAGTAAGTAATTTTTATTATTCTTAATCAAATTCACAACGGATTTGTTAAAGTTTTTGCACATATTAAACGTGAACTTAACATAGTAATACTTAATAACTACAGTACTACATAGCTTATTTCGTTATTTTAGAGATTGATATTGCTGAAGAAAGTATATCATTACGGAGTATAGATTGTGAAGATTGATCCAGCAGTGGCGTAGAGTTTGCAGATATTGTAGGTTCAACAGGTTGATAATTTACAGACATTGTTTGTGAAGGATTTACTGGAGCTGCGAACACTACAGGCTGTGATGACAGCGTACATTCATTATGGAGTATAGATTGTGAAGATTGTTCCAGTTGTGTAGAGTGTGCAGATATTGTAGGTCCAACAAGTTGATAATTTACTGCAGGCTGTGGTGATGGCGTACATTCAGAACTGTAATCAGAAGGTGTATACACAATTCTAGCACAGAGGGCGCTTTTACGGTATCTAGAGAGTATTGCCTGTATTTCATCTGTCGCATCAATTCTATCAATCGGAGGTAACTGTTTGAGCTGCAGTGCTACATGTCTTCCAATAACATCACATTCATCTTCTAATTCTCTTGGAATCGGGGCAGACACGTTTACTAAACTGTTATTTAGTTCTTTGAGCTCATTCACAGCTGCTTGAATTTCAGACCGTTCTGATGATACTTTCGTCTTTAATTTTGGAGTTTTTGGTGGCCTCATCACTTTTGTAGGAACGGCGTTGTTGCTATTGTCACTAGCATCAAGGTCCTCGTTATTCATGGCCTCGTTTCCTGACATTGATCCAACGTTGCTTCCTGACGTTGACGCATGATTTGGTTCCTGAAATTAATGTTACTCTTTTATTTTTCAGATACCCAATGTGGAAGAATGGCAAGATATAGAAGTAGGATTCGCTTCGAGGTGGAATTTCCCGAATTGCTGTGGAGCTATTGATGGGAAACACATAACAATTCAAGCACCACCAAATTGTGGCAGTGAATATTATAACTACAAAGGAACAAACAGTATAGTGCTCATGGCCGTCGTAGATCACGATTATACTTTCAGATATGTAGATATAGGCTCATACGGTCGTAATGCAGATGGTGGGGTATTTCAAAACTGCTCTTTGTATCCGTATCTAGAAAACAATTTATTGTTGCCTGAAAATGGTATTCTAGTTGGAGATGATGCCTTCCCTTTGAAGCCGTATTTACTAAAGCCCTACAAAAATATATTGACTACCGCAGAAAAGATATATAATTATAGATTGAGCAGAGCAAGAAGGATTGTGGAGAATGGGTTTGGCATTCTAGCATCTCGTTTTCGTGTTTTGGGAAAGCCAATTCAAGTTAAAGAGGAAACTACGATAAAGATCGTCTTATGTGCATGTACATTACACAATTGGTTACGTACCACTGCATCAAGCACTTATACACCACCAGGAACTACAGATTATGAAGACATCATAAACTTTCAAATCATTCTGGGGCAGTGGAGGTCCGAAATTAATGAATTACCGAGTATTCGTCGCTCGAGAATCAATAATAGATCGAAAGCAATAGCAGAGAAAATGCGTGATAAATATAAAAATTATTTCAATGGCGAGGGAGCAGTTACGTGGCAAAATGATATGATTGTGTAATTAGAAATAAAATACTTACCAGATTACTTAGTGTTTCTTTTTCTTTTAGATTTATTATTTTCATAATATAATCCATAGAATCGAACCACTTGATAGATGGTTTATAGATCTCATCAGTGCCAGATCCACTTTTTTTGCTTTTTTCAATTTTCAATAACTCCTGGTTATACGTAGAACGTAAATTTTTGATTTTTTTTGTAACTTCATTCGTGTTTTGTAAATTAAATTCCATGCGGATGTGTTCCAACGACGCTTTACGCAAATCTCTGTTCTTATAATTAGGATCCAAACAATTCCATAAGTTCGTTTGATCTTTGTATAGCTCCACAAACTTTATATTTTGATCGGATGTCCATCTTTCCGCCATTTTGACGCCGAAACAAGAAACACTGTAGCGTGGGCCCGAGCGTACGAGCTACTGTCATTTCGCAAAATCGTGCGAGTTGACGACCGAGCGGCGTGCGAGTGGCGTGGTGGGGGAAGGCAAGTAGCGAGTAAAAACAAAAAATGTTGAAGTAACTCGGACGCGAGCTACTGTCCCACTCGCACATGACAGTAACTCGTATGATGCGGTCACACGGTGCAAGTAACTGCACCTCAGTAACTGACTCGGTCAGCTCGCATGCCAGCTCGCACTGTGTAACCTAGGCATTAGGTTTATCATCCATAAAAATATTACTTGCAACTTGGGCCTAAGTTTTGAGAAAATGATTTTCAAAAATATGTATTAGGGTTGTCTCTATTTTGACCATTTGTGATGATTAGCTTTTATCACATAAAATCAGCAGGTCTTTTATCTTCTATAATGATATAATTCTAACAATTGATTTTAAAACACTTTTCACGTGAATTTAATTGAATAATAATCAAGTAATTCTAATTCCCAGTTTTTCCGAAGGGAACACGATAAAAATCTCACTAAAACTAATTATAGTTATATAGTATTAATAAAGGCTTATTTTATTTTTATTTTATTCCATTTAATACACGCAATTATTATTTTATTTAATCAAATGATGGCAGAGATTTCTCTTTTGACAACTGTCCCTATAGTCCCGTGACTCTAGCTTCATTTTTGCTGACAATTCAAAAGTAACTTTTATAAGAGTCAAAATAAAATGTATAAATATTTTTATTTCAACTAATCCAAGTTGTAATAAAAATATTTTGAGATTTTGATTTTGACTCGTACAAAAGTTGCTTCAGCGATGTAGGATCGAACCAACTTTGATGTACCTAGGCTGTAGGCTTGTGGAAGACATGTTACCGACTCGTATAATGACGTTCTCTGCGACGAGAAACACTAAAAATAGCATTAACATTTTCACAGTTTGAAAAAATTCACTCTAGTAAAATCGATCCCTGTCTGTCTATATACCTAGGAGTCCCCGCGATTACCTTCTACTTAACCTATCTGTGTTATCATGGGTGTTGTTGTTTACGATTCAATAGACTATATCTGCAACGTGCACTTTGATCGATAAGTCATAACCCACCAATATTAATTAACCTTTGTGACACCCCTAAACTTGGAATTTTGACCTCGGTACATAAAAATCAATTTCTCGAAACCTAGGCCCAAGTTGAAAGTAATATTTTTATGGGTTAACCTTAGTAAAAGCAATCTATTTGTACCAGGCAGAGGTTCTACTTCGAGCTAGAATTTGTATAAAAAAAAAAATGTGATTTCGGTAAAACATTTTTTTTCGTGTGTTCTATTATCGTTTTTGATTATATAATTACGGGATAATTTTCTCCTTAAATTGCTTAATAAACCTGCAATATGAATAAAGCTCAATTATGTACAGTTTATTTTTACGAATTTTTTTTGGTCTTTTGGGCTTCATGGTTACGAAAACTTTACGATTTATTTAAAAATCAACGACACAAAATTGACACATGGGAGTTCTACTCGTGCATTTGTAATTAACTATTAAGTAGAAATAGCCAATAAAAAGCCGATGTCACTTTTTTTGGGTCTATAAAACACTGTGAACCGACCCAGAAAAACACAAATTCGAAGCTATGTTACCACTCCTGTCAAGTTGCTGGTTTCAGAGGCCTTAGTGCGAGTTTTTTAACGTCCTCACTAGTGATGACTTAAACGATCTCTTATGTCAAAATGTATACAAAAAGAGGTTTCTCCTTACCGTCACCAGACGGCGCTTATCGAGTTTCAATACAAATTGATGTTTACGTTATCGCGATTGAGCGTGAGTAAAAACTCGCACTAAGGCCTCAGAGGCGTGTGAACTCTTCACAAAATTACTCTCGATCAGGGCCGGATCTAGGGGGAGGGGGGTAACTAACAGCCCTTTTCATTTCATCACAAAACTTAATTTATTCGTGGTGTGGTTTTCAAAGTTACAAGCTCGCTTCGCTGTCGAATGTTATTGGTTCTTGTTGTAATCCCACCGTTAAATAACTTAACATTCATAATGTTGAGAAAATTCTTGGTTTTTCGAGGTCACTTCGTTTTTACTTCGCTCGAAGTTGGAAAAAGAAAGAAAAAAACCGGCCAAGTGCGAGTCGGACTCGCCCACAAAGGGTTCCGTACCATTATCGCAAAATACTGCATAAAAATCACGTTTGTTGTATGGGAGCCCCCCTTAATTTATTTTATTTTAATTTATTAATTATTATTTTTTGAAGTAAATATACAACTAAACATTCCGTGAATATTTCAAGCGTCTACCTGTTGCCGTTATTAATATCGAGCAAAAAAAGGCAAAAATATCACGTTTGTTGTATGGGAGCCACCCTTTAATATTTATTTTATACTGTTTTTAGTATTTGTTGTTATAGCGGCAACAGAAATACATCATTCAACTGTCAAAATTTCAACTGTCTAGCTATCACGGTTCATGAGATACAGCCTGGAGACAGACGGACAGACAGACAGACAGACAGACGGATCGTGAAGTCTTAGTAATAGGGTCCCGTTTTTACCCTTTGGGTACGGAACCCTAAAAAGAAAGAAAAATATTTATTTGTGACCCGCACAGGAGACACGAGAAATAAGCATAAAAAATACACAATAGTCAAAATAAAAAACCCCGTGCGAGACCAAAACGCGACCAACGCGCCTTTATCCGATCCGCCGTGTAAAATTTTTGGCAAATATTGTCAAATTCGGCAAGGTGAAGGGTTTGACCGCTATCAAGTCGACCAATCACATGTGAGATGAATGACGCGATGTGGATTTCCGTCTGTGTGATTGGTCAATTGATAGCGGTCAAACCCTTCGCGTTGCCGTATTCACGCAATAAAGCTGCCTGAGCGACACAATTGCTAGATCAGGCTTATTACGTATCTTGCATGAGCAAAGCGATAGCTATTTTTGCGCAATTATTGCTCTTCAATACAGAAGTTTTAGAGTTTTTAGCTGTTTTATTTTTATAAATAATTGCATTTGACAAACAGCGAGCGATGAGCAAACGATTGTGTAGAACCTAACATACCTACACTGTAGGTAATGTCGACTTCTCTATACTTCTATCCTTAATACTTAATCTATACTAACATTATAAAGCTGAAGAGTTTGTTTGTACCAAATAGGCTCCGAAACTACTGGACCGATTTAAAAAAATCTTTCACCAATAACATGCTACATTATTCCTGAGCGACAAAGTCTATTTTTGAATCCCGAAAAAGGGTCCTGTGGGGTAGTCCACGGGAGCGAAGCCGTGGGGAATAGTTAGTAATATTATAAAGCTGAAGAGTTTATTTGTTTGTACCAAATAGGCTCCAAAACTAATGGACCGATTTAAAAAAATATTTCACTAATAGAAAGCTACATTATTCCTGAGTGACATAGGCTTTTTTTTAATCCCGAAAACGAGTCCTGTGGGGTGGTCCTCGGAAGCGAAGCCGCGGAGAACAGCTAGTAGTTCATAAAGCGTTTGATCGCGACATCGCGCGATGATTGCTGATTCTTACATATTCGTAATAAGCCTGCGCGCCCTGCTCTCGAGATACTATATCTCACAGATACTCTTGAGTACCTAGTTAGTTTTAAAATGAGAATCACGTCTAAACTGCTTGTCATAATTTTTTGGAAAAAATATATGTTAAATTAGACCATTTTCTTAATAATTTGATCTAAGAAAATTTTGAGTTTTATTCGTATAACATGTGTAATTAATTTGTAAAGTTATGTCTAAAACGGAAATAAACACGACAATCGCACCAAAACCACTGGGCGTATTTTAATGAAATCGACACCATCTCAAAGACAATTTAATTATCTACATTTTGATCTGAGGCTTTTTTTTGTTAAAGTCATAGAATAATAAGGAAAGTACAAAAAACTACAAAATTTTGGGTCGCGGGGGTGTGAAATGAGTGCGCGTTTTGTTCCCTCAAGGTCGTTGGTCGTCGTCTTAATAATACAGATGTGATTTCCACAGGTGTTTACACGAGTACGTACACGCGTCGCTTCTTGCACAACGAAATACCAACAGTTTCTGCTGATACACGACGTGATGAATCACAGAACACTATATTGAAGTATGGCACGTTTGAAATGGAATGGGTCTTCAAACTCGAAGACGACTATTGGAGTATTGGTATAAAAATCGATATATCACAACACAACAACAATAATCACAAAGTAACAGAGAAGAATAGTAGGTAAACAAGTGCGAGTCGGACTCGTGTACGAAGGGTTCCGTACCGTTATCGCAATAAACGGCAAAAAAATCACGTTTGTTGTATGGGAACCCCACTTAAATATTTATTTTATTCTGTTTTTAGTATTTTATAGCGGCAACAGAAATACATCATCTGTGAAAATTTCTATTGTCTAGCTATCACAGTTCATGAGATACAGCCTGGTGACAAACAGACAGACGGATCGTGAAGTCTTAGTAATAGGGTCCCGTTTTTACCCTTTGAGTACGGAACCCTAAAAAGTACAAACAGGGTTTAAGAATTCTAAAAGAATATCGATAAGATAGTTGTTCCGGTTTTTGTATGTGAGTTAATATACGGCACGGTTGGCGTAGTGGTTGAGCGATCGGCTGCCACGTTTCGTGTCGCGGGTTCGATTCCCTTTTTCTCTGGAATGCGCTACCTCTCGATATCAGGACGGCCACCAGTCAATATGCATTTAAGCGGAAGTTACGGCATTATTTTCTCCACCAATAGCAGAGTCGTCTCAATCACCTTTCTATTACGTTTTAGGGTTCCGTACCCAAAGGGCAAAAACGGGACCCTATTACTAAGACTCCGCGGTCCGTCTGTCTGTCTGTATATCTGTCTGTCTGCCTGCCTGTCTGGCTGTATCTCATGAACCGAATAACGAACACACTAAGAATTTCGCCTGTATCATGGGTGCGTTTACAAACATTTAAACTCACATAGACAAGACACCCAGATCCGGAACATGAGGGATCCGGATCGTGAAGTCTTAGTAATAGGGTCCCTTTTTTACCCTTTCGGTACGGAACCCTAAAAATTAAATGGTGTTCGTTAATAAGTGCATCACTTGTGAGAACGGCTCGACCAACTTGGCTGCCTAACCTACCTTTGAAAACATTAAAATAATATGTTTCTATGGAGCTGCTCTCATGATGGAGTCGGAAGGTGACCATAGCAACTCCTCAACCAGAGAAGATAGCACCACAGATAATATAATACTAGCATAATAGCACCATAGTGTTTAGGCTCATTGGTTGTGTTTTGACAAGTGATAGTGCCATTCAGTACAATAAATGTGTTCAAAAAAAGTTAATAAAATCAAAAAACCCGACTGCTTAAAAAGCGAACTAAAAAGATCTAAACAAGAAGAAAATCATGCTGTGCAGTCGGAGGATACATCTGGTTCTGGTGTTGGTCAGCCAGCTCGCGAATATGTAACCTCCGACTGCACAGCATGATTTTCTTCTTGTTTAGTTCTTTTTAGTTCGCTTTATAAGCAGTCGGGTTTTTTGATTTTATTAATTTTTTATTAACATAAATAAGTGGTGTATATTTTTGTAATCACCTCTAAAAACTCTTCATTTTCATCCTCGATGGGATTCGAAGAAAAAAAATTGCAACCCCTACAATATGGCGCCCAAAATCCGCCATGTTTCTTTTTTTTAACGGCACTTAACTAAGAACACTTGGGCGGCCAAGACCTATCTAACGATGCCTTAATTATAAAAATCCGTCAAGTGGTTTGAAAGATACGAGGTAATAAAGAATATTACATACATACAAAATACGCGCGAAAAACATAACCCTTTACTTGCAGCCGGGTAAAAAGATTTGCTCTCAATTTATTTATTTTTTGTTTCTTCTTCAGATGATATTGTTATGTACGAGGTCGACGAAGAAGTTGGGCGCCATGATTTAAAAGTACGAGTTCCTCGCGGCCATTCCTACTACTGTGACGAGCCGTTTACCATAATTAACACCAGGGATGGGAGTGCAATCATCTTTAACGAAATTCTTGTGAGTTTTAAATTGATATGACATAAATACAACTACTTTTTTAAAACGTTGGCCCGCACTAGGAATTTCTTCTGTATCGTGGGTGTATTTACAACCATACAAACTCACTAAAAAACAATATATCACGGGAATTTAACTCCATTATTTCGATTATTTATTTACCTATTTCACCCGACGCCAACGTTTCGGCCGTATTGCAATGACCGTGGTCCCGGGTAGACTGGTGCATTATTATATTCCGTATTATTATTTTACTCTTTGGACTGGTGTCTCGGTGTACTGGCTCCGTTGGGGCAGAAACTTCTTCCTCTAACCTCACATTTCTACACACAACACCTGTGATATATTGTTTTTCAATTATGAAACGCGAAAGTTTTAAAGTTAATATATACAAACTCTCATACAGTACAACTATTTTCTTTATGTCCCTTGACAAACTTCGTGTTTCGTTAGTCATCGGCTTTCTATCAGTTTCCCTTTGCAATTGGTGCAAACCGGACGCTCTTTTATATCAATTTTATTTGTTCCGGGGTGGAAAATCCACTCCACTCCAATCCACAGACTCGTACTGACTAAAAATCACTCCGGTGTTCCGTCTCACACTTACGCCGGGGGTAGCGGGAACAACGATACTCCCACAACCCCTGGCTAGTGTCGGCCCGCCTCTGAGGGCCTCGATCTCGGGTTGGGGGACGGAGTGAGGTGTTTGCAGGGTTTGGTGGCACCAGCGTCATGCCATCTGGTCTCAAACATACAGTATAAACATTTCCTTTATGTCCCTCGACAAACACGGGTTTCGCCAGTTGTTGGATTTCTATCAGTTGCCCTTTTAGTCCGGGAGGTGGCGTTGCAAATGAAAAAGTCATAGTAAGCCGGCTGATATTGTCATCGATTGTTGACCAATAAATGAACCAACCGTCAGCTGCTCAAGTAGCGGTGGGTGCGGGTGAGGTTGATTCCGGAAGTGGTAAAAAAAATAAGTCATAGTAAGCCGGCTGAAACAATTTTCATAAATATTTTACAACATACTGAGCTGAAAAAAAAATCGTCAGCTGCATGGTGGAGGGGGGATTATGTGTGAGCCGCTCGCATGTACTTGTAAAAGAAGCACGTAAAATTAAGTTATAGTATAGTTCTCGCCAAACTTCTTGGCCGCCCTGAAGTTGGCTACAATGGCTGCGCAGTAGAAAATCTCATACAAAAACTGCACCGATACGTGCCTCGCGCATCCGGTAAATCAACTTCAGGGCGGGCAAGAAGTTTGGCGAGGGCTACACGCCGGATGAAATTTTAGCTAAATTTCATCCGGCGTACTATAACTATTTTTAGTTTTTTCGCCACTTCAGTAACCTTTCAATCCTACACCCACCGCGGGTGCGTCAGCTGACGCTTGTGGTTCACTTATCAGTCATTCGAGATGTATTGAACAAGATGGCAACCGATCGGCGTTAAAACACTACCTAAAATGTAACGCTACCTCCGGACTTGCACTCGGTGCAGACCGGACGCTCTCAATCAACTTGGAAGTATAAAGAGAGTTGTTAATAATCTTTTAACTTAATGTAATTTATTATAAAAAATGGGCGAAAAGCTGTTGCGGTTAAAAAGTAAAATAGTTTTACAGTTCTATATAGTAATTTAAATTATTATACACGATAAATCTAATAATTGATGGACATGGAAATTAGCTTTCGTTTGTATTCGGAAATGCGATAATTACCGAGGGACATTAAGAAAATTGTTGTACTGTACTTACCTATGTTTAGGCCATACAAGTATTTGTTCCGTGCGGGTATCAAACTCGTGACACGCAGCTCAACATAACCACTGCGTCAAAAGTGTTTTACGTGGTTCTGAGATACATTCTATGATTTAGCGTGTGTAAAGTCCCAAATTAACGATAAGGTATCACAAATCAGTTAAATTTGGTAAATGTTTGGTTTAACCGGCAAAGCATACGATTTATAGTTGTCACAGCGGATCTTTGTGTCTCTGAAGTTGGCTCTGCCAACCATTGCGCACGAAACAGTTTGTCATCGAGTATATTGCTTAAAGTAAGCGAGATAGTATGTTAGCGAGTGAAAGAGACAGATAAACAATGCCTTAGATAAAGTACCTATAGATTAAGCACTGGCGTGGCCGCACATGAGACAGCAATAGTTAGTTCTGGTGTTACAACAAGAACGAGAACACTACAACCCACCATCGCACTGACACTTATTATCTATAAATAACCCAAATTCCTTGTCTCAAATAACACATAATACCACGAAATCATAGAAAATCAAACAAAACCGAGTTTGTTTGTCAAACCTGCCATTGTATTAGAGTTTGACAAACAACAGAAACCGGCCACGGTGACAAAGACAAAAAATAATCTTTTGTCCTTATTATTTACATGAAGCTGCCAATTAGCCATATCGCTCTATCAATCAAGCTCATTTTAAAGCTTAATCTATAGGTACTTTAGCTAAGAACAATGCTATTTTCACATTCAACATTGACACAAAAATAGCTACTGCGCAGGGTCTTGCAGCCAATTCAGAGACACAAAGATCCGTTGTGAGTATTATACCGTAGTTCGAACTACCTATATTTATTTATTTAGACTTCATGCACAACACAAACCCTACAATGTGAGTTTGGCAAGTGGAGGTGGATGACCTAATCCACGCAGTTTTTGATTGTGAAAAAAAGTTAATTCAAAAAATCAAAAAACCCGACTGCTTAAAAAGGGAACTTTTTAAAGCAGTTTTTTTGATTTTTTGAATTAACTTTTTTTATTTATAACTTTTTAGTTACTTTTTTTAACATTTCGGTACATTTAAACATATAAGTGTTATATATTTTTGAAATCACCTCTTAAAACCCTTTATTTTGTTACCCCACACGATGGGTTAAGAAATAAAAAAAAATGTTGTCTCCCACAATATGGCGCCCAAAAGCCGCCTTTTTTCTATTTTCCAATTTTAATGTAGCCAGTGACACTCGCAGAGTTAAGACAAATCGATTGACGTCTGAATCATCAAAATCGGCCAACGCGTTTGGTCTCTGGAACGCCACATAGGAACAAACATACATACATACATACATACTTACATACATAGACTGATAAACACATTACCCTCCTTCGGCAGTCGGGTAAAAAAAGCAGTTTATTATTTATTACACTAAAATGTATTTAGCATTTACATCGTTTACCCACCAGGTGGAGCCGAAAAAGGATGGTCAAGTTACTAAATTCAGCCCAAGTATCCACTGCACTCCGTTTTTCAACGCGGGCTTATTAGCAGCCCTTTTCGTCACTGGAGTGCTCTTAATTATCTTGTTGTATGGAATTATGTCAATGATGGACCTCTCAACCAATGACCGTTATGAAGATCCCGATAGCAAGCCTTTGGTCCATGAGACTATGCATTGATTAACCTCGTCGTTACAGAGGAGAAAAAGTATGGTCATACGTACCATAGATTATAATATCATAGAATAGTAAAGTTATGGCTGTTCGACTGAATCTTTGCATAAACGTGTTTATCAACACTCACAACGTCATGTTCCAAATATGAATTCAGAATAGTAGTTTATGCAATGGCCATATAATAGGGGTTATTAAAACACGAGCGTAGGTTTATCAAATGAGGCGAAGCCGAATTTGATAATAATATTACGCGAGTGTTTTAATACCTAATTATATGCCGTTGCATACACTACTATACCTTCACTCATACAGTTGAAATAAAACAAAAGTGGAAAGGGAAAAATATTTGGTATGGCGGGCAATTTAGATTCTCATTGCGCAGCGCGCGCATCCACAGACAATGAAACTTCTTTACTACAGCCCATACGCGCCAGAAAATTAAAAAGTAAAAGTGTGCTATAAAAATTAAAAAGTTATTTTATGATGCAGTTGTTTGAAAATCGAAGGAAAATGTTGAACTGTAATGGTTTTTTTTTTAAATTTTACCTATCCACGAATATAAAGTACGTGTTTATACAATATTTTTTGAATTCGTATTTGGAACATTACGTTGTGAGTGTAGATAATAGTAGTTTATGAAACTGTTGCATAATAAGGGGTATTAAAACATGAGTGTGTGTTTAAAAACCGAGCCGTAGGCGAGGTTTTTAATAGTATTCACACGAATGTTTTAATACCTAGTTATGTGCAGTTTCATACACTACTTTATCTACACGCATACAATGGGATTGAACCTACTAAATACCTTTTTTGCATTTTCCATGCCATAAAGTCGTGATAGCATTTATCATATAATTTTCTCGACTTTGCTGGTAATAAATTATGAGTAATTTCCTTCGCCGCATATAAAATATCGGGCGAAGTCAAATTTTCTTCACATTCACTGATATCAGACATTTTTAAGCAAGAATTAAAAAAACTCATGAAATACAATACAACTAAACCTGAAAAATATGAATGGCGCCAAAACCCAGCACATCACCGCATTGCGCATGCGCTAAGGTTTAGCACGCACTGCGATTTTTATTCGTGCGAATTTTTTTCGCCTATTCTGCGACCTATGAAATTGTATGAAGTTGCTCGCATTGCGGTAAAAAATCGTACAGAAATAATACCGCAAGAAATCCGTGTTTTGCCACAGAATCCACCGCACCGCGGCGCGAATTTAATTCGCGCGAATATTTTGAGCTCTATGAACATGTAGAAAGAGACAAAATTCGCGCGAATAAAAATCGCAGTGCGTGCTAAGCCTGAAGCGGGCATTGTCATAGACAAGTAAAAATTGGAATCAAATCTTTTTAAATAGGTACAATAAAAATGGCATTACAAAAAATAATTGATGAAAACTCCTTGTGATTAACTTCTTGGATTTGTCCTGTATCGTAATAGAAAAAAAATTGTATTATAGCATTATTTTGTTAGAGAAAAAGTGTTATAATAAGATTCTATTTTTAAATTTCGGTATTGTGTTTATAAAGTATGTCAATATAAACTCGTTTTGAAGTTTATAATTCGAATATTACGATATGAGAGTAGATAAAATATTTTATGAACACGTACTTTATATTCGTGGATAGGTAAAATTAAAAAAAAAACCATTACAGTGCAACATTTTCCTTTGAGTTTCAAACTGCATCGTAAAATAACTTTTTAATTTTTATAGTACACTTTTACTTCTTAATTTAATGGCGCGTATGGGCTCATTGACTTAATGTAGAAAAGAAGTTTCATTGTCTATGGATGCGCGCGCTGCGCATTCATGAGCAATGAGAATCTAAATTGCCCGCCATACCACATATTTTTTCATTTCCACTTTTGTTTTATTTATTTCAACTGTATGAGTGAAGATAAGGTAGTGTATGCAACTGCATATAGTTAGGTATTAAAACACTCGCGATAAACCTACACTCGTGTTTTAATAACCCCTATCATATGACCATTTCATAAACTACTATTACCGTACAAGCAACGACCACGACCGCGTGTTCGCTTCGTTCTTGTATGATCAAAATATCTGTGCACCTCGCCCCCTCTCCCGCCTATCCACGCAGCGCCCCGCGTTCGCGTTGTGCGCCAATAGCAAGAGTCGAATGTCAGAGTCTATAGAACGAGCTGTTGCCCGCGACTTCGTCTGCGTAGCATTAGTACTTCTAATAGCCTATTTTTTTTATATCGCGCAATAATATTGTAGATGAAGGCCGCCTTACTTGAGAAATTATTAGTTCACATTATAAACTTCCAACCCCTACCCACCTGAAACTATCCTATGTCCTTCCCTGGGTCTCATTTCAAATTTCATCTAAATCGGTTCAGCAGTTTAAGCGTGAAAAGGTAACAGACAGTTACTTTCTTTATGGTATGGATGAGTCAGAGTGACATGGCAGCACCAAGTGCACAGTTATTTTAACCGACCAGTAAGTCAATGGGCGATACCAACGCTTTGATGCTCCTCACGAGTGTGTCACCGTGCGGCACGCAATTGTTAATTCGATTTTTTTTTTTCAAATTCATCGTTTAATCTACAAATAATTATATTAGGTTCGTTGTCAAAGTACACGCCGCGGTTACGGACGTATGTTGAATAAGAGAAATATTATTCCTTACTTTTTAATAAGAACATCGCACTTGTTTTATTTTATTAACAAATAAATACTCCAAATATACTTAAATTGTTTTTATTTTAGCTCCACATCACCATCAGGTGAGCGCAAGCCTATCAATATTAATTAAAAAAAAAACCGGCCAAGTGCGAGTCGGACTAGCGCACGAAGGGTTCCGTACCATTATCGCAATAAAATCACGTTTGTTGTATGACAGCCTCACTTAAATATTTTATTCTGTTTTTAGTATTATTTGTTATAGCGGCAACAGAAATAAATCATCTGTGAAAATTTCAACTGTCTAGCTATCACGGTTCGTAAAATACAGCCTGCCCGGCGAGCACGGCCTACTGTGACATGGCCTACGTCACACTTTTTATCACAGTTTGGGCGATAAAGCCATTTTTTCTTAAATGCTAGCACGGCGGCGTGAGATATTTTCTTGACTTGTGGCAAAACTTCTTGACTTTTATTTGTTTTCTTTTTCGGAAATTTGCCAATTTTATGACAGTTTCGGTTTAACCTTGGCCATAAAAACCATTTAGGTTCAGAGAAGCATAGTCCTACGACGCACTATTTCCGAATTATGGGCCTCCGAATTTTATTTTATTTTACATAAAACGCTCTATATCTCAAAAACGGTATGTCCTAGGCAAAAAATAACCAAAATTTAGCCCCCCCTTTGATACCCCCATGCTAGCAGTATCCCAACATGAATTTATGAAAAAAAAATTTTTTTTTTTACTTTGCTTGGTTTTCGACTTGAACTACAAATTCTTAACAGAAAATATTTTGGGTCATGACAAGTTATGATATTAAAAAAATCAAAATACCCGACTGCTTAAAAAGCGAACTAAAAAGACGTAAACAAGAAGAAAATCATGCTGTGCAGTCGGAGGATACATATTCGCGAGCTGGCTGACCAAAACCAGATGTATCCTCCGACTGCACAGCATGATTTTCTTCTTGTTTACGTCTTTTTAGTTCGCTTTTTAAGCAGTCGGGTATTTTGATTTTTTTAATTAAATTTTTTATTTATAACTTTTTAGTTAACATTTTTTTCGAATTAGGTACATTTAAATATATAAGTGTTATATATTTTTGAAATCGCCTCTAAAACCCCTTTATTTTGATACCCCACACGATGGGTTTGGAAGAAAAAATAAAATTGCCCCCCCACAATATGGCGCCCAAAAGCCGCCATTTTTCTATGTTCCAATTTTAATGTAGCCTATGACACTCGCAAGGTTAAGACGAATCGATTGACGTATGAATCATCAAAATCGGTCAACGCGTTTGGTCTCTGGAACGCCATATAGGAACAAACATACATACATACATACATACATACATACTTACATACATACATACATACATACATACATAGACTGATAAACACATTACCCTCCTTCGGCAGTCGGGTAAAAATATGTCATGTCTTACAATTTGTCTTAAATACTAGCACGGGACAACAGCGACATGCCTTTTTTGTAGCTGACTTCATAGTGCGACATAATCTGAATAGACGACCAAATAAAATAATACTTATAAAAGTGTGCCGTTCATACAGATAAAATACTTTTGAATTTTGTTGGGAACAAATTAATATTTGACCCACGACCATAGACTTATGCACACTTTATTTTTCTTTGTTTGTTTGATAACATATTAAGTGTTTGTTAGAAAGATATAATTATTTTGAAAATATTAATAATTACTTAAAAAATATAACAGCTTGGACCCAGTTCCCGATACCGGTGAGCCCCTATTTTTTTATTTTAGTTGTTTTTTGGGGGGTTTATTTAGGAAATAATTTAAAATGTAGAAAGTAAGAAGAATATGGAATATAAGAAAATAATTATAAATAAGTAATAATCAAAATAAAAATTATAATTAAAAATAGAAATAACAATTATAAAAAAGTAATCAAATAGAATGAATTAATAATCCTGTAACATTTCAATTAATTAATATTTTTTGGGGGTTTTATTTAAGAAATAATTTAAAATGTAGAAAGTAAGAAGAATATGGAATATAAGAAAATAATTATAAAAAAGTAATAATCAAAATAAAAATAATAATTAAAAATAGGAATAACAATAAAAAATAACAATTATAAAAAAAGTAATAAAATAGAATTAATAATCCTGTAAAATTTCAATTAATTAATAAGCATTGATCACCACACACACAAAATAAATTTATTGCCATTTGGTGCAGTAATTAGAAGGAAAATATTTTATTTTTCAACTATAAAATTTTATCACCACCTCCGAACGAAAGTGATACATTTTTCTTAATCATCTGTCTAAATGTGAAATTTGTGACAAAATGGGTGCGCCCGTATTAGCAAAGTAAGACCCGATGAGTCCCAAATAAACGTCAGGAAATTTTCTCACGCCGCCGGTACTAATAATTAAGACAAAATGGCTTTATCATCCAAACTGCGATGAAATGTGTGACTCAAGCCATGTCACAGTAGGCCGTGGTCGCCGGGAAGCAACAAGAAAGGCATGCCGCGCCTTTAAAATAAGTCACATGTTTGACCCGGCTAGCATTTAAGACAAATTGTAAGACATGACATAATTTATCATGTCTTGTCACAAATGTCTTGGGTACGCCCATGCTCGCTCCGCTGGTGACAGACGGACAGAGAGACCCGTTTTTCCTTTGGGTACGGAACCTTAAAAAAGATTCTGACGAATTCTGAACCTCCTCATTTTTTTAGTCTGCTAAAAAGCGAAACCTTGACCGTTACCTATCGTTAGAAATAAAAACACAAAAATAATTCTTAGCAGTGTATTTGGTAAAGCTGAACTACCTACATATCAGTAAACTATATAGAAATTAAAAAATAATAATAATTATGAACAAAATAGGCCCAATCTTAGATAAATGTACTTTATCTAAGGGCCCAATATATAACAGCGTTGTCGAAAGACCAAGTTCTATACATTGCTAGTTACTTGAGATATAAAATTATATATTATATTCGAATAACAGAAAAACTTCGTGAATTATCGTTTCTTTTCGGGCAATGTCGGAGCCATATTAATTGTACTATAATGTACTACTAAACTTAAATGCATTCGATTATTAAGTATATTCACGAAATTTGCGCTGGACATTGAAATACAAACATCAGCATATTTTCATTAACAATAATCATATTTAGCATAAATTATGCTACAAAGACCACATAACCAGATGTTTCCACAATCAGCTTGAACATAGGATACTTTAGTACAGAAATCCACAATCTTTTTTGCCGGTCTGAAGTTGGCTACAAATAACTGCGCATCTGAAAATCTACGTTCCCCGGCCAAAAATATTGAGGATTATTGTAGTCGGGCACCTAACAGAAATTTAACATTAATAGAATGCTTGCAATCTCTTTAGCTTTGTATCAAAATCTTGTAGCGTGTGCAAAACATACTTTGTTGCCAAGCGTGCTTGCACTTTCGAGTATTCGCCTGTAATGTAACGTTACAGATTCGAGCATTCCATGAGTGAGGGAGGAGAAACGAGCATTACAGTGCGCAACCTGTAATGTGACAGATTCGAGCATTACATTGTTGAGGGAAGAGAACCGAGCATTACAGTTCGCAACTTGATAATACAATGTGTAATATTTTGATACAACTTGTAATGCGTCTAATGTTACATTACAGGCTAATGTTCGACAAGTCTGGGAGGCAGTAGGTACTGTAATGTAATGCTCAAAATCGAATCTGAAATGTTACATTACAGGCGAACGCTCGAGCACATTAACACGTCGAGTTTATGAAAGATTCGCACGGGATAGACATTGCAATTTCTCTCTGATGTGCTATAATTACGAGGCTGTCCCTACACGATTATTTTACAATTTTATAACAGTCTAAATTCATTTATGAGACTTGCAGTCTTTAAAAATATTATTTTGGGTGAAATGGCTTTTAAGAAATGTGGAAGGCGGAACTTACTTGGGTTGCGTTTTTTTTATAAACTATCGGATAACATAGGCGGATATGCACTCGTGTGGCTGACCCTGGCTTGGCCACCATCAGGGATTTTAATTTTGATAACACAAATATTTAGTCGGTAATTAGTCGAAATTAGTCGCCAAATATTAGATTTAGTCGATCACTGGTTCAAAAGTTAGAAGGGTTGTTAGGTGGCCGATCTGGAGGGACTCTCCCCAGCTTGGCCAAATTTATATCTCAAAAACTAGGGCACCTAGCGAAGATCTGTTTTCTCCCAGATTTAGTCGGTAATTAGTCGAAATTAGTCGCCAAATATCAGAATTAGTCGATCACTGGTTCAAAAGTTAGAAGGTTTTATAGGTGGCCGATCTGGAGAGACTGACCCCAGCTTGGCCACATTTATATCTCAAAAACTAGGGCACCTAACGAAGATCTGTTTTCTCACAGATTTAGTCGCTAATTGGTCGAAATTAGTCGCCAAGTCACAGATTTAGTCGGGTCTTAGTTTCGAAGATAAAATGAGTTCAACTTTTAAGGTATAGTCCAAGAGCTAGATCATAAGTTTACGAAAGATAGCCAAGAAAAAAATATTTCTATTAATATGTGTAGTAAACTTCTAGTTTTTAACCGATTTACCAAAAAGGAGGAGGTTCTATGTTCGACTTTATGTATGTTCATCCATATCTCCGTCAATTGTGGACCGATTTTGAATATTTATTTCTTTTTGGAAGAGTTTGTTTCGAAATTGGTCCCATTTTACTTTGGTGAAGATCTGATGAAGAACTTTGGAGATTTACAACAGAATTCTTCAATAAATAACGGCAGATCTCTCGGAATTGCTGCAATCGCATGTCTATTTATTGTTTATACCATTTCATAACATCACGCCAGTTTGCTCTAAAGGGGTACGCAGATCTCTCATTTCACCGGTTGTGTTCAAGTTTCACATTATTCGGCGTTAATCTTTTTTGGCGTTATAAATACCTTTCTAAACAACTTGCCTATTAATTAGTATCAGTTGTCCCATGGGACTATTGGGACATAATTTGAAAAATATGTTAGTATCAGTTGTCCCATGGGACAAGTGGAACATATTATCCCACTTGTCCCATCGTGGGACTGAGTCAATGGGACTAGTGGGATAGACCCAAACTAAAAAGGGAAAAAAAATACTACCGACTTCCAAATAACAAAATGTGAAAAATAAAAAAAACTGGCATAAGAACAATCAAAATCGGTCAACGCGTTTGGTCTCTAGAACGCCACATAGCAACATACATACATACATACATAGGCTGATAAACACATTACCCTCCTTCGGCAGTCGGGTAAAAATAAAAAGAAACTACCGAGAGAGAACAAAAAGATACTACCGACTTCCAAAGAAGAAACTACAAACTGAAAAATAACTTTATTTTTGGAAGTCGGTGTCCATATCAAATAAAAATGAAAACAATAAACCTTGCTCTTGGTCTATTTGGTGTCAAGATGTACAGTCGCATACAACTGTTTTACCAAATTATAATGTTAGGGTCTAAATTACGTTAGAATAATAAAACTTCTGTTGCCCAATAAGAATATACGATGTATCTACCTAATACTATGCTTGCACGGGGACCCAGCGCTAAGAAAGAAAATTTGGTTCAAATAAATATTTTCGCCGCCCACAAGACCAATGCGATGGTGTTAACGAAGAAGCGAAAGTACGACGCTCCGGTACTTCATATGTCGGGCACGCAGCTAAACCTGGTTGAGGAAGTGAATAAATGGCGAGATATGCACCGATTTGTTATTGAATTGTGTGTCATTGTTTGTCATTGTCTGTGTCTGTTTAGTGGAAACGGAAAAATTATTTGGTATGGCGGGCAATTTAGATTCTCATTGCGCATGACTGCGCAGCGCGCGCCTCCTTAGACAATGACAGTACTTCAATGAGCCCATACGCGCCAATAATTTAAAAAGTAAAAGGGTGCTATAAAAATTAAAAAGTTATTTTATGATGCAGTTGTTTAAATATAGAAGGAAAATATTGCACAGTAATGGTTTTTTTTTTAATTTTACCTATCCACGAATATAAAGTTCGTGTTTATACAATATTTTTTGAATTCATATTTGGAATATTACGTTGGGAGTGTAGATAAAATATATAAAACGCACACTAATTTATTACAAAACCGATTTTACTTATCTATCTTATATATATAAAAATTAATCCCTATTTCCCTTGGTCACGGCATCACGCGTGAACGGCTAGACCGATTTCGCTTATTCTTTTTTTGTTGTGTTTGTTACTGTTAGGAGAAGGTTCCTATGAAAAAAAAATAAGAAAAAAAAATTTACCTTACCTGCATAAGTATAGAAGTAAGTATAGTATAGAAGGTATGTAGGTAGGGTAGGTAGGGTAGGTAGGGTAGGTGGGGTAGGTAGGGTAGGTGGGGTACGTGGAGTAGGTAGGGTAGGGTAGGGTAGGTAGGGTAGGGTAGGTAGGGTAGGGTAGGTAGAGTAGGGTAGGTAGGGTAGGGTAGGTAGGGTAGATGAATTTTTGGTGGTTTATGGCAAAACAAAGTTTGCCGGGTCAGCTAGTTCTTAATAAGTTCCACTGTAAACTGGCTGACTTTCATTTACGTCACGGGCAACTCGCTCTATGTAGTTCGTCTGTACACGCGCATCTATCTCTTTCTTACTTACCATACATAAATGAAACGGAGCGCACAGGAGCGCAGCGATCTATTGGCCAGCGACTGCCACATTATGTTCGATAAATAATTACATTATATTTATTGTAGATCTGTTTCTAGGTAATACATACTGCTTTCCTTTTTTGGTATATAATAACATAGAATAACTTTATATTTAGGTTTATATTTTGAAACAAACATTCCACCTTAAGACATCATGTATTGTCTAGAAACTACTTATAGTATTTTGTACTTGCTTGTACCAATGTATGGAGAAATGTATTACTTTAATATCTTTTTAATTACACACCGACTAAATCTGTGACTTGGCGACTAATTTCGACCAATTAGCGACTAAATCTGTGAGAAAACAGATCTTCGTTAGGTGCCCTAGTTTTTGAGATATAAATGTGGCCAAGCTGGGGTCAGTCTCTCCAGATCGGCCACCTATAAAACCTTCTAACTTTTGAACCAGTGATCGACTAATTCTGATATTTGGCGACTAATTTCGACTAATTACCGACTAAATCTGGGAGAAAACAGATCTTCGCTAGGTGCCCTAGTTTTTGAGATATAAATTTGGCCAAGCTGGGGAGAGTCCCTCCAGATCGGCCACCTAACAACCCTTCTAACTTTTGAACCAGTGATCGACTAAATCTAATATTTGGCGACTAATTTCGACTAATTACCGACTAAATATTTGTGTTATCAAAATTAAAATCCCTGATGGTGGCCAAGCCAGGGTCAGCCACACTATGCACTCAACCGGCGCGAGACCATTGATGGAGTATGTTTAATTGTTTTTCCATTGTCTGTAATTACGCCAAATGAGTGCATAAAATAGGTTTAAACGCAAATTCATACGGCAAAAATCAACATTATTCTTTAGGGCGGGTTTCTGAATTGAGTAGTTAATAAGAACGTGTCATAACCTTTAAAACCAAATTTTGAAAGGTATTCTGGGTAAATTACAAATATACAACTTCGAATTAATTCAGAAATCGGGATAAACGTAGGAGCAAGGTTAAATGTCAACAGGGAAGGACGGGAGAAGACAAAAAAATTCAAAAAAATTAAATTATTTATAATTTAATAAAAAATAAGGGCTGCAAGTCTCATTATACACTACAAGGAAACCAACGAGCCCATTTACACTAAATAACAATTTAATATTTAATACTAATGTCTAAATTTAAAAATGGCGACTACTTGTGATTTGAAAATGTTAAATATTGGACTACTGGAATTTTTGTAGTCACAATATAATGCATTTTCGTTGATAGGTATGTTATTGCGACGCAGCGGTATGACAAAATAATATATTTTATTATACCTATGGGTAGCAATCCGGCTTATTGCACAGGACCCAATTCGTTAACATTTTTGGTCATACTAGAGAAAAAAAAAATTTTTTTGTGACAAAAAAAAAAGCAGGTGGCTTACCCAGTGGTAAGTAGTCACCGCCAATTTTGAACGTTGGCAACACCAGAGGCATCGCAGGAGCGTTGCCATAACCAGAGACAAAGCTAAAACTTCTCATGCGCCTTTTAAGAGGTCGACAACAAGATGCTACCACATTGGGCCACTGCGTATCAAGCCACTTTCCATGAAACACTAACAAGTAGGCAACAATTTGTGCCTACCCTCAAATGAAATGTAGGGATGAATCGATCAAACATACACTTTAATTTCACAACATAAACAGCTAAAATTGATAAGGTGATAGACGAGAAAAAAGTATTGCTAAGATACATACAAAACTATTAAAAAATAATGTTAAAATACAATAATATGATCTTAGAATCGCTTCACGCGTTCAGCTGCATCTGATGAAACTGTAAGCCAATCCCAGAATAGTTGTGGAACGGCTTGACAGAGAATGAACTGCTTACCGTTTATTGGGGACACTCAGAAGTATGAGAGCCCATAAATATATTTATATAGGAAATACCTCTGACCTGGTAATGAGACCAGGACAGTTGTAGAAGAGCCCAATGACCAGCAGAAGACTTCTACCGTCCCTTAAGATATCGTTCCAACACCTTACCAAACCTAACTGGAGTTTCTACCAAATGTTCCAACCATACTGTAAAGTTTTAGTACGGAGTGATGAAAGAACATTGACCAATCAAAAGCGAGCTTGATAACGCGACGTAGGTGTCCGACCAATGAGAGGCATCTTTTTCTTCACCCTATACTAAATACTTAAACACTTGCGTGGTACATTATTAGGATTGCGAATACTTTTAAAGTTGATAATTTACGTCATATTAGTATTCTATTTAGAATATAGAATGAAAAAAAAAAGGTGTAACTAACCAGACTTAGTTTTTTGAATTCCAGAAACATCGACAACGCCATCTACTGGCACTACCGGAACAAGCATCCACCGCCATGTTAATTTAAGACTGTGTTTTGTTTCTGTCAAGTATCACAGATGGCGTTTGCTTATAATTCGTATCGATGACGTAAACTACCCACCCTTTCTAAGTGTCCCACCTAATAATATACCACGTTTTTATAAAACCGGCTATCAATCCTGTACACTTTGCGAGCTAGCCCGCTAGTCAAGAACTCCGAGTACAACATAACTAAGTGAAACTCAGTTGGGTACAACACAACTGAGTTAGTAACTTAGTTCTTCTTTTCTTCCTTCTCTTGACTCTTGTCTTGTTCAGATGATTGGGTGGTCTGCTGTTGCTGGCCTTCGCGTTCGGCAGCCATCTGAGAAAAGGGAGATGATTATTTTAATTTTTATAAACACACAAACATCTTTCATTATGCATATAGCTAAGGAGTGGAATTCCCTGCCGGAGTCTATTTCCCGATAGCTACAACCTTGGGGTCTCTAAGTTAAGAGTGAATAGGTAACTTCTAGGCAAGCGTGATTCACCGACGTCCACATCATCGCTTACCATCAGGTGAGATAGTCGTCAAGCGCGCGCATATCTATAATAATAAAAAACCGGCTAAGTGCGAATCGGACTCGCGCACCTTGGGTTCCGTAACAGGTACATTCGCCAAAATATTTAGCTAACATTACTAACGTTCATAAATAAAAAGATAAACTGGATTGAGGGATAAAATTAGCTTAGCCGTTGGAAAGCTGTTGTCACCATACATCGACATAGTGTCGCGGTCAAGTCAAACTTATTTGGACTTTTCCAACGGCAAATAAGTTAATCAAATAAGGATTACGACAAAACGCGTGAGTTTAAAACATGTTACAACACGGTCACAATATCTGTGCACTTGGCATTTTCAAGTCACTGTGTCGTTCGACTCTCGCTACATGCGCACGAGGCGAACGCGGGGCGCCGTGCGGGTAGGCGGGAGTGGGCTCGCTTAAGGCGCAGATACCCCTGAGTAGCTATAAAAATATATGTTATATAGCAGAGTATAAAAATATATGTTACACTAGACCATTTTCTTAATAATGTGACCTAAGAAAATTTTGACTTTTATTCGTATAACATAGTGTAATTAATTTGTAAAGTTATGTCTAACACGGACAAAAAAACGACAATCGCACCAAAACTGCCGTGAAAATTTTAATGAAATTGACGCTCATTATCTACGTTTTGATTAGAGATATTATTTTAAAGTCGTAGAATAATACGGAAAGTACAAAAAAACTTCTGAATTTGGGTCGCACGGGTGTGAAATGACAGAGCGTTTTGTTCCCTCAAGGTCGTTGGTGGCTGTTGTCGTCGTAATGTAAGGAGTGCTCAATTATTTTGACCGTATAGTACTTAATATTTTATATTTTCGCGTCATAAATAGCGTCTAGAGGCATACTAGTCAATGGGCTGGCTATAGAAATGGGTTAAGCAGAATATTGATGAATTTATTTCATGTAGTAGTCACAAATCATTCAGTTTGCTTCGAAGAGTTTAGCTGGCTGATATAGCGACTACATTTATTTAGCACACGTGCTTGACCAACTAGCTTTTAAGATGGCAAGATGGCTCAAATGTGTGCATGAGTTTGTTATTAATAAGTTTAGGGCAAGAAAGCGAAACAGACAGAAAAGTTGAAAGGGAACCGTTTGTCCAGCCGGGCGAGCACGGCCTCTGTGATAGGCTTGATTCACGCATTTTATCACGGTTTTTACTGACAAACTGTGATAAAAATGTGTGACTCATAAGCCTGTCACAGTAGGCCGTGCTCGCCCGGCTGGTATGGTCATGATGAGGCATGAAACGCATGTTATAGTCATCGGCACGTAACTTGGCAAGAGTCGTTAGATGCGCAGAAGTCGGTTTTTAGGTCTCCTTGGTAATGAAGCGGGACGCGGGGTACAAGGTCGCGCCGATCCGAGCGCGCGATTGGTGGCTCAGTCGACCCTTGCCTCCCGCACCGCGTCCTCTTTCCGCTCGCTCCCGATTACACTTGCGTGCACGAAAGTTGTACCCTTTGTTTATGTTGAGTTTTTTTAGGAGTAGTTGTTATTGTTTTAAATTTTAATATTAATATCATTATATTAATATTACATATTAATATCATTTTAATAGGACACATAATGTTTAATATTAACATCTTTTTCGATTATTTTTTTAACTTTTAACTGTATATATTTTTTTTAAAACACCTAATAAACTTCACGAATTCCTCTACTATAATTAACTTTCTTCTAAACAAACATGATTAACAATAAATGATTGCCATAACCATTGTAGAATTTCAAGAAATAAAAGTGACCACTTTTTTGTGGCAATAAGTGTACGATGCGCGATCTTACCCCCACTACGCCAAAACCTTGCCAAGTTACGTGCCGATGACTATACTAAAAGAGTTATGTATGAATATAAATGTTGATGGATGGAGAAGAAGGGGAAGGCCTAAGAAAACATGATACATTTTTACGAACTTTGAAATTGTTATTTTTTTTTCAGATTTGCTGTCAATGAGAACCTTTCACATATTATTTCTAATAGCGTACCCAACATTTGTACCAATTTTCAGCTCTATGCGAATTAAAGTAACCTTGAACGTCTATTTTGACCGAACTATTGTGTATCTGTGGGTCAAATCTTGCAACTGAATTTTAAAACAGTTATCCCCAACCGATTGAGGTCAAATTTTGCCTATTGGTTTGGTTTGGATGAGAATGCATGGTAGGCAAAAATCTTGTTAAATAGGCTTTAGTTTTATTGGAAAAAAACATTTTGACATGGAAACCGGCATCTATTTTTAATGACTTATGCTTAGAATTTCTGCAATGTGCGTTTGTCTGTGAGAATAATAAATTTTTCTTTTAGTCCACAAGCCAGGTACAAATTTTTTCAATCAATTGATCTCGGCAAAATACTTTGTGACATAATATTCGTTCTGGTTTACGTTAATAGCTATATGTACATCCCGATCGAGGAATACTTTGGAAGCCTTCTATCCCGCTAGGGATATAGGATCTTAAGTCAAGTTATTGGTTTGTCATAGGAGTCACAGAGAGCCCACTCTGCAGAGCATGCATGGAGGAGGACAAGAAAGCAGGATACAAGGCAAAATACTTCGGCGACCCAGGTACCCTACAGGAGATATTCGGCAACACCAAGGCGCTAGTGGCCCTTTCTAGAGGAGCTGGGGTTGGTCGTATGATCATTTATCCCAACCGTACGCGCGTACACGTAAAATACGCGCTTGGACGTGGAGTTGCAGACACCAGCCCGTTTAACTTTATGGTCTCATTTCTGGAGACGGGTGACGCTAAATTCAAACTTATGGCATTGTATGTGTTTACGGAGACGCGTTGGGGTTTTAAAGGCGACCTAAGTAAATGTTATGTAATGCTTACCTTCTTGTAGGCTTGCTCGAACAGCTTGAGGCTGGCCTGCTGCAGCGTGCTGGTGGCGGTGCGGATCTCCTCGGGGTCGGCGGTATCCTTCTTGGAGAGAAGCTCGCGCAGCTTCACGATGTCTTCACGGAGCTTGTCGCACTGTTGCCGGAACAAAAATGTACATTACTTATCTATTTTCTATACAAGTCATTGTGGGTTAATAATCAACCACACAGATTAATCAAGGTTGAGCTATGTCGGCAGTGCAGAGTCTTGGGATGCGGTGAACTCCTTCTGTGAGAATGTCATCTCGCAAAAGGAGACAAGGCACAGATAATAGCATACAGATACACCATCCCATACAAAGAAACCGTGCCGACGTAACTTCGTCTGATTATGCTGATTATTTTTATGTGTACATCGATCGCGTTCGGTTCCGTTCTACGCCTATAGATGATGTTAGCAGCAACTTGCAAACAAAAGGGTTTACTCAGTTCGTAAATATTTTTTTCTTTAAATACAATGACGATTTGTTTTATAGTGAATTTTGCTTTGTTTTTACAGATTCATTGTATCAAAATATTTTATGTGAAATTGAAAACCGCACCATCTATTGGAATCAATTTGAAATGATCCGTTCAAATAATATTTGAAATGTGAATGAAGAGCTCAATATTCAATAATTTTGTGCTAAGGAGAGTTGATTAAACGAGAACATACAATTGTTATGATCAATTCTAGAAAATGTTAATTTTACACATAATTCAATAACAAATCGATGCATATCGCGCCATCTAGTGATATTTATTTGCACCAAATTTTCTTTGTTCGCGCTGGGGAGGACCAGTGCTCTCCCGTCCCGCACTAGAAGCACTGGGCGGAGGGCAGACAACACCCTCTGGCAGCCCCCATGTCGACCGTCACACTCACCTCGTCCTGAGGCAGCTGGCTCTTGTACTCGTCCATCTTGGTCTCAGTGTCATGTAGCACGCCTTCAGCCTGGTTGGAGACCTCCACTCGCTCGCGCCTCTGCTTGTCCGTAGCGGCGAATTGTTCAGCAGCCTTTACCATGTTCTCAATCTCGTCCTTTGATAGACCTCCTGATGACTGGATGACGACTGTTGGGATAAAAATGGCGGATGAAACATGTTCAAAATTTCATAAACATCCAATCAGCCTATAATAGACTTACTGCTGGATACATACAGATTGAGTTTTTTATGTGGGCGTGGATGGCTTAATTGGGCGAAAGGTCCGTTTGCCTCTGAATTTGATCCTTATTAGACACTACCAGATGGTATAATAATAAAGCGAGTTTATTTTTCAAATTCAACGTTTTCGATTCCTGGCTAAGAATATTGATATTTTATAAAAATCCAATGATGCATTTTAGTTTTTTATCGAAATCGGGCCCGTGACTCTTTTGAGTGTATTTCGCTAATTGTCAGTTTCGAATTTGGCCATCCACGCACTTGGAAAAGTCCCACTGTACGTATACCCAGTATAATTTTCAGGGCTACAAGCATAGTAATGTGCCGCGGTTTCTAGGAAAGCGGCGTGCATGTGGCACGCGACTAGCTGGTACCGCGACTACTCTCGCACCGCTGCAAAAGTGTTCCGCGCACTGGCGCGGACACCGATCGGCGGTGCTTACACAAAAAAATAAGCAATTCTTAAGGTCTTGCCCCACACTAGGAATTTCTCCTGTATCGTGGGTGGGTTTACAAACATTTAAACAAACTCACTTACACAAACACTCAGATCCCCAGATTGTCTGGGGGTCTACTCCCTAAGCAAGAAGTCCGTAGTTTCGGCCTCCGTTACGGGCGTTTCCTACTCCGTATCACATACGGACGCATGATTAATTCGGGGCCCGAACTACTAATGAATGACAATAAAATTTGACAGTTGTATGTACCTACACCCTAAGTATTTTTACCCATCCGAAAAATTTAATCTCCGAAGTTCCAGAGTACTTTCGGACGGGCCCGTAACTTTGTTGACGGAGGGAGGAGAACCCCTGGCCCGTGCAACTGCCCAACGATTTTTATCGTTCGATATCTGCTTGCACCATGGAGGATAGTCTATATGATGGTCATAAATTTCGCTAATTGACGTCAGCTCATAAGTTCGCATGTAAAGAAAGAAAGAAAGAAAAAAAAAAGAAAAATAATTATGTACTCACTCTGTTGTTCCTTGCCGGTGCCCTTGTCCCGAGCGGATACATGCACGATGCCGTTGGCGTCGATGTCGAAGGTGACCTCAATCTGCGGCACACCACGCGGTGCAGGAGGGATGCCCACGAGTGAGAACTGTCCCAACATCTTGTTGTCGGCAGCCATCTCGCGCTCGCCTTGGTGCACTTTGATCTCGACTTGGGTTTGGCCGTCAGCAGCTGAAACAATTGTTTAGGTTTGAATGTATCCTTGAAATTCCTTAAAGACCTCACCGTTTTTTTTCTGTACAGAATCTTGAAAGAGCACATAGACGGATAAGACTTTTGAAATATGTTGTGGCTTAAAATTACTTCAACTATAAGGGATGTTGTTCATTTTAGAATAGGGATGTGGACTGATTTTTTTTTTATTCGTTCTGTAGATAAACAAAAATAATTCAAAATTTAAAAACCCCCCGATATATTTTTATTTCATGCTACATAATTTATCTAGTACATAGTAGATACGCTTCGAACGGCAATCTATTGAACACGTAATTATGACACGATATCTTGCAAAAACACCCCGATTCAAACAGCGAAACGCCCAAAACTTTTGAACGGCTGAACCGATTTTATTCAAACATAGCTAAGAACACTCTCGACAAAATAACCTTTCAAACCAAAAATACAATCAAAATCGGTTCACCCGTTTGGACGCTATGATGCCACAGACAGACACACATATACACAGAAACACATCCCTCTTTTTCCGTCGGGGGTTAAAAAGGATATTGTACATGTATTTTTTATGAAACATCCCTATTGGATAATAAACAAATTCAAACTGAAACAGATTGGAAACCATGGCCAACATAGCTATATAAAGGCTAGACCATCGACCACATAGCCACTAGACGCCTAATGCTTGATCTAATACATCAAAACAATTCTGTCAACTAGCTGAGGTATGAGGCACGGGGGTACTGCGCTCTGATTGGTCCCTTACCAAGGTCATGCGCCTCATTAAGGGTGGGACAGGTTTAAATAAAACCAGGAAGGTATCGATATTTTATAAATAGTATTTGTACTTATTAATATTTTATTAAAATTACCTTCTTTATTATAATAAAGAAGGTAATTTACTTCTTAGTAATAAAAAAAATGTTAAAACTAAAAAAATAAATATAAAAATTCTTAAGGAAACATACTTTTTTTCGGTTGTTGGTTCTTAAATATAGTAATATTAAATATTAGTAAAAAACGTAATCAAAACATTGTTTCACAATTAATAAACTTTTTAATTTTATGTCTTTATTTGTAAGGTTTCTAGTTCTATCGATAACAGATTTGGTCATAGGATATGGTGCATCACTAGTTCTATTTACGAAATTATAGAGAAGAAGAGATAGCGAAAAAATTACTTTAAAAAGAAAGAGACGCAAACATGCGGTGGGCGTTTTCACCTACAAACTTGACCAGTATAGTATGAACTCCGACAAATAATATCAGAAAATAAATCTAATTATGTTTATGTAACTATTAACTTATCAATGAAATGTTATGCTATTTTTCCGGAAACTTGAAGTCTGGATGTTGTTACCATACCAACGTATTTTTCAAGAGGCCATTATAATATTTATGAAAAAAAAATTTTGTTGACCGACGCGGATGTGTTTACGGCTCACAGAAGTGGTCCTTACTAATTTGAAATTGTCGAGTGGCGACCTGTATTAGCTGTATATGATCTTTTAGTCATATGTGTTGACAGATATCGCTCGCCTGTTATTAGGCGTCTAGGGGCTGTGTGGTCGCTGGGCTAGACTGATGGACTTGTGAGAACCAGAAGAGTGTTGTGTCTTGTCCGGACAACTGCCCGACGATTGTTTTCGGACTGTTGTAAGTGTTCGCGTGTTTTTAGTTGTGAGTCGCGCCGAGAACTCTGCTTGGGCGATGCAGGTTTTGTATTGATTCAGTTCGTATATGGCTGCATAGATGGACTCACCGGTAGAGAAAACCTGGCTCTTCTTGGTGGGTATGGTGGTGTTCCTGGTGATCAGCTTGGTGAATACTCCTCCGAGGGTCTCGATACCAAGCGACAGAGGAGTGACGTCGAGCAGTAGGATGTCGGTGACGTCACCGGCGAGCACTCCGCCCTGCACGGCGGCGCCCACAGCGACGGCCTCGTCGGGGTTCACGGCGCGGGAGGGAGCGCGGCCGAAGATTTCCTGGACTGTTGTTTGTACCTGTTGGGCAGGAAATCAATGGTTAACTTCAGTGGACTGACTATATCAAAGATTGGTGACCTCCTATCACTGGTTAACTTTAGTGGACTGACTATATCAATGATTGGTGACCTCCTATCACTGGTTAACTTTAGTGGACTGACTATATCAAAGATTGGTGACCTCCTATCACTGGTTAACTTTAGTGGACTGATTATATCAAAGATTGGTGACCTCCTATCACTGGTTAACTTTAGTGGACTGACTATATCAAAGATTGGTGACCTCCTATCACTGGTTAACTTTAGTGGACTGACTATATCAATGATTGGTGACCTCCTATCACTGGTTAACTTTAGTGGACTGACTATATCAAAGATTGGTGACCTCCTATCACTGGTTAACTTTAGTGGACTGATTATATCAAAGATTGGTGACCTCCTATCACTGGTTAACTTTAGTGGACTGACTATATCAATGATTGGTGACCTCCTATCACTGGTAAACTTTAGTGGACTGACTATATCAAAGATTGGTGACCTCCTATCACTAGTAAACTTTAGTGGACTGACTATATCAAAGATTGGTGACCTCCTATCACTGGTACACTTTAGTGGACTGACTATATCAAAGATTGGTGACCTCCTATCACTAGTAAACTTTAGTGGACTGACTATATCAAAGATTGGTGACCTCCTATCACTGGTAAACTTTAGTGGACTGACTATATCAAAGATTGGTGACCTCCTATCACTAGTAAACTTTAGTGGACTGACTATATCAAAGATTGGTGACCTCCTATCACTGGTACACTTTAGTGGACTGACTATATCAAAGATTGGTGACCTCCTATCACTGGTTAACTTTAGTGGACTGACTATATCAAAGATTGGTGACCTCCTATCACTGGTTAACTTTAGTGGACTGATTATATCAAAGATTGGTGACCTCCTATCACTGGTTAACTTTAGTGGACTGACTATATCAAAGATTGGTGACCTCCTATCACTGGTTAACTTTAGTGGACTGATTATATCAAAGATTGGTGACCTCCTATCACTGGTTAACTTTAGTGGACTGACTATATCAATGATTGGTGACCTCCTATCACTGGTAAACTTTAGTGGACTGACTATATCAAAGATTGGTGACCTCCTATCACTAGTAAACTTTAGTGGACTGACTATATCAAAGATTGGTGACCTCCTATCACTGGTACACTTTAGTGGACTGACTATATCAAAGATTGGTGACCTCCTATCACTAGTAAACTTTAGTGGACTGACTATATCAAAGATTGGTGACCTCCTATCACTGGTAAACTTTAGTGGACTGACTATATCAAAGATTGGTGACCTCCTATCACTAGTAAACTTTAGTGGACTGACTATATCAAAGATTGGTGACCTCCTATCACTGGTACACTTTAGTGGACTGACTATATCAAAGATTGGTGACCTCCTATCACTGGTAAACTTTAGTGGACTGACTATATCAAAGATAGGTGACCTATCGTATTCGACATTCGAATTTTCGAATGCGATCGTCATTATGGGAAATTTTGTTGGCGGCCATATTGGATATGGATTTATTTTATAGTGTACTGTATTCTACTAGTCAAGCTCTATCATTTGATACCCATATTGAGGAGGTTGTAAAAATGTAATTCGCCAATTTGTAGCGGCGGCCATGTTAGATTTACAATGATACTGAATATATTCAATTGTCAGAACTAAAGGTGTGTACCAAATATCACACAATTCTTTCAACAGGAAAACTAAATAAAAAAATACTAAATTTGACTCAAAAACAAACATGACAAGCTAAATAAAACCGTTTAATTACCAATGATGCGAGAAAATAATAACAAGATTCAAGATGTTTGATTTAATAAATGTTTGTGAGCGTATAACCCGACCCTGTACAGACAAAGCCGGGGAATATAACCCCAGTTCAATCTGGCACCCGTCTGATAGACCGCCTAGACAGCCATGAGGGACTGACATCGGCTTGTGCTGTTAAGGTGCTTGGTAACAATAATTTATCTATACTGTGATTTTTAATTTCGTGGACTAAACTGACAGCTGCTATTGACCTTATTTTTTTTAAATGTTGCAAGCGCGGAGCATAGTGTTGTAGGTAAGGCTCAATCATAAGTGATTCATCGAATCGATGTGACATGACTCCTGAATTTATTTTTACTAATTGGTGTAAATAAATGTTTTATGAATATAAACGTAATATATTTAAATATAACACTATTCATACACATAGTACATGCACTTTTATTGTGTTAAATATGAAATCAACAATAAAATAAATGCAATCGATAAAATTAAGTCTGACATAAATGAGTAGAAACTAAATAAGGGCCGCTAGTTTCTAAACAAATTTTTTTTTTATGCCGTGAAATAGTTTCATTTTCGATCTACTTCGATTTTCGATTAACTTTCGATCACTCGGGACAGTTAGGGTACGACACTATTTTAATGTAACGATAAAGTGACAACCCCCCACAAATGTCAGTTTAGTCCACGAAATAAAAAATCACATTATAATAGTAGATACGCATCGATTAACAATCTTTCGAACACGTAGGTAATAAATTATGACACGATATCTTGAGAAAATACCCCAATTCAAACAATAAAACGCCCATAACTTTTGAACAGCTGAACCCATTTTCATTAAATATAGCTAAGAACGCTCTGGATAAAGGCAAATTAAAAAAAAAATACTAAATCAAAATCGGTTCATCCGTTTAGGAACTATGATGCCACAGACAAATACATAAATACACACGTCAAACTTAAAATACCCTCTTTTTCTGTTGGGGGTTAAAAATACAAACTAAATTTGCAACTTCGAAAAACTTGTGCTGGCTCACGAAAATTTGCGACTTTTTCACTTTTAGCTCTTAAAGTAATAAATTATGCGTTTTTTAACAAACAATGTCCGTACGTTTAGCCCTTAGATAAAGTACCTATAGATTAAGCCTTAAAATGACCTTGATTGATAGAGCGAGATGGCTAATTGGCAGCTCCATGTAAATAATAAGGACAAAAGATTGTTTTTTGTCTTTGTCACCGTGGCCGGTTTCTGTTGTTTGTCAAACTCTAATACAATGGCAGGTTTGACAAACAAACTCGGTTTTGTTTGATTTTCTATGATTTCGTGGTATTATGTGTTAATTGAGACAAGGAATGTGGGTTATTTATAGATAATAAGTGTCAGTGCGATGGTGGGTTGTAGTGTTCTTGTTCTTGTTGTGACACCAGAACTAACTATTGCTGTCTCATGTGCGGCCACGCCAGGGCTTAATCTATAGGTACTTTATCTAAGGTTTAGCCACTGGCGGATTAGGACATATTGTTATAATGTTATTAAGCACTATTCCTCTCTCCTAGACACTGACTGTATCTAGAATGTTGCTGTGCCCGACAGGGTTCATAATTGTTTCTGCAACTTATATTCACCACCTGTATGTACATTATGAATGCAATAAATTAAATATGAATTTGACTTTCTCACCTTGGGCATACGCGTCATTCCGCCGACCAGCAACACCTCTCCGATGTCAGCGCGCTGCACCTCAGCGTCCTGCAGCGCTCGCTGGCACGGCGCGACTGTACGCTTGATCAGATCGCCGACTAACGACTCCAGTTTCGAGCGGGTCATCTGTTGGAGAAACGTGTTATTTTAGTTCATTATCATTTCGAATAGGAGTATATAATAGTCACAGCGGATCTTTGTGTGTCTGAAGTTGGCTCTGCCAACCATTGCGAAAGAAACAGTTTGTCATCGAGTATACTGCATAAGAAGTAAGCGAGATAGGATGATGCAACAAACGTAAGTCTGAAAGAGACAGTTATAAAATGCTATCTTCACCTTCAACATTGACACAAAAATAGCTACTGCACAGGGTCTTGCAGCCAATTCAGAGACAAAGATCCGCTGTCAGTATTACACTTCCGTTCCAAAATACAAATCGCAGACGGAAAAAACCCGACTGCTTAAAAAGCAAACTAAAAAGACGTAAACAAGAAGAAAATCATGCTGTGCAGTCGGAGGATACATATTCGCGAGCTGGCGGACCAAAACCAGATGTATCCTCCGACTGCAAAGCATGATTTTCTTCTTGTTTACGTCTTTTTAGTTTGCTTTTTAAGCAGTCGGGTTTTTTGATCTTTTTAATTAACTTTTTTTATTTAAAACTTTTTAGTTATTTTTTTTTTAGAATTGGGTACATTTAAACATATAAGTGTTATATATTTTTGAAATCGTCTCTTAAAATCCTTTATTTTGATACCCCGCACGATGGGTTTCGAAGAAAAAAATTTTTTATTCCCCCACAAAATGGCGCCCAAAATCCGCCATTTTTGTTTTTTCCAATTTTAATGTAGCCAGTGACACTCGCATGATTAAGACGAATCGATTGACGTAAGAATCATCAAAATCGGGCAACGCGTTTGGTCTCTAGAACGCCATATAGGAACAAACATACATACATACATACATACATACATACTTACATACATACATACATACATACATACATACATAGACTGATAAACACATTACCCTCCTTCGGCAGTCGGGTAAAAAATAAAACTGGGCAGACCACATCTGCCGCTGATTGGATTTTGTTGGAGGTCTACTCCCTAAACCAAGTTATGGGCCCGTCTGAAAGTACTCCGGAACTTCGGAGTGAACTACTCCTTAATGATTCAATGTTTCGGACGGGTAATAACACATCTAGAGTAGGTTCAACTGTCAAATTGGGTTGTCATTTCAAATTTATTAGTAGTTCCCCCAACGAATCATGCGTCCTTTTGTGAGACGGGGTAGGAAAAGCCCGTAACGAAGGCCGAAACTACGCACTTTGTGCTTAGTGAGTAGAACCCCAGAAACCGGCGACACGGAAGGCCCAAAAGGAGATAGCGGAGACAGTTAACTCTTTCTGGGCCTATCAGATATTTATGATTTAAGGGCCAGCAAACATCAAGACACGAAGCTATACGCACTTTAAGATACATCGCGTCGCATATCGGTGCGAGGTGCGCCCTAAAAGCGACCGTGATTTTATTAGCAAAAGCGTTTTCTACAAAAATACCTTGCAGTAACTATGTTATGCACTAATTTTTGTCAAAAATGTCTGTGAGCGTATAACCCGACTCTGTACAGACAAAGCCGGGGAATATAACCCCAGTTTTAATCTGGCACCCGTCTGATAGACCGCCTAGACAGCCATGAGGGACTGACATCGGCTTTTGCTGTTAAGGTGCTTGGTAACAATAATTTATCTAGCAGTAGACACGCGTCGATCAACAATCTATTGTACACGTAATTATGACACGATATCTTGCGAAAACAGCCCGATTCAAACATTAAAACGCCCATAACTTTTGAACGGCTGAACCGTGTCGTCGTTTTGGTACAAGTGTATAAAAAACCAACCAAGTGCGAGTCGGACTCGCACACGAAGGGTACCGTACCATTATCGCAAAACACTGCAAAAAAAATCACGTTTGTTGTATGTGAGCCCCCCTTAATTTATTTTAATTTAATTATTATTATTTTTAGAAGTGAAAATACAACTAAATATTCTGTGAATATTTTAAGGTAGACGCTTAAAATATTCACAGAATATTTAGTGTTGCCGTTATTAAAATCGAACAAAAAGCGGCAACAATATCACGTTTGTTGTATGGGAGCTCCCCTTAAATATTTATTTTATACTGTTTTAGTATTTGTTGTTATAGCGACAACATCTGTGAAAATTTCAGCTGTCTAGCTATCATGAGATACAGACAGACAGACGGACCGCGGAGTCTCAGTAATAGGGTCCCGTTTTTACCCTTTGGGTACTGAACCCTAAAAATGATAGCAAGCTTATATCTAAGCCCAGGCTGCATACCACTTAATTTTATTTTTCCAATCAGCGGTTTAGAAATTCTTGTTCTTCATCCTTCCCTGGTCGCATTATTTGGGGTCGGATTACGAACTTTTCCCCTTTCATACATTAGTTTGAAGACAATTCGTAAGCACATGAAATGCAGTATAAATACACAATGATATTACAACCAAGTTCCTTACCTTAAGATTCATGTGTTTGGGTCCGGAAGAGTCCATGGTGAGATAGGGGAGGTTGATGTCGGTCTGTAGGGAGCCGGACAGCTCGATCTTGGCCTTTTCAGCGGCCTCCTTCAGACGCTGCATTGCCATCGCGTCTTTACGGATGTCCAGGCCTTGCTGTGAATGGGAAATTAGGTTTAGAGTGAAGTTTTTAGGCATATTATCAGGTATCAGGGGCCCTACCATGAGGTCTACTCCATCATCAGCCTTTTTAATGTTCCCACTGCTGGGATACAGGCCTCCTCTTTGTGAGAGAGAATGGGCCGTAAACAACCATGCGGGCCCAGTGCGGGTTGGTGGTCACATGTCTTCAAATTTTAGGTTCTAGGACATGCCGGTTTCCTCACGACGTTTTCCTTCACCGTTTTGAGAAAAGTGGTGATGAAATAATTTAGACAAAGTAAAGCACCTGCCTGGGTTCGAACCCACGACCTACAACTTTGTAAGTCGCGGCAGTTACCACTTAATTGTATTACGAAAACTGTTGATCGGTTGCTAGAAAATAAGGAATTTATAATAAATTAATACCAGTGAGAAATATTTGATGGTGCAGAAAAAAAAATTAATGTGATACATGAACATTTAGTATAGATGCCAGATTTGTACTACTGCTCTTATATACTCTGTTTTATATATCAGGGATAAATACATAGAAATGTGCCGCGGTTTCTAGGAAAGCGGCGTGCATGTGGCACGCGACTAGCTGGTACCGCGACTACTCTCGCACCGCTGCAAAAGTGTTCCGCGCACTGGCGCGGACACCGATCGGCGGTGCTTACAATAAATGTTTGGTTTCTTATGGCTATTGAGGCACTGCCCATAATAGGGTAGTTTACTGAAAATATTTTATATGTCTTTCTCAGGTAGAATAATAAAAAATATTGGGACACATTTTTCTTTTGACACGTAAACATAAAGTGACGACGATATAATGCGTTGAAATATCGTGTGACGTCACGCCGCTATACACTTTATACTGCCTTAGTGACGTCACAAGCCCCCACTCCTGAACTTTGTTGCGCTTTAATTTTGTAATTTTTTATTGATTTGGTAAAGAAAAAAATATGTTGTGTCCAATATTATTTGATAATCTCACTGACGAAATAAATAGAATTATAATTTTTTTACCCACGAAACATCCTTTGAAGCCTAACAATAGGCATCAATCTCAGTTTGATCGGATACCAGGAAGTGCTTGAAAAATGGATAGTCTACCTGTCTACCAATTTATTCCAATATTTAAAAACGATACAAAAACAAGGTAAAGGCAGTGTCGCCAACATGATGAAAACAAAGTATCGCGGTAAGGGGCGTCCTTGACCCTTTCACTTAGCATTCAGTAATGAGTCAATATCTCATAAACGCATGGACCGATTTACATGATTTAAACGGATAAAACGGTTCTACGCATATGCCTTCCATTTGTTGAATCATCCGGTTCCCTTCATGATGGTCGAGCTGGGTGGTGCCAATTCATGCGTCATGTTCGTGAACGGACGCCGTCAGTTGGGATTGGTCATAACTTGACTGCTTCGGATGTTAATGTTTTTCTAGTATATATTATATAACTGTACAGTACATGTGTGAGTACTTCTAATACTTTATGTCTGTAGGTGGTATAGTGGGTAGTGCTATTCTGGGTGCATTGTCCTCACATGTATGAATTTAATAATGTATGTTCCTAAATATTGTAAAAAAACTTTTTTTTTTTTAAAGTTGGTATTGAGTTTCTTGTGCATTCTTCTCCATAACAAGCTACTTTCCGAATGCACGGTAGAATCATTTTGATGTAACGTTCAAAAGTGCCGCTTGGTGGCCTAGTTGAAATAAAATATCTTTGTCTTTTGTCTTTATTTTTGAGACCAAAATTATCAAAATATCTCAATAAACAAAAAATCATGTTTTCAAGTAACGTAATTATACTTTTTTGTACAAGTCGGACCATATTTTATTGTTATCTGGCGGAGACTTTAGTTCCCGGACACATACGACAGCAAAATAATATAAAACTACTAATAATAAAAAAAATGCTGAATAATTTAGAAGAGTTATAATACTCACGTCGCGCTTAAATTCGTCCACCAAGAAGTTAACGATGACATTGTCGAAGTCCTCGCCTCCGAGCAGGGTGTCACCGTTTGTACTCTTGACTTCGAACACGCCCTTCTGGATCTCGAGCACAGAGATATCGAAGGTACCGCCTCCCAAGTCGTATACGGCGATGCTGTGGAGGAATTTTTAGTCAATCAAGTGCCTATAAAATACACTGCCTGAAAGAGGACGATTTTAAAAACTACAGTTTTTAAAGTATAGCTAGGTTGGTGGCAATGGGCCCGTAGAACCGATGACCTTCGGGTAGACGAGTTCTTGAGTGGAGACCGCGATCTGGTTAACGTAAGGTAAGGCGCCTCCTCAAATCAATCAAATCAAATGTTTTTTATTTCACATAGGCCTACATGGGCACTTATAAAACGTCGACAAAAGGTGCACGGTTCGGGTTAGTCGTTTCCTGTGGAGAAGAACCGGCAAGAAACGCCACGGTTACTCTTTTAAAAAAATTGGTTTGTTTTTACAATATTGCCACGTTACAGTATTAGTGCTTAGACAATAAGTCGTAAGAAACTAAAAAAAAATTGTATAAACGAGAGGGTTAACAAATGTTAACAAGCGTCTAGAAATCTAGAAGGCCTACAATGTTCACACATTCACAAAACAATCAGTAAAAGAATCTATACAAAGGAAAAAATAAATAAAAATATATAACAAGACTAAATTTAACAGGCGTCGACCTTCACAGGGTGTGTCTAGTACCTATATGAGAGTTGCCGAAAATCAATGCAAATGGCCTGCAATTGGAGAAGCATATGTCCAGCAGTAGAATGCTGCGGACAGAGTTGATATGATTTAAATCAGTGATTTAAATCGCGATTAAAATCAAATAATAAAAAAAAACAATGATTTAAATCAATACTTTTTTACTGCGATCAAATCAGCCAAAAAAATAGATTAGGCACCGAGAAAGAAAGCAGCCAAATTAGTCGTACCTTTTAAAAAAACTAAATTCTAAAAAATTACAAGGCCAATAAAAATCTATATATCTATGAATATAAATAAAATAAGTGACTGCGACTGCGGTAAACCCCAAATAGCTGTATGTCCTTATTAATTTAAAGTCTATTTTATTTTCCTTGTTCATATTTAATAAATATGTCAAATTAAAAAAATTAAAATATTGGATTTGAGAAGAAATTTTTGACAATTTCATAATATTTTTTTAAAGTAATACGTAAGTTTTTTGTTAATTTTATTTATAATTAAATAAACAAATGTAATGTAGTGTTTTTTTTAATAAATTCACTACCAAATTAAAAAACAGCAGAATGTAATAACAAAATAAACCCATTTAAATCAAATAAATCCGGCATTTAAGGTTATTTTTTTTTTAAATCGTGATTTTTATCAACCCTGGCTGTGGATAATAGCAATGTGCCGCGGTTTCTAGGAAAGCGGCGTGCATGTGGCACGCGACTAGCTGGTACCGCGACTACTCTCGCACCGCTGCAAAAGTGTTCCGCGCACTGGCGCGGACACCGATCGGCGGTGCTTATACTAAAGGTAGACTTCAAGCAATCCGGCATCACTTAGGCAGCGACACTGGATATTGATGGGGCACCATTCTGCCGTCTTCAGGAGTCACTATATGACATTTGGCCAATTTCGAGTTTTTAAAACCTCCGTAATCAGCAAAACAATTTAAGAATTCTCTACGCAGTATTTTTATACTGTTTTTTGTTTTTCGTCTCAAAACTCAAAATATTTTTTGTCAGATAGTGACACTAGCTCAAAATATGTTTTTGTCAGAGTGAAACTATCTCAAAATATATTTTTGTCAGATAGTGACACTTATGCTCAAAAATGATTTTGTCAGATAGTGATACTAGCTCAAAATTTGTTTTGTCAGAAAATGAAACTAGCTGAAAACACGTTTTATTTCAGATAGTGACACTAGCTCAAAATATGTTTTTGTCAGAGAGTGAAACTATCTCAAAATATATTTTTGTCAGATAGTAACACTAGCTCAAAATATGTTTTTGTCAGAGAGTGAAACTATCTCAAAATATATTTTTGTCAGTGACACTTATGCTCAAAAAATGATTTTGTCAGATAGTGATACTAGCTCAAAATTTGTTTTGTCAGAAAATGAAACTAGCTCAAAACACGTTTTATTTCAGATAGTGACACTCTAGCTTCATATATGTATTTGTCAGATAGTGACACAAGCTCAAAATATATTTTTGTCAGATAGTGACACAAGCTCAAAATATATTTTTAGCAGATAGTGACGGCAGGTTGTAGGTACTTACATTTTGTCATCAGTCTTGTCCATGCCGTAAGCGAGGGCCGCGGCGGTCGGTTCGTTGATCACTCTCAACACGTTCAAACCAGAAATCTGACCTGTTGGCAACATGCTTTTGTTAAAAATATAACTACTTCTTACACTGAGATCGGAAAAGTTCCCTGCAAATGTCAATCTTATTCGTATAAAGTTAATGTTTTTATTTGTTTGAAACGCTTTTGATCACAGCGGTTGTAGGAATATTCACATTAAAACCATGCATATAAGGTTTATTTTCGTCGCAAACATTCGGTGCTGAGCCGAGAGTTGACGTTTAAGAATGAGTAAAAACAGGGCTCTAAACCTCAATCTAGTTTTTGAAAGAAAGCTGATTAGAAAAGGGAAGGCAATGTGCCGCGGTTTCTAGGAAAGCGGCGTGCATGTGGCACGCGACTAGCTGGTACCGCGACTACTCTCGCACCGCTGCAAAAGTGTTCCGCGCACTGGCGCGGACACCGATCGGCGGTGCTTACAATACAAGTTTGGTTTCTGATACCTATTAAAAAGAGAACGAACGCACAAAGTTCTTTTTTGAAACTAAGTTTTTCCTTACTGACTGTTCGGAAACGAAATTCTGCAAAAATTTTAAGGATTAAACGTGTCTTTTATAGCATAGCATAGCTAGCACAATTAGTTTTAATTTTATTATTACCTAAAAAGATCCCCTACACATTTTTGCCTTATAAATTTTGCAGAATTTTAGGAAATTCAATTAAATATTATGGGGTTTAAACTGAATGAATAACTCTTACGGCTTTAAAATTGAGTTCATTTTTGTTTGACACGGCATTGTCAGATAACGTTCCAGTTGTACAGCTTACAACTTCCTACAATCTTATGTTTAAACAGCACATACCAGCATCCTTAGTAGCTTGTCTCTGAGAGTCGTTGAAGTAAGCCGGCACAGTGACGACCGCATTCTTCACGGTCGTGTTCAGATACGCCTCGGCAGTCTCCTTCATCTTCACCAGAACGAAGGCGCCGATTTGAGATGGGGAGTACACTTTACCGTCACTTCCTGCAGGAGAATAAGTATTAAATAAAACAAAAATATATTTGTAAAACAAGCCTATTGAACTGAAATATAGCAAATTTAATATCACCACAGATAATATAATACTAGCATACTGATGCCTCATCCCATACAAAGAAACCGTGCCGACGTAACTAGAGTTTTTCATCTGATTATGTTCCACTGCGATAGATAGATCACCATCTATATCCGTGGAACGGAACCGAACGCGATCGATGTACAAAAAATAATCAGTATAATCAGTAAAGTACGTAAGGACAGTTTCTTTGTATGGGATGAGACACTACTGATTTACACACACATTTAGTTCTTAAATAAACAAGGTATTACAAGAAAATGGGCAATATGCATGTAATGTTATTAATTTAAAAAAAAAATTAAGAGAGTTTATTTGCGCCAGGCAATACGCATTCCATAAAAAAACAAAAAAAAACTAATACAATATAACAATAGTAAAAACAAATAAAAATTTAATGCTTATTATTATTACATGTATTCAAAGTAAACAAGTATGAAAGATTTTTTTTAAATATATTGATCAGAGCGAAGTTATAAAGCGGCAAAGTTGAGAATTGTAAATAGAAGTTCGACGTGCCATCTGACGTCAGATACCACAACGCCCATACAAAACGGCGTTTTCGTAGAAGGACAGATATATTTTTTTAAATTGTTATATCCCGTTCGTTTTTCGATCAATTTCGTTTCTGTGTTTACTATTAGTAAGTATTCTATTGTAGTATTTTTATCGATATACTGGTCAAATTTTTTTCATGCGTATTCCCTATTAACAGGTGAGGTAGCTACAAAAACCTGTCTATAATGATATATATTATTTTTATCTGTGAAATAAAATAAAATACAATGTGCCGCGGTTTCTAGGAAAGCGGCGTGCATGTGGCACGCGACTAGCTGGTACCGCGACTACTCTCGCACCGCTGCAAAAGTGTTCCGCGCACTGGCGCGGACACCGATCGGCGGTGCTTATCCTGTCTCATTACAGGGGATATTTGTATACCTGTTTTATCTCTTTGCCAGCTGTCATACTTAGCATCTGTCAACCTGTCAATACCATAATGATTCCGCTATGAAAAAGAAGTGCTATTAGTCCTGCATAGCTCCGTCTCTCACTCACAATGGAATCATGATTGTTTTGACACGTCAAAGTAAGGCCTGGACTTGCGTTCTATCCCTGGGTTACGATATTCAGGTGGTAATTCTTAGTCCTCAGATAATGCCAGTAGGTTTGTCTCCTTATCTGGCCAACTCCTTCGATAAACACAGCTGTGATTATAGACAAAAGTGACATAACCCAAAGATAGATTAAACTTAAGGCGTACATATTGCCCAATGTTAACGCGTTACCGACTCTCCACTTACCCTGAACCCAAGCATCGCCATTGGAAGCCCTGACGACCTTGTAAGAGAGATTCTTCATGTCCTTCTGAACTTCGGGGTCATCGAACCGCCTGCCGATCAGACGCTTGGTGGCGTAAAATGTGTTGCCACTGTTGGTGACCGCTTGGCGCTTCGCCGGCATACCCACTAGTCGTTCGCCTTCCTTGCTGAAGGCAACGTGGGAGGGTGTTGTGCGGGAACCTTCGGTGTTTTCCACGACCTGGTGGATTTCAAATTGGTGATGTTTTATTACTGAAGACTATCCTTAGGTTAAATTGTCAATAAGTCATACATAATGGGTTTGGGTTAGCTACTAACTCGGAGTTAGGCTTGCTTGCAACAATATTGTCCATTTTAACCTCATGTTAGCAACTAACTCTGAGTTTTAAGATTTGTGGACCTAAGGCCCAGTTTTTTGATCCATAGTTAAATCAACTAATGGTTAAATCTATCAACCTACGGTTGTAAACGCTAAAATGCACTTTTTCATCATAATGTTATCTTATCAAATCGTCAAAAAAGTTGAAGATTTAATTATTTGATCACTTTATAGGTTAAAAACCGGCCAAGTGCGAGTTGGACTAGCGCACGAAGGGTTCCGTACCATTATCCCAAAAAACTGCAAAAAAAAACACGTTTGTTGTATGGGAGCCCCACTTAAATATTTATTTTATTCTGTTTTTAGTATTTGTTGTTATAGCGGCAACAGAAATACATCATCTGTAAAAATTCAACTGTCTAGCTATCACGGTTCGTCAGATACAGCCTGGTGACAGACAGACAGACGGACCGCGGAGTCTTAGTAATAGGGTCCCGTTTTTACCCTTTGGGAATCCTAAAAATGGATGATAAACGCATTATAACGAAATTTGAAACCGTTGGGTAGTAGATTTAACCATTAGTTGAGTTAACTACGGATCAAAAAAGTGGGCCTAAATAAGATAAAATCCAGAGGCGCAAGTAAGTGATGCCATTTTGACGTTCTCAAGCATTATCTGCCATAGTGATAACAGAAATATTTTATCAAAATAGAAAACTCGAGATAAAAAATTACGTAACACAAATGTGCCGCGGTTTCTAGGAAAGCGGCGTGCATGTGGCACGCGACTAGCTGGTACCGCGACTACTCTCGCACCGCTGCAAAAGTGTTCCGCGCACTGGCGCGGACACCGATCGGCGGTGCTTGTATAACAGTCGCAGCGAATCTTTGTGTCTCTGAAGTTGGCTCTGCGAACCATTGCACAAGAAACAGTTTGTCATCGAGTATACTGCATAGACTAAGCGAGATAGTATGATGCGACAAACGTATGCGAGTGAAAGAGACAGTTATACAATGCTATCTTCACATTCAACATTGACACAAAAATAGCTACTACGCAGGGTCTTGCAGCCAATTCAGAGACACAAAGATCCGTTGTGAGTATTATACCTAGCTTTCAAGAAGCCTTTTGGTACTTGATTGGTTTTTAGAATCATCGTCAAACCGAGAAGATTTTTTACAAGCCTTGTCTATATTAATATTATAAATAGGAAAGATTTGTATTTTTTGTATATAACGAATAAACTTAAAAACGGCTGAACCCAATTTCAAAAATTCTTTCTCCGTTGGGTAGCTACACTGTCCCCGGGTGACATAGGCTACTTTTTACCCGACTGCCGAAGGAGGGCAATGTGTTTATCAGTATGTATGTATGTTTGTTCCTATGTGGCGTTCTAGAGACCAAACAAGTTGGCCGACTTTGATGATTCTTACGTCAATCGAATCGTCTTAACCCTGCGACTGTCACTGGCTACATTAAAATTGGAAAATAAAAAAATTGCGGATTTTGGGCGCCATTTAGTGGGGGCAAAAATTTTTTTTTCTTCCAATCCCATCGTCTGGGGTATCAAAATAAAGGGGTTTATGGTGTTTGAATGTACGTAATTCTAAAAAAAAATAACTAAAAAGTTGTAAATAAAAAAAGTTAATTAAAAAAATCAAATAATCGGGTTATTTGTTTTTTTTTTCGGAGGATACATCTGGTTTGGGTCAGCCAGCTCGCGAATATGTATTCTCCGACTTCACAGCATGATTTTCTTCTTGTTTACGTCTTTTTAGTTCGCTGTTCAAGCAGTCGGGTTTATTGATTTTTTTAACAAACTTTTTTTTTCATCTTGTATTCCCACGGGAACGGGGGAATGAAAAGCTCAAATTACGATCATTTATCGTAATTTTACTCCGTTTTTTGACACGCGTGGTGTATAAAAACACCACAGATACAAATCTAAGTAGATAACGCGATTGTATGTACTTTGCGTGTCAAAAAACTGAGTAAAATTACAATCAATGATCGTAATCTGAGCTTTTGATTTAGCATTATCGGCACTGGAAGTCCACCGAAATATAGAAACATGCCTTTTTATGCAATATTGATCTGTAAAGACTGTATAGAAAAAGTTGGCAGAGGCATTGGTAATGTTTTCTTTCATTGGTAAGTAAATTTGTTTTTAAATAATTTGTGAAAAAAAAAACAGTTAATTGAAAAAATCAGAAATCCCGACTGTTTGAAAAGCGAATATAAAAGCGAGGATACGTCTGGTTTTGGTCAGCCAGCTCGCGAAGTTGTATCCTCCGACAGCACAACATGATTTTCTCCTTGTTTACGTCTTTTTAGTTCGCTTTTCAAGCAGTCGGGTTTTTTGATTTTTTTAATTAACTTGTTTTATTTATAACTTTTTAGTTATTTTTTTTTTTTCGTATTAGGTACATTTAAACATATAAGTGTTATATTTTTTGAAATTACCTCTTAAAATCCTTTATTTTGATACCCCACACGATAGGTTTGGAAGAAAAAAAAATTTGGTTCCCCACAATATGGCGCGCCCAAGTACCGCCATTTTCCTTTTTTCCAATTTTCATGTAGCCAGTGACACTCGCGGGGTTAAGACGAATCGATTGACGTAAGAACCATCAAAATCGGCCCAAGCGTTTGGTCTCTAGACGGCCACATAGAAATATACATACATAGACTGATAAACACATTAGCCTCCTTCGGCAGTCGGGTAAAATATGCCTTTTTATGCAATATTGAGCTATAAACACTGTATAGAAAAAGTTGGCAGAGGCATTGGAAATGTTTTCTTTCATTGGTAAGTAAATTTGTTTTTAAATTATGTGTGAAAAAGTGGCATGCTTGGATTTAGATGGAATGGAACTTGCGTTATCTATTTAGATGTATGTCTGTGGTATTTGCTATGTCACCTTCCGGCTGCATCATCAGACCAGCTCAATAGTACCGAGTATCAAGGTTCAGCTTGATCAAGCAGACCAAGCTCCCACCCATCCCCTTGAGGATGATCTCCGGGATAAAAACTATCCTATGTCCTGCCCAGGGTCTCAAACTATCCTCATACCAAATTTGAGTAAACTGAAAAGGTAACAGGCATTGTTACTTTCGCTTTTCTAATAGGATAGATTTAAATAAGAAATATTGTAGTTTGACACTAAAAGGTCTTATGTCAACCTTGAAAGCAGTTATTACATTACATAATAGTTTATTTGCAGCTATATCTTATATATAAAATTCTCGTGTCACAATGTTCGTTCCCGTACTCCTCCGAAACGGCTTGACCGATTCTCATGAAATTTTGTGAGCATATTGAGTAGGTCTGAGAATCGGCTAACATCTATTTTTCATACCCTTAATTTTTTTTTTTAGTTTTTAGGTTAGGTAGGGTAGGGTAGGGTAGGTAGGGTAGTGTAGGGTAGGTAGGGTACGGTAGGTAGGGTAGGGTAGGGTAGGGTTGGTAGGGTAGGGTAGGTAGGCTATAGTAGCGTAGGGTAGGTAGTGTAGGGTAGTTAGGGTAGGGTAGGTAGTATAGGTAAGGTAGATGAATGTTTGGTGTTTTATGGCAAAACAAAGTTTGCCGGGTAGTAGTTTATATCTATAAAATATTGTCGTAAATTTATGAGACTAAGTGCTCGTTCACACAAGAGGCTCGTTTTACAGGTCCGTTTATCGTATACGTTTTTATTCGACATACAATTTTGCCTCCATAGAACATTAGTTAACCCCTTGAGTGCCACGAGGGACGCAATGGTTTTTTCATTGTTTCGATAATTCCATATACTAATAATACGATCGGTTAAGATGAGGTTTCAGATCATCTAGGTAGACCATAGAGTTCTTACCTTGGGAGTCTTGCCCTCCATGACGGCGACGCAAGAGTTGGTGGTACCCAAGTCGATACCGATGACAGCACCACGAACGCCCTCCGACCTAAGTACAAAATCAATGTTTAGAATACAATAGAAAAAGATATTTGACGTCAACACGTAACAGAGGACAACAGTAATAAGAAAAAGTACAATAAAAAATCTCGCTGAGTGTGGCCATACAAAAAGGATTACTAACTTAACATTTGCTGGGCGACACAAATCCAGCGCAGATTTTCAGTTGGAACCCCGCAGTTATACGCGGACGTGGGTACTTCGTATTGACATACTATTACACCCTTCCCGCCATATCCACCCAGATCAGTTTTGTTTAACCCCATGCAATGATACCTACGGTATCAGGAAACCATTGACAAGCTTATAAAAGCCCAACGCGTAGGGAGCCATCAAAAGGTCACAAATCCAGACTTTAATACAGCCTTCTGAAAAATCTATATATATAAAAATGAAACCCGTTTTCCGTTGTCACGGCATCACGCGTGAACGGCTGGACCGATTTCGCTTATTCTTTTTTTTATTGTGTTCGTTATTGTTGGGAGAAGGTTCTTATGTAGGGTAGGGTAGGTAGGGCAGGGTAGGGTAGGTAGGGTAGGTAGGGTAGGTAGGGTAGGTAGGGTAGGGTAGGGTAGGGTAGGGTAGGTAGGGTAGGGTAGATAGGGTAGGGTAGATAGGGTAGGGTGGGTAGGGTAGGTAGGGTAGGTAGGGTAGGTAGTGTAGGTAGGGTAGGTAGGTTAGGGTAGGTAGGGTAGGGTAGGGTAGGTAGGGTAGGGTAGGTAGGGTAGGGTATGTAGGGTAGGGCAGGTAGGGTAGGGTAGGTAGGGTAGGGTAGGTAGGGTAGGGTAGGTTGGGTAGGGTAGGGTTGGTAGGGTAGGGTAGGTAGTGTAGGTAGGGTAGGGTTGGTAGGGTAGTGTAGGTAGGGTAGGGTAGGGTAGGTAGGGTAGCGTAGGTAGGGTAGGGTAGGGTAGGGTAGGTGGCGTAGTGTTGGGTAGGTGGAGTAGTGTTGGGTAGATGAATGTTTGGTGTTTTTATGGCAAAACAAAGTTTGCCGGGTCAGCTAGTTCTATATAAAACTGCTAAGGTTAGGATTCAAACCCAGCAGTAGTGTTTGCGACAGAAAGATACACGAGTCTGTCCTCCTTTTTAAAAGTTAATATAGTTCTCGCCAAACTTCTTGGCCGCCCTGAAGTTGGCTACAATGACTGCGCAGTAGTAAATCTCATACAAAAACAGCACCGTTTCGTGCCTCGCGCATCCGGTAAACCAACTTCAGGGCGGCCAAGAAGTTTGGCGAGGACTATAAAATACAATGTGCCGCGGTTTCTAGGAAAGCGGCGTGCATGTGGCACGCGACTAGCTGGTACCGCGACTACTCTCGCACCGTTGCAAAAGTGTTCCGCGCACTGGCGCGGACACCGATCGGCGGTGCTTTAAATTTAAAGCCTAGTGTCTAGACTAATGCTTTTTTTTTGATGTCAGCCTTCCAAAAAAAAAAAAGCCCATTAGCAGATAGGCTGTGTGTATGTTCGTCCTTCCCTTGTGAATAATGTCTTAATTCTATCAATGGACTTCATTGTCTGCGCAGCCTGTCCCCAACTATATTGGAGATGGCTTCCAATCTGACTGTCTATCTGAACTCCACAACTCAGACACTGATATCCATTGGTAAGTCATTGTTGGGACTTGAGTTAACTCAAACTGTCACGCTGAAATATTGCCTGCTAAATAGTCCACTGGTATCAGATAACAGGGTTTAAGCTTCCAGTGGTTTGGGCTCATGAGAGAGGAACCTCCTGAAAATATGCACCATGTCCAGGAGTACTGCTTTCTGGATCAAATCCTTAATCCAATTGCCCAACAAGAGCCTCCTCAGGTGTTCATTGCTCTTGGCTATATATCAATGGCCATTACAACTATCGGCACAATGATGGCTGTATTCACCAGCCAGTTCATTCATGAGGTTCTCGTCACGAGGAACTACTAAATCAACAATCATTGAGATACACTCTAATAAGTATATCACCACTATATTATATATATATATATAGGCTTATTGGCAACATAAGTATACATAATTTTTTTAAAAAGAGCAAGTATGGAGTTTCTTGTGCGTTCTTCTCCATAACAAGCTACTTTTCCGAATGCACGGTAGATTACATTTTTATTACTTGTACATTTTTAATTTAGATTTATTATTGTTTGACATTCAAAAGTGCTGCTTATTGGCCTAGTTGAAATAAATATATTTGACTTAGACTTTGAACAATTATATTGTCAGGGATGGTAGACTGATCCCAATAAAATGTGATATTGCCATTTTTGAGAACAAGGTCGGTCATATACCTTTAGTTCTGTATTTCCTATTCCATAAGATCATTATATTCTTTATTTTACTTATTGATTACAGTTTTAAATATTTTTATAAATATATATAAAACAAAAACATTGAAAAATATAAATAATAGTGGCCCATAGTTATCGGACTCCAGAGAGAGGAACTGCCTAACAATATAAGATATATTATGTCCTTTATAACTTCAAAATTGCTAATGTCCATGCTATTCATAGAGATTTATGGTAATTCAGAATGATGTAATTCAAAAAATATTTTGAAATGTCTTCTCTATGGAAGGCTGTTGTTACTGTGACACAAAACATGTTGAATGGTAGTTATTTAAATCAGGTATCATAGATTCAAATATGTTGTTGCAGTTCAAAGTTCACCTTTGAGGTTATAACTTGAACAGTTAACAGAATTGTCTGGATATTAGACTTATTTTCAACTCTGGCGCGTTACTTTTTCACAGCTTCAAAAGAGGTTTATCAACTGATTACGGCTAGTATATTCTTGTATTTGTAAAAGGTTTCCTTACTGGAAAACAACCATCAAAATTATTGAAAATTTGACAACATGAAGTGAATGTTTAAAGAGCTTGTATTTTATTTAATATTCCTTATGCATATGGTGTATAAGATGGGTATAGTTTTTCAACTTAGGAGGTGTATATTATTATTATTGTCAATGGGAATTGTTATTCTTATTGACTTGGATTATGAATGAAAACTGAGATAAATTCCAGGATGTTAACAGTACAATAAAAATATATATAGTACAAGGAGTTTAGAAAGGAAACCCATTAAGGTGGGCCCATCTGACCGTATCGGACCCATTTTTCATCTGGAACTTATTAAAAAATGTCAATGAACCAAGTCACCAATTGGTTCAAAATGAGCCCAGTGACAATTTACACATCCTAAGAGTAAGGAAGGCAAGCCGTATCGTCCAAATTCTTTCATTTATGATGCACTCAAAGGTCAACTTAGATATGCAATAAGTTAGGTTATGATGAAATATTATAAAAAATATTAAACCAAGACTTACTTGTGTCTGTATTGGACAGCATGTTGCTGGTAAATGGGCACTGTGGGGGCTGCAGTCTGAAATGCACGATAAAAAGGCGAAATGTTAACCTAAGACATTTTTGAAGTTGGGTACATGTGTCCCTAGAACCGGCGCGATTATTTAATAGTAACACAAAGAATTAACACAAATTGCAACTGGGAATTAGAAATGATTAGTTTTTTGACATTTTCTGACAATGTGACATACGATTTTCATTCGTTTTCAGAAATAAAATGGTCACTCACGTTTCTAATAATTGACGAGAAATTCCTCTGTGTGTATAGGTCTGAACTTAAGCCGGAGCACTCCAAAGCCTTACGGCTGATCACCCGCGTAGCGGTCAACATTTTTGCGACAATATTATCAACTATTTAATTTATTTGCTAGCTTTATTTCACTTCAAACAGAACATGTGGGTGACGCAACTTCATGAAAGAACGATTTTTACTTTTTTTTCTAGCACACCTCGAAGAACAAAACTTGCCAACACAAAAAATTATGTGCCGGTGCCCTAGAATGTTCTCCTTTTTTCTTTACTGCTGGCTAGAGCCGGAACGATTCCATTGGCATAGAACTTTCTATACTGTGTTTTGATTGGTCTATCGTTAATGACGTCACTATGTACACCAGTGGGATTTGCTGAATTATTTACACAGCGGAGTTGCTGGTAGAGAAAACAACTCATTATGTAATACTATTTAATAATAGAAAAGGCATTTTATTTCAAATATTGATAAAAATGTAGATTTCAATAAATTAAAACATTTAATGTTACGCAAGTTGTACGAATTTAAATAATTAGTCTTCAACAATCAAAGCTTACATCGCCATCTAGTGACGACTAGAAACATTACAGTTTACATAAGTTGTAGTAAGATGGTGCTATGTATGGTGACCCTTGTGATTGAATTTAAACGGGCACTGATTCTTTTTACCCGACTGCCGAAGGAGAGTAATGTGTTTATCAGTCTATGTATGTATGTATGTTTGTTCCTATGTGGCGTTCCAGAGACCTAACGCGTTGGCCGATTTTGATGATTCATACGTCAATCGATTCGTCTTAACCCTGCGAGTGTCACTGCTACATTAAAATTGGAAAATAGAAAAATGGCGGCTTTTGGGCGCCATATTGTGGGGGACAAAATTTTTTTTTACTTCTAAACCCATCGTGTGGGGTATCAAAATAAAGGGTTTTAAGAGGTGATTTCAAAAATATATAACACTTATATGTTTAAATGTACCGAAATCTAAAAAAAAATAACTCAACTAACTACATCTGGTTTTGGTCAGCCAGCTCGCGAATATGTATCCTCCGACTGCACAGCATGATTTTCTTCTTGTTTACGTCTTTTTAGTTCGCCTTTTAAGCAGTCGGGTATTTTGATTTTTTTAATTTACTTTTTTTATTTTTTTTACGTTAGGCTCGCGTTTCACCACTATCTTACTTGATGGTAAGCGATGATATGGTCGACGGTAAAGCACGCTTGTCTAGAAGTAACCTATTCACTCATCTACAGACTTTAAGAAAGACCCCAATGTCCCAGAATGGGGCTGTCCCACCTCTACCTTTGAATGCCGTTTCAGAATGTTGATAGCAACATTCTGAAGACGTTACCGGACAGGAGCCTGCAAATTATTATAATGTACGAAATTTTTTTTTACAAAACACACAACGCGCTTTTTTAAACTTGTTCTGTTTGCTCTAGGTTGGTATATTCAGGTAGGGTTATCTACTGGACCAGCTTTGCGTAATGTTCCCTATTGGTTGGTCGACGAAGTGGTGTAAGAAATAAAATAATGTATCCAAAAATAAGTATTTATTGACGCATTTACTTATACTTATATGTATTTGTAACATTATTCGCCTACTTACATAATAATCAAAGGCTTAAATATATGTGATATGTGAATAAAACGCTTACAGACTAACATTGCAAACATATAAAAGTGACAGCAAAGAAAATTTAACTAAGTATAATTAATTAATAATAGTAGTTTATCCAATGGTCATATAATAGGGGTTATTAAAACACGAGCGTAGGTTTATCAAATGAGGCGAAGCCGAATTTGATAATAATATTACGCGAGTGTTTTAATACCTAATTATATGCTATTGCATACACTACTTTATCTTCACTCATACAGTTGAAATAAAACAAAAGTGGAAAGGGAAAAAATATGTGGTATGGTAAGGCGGGCAATTTAGATTCTCATTGCGCAGCGCGCGCATCCACAGACAACTGACAATGACATGAGCCCATACGCGCCAGAAAATTAAAAAGTAAAAGTGTGTTATAAAAATTAAAAAGTTATTTTATGATGCAGTTGTTTGAAAATCGAAGGAAAATGTTGAACTATAATGGTTTTTTTTTAAATTTTACCTATCCACGAATATAAAGTACGTGTTTATACAATATTTTATCTACACTCACAACGTAATGTTCCAAATACGAATTCGAAATATATTGTATAAACACGTACTTTATATTCGTGGATCGGTAAAATTAAAAAATAGTAGTTTATGCAATGGCCATATAATAGGGGTTATTAAAACACGAGCGTAGGTTTATCAAATGAGGCGAAGCCGAATTTGATAATAATATTACGCGAGTGTTTTAATACCTAATTATATGCCGTTGCATACACTACTTTATCTTCACTCATACAGTTGAAATAAAACAAAAGTGGAAAGGGAAAAATATTTGGTATGGCGGGCAATTTAGATTCTCATTGCGTAGCGCGCGCATCCACAGACAACTGACAATGACATGAGCCCATACGCGCCAGAAAATTAAAAAGTAAAAGTGTGTTATAAAAATTAAAAAGTTATTTTATGATGCAGTTGTTTGAAAATCGAAGGAAAATGTTGAACTATAATGGTTTTTTTTTAAATTTTACCTATCCACGAATATAAAGTACGTGTTTATACAATATTTTATCTACACTCACAACGTAATGTTCCAAATACGAATTCGAAATATATTGTATAAACACGTACTTTATATTCGTGGATCGGTAAAATTAAAAAAAATACATTATAGTTCAACATTTTCCTTCGATTTTCAAACAACTGCATCATAAAATAACTTTTTAATTTTTATAGCACACTTTTACTTTTTAATTTTCTGGCGCGTATGGGCTCATGTCATTGTCAGTTGTCTGTGGATGCGCGCGCTACGCAATGAGAATCTAAATTGCCCGCCATACCAAATATTTTTCCCTTTCCACTTTTGTTTTATTTCAACTGTATGAGTGAAGATAAAGTAGTGTATGCAACGGCATATAATTAGGTATTAAAACACTCGCGTAATATTATTATCAAATTCGGCTTCGCCTCATTTGATAAACCTACGCTCGTGTTTTAATAACCCCTATTATATGGCCATTGCATAAACTACTATTTCGAATTCGTATTTGGAACATTACGTTGTGAGTGTAGATAAAATCCTTTTTTTTTTCTTTTAAATAGTATCTAGTTAGTACCATACTGACTAAGTAACTTCGGCATAAGTGACTTCGGTAGGGCAAAGGGAACAGCTCCATGAAATAAAATGACACATTTCCTTGCAATGTTTTCTGTATTGCGTAAATAATTTTGAAAGGGTACGTCCTCCACCCTTTGACTTGATTTCACATATCCTTTCCATGACCTATCCCCTTTCGAGTGTATTACGCAATACGAATGTCGTTATTTGAAAGGTGTCGTCACCCTTACCTTTTCGTGTTCTTTGCCGAATTCACTTACGCAATTAGGCTACAGGCGGGCAATGGGCCAGAGTGACGTCCGACTAGCACTTGACTGGTTTTTTGTTTTTAAAATGAAAAGAACAAATTAAATAATAGTTGTGTATGTCTTTTTTCTGGTTAAAGTGATTAATGTACAATATTATATCCATGGGCGTACCCAGCTTCTGGCCTAGGGGGGGGGCAAGTCAGATTTTTTAAAGTCGGATCGTCCGCGGCTGTTTTGTCATACACACTACCATAGACTACTATTATCACACTACACAAACACACGTACATGAAGCATTAGTGTAGTGTGTAGGGCAAACAGCCGCAAATGACGAATATTATGATAATGATTACCGAATACAGCCGAGCGTTCAACGCTCGGCTAGATTCGGTAATCTTCGCCCGCCATCGTCGCGCGCGGTTTTTTGGAAATTGCACTTTGCCAGTGTCTACTGCGCGGTTTATTTAAAAGTTAGAGCATAAGGCCCCGTTTACACTTTTATTAGTAATTAGGCGAGTTCATACATGTTCTGCGAGTTTTCCAGGGGGGGCAGCTGCCCCTCCCTGCCCCCCCTGGGTACGCCCATGATTATATCTTTCTTTCATTTTCGATTGAGGACGTGGCCACCTCTGGCGTCAGATTAATTAAGCCGCCTCTGGGAACAACCCCACAGGCATCTGACAATAAAAAAAAACAAAAAATAAATTAAAAAAATGTAGATGATATAATAAAGATATAGTATCTTATAATAAATAGTGAGTATTAATGAGGTAACGACTTAAACTTAAATATAGGTAATTATCATTAAAATTAGACAATTGCACTTTTGTGTTCTAATAGAGATCGTTCTTATTAAATAAGTACTTATCATAGTACGAGATCCCACTGAAAAAGTCTGCAGGTATTTTGTTTTTGCTAAAACATGGTTTTTTATGAATGATTCTTGACAGTAGACTAGATTACTGCACGGTTATCTGGCCGGAAATAGCTCTTTTTAAACGCTTTTATTAGCTTGGTATGTATGTATCTATTTATCTATGAATCTATGTAACGGAATCTTTGAACGTGATTTTCACTCCCTTCAAAACGTCGGATTAGTTTGAAACTGCACACTTATCAATTTGTCCCAATAGCCTTACCAGGATCTTCAGGATCAGCGATTGAACAAAAAAGAAAAAAACAAATGGTTACTAAAACTAAAAAACACGCTATAATATAAAACCAAACTAAAAAGTAGAAAATAATTTTCAATAAATTTAATTTCTTAATTTAAACGTATTTTTTTTTATCATTCCCCTACACTAAACTAAAAAGTAGAAAATAATTTTCAATAAATTTAATTTCTTAATTTAAACTATTTTTTTTATCATTCACCTACACTACGCACGTGTTGCCAGGTTTAGCAGGTAAACTGGAAAATGGCAACCCATGAAAATTAGAGTTAATCAAAGACAAAATTATCTGCAGTTTTTTGCAATGGGATCTTAGATCATTACGAATATACTCGTACACCTTTTCTTAATTTTAAATTTATTAAATTAACAATCACAATATGGACGGATATATTACGAAAAAGGTACTTCCTTGACTAAGATAGTATAATACTCACAGCGGATCTTTGTGTATCTGAGGTTGGCTGCAAAACCCTGCGCAGTAGCTATTTTTGTGTCAATGTTGAAGGTGAAGATAGCATTGTATAACTGCCTCTTTCACTCGCTTACGTTTGTCGCATCGTGCTATCTCGCTTACTGTATGCAGTATACTCGATGACAAACTTTTTCTTGTGCAATGGTTCGCAGAGCCAACTTCAGACACACAAAGATCCGCTGTGACTGTTATAGGAGTACCTATTATTGTGTCTTGTCTAGGCTTCTGGTTAGGGTTACTGTGACAAGATACCTACTCTAGGGACCCTACACAAGTGACATTCCATCATCGAAACCGTGGCGATAGCGATTGTCAATAAACCTCTTTCCAAAAAAATAACCAACCGACTTCTAAAAAAATACAACCTACTTCCGAAATAATACAACCGACTTCTAAAATATACAACCGACTTCCGAAATAATACAACCGACTTCCAAAAAATACAACCGACTTCAAAAAAAATACACTACAAAGTGAAAAATATCTTCAATTTCGGCAGTCAGTGTTCCTGTTTTTGTTTCTTCGATTTTTGACACCGACTTCCGAAATGAAGGACAGTTATTTTAACCCCGACGGAAAAAGAGGGGTGTTATAAGTTTGACGTGTGTTGCTGTGTATCTGTGAGTCTGTCTGTTGCATCATAACGCCTAAACGGATGAACCGATTTTGATTTAGTTTTTTTTTTGTTTGAAAGGTGACTTTGCCGTGAGTGTTCTTAGCTATGTTTGAATAAAATCGGTTCAGCCGTTCAAAAGTTATTCGCATTTTACTTTTTGAATCTAGATTATTTCGCAAGATATCGTGTCATTATTACATGTTTCGATAGATTGTCGATTGAAGCGTGTCTGCTACTAGATATATTATATGTAGTTTTATAAGCACGAAATAAAAAATAAAAATGGGGGTCTTTAAATTTGTAATTTTATCTTTTTCACTTTGTAGTGTTTTTTTTTGGAAGTCGGTTGTTTATTTAAAATGTTATTATTTTTCACTTTTTAGTTGTACATAATGAACAAGTTTTATAGTAAGGTCCTTATAATGCACAAAGTTATGCCTGAATAGATTACTCGAATAACATAAAACTTACACTGGTAGTGGTGGTGGTGGCTTACTTTCACTGGTTAACTGGCAGTTCATCCTGATGAACTGTACACATCAGCTTACCTCTCTAGAGCATACCGGCGTGATGTCATGTTATGAAATGGCATAAACAATAAACAGACATGCGATTGCAGCAATCCCCAGAGATTTGTCGTTGTTTATTGAAGAGTTTTGTTGTATATCTCCCAAGGTCTTCATCAGATCTTCACCAAATTTATATGGGACTTCATGAGAAGCACCAGCTTTCAAATAAAAAAGATAATCAAAATCGGTTGACCCAGTAAAAAGTATAGAGGGGACACACAGAAAAAAATACAGTCAAATTGAGAACCTCCTCCCTTTTAAAGTCGATAAAAACCGAAAAATCACGTGATCAATCCCTTACAATTTGACATTTAGACTATTAACTTTTCTGACATCGAATTCCACTTGTCTATACACTATTCTATATACGAAAGCGTCACGCTAGCAATTGGAATAACGTCAAAAATTTAGCCTCGCTGGTTATGTTTGATCGTTTCTAGTCAGGTGTGGTAGAAGACGGCGCGGGAGCTGGTGGCTCATCCCTCGCAGCCAGGAGAGAGCGGAGGGCTAAGGCTTCCTGGCGGAGTGCCGCAACGTGTGCTCGGAGGGACGCGTTCTCTTGCTCCAGGAGACAGGCTCGCCAGGCTATCTGGTGGAAGGAAAAAGATTTTATTATTACATTCTTTAGGTACCTACATTATCTTGCTTCAGTATGTGTGTAACGATTTTCAACCACTTCCTGCAGGTAAATTGCGTAAGTAAATTCGGCAAGGCAAAGATATTGCCCCCATGAAAGTACATGACAAATGCTCTTTTCAACACACTTGCTCATAAAGAGTCTCTAATTTCACCGCAATTAGGCACATAATGACACCTGTAATCAAACTGTGACTTTTTCATTGCTATATTCACAAGTAAGTTAAAGAATATTTTTTTTAAATTTAATTGGTTGAGTTGCTTTGTTCTTAAAAAAGTTTCGATACAAAAAAGATCGTGCTCAATAGTCTCAGATGAAGTAAAAAAAGGTATTTTACTTTTTTTTACTTCATCTGAGTCAATAGTACAAATAAATTAATGTATAGTCCCCGGCATGTAACTTGGCAAGGTTTTGACGTAGTGTGGGTAAGTTCGCGCATAAAGCGCGAACTGACCAACCACCGTATAGAACGAACGGAGCGTGGACGCGACGCGATTGGTCAGACGATCCTTGTGTCAACTGACTAACCAATCGCGCGCTCGGAGCGGTGCTAAATTCTCCCTGCGTCCCGCTTGGTAACCAGAGAGACCTAAAAAATGATTTGTGCGCATCTAACGACTCTTGCCAAGTTACGTGCCGACAACTATACCTATTGCTTGTTCATTTCATGCAACTTCGTATTTAAATAGATAATTTAAACTTGTACGTGTTTAATAAATAAAACTTTGACTCTAATATAATACTTTTGTTTTCTCTGTAATAAAGAAAACTTGAAATTTCCTATTTTGTACTACGTGGCTAAAACGCTACCCGCGAAAAGCCAAAAAAAAAAAAACCTCTCTCTTATAGTCTATGGCCGATCGCCATTGTTAGATGCGCGCGCATAGGAAAACTAATAATTTTTTCCCGCCATTGCGAAAAAATTTTCACAACTCTTTTTTACTGTTGGAAATGATTTTATAGTATTATTTTCTTCACAAGTGTGTTAAAAAACGTCGTATGATACACGTGTATATTGATGATTACCGTGCTCGGCTCTCTTAAGACCCTCACCTAACAGCTCGGGTCTCAATGGCGCCTCAGCGGTAATAACCAACATTACACACTTGTACAATAATGTACTATTAAATATTTAGATGTTGCCAATCATTATTGGTGAAGATACTAAAGGCGCAGATACGCCTGAGTAGCTGATTTTAAAATGAGAATCACGGCTAAATGGCTGGTCGTAATTTTTTGGAAAAGATATATGTTACACTAGACCATTTTCTAAATAATTTGATCTAAGAAAATTATGAGTTTTATTCGTGTAACATAGTGTAATTAATTTGTAAAGTTATGTCTAAAACAGACAAAAACACGACAATTGCACCAAAAACGCCGGGCACATTTTATAGAAATTGACACCATCTCAAAGACAATTTAATTATCTACATTTTGATCTGAGGCTTTTTTTTAAGTCATACAATAATAAGGAAAGTACAAAAACCGGCCAAGTGCGAGTCGGACTCGCGCACAAAGGGTTCTGTACCATTATCGCAAAAACGGCAGAAAAATCACGTTTGTTGTAGGGGAGCTCCACTTTAATATTTAATTAATTTTGTTTTTAGTATTTGTTGTTATAGCGGCAACAGAAATGCATCATCTGTGAAAATTTAAACAGTCTAGCTATCACGGATCATGAGATACAGCCTGGTGACAGACGGACAGACAGACAGACAGACGGATCGCGGAGTCTTAGTAATAGGGTCCCGTTTTCCCCCTTTGGGTACGGACGGAACCCTAAAAACTACTTAATCTTGGGTCGCGCGAGTGTGAAACGAGTGCGCGTTTTGTTCCCTCAAGATCGTTGGCGTTAGTCGTCCTCTTAAGCTGAAACTTGGCGTACTTCTGTAACTTTGGGAACATTGAAATAATGGTACGAGTACTATGAAGCTAGTCTCATGATGGAGTTGGAAGGTGGGCTTTGCAACTCCTCAACCAGGAAAGATAGCACCAGAGCTGGGCAAAGTAATGCTTTGTTTTAATAAAAATTACAAAATGCTATCTCGCATGTATTTAAAGTACCAAAATATAAAATATTTTTAAGTCGTGTATTTGAAATATAAAATACAAATAACAAAAAAACTTTTTACTAAAAAAATACTACCGGCTTCCAAATAAGAAAACAAGAAAGTGAAAAATAACTTTATTAGGCAGTCGGTGTCATTGGTAGGTACCAAATTTTTAAGTTATGGACACCGACTTCAAAAAATAAAGTTATTTTTCACTTTCTTGTTTTCTTATTTGGAAGTCGGTAGTATTTTATTGTAAAAGTTTTTTATTTTTCACTTTTTAGTTGTACCTATCTAATAGGGAAGTAGTTAACTACTTCGTAAGTACCTACCTATAACGACATAATAGATTACCCGAATAACATGAAACTTGAATATAACCGGTGAAATTAGAGATCTGCATACCCCTTTCGAGCATGAACGAACTGGCGTGATGTTATGTTATGAAATGGTACAAACAATAAACAGACACGCGATCCCGAGAGATTTGCCCTTATTTATTGAAGACTTCTGTTGTATAGCTCCGAAGTTCTTCATCAGATCTTCACCAAATTAAAATACAAAAAAAAATCAAAATCGGTCCACAATTGACGGAAATATCGGTGAACATACATAAATAAAAAAAAACATACATAACGTCGAACATAGAACTTCCTCCTTTTTTTGGTAAGTCGGTTAGAAATACAGTCACGTGTTAAGATAAGACCATAGTATAAACTATGGGGTTCACTCAATCTTTGGATAAGACAACATACTTGAGAATTTAACGAACAGTATAGGTGCAGTGCTGCCAACATTAAAGATTAACATAAATTTTGCGGTCGCCATTTTGCTTACGAGATCTGGCGACCGCTATTTTATGCGGCACGCACCCATTAAAATATCGCTAAATGTATATTATGTTCAAATGTAGTTTTTGTATATTGTATTTGAAATACTAACTACAAAATACCTCAGCACCAAAAAAAACAAAAATATGTATATATTTTTTTTTAAATACGAATTACATTTTTTTTTGTAGTAATTGAATTACAACCAAATATGTATTTGTATTACGTTATTACAAGTAATTCTGATACTGCCCAACCCTGGATAGCACAATCGTGTTTAGCAGATGTGGTGGTACTATAAAGGTGTACACTTAATTCGTTACTGCATGATAAAAAGGACGAATCAAAACCAACACTAACTATCTGTGGTCTAAATACGATGAGAAGCAAATAAGAATTGTATGGAAATTCATTTGTATAGGATAAAACTGATATGATAGGGTCGGCGCAAACGGGCTACCGAAACTGCCACCAGTGGCCGGTACATTAGTAGAAAATTCTTCCATACAAACGTAGTCTGGCTTTTACTCCACTGTTTGACGATGTACGTTCAAAATAAAAAATGATATCAATTTGTCTCATCATTATCTAGCCCTATATGAAAGCAAAGAATAAAAAAAAAAATTACTTGATAGTTATGAGCTTCGAAAGTTCCATATTTTAAACACTCATTTAAACGCATCTATGGGCGCAAATAAATACTATAAGAAGAAGGAAAATTGAAAAACAGCCTTCATACAGGGATAGATTAGTAAGTAGTTTGTAGGGTACACTATCTACCTACATAGTTTATTTATTTAGTACACAAACATACAGATGTCTCATACAATATCGTTATATTTATTTACATGTCAGATCCAGGTATATAGGACCATGATTTGACCTACTTAGTGACATACCGCTGTTAGATTATAGTCGTGGGCGCAGAATTTGGGATACGGGTAAACTAGAGAAATATCTCCTGTAACTTTTACTACTCTGGGCTTAAATGGAAACACGGGCAATTCCTTGACAGCATGTTGTCACGGCCATGCCCGAACTATCACTGTCGCTCTTACAATGAACAAAATTGACACCATACCACCTAGACTCCACCCAGTACCAAACAAGGTACTTGTGTATCATTTTAAGTAAACAAATCATGACATGATCCGACATACATATTATTTTAATAACATTAACACACCGTCGACAGACATTCACGGCATCTTGTATCGTATACGATATAATGTCGGTTGATGTCTGGTTGAACGTTACCGCAACTGCTGCTGCGGTACTGCACCGCGAGCCTCTAACCATATTCTGCCACCCGCAGAGACGCACCGCTAGTCGGCAAGGGCGTCGCCAGCCGATGGCCAAGGGGGGGCAAGTTGATATGGAGAATGAGAAAAGTATGAATTGTAGATAAAGTCGAGAGCACATGAAGCTTTTCACTTGTAGTACGAGCCTTACATCTACAGCGATTGTAATAATAACGGTACAGAGTCCAACGTGTAAAGCTTCAAACTCGACTGTACAATTAATAAAACTTCTAAATAAGTTTATTACTGTTAGAAAAATAGAATAAAAATAATTTGGGCGTTTGAATTTGAATATGAAGTGTATTTTTTTTTGTAATTATGTACCAAATTTTAATATTATAGTGGTCAGTAAAGGTTCTTTTTTTGATTAGGTTAATTAAAACATAATCTTCGGGGGTATTTTGAAAACTTTTCGACCAATTTATTAAGAAAATCATGTAAATTTCCATGAATAAGTATTCTGTGCACACTCATCATGGCCAGACCATCTTAGGACTTTGCGGTTGCTTTACATTTGGCAACTTTTTTAGAATCTCTAGGGGGGGGCAGCTGCCCCTCCCTGCCCCCCCCTTGGCGACGCCCTTGCTAGTCGGTATTCAACTCCCGCAACGGCTATCACGTTCTCGCTACCGCATTGTTTACGCGATTCGTGCTAGAACTATATGTATATCCGTGTTTCTGTTCTGTGTGTATTGTGCTGTAGACCTTTCTGCTATTGTGACTCTAAACTCTCTGTGATTCTCCTTCTGACTATTATTTCCTTATGTGTTTTATGTGATGAACAATAGAAATAGTGAGTACCCACATTTGACTTTTATTGTGTTACTCCACCAACTTCAAATCTCACGTTCCTAAAAGTTCAACAATGCAAATAATTTTATTTTGAACAGATACATTCAGTTGTTTTTTCATGATATCCAGACTCCCAAAGGACTGTATATAAAATTTCGCGCGCTCCTTTTCGTTCTAAATCATCATCCATTTCGCTACAAATTTGCAAAAGTGTGTATTCGTACGCGAACTAGCTTCTTACTGCTCATAACAGCATCTATGTGTTCCGCACGTGTTGTCGGTTGATATAGCACGCATTTTAACCCCGCGCACAAAATAGTTTGCGCCGTCGACTACAGTTTTCTATACATTTTGTATAGACGCACTCGTGTATAGCCCTCGCCAAACTTCTTGGCCGCCCTGAAGTTGGTTTACCGTATGGGCGAGGCACGAAACGGTGCTGTTTTTGTATGAGATTTACTACTGCGCAGCCAGCCGCCCAGAAGTTGGCTACACTTCTGGGCGGCCAAGAAGTTTGGCGAGAACTATAGACGGTGGTGGCCAGTCGTTACAGCAGTGTCTGCGATTTCTGCGAAGATATTTAAGACCACCCCATCTGCGTAGATACACTTGACGTTGTAAGTGTCCGGATATTTTTGGTTAGTTGTGTGTACAGAAATTATTGACAAGCATCTGCTCTGATATTAATGAAGTAATGAATGTTCAGATATATTAATGGTAACTTGTAGTGTATGGAACTTATTGACATTTTAAGTTGTTCAGAAGTAATTGGTCACCTTGCCTGCTACAATATATCTGTCGGTGACTGTACTTGTGCTTAGGTAGGTACACCTTTAGTATCTACATCCAAATTTAATGCCCAAGTAATAAATGTCGAGTATATTGCCATTACCGGGCACAAGTCCGGCTTCCCGGCTGCTACAATGATGATTGTGTGATGCGTGATTTAAATCACTTGATTTAAATCAGTGATTTAAATCGCGATTAAAATCAGTGATTTAAATCGCGATTAAAATCAAATGATTTAAAAAAAAAAAATTGTGATTTAAATCAATGCTCTTTTACTGCGACCAAATCAGCCAAAAATTATGACTTTGGTGCACAGCAAAATAAGAAATAGATTAGGCACCGAGAAAGCAGCCAAATTAGTCTTCCTTTTAAAAAAAACAAAATTCGAAAAACATATAAGGCTAATAAAAATATCTATCCGGTAAAACCGAAATGGCTGTATGTCCTTATTAATTTAAAGTCTATTTTATTTTCCTTGTTCATATTTGATAAATATGACAAAAATTTGTGTGATTAAAAAAATATTGGATTTGAGAAGAACTTTTTTATAATTTGTACGGGGTGGACGTGATCGCTGGCGGAGGATAGGGCTTCTGGAGGTTGTAAGGCTCCAGCACCAGCGCGTTGACACCCTTGCACCTATAGTTCAGTTGTCATCAAGAATTCTCGCCTCTGTGAGCTGCTTGAGGTCTGCCAGATGTTCACGGGTGAAGATATGATGTCCAGGAAATAAAAGACTTTATTCTTCTTAGTGTTTTGCGATGTTTTCACAGGGTCTTCGTGACATAAAGTTGCGTGGATTCTTCTAATACAAATTTGGCTACCGAATTGCTCGATGCGCATGCGCACTATCGTACTACCAAACTTTACCGTCACGAGGACCCTGATTTTTTAGTCGCACAAGTTTTTTATTTACCTAATTTTTTATTATAAACTTATGCTATAAATCAGCAGAACCTCCCTTCCCGATGTCATGACCATGGCATGACCTATATGGTTGGAAGCGCCTTGAAATGGCCCATCCAACGGACCTTGGTCCAGGTCCCTAACTATCTCCGCCGAGGAGTTCTGCTAGGAAGAACGAGTGATGAAGGGAAATTCTGCTGGTTTTTCGAACTTATGGCTATTACATGCTAAAGTATACATTTTTCCACTACTTTCATCGCGGGGGTTCGAAAGCCCTTTCCCTAAGCTATAGGAATCCAGTGTTTCTATAGCTATATCTATAACCTTCAGGCGTGTAGGTGCCTGTAAGTGTGCGTGAGTAGTGAAAGATGTTATTTTCTAACATAAAGTTAGTTTGTACTCAAGGTATTCGTGGAATCCACGACCACCAGGCATTAATCGATGGCCATCATGACAGGCCACCCTATGGTGCCACTCTGGTGGGCGTGGGTTCAACCCTCGAGTCAGTATTCACCCTGAAGTGTCCGAAAATGAGAATGTCCCGGGGCCGGGCAATATATTTCGGTGGTTATCTCCCTGGTCACCAGAGCTGGGCTCCTTACAAAAGTGTGATCAGGGAGGCCATGAAACAAGGAATCGAATGGTGTGTGTAACTAGGGTATACCACCAGCCCTTCTGGTGGTTTTGGTGCCGGGAAGCGGCCGAAAAGGGAAATATTTGCCAGACCCAGGGAAACAAACAGGTTTTATGATATGCCCGAAGGTCAGAGGACCTGGGGCCTATGGGAGAATCCGAGCGCCTGCCTGCCAGTCCCCGATGGTATTGCTTCAGTAAGCAAATCTATATTCCTTCAGGCTCAGAAGGTACCTGAAGGCGGGCGGGCCGCCGACAAGCGCTCGAAAACCCTTGTGTTCTATGTATACAGACACATTATCTCAAGCAAGTGGCCTTTATGTACTAGAACTATGTGAGTACTATCTGTTTACATGTCCTAGGCAGATATCTAGGTTACCTAGAAGTGCTGAATCGCTTATAACGAGTTCATCTTACCACTTACTTGAGCGAAATGTGTATGTATCTAGTGTTTCAGGGTGATACTCTATAGTCCCTGGCTATGTACTGTTGTTAGGTATCATTTTTCAGTCATAGCCTTAGGGCATCCAAGTTAGAACACCTAGATTGTGTTTCCTAACAGTGTAGTGTATGTAAAGGTAAATAACACACATTGGTGCGTGAAGATGTCGCACCCGGCGCTACTTGCGCTCCCGCTTTTTAGGGGACCCCTAATCGAAAAGAATTAAATTCTTTATTTACCTATGCTATTACATACATTGCTTACTTAAATAACTTAAGTATTTTAACGGTATATAGGCAAGTATATAGACTATATGCTATGTGTCGCTTCGTCGCGAACATAATTTCATAATATTTTTTAAAGTAATACTTATGTTTTTTTGGTAATTTTATTGATAATTAAAATAACCAAATATTATGTTGTGTTTTTTTAAAAATAAATAAGTGACTTCCAAATTAAAAAAGATCAGAAAGTAAAAAAATCAAAAAAATCCGATTTAAATCAAATAAATCCGATTTTTTTGATGTTTTTAAATAAATCGTGATTTTTATCAACCCTGGGAAAAACCCAATAACACTGCCCGACCCAGGCATCGACTCAGGACCCCATGCAGCCATAGCTCAACTCATAGAAGTATAAAGAGATCTATGTCATCTATAGGTCAACCCCAGTGTCGGCGTTGCGTGCAAACTACAATGATGTCGTTTGCAGAAACAAGGTACCTTACCTGATCTTCTCTAATCCGTCTCGCGTCTCTCGACTTCTTGGCAGCTTGGTTGTTCCGACGCCGTCTTTCGAAGTACTTTTCATCCTTCAGCTCCGGCGGGATCGGCCTCTTTTCACCACGTCGACGGATGTCCAACTCACTGGTCGGTGAAGGGAGCACTGGACAAACGGAACAATGTTTAGAGTAGTTTCCATTGTGCTAAAGAGACAGATGTATACAAGTAATTTACATCTGTCCCTTACGCACAATGAAAATAACCTTGCTCTAAGAGCTCATGGTTGGGTCCCAGATACGGCGAAGAAATAGGAGGCGCGCCAGTGGAGGCTTGGGACTAAAGAATTCGGACATGTAAATTTTATGTATCTGTGTCATGATCAGCCTTATAATTTTCCCACTGCTGGGACACAGGCATCCTCTCTGTGAGAAAGGTAACGGGCCTTAATCCACCACGCGGGCCCAGTGCGGGTTGGTGGATGTCACATGTCTTCGATTTTTTGGTTCTAGGACATGCCGGTTTCCTCACGATGTTTTCCTTCACCGTTTTAAGAGCAGTGGTGATGAAATAATTTACACGAAGTAAGGCGCCTGCCTGGGTTCGAACTCACGATCTACGACACGTATAAGTCGAGGCCGTTACCACTGGGCCACCATTGCTCAAGGTATCTGTGTACTTGATTGAAAAAAATGCCTGATACAAAGTTTATTCCTTTTAGATATTAAATAATTTTATTTAACGCGTACGGTTGGCGCAGTGGTTGAGCGATTGACTGCTGCGCTGCGTGTCGCGGGTTCGATTCCCGCACGTAACAAGTATTTGTGTGACCGACAGATAGTAGTTCTGACTCTGGGTGTTGTGTATGTGAGTTTATATGTTTGTAAACCACCCACCCACGATACAAGAAGAAATTCCTAGTGTGGGGCAAAGTTTAAAAAAATTGTACATTATGGTACAAGTGTGTAATGTCGGTGAATACCGCTGAGGCGCCATTGAGACCCGAGCCGTTAGGTGAGGGTCTTAATAGAGCCGAGTACGGTAATCATCAATACACACGTGTATCATACGATGTTTTTCAACACACTTGTGTAGAAAATAATACAAAAAAAACATTTTCAACAGTAAAAACGAGTTGTGATTTTTTTTTCGCAATGGCGGGAAAAAATAAACAGTTTTCCTATGCGCGCGCATCTAACAATGGCGATCAGCCATAGACTATAAGAATGAGGTTTATTTTTTTTGGCTTTTCGCGGATGGCGATTTAGCCACGTACAAAATGGGGAATTCCAAGTTTTCTTTATTACAGAGAAAACAAAAGTATTATATTAGAGTGAAAATTTATTTATTAAACACGTACAAGTTGAAATTATCTATTTAAATACGAAGTTGCATGACATGAGCAAGCAATAGGTACATCAATTTATTTGTACTATTGAGCACGATCTTTTTTGTATCGAAACTTTTTTAAGAACAAAGCAACTCAACCAATAAAAAAAAAAATCTATAACTCACTTGTGAATAATAGCAATGAAAAAGTCACAGTTTGATTACAGGTGTCATTATGTGCCTAATTGCGGTGAAATTAGAGCCAGTTTATGAGCAAGTGTGTTGAAAAGAATATTATATTAGAAGATCAAAATGTAACGTAAGAGACTTACGTGAAGTATTTCTCGGTGGTAGGTGATGACAATACGGCGGGATGCAGTGCAACTGTGGGGGCAATGCGGCCAGTAAGGGATTCACCACGTTGTGCACATCTGCAAATAAGATAATGGTTTATTTAGGACATCCAACGACAAATGTACACAAAAAAATCACATCATCAGCCTATTAATGTTCCCACTGCTGTCCTCCTCTCTGTGAGAGGGGTGGGCCGTAAACCACCACGCGGGCCCAGTGCGGATTGGTGAATGTCACATGTCTTCGAATATTTGGTTCTAGGACATGCCGGTTTCCTCACGATGTTTTCCTACACCGTTTTTGAGAGCAGTGGTGATGAAATAATTTACACAAAGTAAAGCGCCTGCCTGGGTTCGAACCCACGACCTACAACTTGTAAGTCGCGGCCGGTACCACTGGGCCACCACAAAAAAATACCTACAATGATTTAACAAAATTAAGTAATGATTAGTGCTCTACTTCAATTAAAGAGAAGGTTATAGCATTTTTTTGAGTATCATCAAGTAAAAAAAAAAAGTTAATTAAAAAGATCAAAAAACCCGACTGCTTAAAAAGCAAAGCTTTTGATCTTTTTAATTAACTTTTTTATTTACAACTTTTTAGTTATTTTTATTTAGAATTGGGTACATTTAAACATATAAGTGTTATATATTTTTGAAATCGCCTCTTAAAATCCTTTATTTTGATACCCCATACGATGGGTTTCGAAGAAAAAAATTATTTATTCCCCCACAAAATGGCGCCCAAAATCCGCCATTTTTGTTTTTTCCAATTTTAATATAGCCAGTGACACTCGCATGATTAAGACGAATCGATTGACGTAAGAATCATCAAAATCGGCCAACGCGTTTGGTCTCTAGAACGCCACATAGGAACAAACATACATACATACTTACATACATACATACATACATAGACTGATAAACACATTACCCTCCTTCGGCAGTCGGGTAAATAGAATTCAAATTCTAATTACAAGGTAATATATTATAGTAAACACACATTAAAATATATAAAAAATCCAACTCCAAAAGCAAAACACTAAAAAGTGCAAAATAACTTTCGTTTCGGAAGACGATGTCTTTGGTAGGTGTACCTATAGTTTTTATAATTTTTCGACACCGACTTCCGAAACGTAAGTTATTTTGCACTTTTTAGTGTTTTGCTTTTGAAGTAGGTTTGCGGATTGCTTTTGAAGCGTGGAAAAACATACATACATTCGTACAAACAAACATACAGACTATTTTGGTTTATAAAAAAAATCGGTTTATAAAAAATAAACCGACTTCAAACACAAAACACTAAAAAGTGCAAAATAACTTTCGTTTCGGCAGTCGGTGTCAAAAAACGATAAAAAAATTAAGTACCAAAGACGCGCAAGAGGAGCTCGTGGATAAATAATAACAGCCGCACGGGTCGATCTTCAAGGTTAAGCAGTGCTTGACGAGGTCGATCCGTGGATGGGTGACCATTTCAACATACCGAGTTTCCTCCGTGCCTCGGCAAACACGTTAAGCCGTTGGTTCCGGCTGTCATTTGAAGATCTTTGACAGTCGTTACGAGTAGTCAGAAGCTTGATATCTGACACCAGTCTAGCCAAGGGGTTCCGTGTTACCCAGGTACTGGGTTGTGGAGGTCAGATAGGCAGTCGCTCCATGTAAAACATTGGTACTCAGCTGAATCCGGTAAGACTGGAAGCCGATCCCAATATAGTTGGGAAAAGGCTAGGCAGATTGATTGAGTGTTTTGCTTTTGAAGACGGTTTGCGGTTTGCTTTTGAAGCGTGGATAAACATACATACATTCCTACATATATTAAAAAGAACTCTATAGATTTCCTAGGAATTCTATACAATACCTGGTTTTCACAAATTGCCTATAACATATTATGTTGATTAAACCCTGCTGGTTTGTTTTTTATCCCATTTTATATTCCTTCTTTCAGTCTTCCTGAATATTTTAGGTTTAATAGCTTTCGACTTACTGGCACGTCAAGCCAATAGAATTTCGATGGATAGGACTATCGTTGCAATGGCTTTTCGGCCATTCGGACGTTCGATCTGATGACTTCGGAGAATTAGCCATCGGGCATATGATATTCGGAAACAAGAAGTAAACCCCTCGTACTTAGGCATACCACGCACTGCGATTTTTATTTGCACGATTTTTTTTGCCGCCCATTCTGTGACCTATGGAATTGTATGAAGCCGCACGCATTGCGCGAATAAAAATCGCACTTAAAGTCGTGACAATCAGAAGTCGGATTTGACAGCTATAAGAATACGTCAAAAAGTTAAACTTGATGTTTACGAATGATCCTCGTTGTTACAGTGTGAGTGAGTGTTATGGTACCATAGTAATTAATTAGGATTATGTAATTAATTTGATTTTTGTAGACGTTCATACAAAGTTATCGCGGCATGTTAAATGAGAAACGTTATCGGACGTTTTAGATTGTCACGATTAGTCAAAACTACAAGAAACAAATAACCAAACATGTCAGCTCTCTGGCTGCTAATTTAGCGGTTTCTGAGGCCATTCCGACTCCTCTGGCTGCTGATTTAGCAGTCTGAGGCTCTATGCTCCATTTCAGATAACATCAGACATTAAAATAATCCCATTTTGGAGCCTAATCAACCAATTTTGACTTCTATTGCGTTGGTGATATGACAAATGGCAGCTGTATTAAACATTTAGTTTTGGTAACAGGTTTATGCTTTTTATGCCATCCTTATATCTACGGGTTAGAACTCAAAATCGGTTGAACGGACTGTAAAAAGGAGTTGTAAAAATTTCTATTGTTATTTTAAATGGAGTATAGATAAGTGACATTCTATAAACAATAGCGATAGGAAAAAAGGAAAAACGTATGAGAATGTCAAGCGTTATCGAAATGGCACTTAATCAATCCCTTACATTTGGCATTTTGATAATCGCCTTCGCTGTTATAATAATAAAAGTTCGCAATGGCGCGCACTGATTGTTTTCACGCTGATATGCGTTAGGGATGTCGGAAGTGCAAAAATATATCGATATATCGATGTATCGATATTTATAAAAATATCAATATCGACCTCGATATATCGAGGGAAAAATATCGATATATCGGTCCAATTTTTATAAATTTTCGATTTCAAAATAATAATGTATTTAGTTCAGTAGTTTAGGCTCAATAATAGGTAGTACTATTTTTTATACTAAATGTACATTAATTTAATGTAGAGAGTCTTAATAAAAACGAAGGTATTTTAATCCTTTATAAAAGGCAAAATTTGAAAATTTCATAAACTAAATAGCAATCTTCTAAAAATATTATAAGATGACACGACCACACACACACAACGTAAAAGAACTCACATTTGAAAGTAGGTGAAGAGTGACGGATTTTGACCACCGCGGCCTGCGGAGGCCGCAACACAAACAAAACATTCAAGTCATAGACAATACAGTAATTTGCCGTTCGTTCCTATCTTTTACGGCTTTGAATTCTGTTAAATATTCTGCTAATAAATTAAATTTGAAAAAAAAATATCGTTTTTGATACGTTTTTCGATATTGAATATTTTGTATCGATATATCGATGTATCGGATGAAAATATATCGGCTAAAAATATCGATATATCGAATCAGAAATATCGATATTTTTTCGACAAGCCTAATATGCGTAAGCGTTGTGCGCCCCTGGTGCGCCGGGTGCGGGCCAGCCCCTATACCATCCTGGCAATGTCATTGTTGTGTAAAGGTGCATTTACGCTAGTTCAACAATTAGTTGAAACAATAGATTGTCGTAGTTTTCAACAATGTTGTACGGTCAACATTGATCAACGTCTATTGCAGCGTCAGATTCGACAGATTCATTTTACAATCTACAGTTTTCTACCGAATAGGTAAAACGTTGCCGCTGCAGTTTTCTTAATTTTGAATAAAACTACTCGGAAATAAGGGACGCTCAATGTTTAGAAATGGGTGCCGAATTAATTTACTGAAGGATATGCTGTGAATTGTTATTTATCAATTTTACAAGGCTATCTGCGAGCAACTTTAAAGAACTATTGTATTTGATTTCGCCGTAAATCTCTAAGCAAAATACTCACTTTCAAGAATATATTACATCAAAAGTTCGGCTTGCAAGTTGCAATTATGTTGAGATTTCTAGCGTAGAAATCGTACAAATCTCGTAAAGTATCCTAGTTGTGACGCATACTTTGATGATTGTATTTAAGTAATTGTTTTTTGGTATGCGTCGTGCCTGGCGCAAATAAACAATTTTTAGGGTTCCGTACCCAAAGGGTAAAAACGGGACCCTATTACTGAGACTTCGTTGTCCGTCTGTCTGTCTGTCACCAGGCTGTATCTCATGAACCGTGATAGACAGTTGAAATTTTCACAGATGATGTATTCCTGTTGCCGCTATAACAACAAATACAAACAAACGTGATATTTTTGCCGTTATTTGCTCGATATTAATAACGGCAACAGGTAGACGCTTGAAATATTCACAGAATATTGAGTTGTATATTCTCTTCAAAAAATAATAATGATTAAATTAAAATAAAATAAAATAAATTAAGGGGGGCTCCCATACAACAAGTGATTTTTTTGCAGTGTTTTGCGATAATGGTACGGAACCCTTCGTGTGCGAGTCTGACTCGCACTTGGCCGGTTTTTATTTCTTACTTTCTTTACTAAATCATATAATTATGTATACAAATTGTCCCTGAAGTTTGCCGAGCCGATAACATTAATAACTCCATTTTTGAACACAACGACCAAAAAATATGATTTGTAGAAACATCATTGTTGAATGAACGCATCAGCATGGGTACAAAAGCAACAAGTTTCAACAAGTCATATTTTGTAGAACGGTCAACGCTTTGTTGCAAGACTCAACAGTATTGCTTTCAAGTTTCAACATGTTGCTTTCCTCTAGAGATGGGTCGTCGACGTAATTTTCGTTAACGAAACTAGACCGTCCATTTTCGTTGATCGACGAGTCGATCAACTAGTTGAATTTATGGACTAGTTCATAACGTAAACTTTGTGAAGTAGACGTTCTTTTTAAACTTTGCGACGACGCGACGCGCGGCGTCTACGGACGGACGGTTCGACGATCGACGACAACTAAGATAACTTTCAACTTGCCGATTGAACGTAAACAAGTACAAACCGGTTTACGTCGCATTCAATCGGTCCATCGCTTGCATACGTGAAACTATTGGCGTCCTTTTCTTCTTAACACACACAATGCATTTTAACTCCAAAATAGCATTCGGCCTATAGAAATATCAACTCTATAATTCTAGAGTTAGAGTTCAAATTAATTTGCTCGATGTTCGTCTGTTGTTGTTATTTTTTCGGACGTATGAACTTGTACTACCCAACTAAGTTCTCGCGTCGGTCGTCGCGTTACAAGTCGACATGAACGTAGTCGAGTCTCAGTTTAGCCGTCTACGAATTCAACTAGTTCGTTGATTATCGGTGAACCGTCAAATCGTTCATTGTACGTCGACGGTCGAATTAACTAGTTCGTTCATTCAACGCCCATCGCTACTTTCCTCAAAATCGCCGGTTGATGAACAGATGTAAACGCACCTTCATGCAGAATACATCATACGACACAGAAAAAAAAATGGTCTGTTGGGTCGCCTCATTGTCCCGGACAATTACTGCCGATAAAAAAAAACCCGCTGTTTGTCGTGCCTCCTTTTCGCACCAATGCACCTGCTAAGTGCAAGTCCCCAATTCCTCGCACTCTGGCAGCTCTTAAGGATCTCTTGGATTCTAATCCAACTACCGATATGTTTGCAGATGAATTGACGAAGATTTTATTGGCATGTCTAGCTATATAAACTATCAGAGGGTTATATGAAAGTGATTTTGACCATTTCACCGACTTCAAAAAAAGGAGGTAATCAATTCGAGACGTATGTATGTAATTTTGTTGAAACTGCACTATATCCACATAATTATGTGGATGTATCAAACGTGTGCCAAATTTCATGAAGTGTTAGTATGTTATGTCTGTCCACGTATTTCTCCGAAACTACTTATCGGATCGTGATCATTCTTTTTCATTTTTTTTTTTTTTTTTTTTTTTTTTTTCTTTTTCTTTTTCTTTTTCCATTGGCCTAGAACTTAACCCCTCAAAGTGCGAAATTTACCTCTCTGACGTTACCGACAGACAATCGACTTTAGATAAATTTAATGCAATAGCCCCGCAAATCAAAATCTTAGAAAAAAGTTCCCTGACCCTCCTAGGTTCCCCTATTTTAGAAGAAAGTTTTTCATCTTTCATCGATAACAAAATCAAACATTTTATTGATATTTCGGATAGACTCTCCAAAATTAATTTACATTCGGCATTCACCCTTATCAGATATTGCTGTTTCGGTCCAAATTTTATGTATTTTCTCCGTTCTTCTCCTCTTTGGAAGAAACCACAACTTTTGGACAAAATTGACCAAATCATTCGCAACACATTAACATCCATTCTTAATGTGGCCTTGGACGACCGAGCGTGGCTGCAAGCCACCCTACCAATTCGTTTTGGTGGCCTCGGCGTCCGCAAAATTTCTAGTGTAAGCTTACCGGCGTTCCTGTCTTCTGTCCACAGCACTGAAAAGCTAACCAGGAAAATTTTAGCTCTTTCCCTGGTTGACTCAGAAGTGCCGTGCTTGACCGACGCAGAGGACGCCTGGAAAGTGGCTTGCCCGGATACGGATCGGCCCGAAAACCCATTTTCCCAGAGACAGTGGGATGAGCCGCTCTGCAGGTTGGTACGGAATAACCTTATTAATACGTCTTCCAATACTGCTGAGCGTGCCCGCCTGCTGGCTGTGGGTGAGTGGGAGTCGGGCCTCTGGCTTCAGGCACTTCCGTCACCTAACATAGGCACTATGCTAGGTGACACAACCTTCCGACTCGCTACATGTCTGCGATTGGGCGCTCCTTGTGGGGCTCCACATCGCTGCCAATGCGGTGAAGCAGTCGACTGCCTCGGACATCATGGCCTTTCCTGTAGTAAGAGTGCAGGTCGGATTGCGCGGCACGCTAGCATTAATGATCTCATCCGTCGTGCTCTTGCCACCGCCGGGGTGCCAGCTATCTTAGAACCCAATGGCCTGGCACGTGTCGATGGGAAGAGACCAGATGGTATGACCATAATGCCATGGAAGTTGGGTAGGTCTTTGGTGTGGGATGCAACTTGCGTCGACACCCTTGCACCATCCCATCTTCCTAGCACGGTGGGCTGCGCTGGGGCGGCTGCTGCAGGTGCTGAAAACCTCAAACGGCGCAAATACAACAACTTAATTGGTAATTATGTTTTTGAGCCGTTTGGGGTTGAAACACTAGGGCCATGGGGTCCGAGTGCACACCTATTATTTCGGGATATCGCCAAGCGGTTGGTCGACTCTTCACGTGACCAGAGGGCTGGCGTTTTTTTTGGCCAAAGAATCAGCATTGCCATCCAACGTGGCAATGCTGCCAGCCTTCTGGGCACTTTTCCTGTTGACAGCGATGTGGACGAATTTTTTGACGCCCCGTAATTGTACATATTAGTTTTTCTTATTTTAGTTCTAATATTAGTTTGTAAATAATGTACATTAGATATAATTATTAATTAATTTCAAATAAAAATATTTTGTGAGATTGAGCATCTCTCAACTTAGAGAATAGTGCAAGTTTCATCAAACTCGGTCCAGCAGTTTTCAATATATGGAGCATACAACCAAACTCCTTAGCGACAAATACCACGAATGTGTAAATTGAGGTATTATAGGTATTTTGTCAATCGTTTAGATACCTTACTATAAAACTTGTACATTTTTAGTGATGGTGTGCTAAAACTAAATGGAAAGAAATAGAAAAGAAAAAAAGTCGACTTCTAAAGCAAAACACTAAAAGTGCAAAATAACTTTCGTTTCGGAAGTCGGTGGCGAAAAATGATAAAAACAAGAGGTAGTACCTACTAAAGACTCCGACTTCTCAGACGAAAGATATTTTGAACTTTATAGTGTTTTGGTTTTGAAGTCGGTTAATTTTTACCCGGCTGCAAGGTTATGTTTTTCGCGCGTATCTTGTATGTTTGTATGTATGTAATATTCTTTATTACCTCATGTCTTTCAAACTACTTGGCGGATTTTTATAATTAAGACATCGTTAGATAGGTCTTGACCGCCCAAGTGTTCTTAGCTTAGTGCCTTTAAAAAAAAGGAACATGGCGGATTTTGGGCGCCATATTGTGAGGGTTGGAATTTTTTTTTCTTCCGTACCCATCGAGTGGGGTATCAAAATGAAGGGTTTTTAGAGGAGATTTCAGAAATATAAAACACTTATATGTTTAAATGTACCTAATTAGAAAAAATATGTTAACTAAAAAGTTATAAATAAAAAAAGTTAATTCTAAAAATCTAAAAACCCGCCTGCTTAAAAAATGTTAATTCTAAAAACCCGCCTGCTTAAAAAGCGAACTAAAAGACGTAAACAAGAAGAAAATCATGCTGTGCAGTCGGAGGATACATATTCGCGATGTGCTGACTAAAACCATAACCTCCAACTGCACAGAGTGATTTTCTTCTTGTTTAGGTACGTCTTTTTATTGCAGTCAGGATTTTTGTTTTTTTTTTAATTATATTTTTTATTTCTAAATTTATGACCTAGAAATTTTAAATTTATACCAGATACTGAGGTCTATAGTCTCTATTAGGTGCATTAAAATAAAAGTCCTCAGTCAACACGATAAAAACATGGCCAAAAAACAAGAATTTGTACGTAGGTACCTAATTTTCAACTATTTTTATTTTTCGCAATTTTCCCTTTACTTGTGCTGTAAGACCTTGCTTTTAACCAAAATTGACAATTCTAGGTCAACCGGAAGTACCTTATAGGTTTTGGGTCGAAAACCTATATGGTAGTTCCCGTTGACGTAGAATCACGAAATTTGGTATTACAGCACAAATAAAGAAAAAAATCCAAAAAATTAAAAAGTTGAAAATTAAATATTGTCAACATACATAGTTGACGCCACCCTGGGTACGGAACCCATCGTGCGCGAGTCCGAATCGCACTTGTCCGGTTTTTTTCATGTCTATCTGTACCTTTACTCTTCTGCTAATAATTTAAGGGTCACAAAAAAATCACCTTCCACCTTTTTTTTATTCATGCATCTTTTTTTGTTGTCCGGTTCCGAATGCTGATTCGGACCATACAATATACAATAGCGCTGAACGAAATGCCGTTTTGTATACTTTTCCCTTAGTTTTTATGGAAATACGTGAGATTCATCACACAGCACGCCTGCAAGGGATCGCCATTTTTTTCTGTGAGTCACATCCGCGTCAACGTTAGCCTTTGTTGTAAGCATAGACCCAACTTAAGTTAGTTAAGTAAACCCAAAAATAATGTCCGACGTAGGGGTCAGACAATTGTAACTATAATGAAAAAAAAAAAACAAACAATAAACACTATAAAAAAAGCACGGACTGCCACATGTCCGCGGTAGAATATTGAAATAAAAAAAATAAATAAAAAAAGTAAATTAAAAAAATCAAAATATCCGACTGCTTAAAAGGCGAACTAAAAAGACGTAAACAAGAAGAAAATCATGCTGTGCAGTCGGAGGATACATATTTGCGAACTGGCTGACCAAAACCAGATGTATACTCCGACTGCACAGCATGATTTTCTTCTTGTTTACGTCTTTTTAGTTCGCCTTTTAAGCAGTCGGGTATTTTGATTTTTTAAATTTACTTTTTTTATTTATAACTTTTTAGTTATATTTTTTTAGATTTCTGTACATTTAAACATATAAGTGTTATATATTTTTAAAATCAACTCTTAAAACCCTTTATTTTGATACCCCACACGATGGGTTTGGAATTAAAAAAAACGCCATTTTTCTATTTTCCAATTTTAATGTAGCCAGTGACACTCGCAGGGTTAAGACGAATCGTTTGACGTATGAATCATCAAAATCGGCCAACGCGTTTGGTCTCTGGAACGCCAAATAGGAACAAACAAACATACATACATACATACATAGACTGATAAACACATTACCCTCCTTCGGCAGTCGGGTAAAAAAAAAAACCATAGACCCAAATTACTTGGATTTTTCTACTGTTGGAATAGGATTCAACCCAATGTAGTTATGAAGATAATCTCTGGTGTCTTATCTACGCTGAACACGATGACAGGCACCAACGACCTTGAAGGAACAAAACGCGCACACGTTTCACACCCGCGGACCCAAAATTCAGTAGTTTTTTGTACTTTCCTTATTACCCGGCTGCAAGGAAAGAGTTATGTGTTTCGCGCGTATCTTGTATGTATGTATGTATGTATGTTTGTAATATCCTTTATTACCTCGTATCCATAGAAATATTAAATACTCGTATCTTCCAAACCACTTGACGGATTTTTATTATTGAGACATCGTTAGATAAGTCTTGACCGCCCTGGTGTTCTTAGATAGGTGAAGTTGAAAAAAAAACAAACTTGGCGGATTTTGGGCGCCATATTGTGCGAACCCCAATTTTTTTTTCTTCCCTATCCGTCGTGTGGGGTATTACAGCCAGTTCGCGAATATGTATCCTCCGACTGCACAGCATGATTTTTTACTTGTTTACAGCTTTTTAGTTCGCTTCTTAAGCAGTCGGGTTTTTGTTTTTTAAATTAACTTTTTATTTATTCTAGGACGTAAAAAAAACTCTTCATAAGATTTTGATAATTATATTGTCGTTGGGATGGTGAAAATTTCATTAAAATACGCCCGGGCGGTTTTGATGCGATTGTCGTTTTTTTGCCGTGTTAGACATAACTTTACAAATTAATTACACTATGTTATACGAATAAAACTGAAAATTTTCATAGATCAAATTATTAAGAAACTGATCTAATGTTTCATAATAGGTATATTTAATTTTTCTTTTTTTAGGGTTCTGTGCCCAAAGGGTAAAAAAGGGACCCTATTACTAAGACTTCACGATCCGTCTGTCTGTCTGTCTGTCTGTCCGTCTGTCACCAGGCTGTATCTCATGAACCGTGATAGATAGACAGTTGAAGTTGAAGTTGCCGCTATAACAATAAATACTAAAAACAGAATAAAATAAATATTTAAGGGGGGTTCCCATACAACAATCGTGATTTTTTTGCCGTTTTTTGCTCGATATTAATAACGGCAACAGGTAGACGCATGAAATATTCACACAATATTTAGTTGTATATTCAGTTCAAAAAATAATAGTTATTAAATTAAAATATAATAAATTAAAGGGGGCTCCCATACAACAAACGTGTTTTTTGCCCTTTTTTTGCAATAATGGTACGGAACCCTTCATGCGCCAGTCCGACTCGCACTTGGCCGGTTTTTTATATTTAATAGGCTTGCGCTTGACCACTATCTCACCTGTTGGTAAGCGATAATGTGGTAGAAATAACCTATACACTCTTGATTTAAAGACTCCTAGACTAGATTGTAGCTGTCGGGAAACACAGACTCCGGCAGGACAATTGGTCACCTAGCCACCGGACAATACTCCTTATCTTTATGCCCAAAAATTACGATTAGCCGTTTAGACCTGATTCTCATTTTAATATCAGCTGCTGAGGGGTCTGCCCCTGTTCAAGTAAACGGTTTTGCTCTTGCTAACCCTCTGGCCATACAGCTCAAAAGATTGTGTCCACGTTTTTAAGAGATCCTGCATATATCACGCGTTGTCAGCGGCCAGGATAAAGGACGAAGAATGTATTTATCAGCCATTAGCCTTTTAATGTTACCACTGCTGGTACACTGGCCTCTCTGTGAGAGGGAATGGGCAGTAATCCACCACGAGAGCAAAGTGCGGATTGGTAACATCCACCAGCCCGCACTGGGCCTGCGGTGGCCATCACTTCTTCTAATTTTTGGTTCTAGGACATGCCGGTTTCCTCACGATGTTTTCCTTCACCGTTTTCAGAACAGTGGTGATGAAATAGTAGAACATATCTCAGTAGATACTTATTCATTCTAGCTGATAGCCCAACAATCGAATTAGATTAATAAAGGCTTGTAGGTAAGGGTAGTCGATAAGAGCATTAAATAAATATATTATGTTTAATATATAAGATAACATTGGCAGCCCTTAATTCTTCTCCTATCGTTGAGTCCATCCAAAGGTTGTCTGTAAGTGATTGCCCTGTGCGATAAGACCGCCCATTGTACACTTTGTTCGAATATGTTTGTACTGTATGTATTTTTTTATGGTGTACAATAAAGAATATAATAATAATATAATATGCCAATGGCATAATAGCCAAGAGTCTCGACGAACATCTGAGGAGGCTCTCGTTAGGCAGCTGGATCAAGGGCTTGATCCAGAAAGCGGTACTCCTGGACACGGCGTGTATCGTTAGGAGGTTCCTCTCTCAGGAGCCCTGACCACCGGTAGCTTGGACCCTGTCCCCGATACCGGTGGGCTACTATTTTTGTATTTTTAAATGCTTTTTTATTTAATTTTTATAGAATAATATTTAAAAATGTAAAAATATGTATATAAAATGAATAAATGGAATAATAACACTGTTTTTGTATGAATACAATATAAGTTACTTACTAGCGTTTGGCAGCTGCTACGCCCGCGTAAAAAGTGTTTTCTTATCCCAAGGGAACTTTCCCTTGGGATAAGAAAACACTAAACAGAGATGAAATGTAGTTATTTGTTATTCCAGACTATAATCTATATCTGTGCCAAATTTCATCCAGATCCGTGCAGCCGTTCTGGCGTGATTGAGTAACAAACATCCATCCAAACTTTCGCATTTTTAATATTAGAATAGAATATTATTTATTTGCTCAGAATGTAGGTATTTACAACAAGGTGGTTACAATAATATTAAGAATCCTTGCACATTCTATCATTTTGGCAAGCAAACATTGATGAAATTTATCATCAAACATACAAACATTGATACACAACACAACAAACATTTATCTAATTAGTAGGATGTATGTTAAGCAAATAAAACGATTATCTTTACAAACATAATTAATTTAATGATTAAACTAAAATTGTATTGCAACTAGGGCGTGCAGTTTCGTACATTTTCAATTTCGAAATTAGCTTACGAAATTGGACTTCTCAGTTTCGAAATTTCGAAATTTCGAAACTGTGGAGCCAACTATAATGGAAAATCAAAAAATACTTGAAATAAGCTCATAAAATTAAGGGGCTGCCGAAGAGTAGAGCCATCCAGCTCGTTAGTGACAATAGGAGATGCGCAAGTCCAGTATCTTGGTTTAACCATGTACGTCGGCGCTTCGAAAAACATTTCGAGCTCCTTTTGTCCCGCATTGGGAGGCCAGTGGGTGCTTTGCATAGACTGCTGCCCAATCTCGGAGGCAGAAATAGACTATCAGATGTCCGACGCTGCAGGACTAAAATCAACAGCCTGTAGCGGAAAATGGTCATTTGAATAGCACGTACGGCTGTAAAGAGCGGAGTGCATCTCCTACAGGCATATTCAGGTACTGATCGGGCACGGTTGTTTCGGTGAGTACCTGAATAGGATTAGGTGATAGGTCACGGTAAATTGCCATCATTGTAGAGGCAACTTGGATTCTGCACGGCACACGCTCGAGGAGTGCCTTCTTAGGCCTTTGTGCGGTGGGTCTTAGTCGACAGGATCGGGCGAGCCCTGTCTCTGCCAATATTAGTGAGGAATATGCTGGCGGAGACAGAAAACTAGAGTGAACTAGCCACCGAGTGGAATCGTGAGAAGGCCAACACCATTCATAGAAGAAGGTATCGTGGAGGCAACCACCTCGATGTAGACACGCCGAAACCCCGCCTTTAACATTTAAGGCAGGTGGAACGCCGGGGTTTCGGGCGCTCAGAGTGGGGTCTCTGTCCGTCCACCAAGTGACCTCAGGAAAGACAGTGACACAGTGATCACGTGCTGCCATCCACAGCGAGGTTCAAGGGAGACTCCTTTGTAGGCTCCCCAAGGATGTGGTATTTTAAGAAGTGCTGATGGGATCACCGGTTTGGTTTTAATGAGGTAAAAATACCACACTTCCTGTTTTTTTTTTCCCAAAAGTTCCCTAAAGTTCAGGCGAAGGTTTCCCTCTAATAGTAAATAAAATATTGGCATTCCCATTAAACGATTTTACACCTTGTCAAAGTATTCCCCTCACTGGCCACCATTTATACAAAGCTCGGTTTTTTTTTTAATGGCCGAGCTTTTTTCTCTCTTCTTTATTTATTTAACACCATGATTAGCCTTTGTTTTATTGTAATGTTAGCACACATGGTCACAAACTGGCCCAACGCAACGATCTATTTGGCTTTAGATCCGTATTCAGACTCATTTTCAGATGATCCGGTTTTGGTTTCAATAATAAATTTAATTATTGTATAAAAAATAACATAATATTTAAATTAAATCCAGTTTCGAAATTTCGAAATTAAGGCCCTCAATTTCGAAATTAGTAAACATGCAAACATGGTCCGAAATTTCGAAACTATGAAATTTCGAAATTTCGAAATGCATGCCCTAATTGCAACGAATAAATTATTGATTTCGGTCTTCTTGCACATTGAACAACAAAGTTATTTAAGATTTATCGGAAAGGTATCATTATAATTATTTTAACCGACTTACCAAAAAGGAGGAGGTTCTATGTTCGACATTATGTTTTTTTTTTTTTGTGTGTTCACGCATATCTCCGTCAATTTTGGATCGATTTTGAAAATTCTTTTTTTGTTTGAAAAAGTATGTTTCAAAATTGCTCCCATTTTAATTTGGTGAAGATTTGATGAAGGACTTCGAAGATATACAACAGAACTCTTCAATAAATTACGGCAAATCTCTCGGGATTGCTGCAATCGCATGTCTGTTTATTGTTTATACCATTTCATAACATAACATTACGCCAGTACGCTCTGAAGGGGTACGCAGATCTCTCATTTCACCGGTTTTGTTCAAGTTTCATGATATTCGTGTAATCTATTCTGGCGTTAACCAACCAACTTGCCTATTAGGTAGGTACAACTAAAAAGTGAAAAATAAAAAGCTTTTGTTACAAAAAAATACTACCGACTTCCAAATAAAAAAACTACAAAGTGAAAAATAACTTTATTTTTGGAAGTCGGTGTCCATAACACATAAAATGGTACCTACCAAAGAGGGGCCGTGCACGGGACGTGGACAGACCGTGCCCCGTCAGGGTTTCAAAAAAATATCGGTGTGTACATTTTATATGAACTCGTTCACACACGTCCGTGTACGGGCCAGTGACAGAGCTTCAATGCCTGGGCCCGGCCCTGTCACGTCCCGGGCACGGACCTGATATCTGTGGATAGACCTTAAAGCTTGTTACTAATGAAGTAATGAGAGAAATTCAAAATAACATTAGCTCGAAAAAGTCTCCGGGTAACGACCTCATTACATGGGAGATTCTAAAACATCTCCCACGCAAAGCCTTAGTAAAGCTGACTAAGCTTATCAATGCTGCATTTATCTTAAAACTAGCTGACCCGGCAAACTTTGTTTTGTAATAAAAACACCAAAAATTCATCTACCCTACCTACCTTACCCTAACAACCCTACCCTACCTACCCTACCCTACCTACCCTATTCTACCTACCCTACCCTACTTACACTACCCTACTTAACCTACCCTACCCTAAACGGGATAAAAAGTATCCTTCCTACCAATTTTCAGCCAAATCGGTTCAGCCGTTCTTGAGTTATAAATAGTGTTCCTAACACGACTTTCTTTTATATATATAGATATGTACCTGAGCCATGGAAGGTCGCTGAAGTCATTATGATTGCGAAGGCTGGGAAACCACCCCATGAAGCATCATCATATAGTTCTATTTATCTGTTGCCCGTGTTATCAAAGCTATTCGAAAAACTGTTATTGAAACGGCTAAAACCAGTAAAGGAAGACAAAGACCATATTTACCCGACTGCCGAAGGAGGGTAATGTGTTTATCAGTCTATGTGTATGTAAGTATGTATGTATGTATGTATGTATGTATGTATGTATGTATGTATGTATGTTCCTATGTGGCGTTCTAGAGACCAAACGCGTGGGCCGATTTTGATGGTTCTTACGTTAATCGATTCGTCTTAACCCCGCGAGTGTCACTGGCTACATGAAAATCGGAAAGTAGGTAAATGCCGGTTTTTGGGCGCCATATTGTGGGAGCCCAAATCTTTTTTTTCTTCCAAACCTATCGTGTGGGGTATCAAAATAAAGGATTTTAAGAGGTGATTTCAAAAATATAAACACTTATATGTTTAAATGTACCTTATTCGAAAAAAAAAAAAACTGTCAATCATGTCATCAAAGTCTGGTTTTAGTCAGCCAGCTCGCGAAGATGTATCCTCCGACTGCACAGCATGATTTTCTCCTTGTTTACGTCTTTTTAGTTCGCTTTTCAAGCAGTCGGGTTTTTGATTTTTTTAATAAACTTTTTTTTCAAATCATCAATTTGGCTTCAGGGAAAAACACTCAACAACAGACCCAAAAAAAACTCAGTCTTTAAGAATAGTGAATAATGTGTTTGCGTACCCTTAGCTCCTGGTATCTGTCAATTGTCGGCCCAAGGACAGAATAAATAATAGTACAAGGCCCATAAGTTAGCAGGTATGCGTACGTTCTAAGTACACTAACACTGCTCTATCCCACACAAAGAAACGTCTGGGGGCTTTGGGATCATTGTAATAGACGCGACAATACTCTAATTTGTATACAAGTGGTTCAGGGAGACCGGAAACTTACTATCTCACAACTTAGGGAATAGTCCAAGTGCCATCAAAATAATTTCAGCTTTCTTTCAGCAAGATATCCGCATCAGCACTATACCACAGGCTTTTAAACACCGTAATTATCAAATCAAATCAATTATTTGCGAAATATGGGTAGTTTTCAGGGTGACATTTTTATATAAGTTCTTTAGACCTTAACCTACCACGGCAGGTTTGCACAATATTACAATATTAACTAACAATTGCATCATTTATATATTATATAATTCTATTATTGAAACCATTACTCAACTCCACATTATTTTCTCATTTAAATAATCATTAACAGAATAATAAGCTTTTTAAATGAATTAGCATCATTAATTAGTTTTCTAACTCTGCCAAAAAAATCCTAGGAAAGCTAGCTTTCCAAATTAGTTTCGCAATACCGAAAAAGTTGAAAGAAATGATTCTGATTCCTTGAAAGAATCGACTTGTTTCCTTTGCAGAATTCACTTATGCAATTAGGCTGCAGGTATCTTACACTGGGGAAGACAAGCACATTGGTTCGGGTGTGCGTTGCAAATGTGAGCCTTTAGAGGCAATATGGCCAGAGAGCTCCGAATGAATTTCCTTAGTGAAAAGGCATAATTCGAGGTTTGGCTCTCGTCTATTTACTCCTTCAGTATTGGACCAATTAATAAGATATTCCATAAACTGGAAAAGTAAGATATATACTATGCAAATCATAGGATTTCCTTTTTTCATTTATATTTGTCAAAGAACAATGGCGAAATGTTAGCTGACTTAAAGGAGACGGGCATTTCTGGGCCCAGCAGTTAACTAGATGAAATGTGTACTAAAAAATCCGTTATATTTTTCTAAAGGAAATCACAAAATACAGTACCCTGTTTCTATCTAGGAAGCGAGAAAAGTTAAATTAAGTTATGAAACTAAATAATCGATTAAAAAAATCGGTAAAATCTCAGACTAATGTATGAAAATCAAGTGACAAGTGCTTATCAATCGTTTGGTGGAAACGATTCATAGCGAATCGAGTTCTGTTATTTTTCTTCAGTTCGCAATACTGGTCACTGACTGCTGACAGACAGATGACAGGCAGAAAAAATAAACTGGCACTCAAATACTGTCAAAGACCTTCAAATGACAGCCGGGACCAACGGCTTAACGTGCTTTACGATGCTCGGAGGAATCTTATGTTGAAATGGTCACCAATCCACGGACCGACCTCGTCAAGTGTTGCTTAACCTGGAAGATCGACCCGTGTGGCTGTTATTATTTACACGAGCTCCTTTTACTTCATCTTCTCCTTTTTTATATAATTCCTTCCCGCTGCTTCTAATTGCATGATATTGGATGTGGAGACTTGTCTTCGACTGTAGTGACTGTCCGGCCATGCAAAACGTGTCAGATCTTCGACACGTCACACATGGAGATTTTCTACTTGCTCTCCATGCATAAAACCATTACACAACTGAAGCCATTCAAAAATATTTCGCAAATAACATAAAAAAACTACAATGTTGTATTGTAACCTCACTTTTACAAAACTTCATATAACTTGATTCCTGGATAGCCAAATTTCACCAAATTTTCAGCGAGGCCTTGTTAATATATCCTCTTACAAATAAGGCTAGTTTGATTGAGTTAACACCTGGGCCCAGAATACTATGGAGTCTTGCCCTTCTCCTTTGAGCGTCTGAAAGTGAATAAACGAAAGATAAAAAATATACGAAAGACATACTATTAATTGTCTATGTTTCTTAAAGTGTAATTAGGCCTGGTCCTAAATAGATAAAATTGAACACTTGACTCACTTGATTGATTGATTGTACACTTGTGTATTTGAACATTTATACATACACCTGTATGTTTTTTTGTGGTGTACAATAAAGTATATAATAAATAAATAAATAAATAAAAAACATAATAAATAAAAAGTTATTTATTTGATTTTTTAGTTCATTTCTTTAGCATAGTGTTGCCATTATATATTTTATCTGCTAAGTGACAAGTAGTAACTATATTAAGTAATAATATCATTATTGTATTTATTGCAGTAAATGAGTTAACAATACAGTTTATGTCTAAGTGTAGATGTTCCTTGCAGGTAGGTAAGAATATTGTAGTGTAGTAGAAATAAATGAATTACTTTCAATGAATGATTGGCAAAAAGACTAGTACCCAAGTCTAAAAAAAATATAGCTTGGTTGTTGACGACAAATCAAATCAAATCAAATCAAATCTTTTTATTGTGGGCATAGGTTATACAGACAGATGTTAGGTAAATTACAGTTCCATTATGTCCTGCCTAGTAGGCATACAATAATTAAGTCAACATGCATTATCACATATAAAGCAAATCTTACAAAATAAGAATTAGGTGCATGGTGACAGATTGTAGTAGGTACTAATTATTAAGAAAATCTTGGATAGTGTAGTAAGCTTTGTCAATTAAAAAATTACGCAATTTGTGTTTGAATAGTGGCAGTTCCTTAGTGTTTAAAATGTCCACAGGTATCCTATTATAAATTTTAGATGCCATTCTGAAAAGACTTTTGCTCAGAAGAGCAGTTTTATGTGGTATACTAGATATTTTAAGTATATATCTTTTTGATTTTAGTTCACCGAATAGATTTTTATTTATTTTAACAAATACCGCAACTTCGTAGATGTAAGCTGATGGAAAGGTCAGATTTTTAAACTTTTTAAAATATGGTTCGCATGATTCAGGAACAAAGATACCAGCAATTGCGCGAACGCATCTTTTTTGCGCTTTAAACACCGATTCTTTATTTGTGGCGTTGCCCCAGAATATGATCGCGTATTTCAAGGTTGATGATACGTAGGCATGATAGGCAGTTAATAGAGCTGATTGATCGACAACTTTAGACAATTTGTAAAGAGCATATGAGTACTGGTTCAGTTTACTGCATACTGTGTCAATATGTGTTTGCCACGTCATATCATTATCGATCCATAGCCCTAAAAATTTTACGCAGCTGACTTGTTCAATTACTGTACCATCATGTTGAATGTTGAAATTGTTTTTACTCTTTCGAGGGAATGTGACTAACTTAGTTTTTTCTAAATTGATGACCAGGTTGTTATTTGTCAGCCAGTTAATTATTTCATTAAGGGTATTATTTACATCTGCTTCAAAAGTATCCATATTTTCACCAGTAAAAACAACCTTTTGATACACGTCAAAGTCACTTAGTTTAAATAAATATACTCTTTCAAAAGAGTATACTACACATTTCATGCTAAAATAACTAGGTAAGGGAAATACTAATGCGATATTCCCCTTTTACTTCCACGAAATTTAATAATATTACCTATTAAACACATTATTAACAGTTACCCAGACATAATCTACAGAAGTTTATGACTGAATATCTATTATTGTAGAGAATAATGGAATTTTTGTTCTCGAACAAAAATTCTTTCACAAACTAATTCAGAACATCACCCTGAGTTAAACCAGAAATTTTTCATTTAAAGACTTTCGAATTTAATCTCAGCTTAAACAATGTATCTATATATGTAATATGGCACCTGCCATTGTTCTTTGTACACTAAGCCTCTGTTGACAGCGCAATTTTGAGCATTTTTTGAGGATTCTAGTGTTTCTAAAGATAATCATCAAAAAAAACAACATAGGGTCATAGTATATATCTTTTATTTTCAGTTTACGGAATATCTTTAAAATTGGTCCAATATTGGAGGAGGAAATAGCCGACAGCCAAACCTCGAATTATGGCATTTTACTTAGGAAATTCAGTCGATGCTCTCTGCCCTTATTTCGTTGTCAGGCTGCGAGGGAGAATGAAATAGTGATGATATTTGTTTTTTATACATTTAGGATCAGACTAGTGACAGTTGTGGTGGCCCAGTAGTAACGGCCGCGACTTACAATTTGTAAGTCGAGGCTTGGAACCCAGGCAGACGCTTTACTTTTTACCCGACTGCCGTAGGAGGGTAATGTTTGTGTAAATTATTTCTCCACCACTGCTCTTTAAACGGTGAAGAAAAACATCGTGAGGAAACCAGCAAATCCAGGGCCGTCTTAATTCATGCAGGGGCCCCTGGGCACGCCGAGTTTAGGGTCCCTGAAAAATAAAAAGCCGCTAGAAGTCGTAAGCGGCTCCGTAGTCAAATGCTTCGTGCTTTCAGCATTTAAAATTAATTTTCCTGTCTACTTGTTTATTCTGCGAAAAACGACGATTATGCCATATGTACTTCAAATTCACGAGACCTCGTGTATTTGAAGTACATATTGATATGATACTAAACAAGATGACTCGTAATATGAAATGCACAGAATACTATTTACGTAAATTGTGCGCACTATTTTTCACATCCGTTGCAACGTATTATATTTTCCTTGTATTTTGATCTTTTATTACTTAGTTTTTTTAATCTCATTAATTTTGGGGCCCACCAATGAACCGGGGCCCATGGCACGTGCCCCTTATGTCCTTATGGTAAAGACGGAACTGGGCATGTCCTAGAAACAAAAATTCGAAGATATGTGACATTCACCAACCCGCACTGGGCTCGCGTGGTGGATTGAGGCCCATTCCCTCTCACAGAGAGAAGATCTGTGTCCCAGCAGTGATGAGCAGATGATGAGAGTCAGACTGTTCGCCATTAGCCAACACATAACAACGCTAGGGATAGCATAAACACTTCTATCAATTGTCAATTTATCATGCATTATTTTTAAATTTAATTAGTTTACCAGACCGCATACTAATTTGTTTGTCAGATAACGATGGTCATTATGTATTTTCCTAATTATTTGTAAATGCGATATTAATTATAGGTGTATTTATCTATTCGTGGTTACTTCCCATTTTTCCATTGCCTAACAAAGTATTGTCTCAAATAGTCGCTTGTTTGTCTCTCAGAAATATTAAAGTAAATTATATCATTTAAATATTAATTTGTTACATTTTTAATTTTAATTCTTACTAAGCGTTTTGCGAATACTATCATTTTGCGTACAGCTAAGGATTGGAATTCCTAGCCGGAGTCTTTGTTTCCTGATAATAGCTACAAACTAGGTTCCTTTCAGTCAAGCGTGCTTCAACGTCGACCACATCTTCGCTTACCATCAGGTAAGATAGTAGTCAACTACCGTTAATTTATTTTTATTAAGACGAAGACCTTGCCGCCAACGATCTTGAGGGAACAAAACGCGAACTCGTTTCACATCCTCGCGACACAAAATTTAGTAGTTTTATATTCTATTACTTTAAAAAAAAGCCTCAGATCAAAATGTAGATACCAAATTAAATTGTATTTGAGATGGTGTCGATTTTATTAAAATACGCCCAGCGGTTTAGGTGCGATTGTCGTGTTTTTGTCCGTTTTAGACATAACTCTACAAATTAATTGCACCATGTTATACGAATAAAACTAAATATTTTCTCAGATCAAATTATTAAGAAAATGGTCTAATGTAACATATTTTTTTTCCAAAAAAATACGACTAGCCGTTTAGACGTGATTCTCATTTTAAAATCAGCTACTCAGTGTCGCTAAGTGCAGTAGGATCGATGCGTCCCATCGGTCGTATTGATCTACAAAGTCCCCTATCTGAATATAGGCTTCGTGATACGCATAGCATGTCGCGCTTCTATTTTTGTATGAGATTGACTACTGCGCAACCAATTGGTGCTAACTTCAGACGGGCCACGAGCCACTATCGGTTCCCCTATGTATAATGCACTCTGTGCATCGGTCGTACTGTAGAAGTGTAGATACAACAACGTATTTTCGACTCATAAACCTTTTTCATTGCAGCAAAAAGTACGGTTTTGATTTTACGTCAAATCATTTGGGTGTTTTACTTAATTATACTTTTACGATGTGGTTCCACCACATCTTCACTGTTGTGAAAATCGTTTTATTTTTACATGCTTTTAATTTAATTAACGTATCCCGGTGTCTGTAATTAAAATCTCCAAGTTAATTTTGAATCACTTCTCGGTGTTCAATTGAGATGAATTTTTGCGAACACGCTTGTTTCTTGTGACAATGCATTTTAATATTTACGCAATTTTTTTAAATGCAATTCTTGTTTAACAGAACAACAAAGACTTTGGACGACCGCGACAGACGAGGATATCACTTACAAAATATGTCCGTGACCCAAAGATTATTAACATTAAAGGTAAGTGCTAATTTATACAAATCTCGACACTGTTTAGCAATTGCTTCCCTTCATCTGTGGTTATTAGGAAAACATTATTACAACAATAGACCGGCGTCAGAATTTGATAACGCAGATAGATGAACGCGTGATTCTGTGTTCAGAGGACATTGACCGGCCAAATATTACCCAGACATGGAATGGGTGTATCTACTTTCAAATATACCTTGGCGTCGATTGATACTTAAAAATTGAATAAAATAAAAACAGTCCTGTGGTTAAAATATTTTGGTCTGATCCGTTCTACGTAATCGTGATTTGTGAATACGAAAGATTGTTTAATGTAACTCCACCTATTAGTACAAAGACGCTGATGTCTTATCTTGGCTTATCAAATAATAATAATAATATAGCCATTAAATCTCAAAAAAAAATTAAGTATTACAAACTAATATATGACATTCCTTATATACTAACTAATATATTTCATGCCGTACGAAATCACCTTAAACAAGCTTACAATTGATATTTCACATTTAAATTATCTATTATAAATCCAATAATACATGATATAATACATTTTTTTTTTCAGTAGTTATTTATAAATTTAGTATTTTTAAATTCATACATTTAATTATGTATATACATTTAATAATTCCTGACTTTGATACTTACGAATATATATTTACATTTCATTATAAATTAAAATAAACTTTGGCTGGGTTATCAAATAGTCTTTGTTTTATTCTGTGGAATGGATTATCTGGTTAAAGATCCTAGAGCTAAAGGTACTTATTTCTGCTCAAAATATGTCGGCATTAATTTAGTGTTGGTATGTACTTTGGACGCATACGCTTACCTGCTGATTTAGATCGTCGCGCGACGGCCGGTTTACAGGTACCAAGACTACCAAGGAGCTATGGGTCTGCAAAAACATTTCCCATTTTTCTTATAGTCTGAGCGAGGTTGCTGAAAAGAACCGAATTAGGAGTAAAGCTCGGCTTTCTACAAAAACTGTCCTGTGTCATAAGCTGTATTGTATTTGTATGTTTTTGTGTGAGCAACAAAAATAATGGTTATGGTAAAAGTTTTTGTTTAGCACGGTCCATACCCATATTTTTTTCCTGTAATTGGTTTTATTTTTTCTTTCTCCCTTCGTAATGGTCTACGTTTCCTTTTTTTGCATCTTGGGTACCGGATTGTTAAGCTATTGTTCTATTTCTTAGTCAGGGTGTTATTATTTCGCCCTGTCCCTCGCCACCCGCGCCCTCGCTACCTGCGCCCCCGCAGCGACCCGAGCTAGCTAGCTGGCGTCCATGATGCGGTCTTCAGTCGGTTACGAATCTCGCCCGCGTACGGTCACAATTTTGAAATCCTTCAACTTTGTTCAGCATTCTTACTGAGTTTACGTGTGAACTCAGTACTACTACTACTACCAATAAAGTCGTTATCGGCTTTTACGTTCTTTTCGCTCGGAGTACTGTCGGTAAGTTCAATATTTCTGATCGTTAATATATGTAACACTTCCAAGTCAACTTACGAGTCGAGCGAACGAAGTGAGCTCCCACTCTACTGAGCAAGTGAACTCGTCTTCTTGCTAGACAATAGAGCGAATCGAGCCTACCTTCTTGCCTAAAAAGCGAAGCGAGCCTTCCCTCTTGCCTAGCAAGCGAATCTAGCCTTCCCTTGAGCCGAGCGAGCGAAGCGAACTCACCCACAAGTCGTAAATGAAACTTGAGTGTAGGCCCACTTCGCTCGCAAGAATCGTGAGAAAAATGGGTTCGCTTGTACGATTATAGTGAGGGCTCACTTTGTTCTCTTGGCACGTCAGGAAATTCACAGTAGTTGTTGAAAAATGTGGTTTGACACTCGTAGACATTTTGTCATTGCTGTCTCTCGGCTCCATAACGGCTTCACCTTCGGTTCTGCAGTGCTATTCTGTAGACATAATTATCTCCGTGATGACTTAGGTGAAGTGGATTGAGCTGTCGATGATGCTAAGGATTGCTAAATTTATTACATTTACAATCATATCGACAATCGGGTTTACCTATTAAAAGGAAATGTTGGCTTTACGCCTTGCCTTTCATTTAGGACTAAAATAATTGAAATATCTCCAAAGACAAAAGAAAATAGCTATAATTCACAAAAGATAGCTTGATCTCTGTGACATATGTCAAACGGACGTATACGGTAATGTTACGTTATTGTTAGCCTGTCAAGCGCTATTGTTACTGTATTGATACTGACAGCTGTCACAGAGATCAAGCTATATTTTATGAAGTATGCTTGCATAGAACATTAATCAATAACTTTAAATAAATAATTATTATTATAAAGAAAAAACATGATCGCGTTAACAAAAAAATAACTTCCAAAACAAAAAGTGTAAAATACTTGCACAGATCATTGATCCAGAACCTAATTAAAGAAAAATAAGGAGCAGAATAGCGTAGAGCGTCCACAGAACGACAAGAAGAGTAAAATAGTAGATAAAATACTTACTTAATGATTGCCTTACATAGAAGTGGATGGGATTTCTCAACCCGGTCAACAGCTGCTTAAGACGACTACTAACGCCAACGCCCTTGAGGGAACAAAACACGCATTCGTTTCACACCCGCGCGCCCCATAATTTAGTAGTTTTTTGTACTTTCCTTATTATTCTATGACTTTAAAAAAAAAACCTCAGATCAAAAAAAGATAATTAAATTGTCTTTGAGATGGTGTCAATTTCATTAAAATACGCCCAGCGGTTTTGGTGTGATTGTCATATTTTTGTCCGTTTTGGACATAACTTTTCAAATTAATTACACTATGATATACGAATAAAACTCAAAATTTTCTTAGATCTAATTATTAGGAAAATGGTCTAATGTAACATATATTTTTTCCGAAAAATTACGACTAGCCGTTTAGACGTGATTCTCATTTTAAAATCAGCTACTCAAGGGAATCTGCGCCTTAACCCCACCAATCTATTTCGCAACCTTGTCAACAACTGCTTCAAACCAATCAATCCATCCAAATTTCACCCAACACTTGCTTATCTAACATAACTTGATATGGATAAAAGTAACATTTAATTTTGATCGGACGATCATATCCGAACTACGCCGAACGGAAGCGAGTCACGATCGAAGTGAACGTTCACCCGATTCAATGCATGTGAATTAGGCGAGGTGATAAGTCGACTGGACGATAATATTCGATCTACACCGAACGAAACCGAGTCACGATCGAAGTGAACGTTCACCCTATTCAATGCATGTTTATTAGGCGAGGTGATAAGTCGACTGGACGATAATATCCGAACTACGCCGAACGGAACCGAGTCACGATCGAAGTGAACGTTCACCCGATATAACGCATGTGAATTAGATGATGTGATAAGTGTCTTCGCTCGTCTGTTTCGTGGTGCGATGAATAGGCTAGGTAGGTATCTATCTATTATAAAACAAAACGCTTATTACAATTCATAGAATTCAGGGCCCTAAACTATAATTTAAGGTGGTGTAATAAATGTTAGCGACTTAGGGTTCCCAAAATAACGACCGTAGCGACCCGGAATGGTGTAGCGTGTAGTGTAATAAGCACTTAAGGCGCCGATTCCCTTGAGTAGCTGAATTTAAAATGAGAATCACGTCTAAATGATGAAGATTCAGGTCATAAAGTTATGCCACTCCATAAACAATAAAAAATAAAATCTCTAAGGTATGGTAGCGATTTAACAAAAAAACAGTTGATTATAAGAGCGAGCGAAGCGTGCTCATGCATGTTGTCACCTCAGATAGACTACGTTGCCGACTTTTGCAGAATCAAGATAATTTAAAATTTTAGAGCTCGAAAATTTTAGCACCTCGCCTCGGATAGGTAAAATTTTCTTTTTGCGTTTATCTGTTTGGATGTATAACAGGTATCGCATGTTTTTGCTAGTTAGGATTCAAGGGCCCGCTGGAGTTTGGGTTCCCCGGTGCTCGGCACCGTATAGCCCTCCGCTAGCTACGCCCCTGTCTGTCGATTGGTGAAAACCGCATAAAAATCTGTTTATTAGTGTTTAATAAATTGAGTTTAGCGCAAAGAGACAGACAGACGCGGCGAGGGTCTTTGTTTTATAATATTGATAGCAATAGTAATAGGTCCAGGTTTACTCATGATGTTTTCTGTCACTGATGTGAGTGAAGTCCAAGACAGACTTAGAAAGGGGAATCCCTCCCTTGGTATAATTTTTTTAGGCATGATATTGTTCGGCTTAACGTTTTCACATAACTTTTATTAGCAAAATAGTACTGTGGCCTAATAATACTTTGGCAATTACAAAGGTTAGCATAGCTGTCCTTTGGTATAATTTGTTTTGGCATTATTTGGCATTGCATAAATATTTAAGGCATAATATTTAATCGTCATAATAATTTTATGGGCAGATATTATTTGTACGTCGAAAATTTAAATATCGATTGAATTGAAATATCGAAAATTGTTATACCTACGCTTAAAATGTCTAAGATTGAAATGCCGAGTGATTTATAAATCGAATGTTTAAAAATGTCGATAGTCATTATACCTAAGTTCAAAATGTAAACATTTAATACACTTAAGTTAATTATATTTACGTTAAATATACAAATGAAACTCATTAAATAGGTTAAATAGGTCGAATCCGTTCCAAAACTTTAAAGAGTCAGAAGCAACTTAAAAATGTTTTAATGTCGATATTTAGGACATTTGATACTCTGTAGGTTCAATATTTTGATAATATTTTTATATAGTTTTACATATTTGATATTTATTTAAATTTTTGATTGAATTAGGTTAAGGTGTCGACGACATGTTTGTTTTATTCCAAAGAACATTATGTGTAAATATAATTATGCGTTCATAAAATTATGCATCATTAATATTATGCCAACAGTATTTATGGCAATTTACATTATGGCTAAATATTTATGCCTAATAATATTATGTGTAATGATCATTATGCTGAATTTCGTTATGCCTAATTAAATTATGGGAATATATTTTATGCTTATCATTAGACATAAAATATTAAACATAAAATGACTTGAAAAAGTCACATTGATGTTTGCGCGGATTTGAATCCACGACCTCAAGCACGAGAGGGGAGGTCTTAGACACTGGATCATTACACGAGAACTAGTAAGTTAAAAAAATAAATTTAGCAATTAATTATCAATTAAATAATACATTCCTGAAGCTAAAATAGAATATTAATTTAATTGTATTAAACATTCACAAATTTAAATACAATTTCATTTAAATTATACATTCATAAAATAACATTTTAATTACAATAAAACATTAAAAGAGGGCAAAAAAAACATACAACGAGATAAATCAAACAGTTAAAATGGTCAGAATTAAAATAAATCAGCCAAATGCAATACGATAATTATCAAATATGATCATTAATAGATATTATAATAAGCAAGAGTTAAGTAAGGTATCTATATTGCCAGAATATCATGAAACTGAACATTACTGGTGAAATAATAATGTACCAAGGTGAACTGTACTCATCTGCGTTGCCCTTTAGAGCGTGCTGGTGTGATGTTATGATATGAAATGATAAACAATAAACAGACATGCGATTGCAGCAATCCCGAGAGATTTGCCGTTATTTATTGAAGAGTTCTGTTGTATGTCTCCGAAGTTCTTCATCAGATCTTCACCAAAATAAAATGGGACAAATTTCAGAACATACTCTTTCAAACAAAAAATAAATTAATTTTCAAAATCGGTCCACAATTGACGGAGATATCAGGGAAAATACACAAAAAAACTGTGGCACCGGGATCACATTCATTATCTATTTATTATGAATACTTGCGACCGCGGTAATTATTTCTTTTGCGGGTGGATTGAAAAGTTTTGAGTTTTGTGTTTGTTAATGTTGATTGCATGGAGAAGTGTAATGTTATTGCGTAAATGATATTGTTATAAAGAAAATCAATACCTGCATGATACCTGCTTAGTTTGTGTGTCAAAGTTCTTATAATATAAGTTTAAAAAATATTCTCAAGTAAGTGAAATATTTGTAATTTCTTATTGAGAAATAAATTTCTTTAACCATAAAAAAAATAACATACCTAAAATCGAACATAGAACGGAGGTTCTATGTTCGATTTTAGGTATCCTTTTTGGTAAATCGGTTAGAAATGTTATTTAATCATCAATATGTCAAGTACTTATACTCGTAGTCAGTCAACTAAAAAGTCATTAATCGAATAATAACATTACACCAGTATAAAATGTCATTCTAAAAGTTGTAATGTATATTTTAAATATAATCCGGTAATTTATTAATTATTACCGATCCCATAATACAAATGATTCTCTTTTTAGGGTTCCGTACCCAAAGGGTAAAAACGGGACCCTATTACTAAGACTTCGCGATCCGTCTGTCTGTCTGTCCGTCTGTCTCCAGGCTGTATCTCATGAACCGTGATAGCTGTCTAGCTATCACGGTTCATGAGATACAGCCTAAAACAAAACCCCGAACCGCCTGAATCCGCCTGAATTTCAACTGTCTAGTTGAAATTTTCACAGATGATGTATTTTAGTTGCCACTATAACAACAAATACTAAAAACAATATAAAGTAAATGTTAAAGGGGGGCTCCCATACAACAAACGTGATATTTTTGCCGTTTTTTGCTCGATATTAATAATGGCTACAGGTAGACGCCTGAAATATTCACAGAATGTTTAGTGTAATATTAATTTCAAAAAATAATAATTAATAAATTAAAATAAAATAAATTAAGGGGGCCTCCCATACAACAAACGTGATTTTTGCCCTTTTTTTGCGATAATGGTACGGAACCCTTCGTGCGCCAGTCCGACTCGCACTTGGCCGGTTTTTTATATTTAATACGCTTGCGCTTGACCACTATCTCACCTGTTGGTAAGCGATAATGTGGTAGAAATAACCTATACACTCTTGATTTAAAGATTCCTAGACTAGATTGTAGCTGTCGGGAAACACAGACTCCGGCAGGACAATTGGTCACCTAGCCAGGTGGACAATACTCCTTATCTTTATGCCCAAAAATTACGACTAGCCGTTTAGACCTGATTCTCATTTTAAAATCAGCTGCTGAGTGGTCTGCCCCTGTTCAAGTAAACGGTTTTGCTCTTGCTAACCCTCTGGCCATACCGCTCAAGAGATTGTGTCCACGTTTTTAAGGCATCCTGCATATGTCACGCGTTGTCAGCGGCCAGGATAAAGGACGAAGAATGTATTCATCATCAGCCATCTGCCTTTTAATGTTACCACTGATGATACACTGGCCTCTCCCACGAGAGCAAAGTGCGGATTGGTAACATCCACCAGCCCGCACTGGGACCGCGTGGTGGCCATCACTTCTTCTAATTTTTGGTTCTAGGACATGCCGGTTTCCTCACGATGTTTTCCTTCACCGTGGTACGGAACCCTTCGTGTGCGAGTCCGACTCGCACTTGGCCGGTTTTTTATTATAGGTGTTTTAAAGCCACCGACATATAAAATATTTTTATATTGACTTCTCACGGGGCCTTTCAATGTCAGAGACCTTACAGTGCGTTCATTATAATTTGTCCCGTGACGCGATTGGTCGCACTGTTATTACGGGATATTATTAGTTGCAATATTGAAACTAAGGCGTGAAACAGACGAGCAGCACTTTGCTGTCGACAGAGCGAAATTCAACTGTCGACAGAGGCAACTGCAGCTGTCGACAGAAGCAACTGCTACATGATGGCAAGGGACAAGTTATAGTGAACGGTCTGTAGTGTACGTCGTGTGCATACGTTTTTACAAAAATTGTCATTTCCTTAATATACTATAATGGAAGTTTTGTACAGACTTATTAAACAGAGGTTCGCAACTATCTGTGGGCTTAAGACCCATATATCCCAACACAACATTTTAGACCCTTAAAACCTTATTTCTTACGCTACAATTACTCCAAAAAATTATTCCGAACCTCATAACTAAGGCGATCAAATTGCTACTAAAGCGGTTTTATTGACACATTTTTATTTCATTCTGCATAATTTATCAAGTAGTAGACACGCTTCGATAGAAAATCTATCGAACACGTAATTATGACACGATATCTTGCGAAAACACTCCGATTCAAACAGTAAAACGCCCATAACTTTTCAACGGCTGAACCGATACCTACTCATCAAAAATAACTAAGAACACTCTTGATAAAGTCACCTTTCAATAAAACGAAATCAAAATAGCTTCATCTGTTTAAGAGTTATGATGCCACAGACAGACACCAATAGGTACACATATGCACAAACACACAGGTACACGTCAAATTTATAACACCCCCTCTTTTTTCATCGGGGGTTAAAAATCAATCGAGTGGTGCTGTGTTTTAACTGAAGATAACGTGATTTCAGAATTTAGCAGAAGAAATGGAGCGGCAAATTCAGGAACGCGAGACGGCGGAGAACTTCAACTTGAATTGGCAGGACCCGGTAAAGGCTCCGGTGGCTCAGGATACGCCAAGGCAAGGGGCCCTACGCCGCCGCGCGCCTGTGGCCGAGCGCCTCTTCCACCGCGGCAATCTGCCGGGCTCGAGTGGCTCAAACGGGCAGGACCCAGTGGAGGATCCAGTGGCCGAGCCCGCGCCGAGCCTGCGTCTCAACGCGCCCGTCTTCCCGCGCGCCTTCAAGTGCGACAGTCCGCCGAGCTCGAGCAACTCCAACCGGCAGAGCCCAGTGGAGGCTTCGACAGCCACGCCCGCGCCGAGCCACAGGCCCTTGCGTCTCAACGCGCCCGTGTCCCCGTGTGAATTCCACCGATTCCACCGCGGCAGTCAGTCAATCCCTAACGGGTCTAACCAGCAGGACCTAGTGGTGGCTTCGACAGCTATGCCCGCGCCGAGCCACAGGCTCCTGCGTCTCAACGCGCCCGTGTCCCCGCGCACCTTCATGCAAGGCAGTCAGCCAAGCCCCAACGGGTCCAACCAACAGGACCCAATGGAGGCGCTAGCGGCCACTCCCCACGCACCGCCGAGCCTTAACGGGCCCATGTCCCCACGCGCCTTCTCCCGCAGCTCAATGTCGAGCGACGATGATATCCGTGAGTACATTACCGTACCTTCGAATGCAATGTTTGTGCAGTTCAATTGAAGCCGTCTGTTTACAGCCGATGCTCCATATTGCATTAGCCATGCAGCCTAATTACGTAAGTGAATTCTGCAAAGCAAACAAGTTGATTCCTTCAAAGAATTAGAATCATTTCTTTCAACTTTTTCGGTATTGTGAAAGTAATTTGGAAAGAGTACAATCATTCTACTGCGTTATGTTTCATCAAACTCGAATGTTTTATTTCCAAATCATTAGGACATAATTTCATTAAACAATATCAATAGTGAAGTTTTATCTCGATTCTTCCGCTTTCGTTCATTCTTTACAATCAATTCTACGTCAAAAATATTGGTAATAGAAAGGAGCATAACGTTTCCTTTTCAGAGTGTAATATGCAATACGTAAAGTCGTTTTTGGGAAGGTTCCGACTTGTTTGCTTTGCAAAATTCACTTACGCAATTAGGCTGCTGGTCGTTGGTCTAGCGATTACTGAACTTGGGGTCCTGGGTGCGATACCCAAGGCAGAGAACTTCATTTGTGCTCTATAATATCTCTTGCGTTCTTCGAAATCTGTTAAGATAGCCATTTGCCTTTTCTAGTCCCAATTCCAGGCGATTATCAAAAAACTGTCTTATATTTGGGAATGTTGCGAGCACTCTTAAAGATTTTTTTCAATCGAAGCAAATAAACTTTTAATTTACTACAGAGTTATTAAGTAAGCTTATTATAAAGTTGTGTTAAAATGATTTAATTTTGTGTCGCCAGCATCACTGCGGAGCGAGGAGTCGACGCTGTCGCGCGTTTCACATTACAAGGCCACGGCGCGCTGCTCCAACCTGTCACCGCAGGAGAAGCACTGCCTGTCTGCTAGTCACGACAATACGACTCCCGAGATGAAACAACGGAACAGGTACGATGCTTCATCATCACTTAGGGCTCCTTACCCTTCTGCCGTGCTTCCCGGTACTGTGCGTGCCTCATCCACGTGTTTTCCAAGACTTTGGTTATATACCCGACCCATCGCACTTTTTGACGTCCTTGATTTCTTCTATTGACCTTTCTCTGGTGGCCATCTCCACGTCAAACCCCACAACTCATTTTTTATCTCATGCATGTAAATATAAGTAGTAGTCCCTTATATAGTTACATGGACGTTCCAAAGTGAGCCTTAAAAAACCCATCTTTAATTTTCATATGGTCCTGAGTTTGACCGAGTCAAGATTTGCGCCCGGTTGATGTCTCGCCCTCTATATAGATATCTAACAGTTGTAATGTTATGTGTGTGTATACTTGACGATTGTAATCTCCAACATGAAATTTGTTCACAGAAGAAAAAAGCCAAAGAAGTACACCATGCGCGTAACATTGGAGATCGACAGCGGCAGTGAGAGCTCGGGCTGTGAGAGCTCGGGCCGTGTTAGCTCTGGCCATGAGAGTTCGGGCCGGGAGAGCACTTCCATCTCGCCCTCCAACTTGCCCCAGGCCAGGCTCCTGCGGGCGCTTCTGCGTGGCTGGGTGGCACAACGATCTGAAGGTGATGCAAAAAGTACGAAAAATGCCCCTAAGCCTCTCAACCAGCGTTTGGACAATAACCAACAAAACTACTCCAAGTCCGAGCAAATTATCGACGGCAAAATATCGATAGCTGAAACGAGAAACACGGAAGATGACCAGCTGTGGGCTGACCATGTAGATAATATTGAACAAAAAGATAAAACAAGAGAATCAGAAAATTTTGCAGATGTAATTGATCAGGATACAATAGGGCCACCAATCAGAGATCCCGAACGTGCCAAACGTTACAGAGCCAAACAAATCAAAAAACTTATAGAAAGAGAAGCCGAATTAGAACGCCGCGCTGCTCCCCAAGTGTTTTATGTGCCAAAGAATGTTAGACCTATTACTATAGGTCAACATCTCCCGGCTACCTATCAAACTAGCAATTTAATACCGCTAGACGAAAATAAATTAAACCCTGAGGCTAACACAGAACAAGAGGGTTCGGAGATAATTAGGTTAAATGAAAGTGAGCCCCGGAGCCGGACAGACGAACCGAAAGGCGAACATACCAAGAACTCAAAACAAGAATGTTCAGTTAGAATAGAATACGTACCGCAAGATGATAACAAGAACACAGAAGAAGAGTCTTCGGAGACGTCTTTGTCAGACAAATGTGATACCCAGAGCTGGGCAGACGAACCACTAGACGAAGATTACTCGAGCATAGATCAAGAGGGTTCGGACACGTCTTCAGCAGTTGATAGTGAAATTCTTAGCTGGGAAGACGAACCGCTAGTCGAATATGCTAAGAACACAGAAAAAGAGTGTTCGGAGGAATCTTGGTCAGATGCAAGTAGTGAGTCCCAGACCTGGGAAGACGTACCCAAAGGCAACCATACCAAGAACGAAGAACAAGAATGTTCAGAGACGACTTGGTCGGATGCGACTGAGTCTGAAGAAACTACGATCTCTGAACAGGAGTGTCGGGGGGCGACATGGGTAGTTAAAAATAAGCCTCAGAGTTGGGATGATGAACTGCGAGTGGAAGGTACCACAAATGTAAGTGAAACCCTAAGTTTCGTGAACATATCGCTTCACAATTATAACTCAGATCGAGAGGGTTCTGACACATCTTGGATCGATGTAACTGAAACTTTGAGCTGCGTGAACTTACCGCTTAGCGAACATACCACTAAACCTGAAGATAGCACAGATCAAGGGTGTACGATAATGTAACTTTACACAGATCCTTACCATTTGTACGAACACACTTAAGTATCGTACTGATGAAAGTCAAATCCTGAGCTGCACAAACATACAGCCACAGCGACCTGAAGGTGGTGGTATGGTCGATGGACTAAAAGCCAAAAGTCCGAGTACAAGAACAGAAGTACCAAAACAACAAACAACGGCGCGGCCCAGAACCTGGAAACCAGCGTGTGGATAACAAGCTCTCCGTTTCTCCAAGTCCGAGCAAATTATCGAAGGTTCAACTGCTGAAACGAGAAACATGGAAGATTCCAGCTGTGGGCTGACCATGTAGATAATATTGAACTAGAAGATAAAACTAGAGAATCAGAAAATTTTGCAGATGTAATTGATCAGGATACAATAGGGCCACCAATCAGAGATCCCGAACGTGCAAAACGTTATAGAGCCAAACAAATCAAAAAACTTATAGAAAGAGAAGCCGAATTAGAACGCCGCGCTGCTCCCCAAGTGTTTTATGTGCCAAAGAATGTTAGACCTATTACTATAGGTCAACATCTCCCGGCTACCTATCAAACTAGCAATTTAATACCGCTAGACGAAAATAAATTAAACCCTGAGGCTAACACAGAACAAGAGGGTTCGGAGATGATTAGGTTAAATGAAAGTGAGCCCCGGAGCCGGACAGACGAACCGAAAGGCGAACATACCAAGAACTCAAAACAAGAATGTTCAGATAGAATAGAATACGTACCGCAAGATGATAACAAGAACACAGAAGAAGAGTGTTCGGAGAAGTCTTTGTCAGACGAATGTGATACCCAGAGCTGGGCAGACGAACCACTAGACGAAGATTACTCGAGCATAGATCAAGAGGGTTCAGACACGTCTTCAGCAGTTGATAGTGAAATTCTTAGCTGGGAAGACGAACCGCTAGTCGAATATGCTAAGAACACAGAAAAAGAGTGTTCGGAGGAATCTTGGTCAGATGCAAGTAGTGAGTCCCAGACCTGGGAAGACGTACCCAAAGGCAACCATACCAAGAACGAAGAACAAAAATGTTCAGAGACGACTTGGTCGGACGCGACTGAGTCTGAAGAAACTACGATCTCTGAACAGGAGTGTCGGGGGGCGACAAGGGGAGGTCAAAATAAGCCTCAGAGTTGGGATGATGAACTACGAGTGGAAGATACCACAAATGTAAGTGAAACCCTAAGTTTCGTGAACATATCGCTTCACAATTATAACTCAGATCGAGAGGGTTCTGACACATCTTGGATCGATGTAACTGAAACTTTGAGCTGCGTGAACTTACCGCTTAGCGAACATACCACTAAACCTGAAGATAGCACAGATCAAGGGTGTACGATAATGTAACTTTACACAGATCCTTATCATTTGTACGAACCCACTTAAGTATCGTACTGATGAAAGTCAAATCCTGAGCTGCACAAACATACAGCCACAGCGACCTGAAGGTGGTGGTATGGTCGATGGACTAAAAGCCAAAAAGTCCGAGTACAAGAACAGAAGTACCAAAACAACAAACAACGGCGCCGCCCAGAACCTGGAAACCAGCGTGTGGATAACAAGCTCTCCGTTTCTCCAAGTCCGAGCAAATTATCGAAGGTTCAACTGCTGAAACGAGAAACATGGAAGATTCCAGCTGTGGGCTGACCATGTAGATAATATTGAACTAGAAGATAAAACTAGAGAATCAGAAAATTTTGCAGATGTAATTGATCAGGATACAATAGGGCCACCAATCAGAGATCCCGAACGTGCAAAACGTTATAGAGCCAAACAAATAAAAAAACTTATAGAAAGAGAAGCCGAATTAGAACGCCGCGCTGCTCCCCAAGTGTTTTATGTGCCAAAGAATGTTAGACCTATTACTATAGGTCAACATCTCCCGGCTACCTATCAAACTAGCAATTTAATACCGCTAGACGAAAATATATTAAACCCTGAGGCTAGCACAGAACAAGAGGGTTCGGAGATGATTAGGTTAAATGAAAGTGAGCCCCGGAGCCGGACAGACGAACCGAAAGGCGAACATACCAAGAACTCAAAACAAGAATGTTCAGATAGAATAGAATACGTACCGCAAGATGATAACAAGAACACAGAAGAAGAGTGTTCGGAGAAGTCTTTGTCAGACGAATGTGATACCCAGAGCTGGGCAGACGAACCACTAGACGAAGATTACTCGAGCATAGATCAAGAGGGTTCGGACACGTCTTCAGCAGTTGATAGTGAAATTCTTAGCTGGGAAGACGAACCGCTAGTCGAATATGCTAAGAACACAAAAGAAGAGTGTTCGGAGGAGTCTTGGTCAGATGCAAGTAGTGACTCCCAGACCTGGGAAGACGTACCCAAAGGCAACCATACCAATAACAAAGAACAAGAATGTTCAGAGACGACTTGGTCGGATGCCAGTGAGTCCCACAGCTGGACAGACGAACTGCTAGTCGAAGAAACTACGATCTCTGAACAGGAGTGTCGGGGGGCTACATGGGCAGATAAAAATAAGCCTCAGAGTTGGGATGATGAACTGCGAGTGGCAGATACCAGAAACCCTGAAGATAAAACAGAACGAGAGGGTTCTGAGACGTCTAGTGTAGATGTAAATGAAACCCTAAGTTTCGTGAACATATCGCTTCACAATTATAACTCAGATCGAGAGGGTTCTGACACGTCTTGGATCGATGTAAATGAAACTTTGAGCTGCGTGAACTTACCGCTTAGCGAATATACCACTAAACCTGAAGATAACACAGATCAAGGGTGTACGATAATGTAACTTTACACAGATCCTTATCATTTGTACGAACCCACTTAAGTATCGTACTGATGAAAGTCAAATCCTGAGCTGCACAAACATACAGCCACAGCGACCTGAAGGTGGTGGTATGGTCGATGGACTAAAAGCCAAAAGTCCGAGTACAAGAACAGAAGTACCAAAACAACAAACAACGGCGCGGCCCAGAACCTGGAAACCAGCGTGTGGATAACAAGCTCTCCGTTTCTCCAAGTCCGAGCAAATTATCGAAGGTTCAACTGCTGAAACGAGAAACATGGAAGATTCCAGCTGTGGGCTGACCATGTAGATAATATTGAACAAAAAGATAAAACAAGAGAATCAGAAAATTTTGCAGATGTAATTGATCAGGATACAATAGGGCCACCAATCAGAGATCCCGAACGTGCAAAACGTTATAGAGCCAAACAAATCAAAAAACTTATAGAAAGAGAAGCCGAATTAGAACGCCACGCTGCTCCCCAAGTGTTTTATGTGCCAAAGAATGTTAGACCTATTACTATAGGTCAACATCGCCCGGCTACCTATCAAACTAGCAATTTAATACCGCTAGACGAAAATACATTTAACCCTGAGGCTAACACAGAACAAGAGGGTTCGGAGACAAATTCGGGAGATGAAAGTGTGTCCTCTAGCTGGGCAGACGTACCGCAAAGAAAAGATACCAATAACACAGTACAAGAGTGTTCGGAGATGATTCGGTTAAATGAAAGTGAGCCCCGGAGCCGGACAGACGAACCGAAAGGCGAACATACGAAGAACTCAAAACAAGAGAGTTCAGATAGAATATAATACGTACCGCAAGATGATAACAAGAACACAGAAGAAGAGTGTTCGGAGACGTCTTTGTCAGACGAATGTGATACCCAGAGCTGGGCAGACGAACCACTAGACGAAGATTACTCGAGCATAGATCAAGAGGGTTCGGACACGTCTTCAGCAGTTGATAGTGAAATTCTTAGCTGGGAAGACGAACCGCTAGTCGAATATGCTAAGAACACAGAAAAAGAGTGTTCGGAGGAGTCTTGGTCAGATGCAAGTAGTGAGTCCCAGACCTGGGAAGACGTACCCAAAGGCAACCATACCAAGAACGAAGAACAAGAATGTTCAGAGACGACTTGGTCGGATGCGAGTGAGTCCCACAGCTGGACAGACGAACTGCTAGTCGAAGAAACTACGATCTCTGAACAGGAGTGTCGGGGGGCGACATGGGCAGATAAAAATAAGCCTCAGAGTTGGGATGATGAACTGCGAGTGGAAGATACCACAAATGTAAGTGAAACCCTAAGTTTCGTGAACATATCGGTTCACAATTATAACTCAGATCGAGAGGGTTCTGACACGTCTTGGATCGATGTAACTGAAACTTTGAGCTGCGTGAACTTACCGCTTAGCGAACATACCACTAAACCTGAAGATAGCACAGATCAAGGGTGTACGATAATGTAACTTTACACAGATCCTTATCATTTGTACGAACCCACTTAAGTATCGTACTGATGAAAGTCAAATCCTGAGCTGCACAAACATACAGCCACAGCGACCTGAAGGTGGTGGTATGGTCGATGGACTAAAAGCCAAAAGTCCGAGTACAAGAACAGAAGTACCAAAACAACAAACAACGGCGCGGCCCAGAACCTGGAAACCAGCGTGTGGATAACAAGCTCTCCGTTTCTCCAAGTCCGAGCAAATTATCGAAGGTTCAACTGCTGAAACGAGAAACATGGAAGATTCCAGCTGTGGGCTGACCATGTAGATAATATTGAACAAAAAGATAAAACAAGAGAATCAGAAAATTTTGCAGATGTAATTGATCAGGATACAATAGGGCCACCAATCAGAGATCCCGAACGTGCAAAACGTTATAGAGCCAAACAAATCAAAAAACTTATAGAAAGAGAAGCCGAATTAGAACGCCACGCTGCTCCCCAAGTGTTTTATGTGCCAAAGAATGTTAGACCTATTACTATAGGTCAACATCTACCGGCTACCTATCAAACTAGCAATTTAATACCGCTAGACGAAAATACATTTAACCCTGAGGCTAACACAGAACAAGAGGGTTCGGAGACAAATTCGGGAGATGAAAGTGTGTCCTCTAGCTGGGCAGACGTACCGCAAAGAAAAGATACCAATAACACAGTACAAGAGTGTTCGGAGATGATTCGGTTAAATGAAAGTGAGCCCCGGAGCCGGACAGACGAACCGAAAGGCGAACATACGAAGAACTCAAAACAAGAGTGTTCAGATAGAATAGAATACGTACCGCAAGATGATAACAAGAACACAGAAGAAGAATGTTCGGAGACGTCTTTGTCAGACGAATGTGATACCCAGAGCTGGGCAGACGAACCACTAGACGAAGATTACTCGAGCATAGATCAAGAGGGTTCGGACACGTCTTCAGCAGTTGATAGTGAAATTCTTAGCTGGGAAGACGAACCGCTAGTCGAATATGCTAAGAACACAGAAAAAGAGTGTTCGGAGGAATCTTGGTCAGATGCAAGTAGTGAGTCCCAGACCTGGGAAGACGTACCCAAAGGCAACCATACCAAGAACGAAGAACAAGAATGTTCAGAGACGACTTGGTCGGATGCGACTGAGTCTGAAGAAACTACGATCTCTGAACAGGAGTGTCGGGGGGCGACATGGGCAGTTAAAAATAAGCCTCAGAGTTGGGATGATGAACTGCGAGTGGAAGGTACCACAAATGTAAGTGAAACCCTAAGTTTCGTGAACATATCGCTTCACAATTATAACTCAGATCGAGAGGGTTCTGACACATCTTGGATCGATGTAACTGAAACTTTGAGCTGCGTGAACTTACCGCTTAGCGAACATACCACTAAACCTGAAGATAGCACAGATCAAGGGTGTACGATAATGTAACTTTACACAGATCCTTATCATTTGTACGAACCCACTTAAGTATCGTACTGATGAAAGTCAAATCCTGAGCTGCACAAACATACAGCCACAGCGACCTGAAGGTGGTGGTATGGTCGATGGACTAAAAGCCAAAAGTCCGAGTACAAGAACAGAAGTACCAAAACAACAAACAACGGCGCGGCCCAGAACCTGGAAACCAGCGTGTGGATAACAAGCTCTCCGTTTCTCCAAGTCCGAGCAAATTATCGAAGGTTCAACTGCTGAAACGAGAAACATGGAAGATTCCAGCTGTGGGCTGACCATGTAGATAATATTGAACAAAAAGATAAAACAAGAGAATCAGAAAATTTTGCAGATGTAATTGATCAGGATACAATAGGGCCACCAATCAGAGATCCCGAACGTGCAAAACGTTATAGAGCCAAACAAATCAAAAAACTTATAGAAAGAGAAGCCGAATTAGAACGCCACGCTGCTCCCCAAGTGTTTTATGTGCCAAAGAATATTAGACCTATTACTATAGGTCAACATCTCCCGGCTACCTATCAAACTAGCAATTTAATACCGCTAGACGAAAATACATTTAACCCTGAGGCTAACACAGAACAAGAGGGTTCGGAGATGATTAGGTTAAATGAAAGTGAGCCCCGGAGCCGGACAGACGAACCGAAAGGCGAACATACGAAGAACTCAAAACAAGAGTGTTCAGATAGAATACGTACCGCAAGATGATAACAAGAACACAGAAGAAGAGTGTTCGGAGACGTCTTTGTCAGACGAATGTGATACCCAGAGCTGGGCAGACGAACCACTAGACGAAGATTACTCGAGCATAGATCAAGAGGGTTCGGACACGTCTTCAGCAGTTGATAGTGAAATTCTTAGCTGGGAAGACGAACCGCTAGTCGAATATGCTAAGAACACAGAAAAAGAGTGTTCGGAGGAGTCTTGGTCAGATGCAAGTAGTGAGTCCCAGACCTGGGAAGACGTACCCAAAGGCAACCATACCAAGAACGAAGAACAAGAATGTTCAGAGACGACTTGGTCGGATGCGAGTGAGTCCCACAGCTGGACAGACGAACTGCTAGTCGAAGAAACTACGATCTCTGAACAGGAGTGTCGGGGGGTGACATGGGCAGATAAAAATAAGCCTCAGAGTTGGGATGATGAACTGCGAGTGGAAGATACCACAAATGTGAGTGAAACCCTAAGTTTCGTGAACATATCGCTTCACAATTATAACTCAGATCGAGAGGGTTCTAACACGTCTTGGATCGATGTAACTGAAACTTTGAGCTGCGTGAACTTACCGCTTAGCGAACATACCACTAAACCTGAAGATAACACAGATCAAGGTTGTTCTATAATGTAACTTTACACAGAACCTTATCATTTGTACGAACACACTTAAGTATCGTACTGATGAAAGTCAAATCCTGAGCTGCACAAACATACAGCCACAGCGACCTGAAGGTGGTGGTATGGTCGATGGACTAAAAGCCAAAAGTCCGAGTACAAGAACAGAAGTACCAAAACAACAAACAACGGCGCGGCCCAGAACCTGGAAACCAGCGTGTGGATAACAAGCTCTCCGTTTCTCCAAGTCCGAGCAAATTATCGAAGGTTCAACTGCTGAAACGAGAAACATGGAAGATTCCAGCTGTGGGCTGACCATGTAGATAATATTGAACAAAAAGATAAAACAAGAGAATCAGAAAAATTTGCAGATGTAATTGATCAGGATACAATAGGGCCACCAATCAGAGATCCCGAACGTGCAAAACGTTATAGAGCCAAACAAATCAAAAAACTTATAGAAAGAGAAGCCGAATTAGAACGCCGCGCTGCTCCCCAAGTGTTTTATGTGCCAAAGAATGTTAGACCTATTACTATAGGTCAACATCTCCCGGCTACCTATCAAACTAGCAATTTAATACCGCTAGACGAAAATACATTAAACACTGAGGCTAACACAGAACAAGAGGGTTCGGAGATGATTAGGTTAAATGAAAGTGAGCCCCGGAGCCGGACAGACGAACCGAAAGGCGAACATACCAAGAACTCAAAACAAGAATGTTCAGATAGAATAGAATACGTACCGCAAGATGATAACAAGAACACAGAAGAAGAGTGTTCGGAGAAGTCTTTGTCAGACGAATGTGATACCCAGAGCTGGGCAGACGAACCACTAGACGAAGATTACTCGAGCATAGATCAAGAGGGTTCGGACACGTCTTCAGCAGTTGATAGTGAAATTCTTAGCTGGGAAGACGAACCGCTAGTCGAATATGCTAAGAACACAAAAGAAGAGTGTTCGGAGGAGTCTTGGTCAGATGCAAGTAGTGTCTCCCAGACCTGGGCAGACGTACCCAAAGGCACACATACCAATAACAAAGAACAAGAATGTTCAGAGACGACTTGGTCGGATGCCAGTGAGTCCCACAGCTGGACAGACGAACTGCTAGTCGAAGAAACTACGATCTCTGAACAGGAGTGTCGGGGGGCGACATGGGCAGATAAAAATAAGCCTCAGAGTTGGGATGATGAACTGCGAGTGGCAGATACCAGAAACCCTGAAGATAAAACAGAACGAGTGGGTTCTGAGACGTCTAGTGTAGATGTAAATGAAACCCTAAGTTTCGTGAACATATCGCTTCACAATTATAACTCAGATCGAGAGGGTTCTGACACGTCTTGGATCGATGTAAATGAAACTTTGAGCTGCGTGAACTTACCGCTTAGCGAACATACCACTAAACCTGAAGATAGCACAGATCAAGGTTGTTCTATAATGTAAATTTACACAGATCCTTATCATTTGTACGAACACACTTAAGTATCGTACTGATGAAAGTCAAATCCTGAGCTGCACAAACATACAGCCACAGCGACCTGAAGGTGGTGGTATGGTCGATGGACTAAAAGCCAAAAGTCCGAGTACAAGAACAGAAATACCAAAACAACAAACAACGGCGCGGCCCAGAACCTGGAAACCAGCGTGTGGATAACAAGCTCTCCGTTTCTCCAAGTCCGAGCAAATTATCGAAGGTTCAACTGCTGAAACGAGAAACATGGAAGATTCCAGCTGTGGGCTGACCATGTAGATAGTATTGAACAAAAAGATAAAACAAGAGAATCAGAAAATTTTGCAGATGTAATTGATCAGGATACAATAGGGCCACCAATCAGAGATCCCGAACGTGCAAAACGTTATAGAGCCAAACAAATCAAAAAACTTATAGAAAGAGAAGCCGAATTAGAACGCCACGCTGCTCCCCAAGTGTTTTATGTGCCCAAGAATGTTAGACCTATTACTATAGGTCAACATCTCCCGGCTACCTATCAAACTAGCAATTTAATACCGCTAGACGAAAATACATTTAACCCTGAGGCTAACACAGAACAAGAGGGTTCGGAGACAAATTCGGGAGATGAAAGTGTGTCCTCTAGCTGGGCAGACGTACCGCAAAGAAAAGATACCAATAACACAGTACAAGAGTGTTCGGAGATGATTCGGTTAAATGAAAGTGAGCCCCGGAGCCGGACAGACGAACCGAAAGGCGAACATACGAAGAACTCAAAACAAGAGTGTTCAGATAGAATAGAATACGTACCGCAAGATGATAACAAGAACACAGAAGGAGAGTGTTCGGAGACGTCTTTGTCAGACGAATGTGATACCCAGAGCTGGGCAGACGAACCACTAGACGAAGATTACTCGAGCATAGATCAAGAGGGTTCGGACACGTCTTCAGCAGTTGATAGTGAAATTCTTAGCTGGGAAGACGAACCGCTAGTCGAATATGCTAAGAACACAGAAAAAGAGTGTTCGGAGGAGTCTTGGTCAGATGCAAGTAGTGAGTCCCAGACCTGGGAAGACGTACCCAAAGGCAACCATACCAAGAACGAAGAACAAGAATGTTCAGAGACGACTTGGTCGGATGCGAGTGAGTCCCACAGCTGGACAGACGAACTGCTAGTCGAAGAAACTACGATCTCTGAACAGGAGTGTCGGGGGGCGACATGGGCAGATAAAAATAAGCCTCAGAGTTGGGATGATGAACTGCGAGTGGAAGATACCACAAATGTAAGTGAAACCCTAAGTTTCGTGAACATATCGGTTCACAATTATAACTCAGATCGAGAGGGTTCTGACACGTCTTGGATCGATGTAACTGAAACTTTGAGCTGCGTGAACTTACCGCTTAGCGAACATACCACTAAACCTGAAGATAGCACAGATCAAGGGTGTACGATAATGTAACTTTACACAGATCCTTATCATTTGTACGAACCCACTTAAGTATCGTACTGATGAAAGTCAAATCCTGAGCTGCACAAACATACAGCCACAGCGACCTGAAGGTGGTGGTATGGTCGATGGACTAAAAGCCAAAAGTCCGAGTACAAGAACAGAAGTACCAAAACAACAAACAACGGCGCGGCCCAGAACCTGGAAACCAGCGTGTGGATAACAAGCTCTCCGTTTCTCCAAGTCCGAGCAAATTATCGAAGGTTCAACTGCTGAAACGAGAAACATGGAAGATTCCAGCTGTGGGCTGACCATGTAGATAATATTGAACAAAAAGATAAAACAAGAGAATCAGAAAATTTTGCAGATGTAATTGATCAGGATACAATAGGGCCACCAATCAGAGATCCCGAACGTGCAAAACGTTATAGAGCCAAACAAATCAAAAAACTTATAGAAAGAGAAGCCGAATTAGAACGCCACGCTGCTCCCCAAGTGTTTTATGTGCCAAAGAATGTTAGACCTATTACTATAGGTCAACATCTACCGGCTACCTATCAAACTAGCAATTTAATACCGCTAGACGAAAATACATTTAACCCTGAGGCTAACACAGAACAAGAGGGTTCGGAGACAAATTCGGGAGATGAAAGTGTGTCCTCTAGCTGGGCAGACGTACCGCAAAGAAAACATACCAATAACACAGTACAAGAGTGTTCGGAGATGATTCGGTTAAATGAAAGTGAGCCCCGGAGCCGGACAGACGAACCGAAAGGCGAATATACGAAGAACTCAAAACAAGAGTGTTCAGATAGAATAGAATACGTACCGCAAGATGATAACAAGAACACAGAAGAAGAGTGTTCGGAGACGTCTTTGTCAGACGAATGTGATACCCAGAGCTGGGCAGACGAACCACTAGACGAAGATACCTCAAGCATAGATCAAGAGGGTTCGGACACGTCTTCGGGAGTTGATAGTAAAATTCTGAGCTGGGAAGACGACCCGCTAGTCGAATATGCTAAGAGCACAGAACAAGAGTGTTCGGAGGAGTCTTGGTCAGATGCAAGTAGTGACTCCCAGACCTGGGAAGACGTACCCAAAGGCAACCATACCAAGAACGAAGAACAAGAATGTTCAGAGACGACTTGGTCGGATGCGAGTGAGTCCCACAGCTGGACAGACGAACTGCTAGTCGAAGAAACTACGATCTCTGAACAGGAGTGTCGGGGGGCGACATGGGCAGATAAAAATAAGCCTCAGAGTTGGGATGATGAACTGCGAGTGGAAGATACCACAAATGTAAGTGAAACCCTAAGTTTCGTGAACATATCGGTTCACAATTATAACTCCGATCGAGAGGGTTCTGACACGTCTTGGATCGATGTAACTGAAACTTTGAGCTGCGTGAACTTACCGCTTAGCGAACATACCACTAAACCTGAAGATAGCACAGATCAAGGGTGTACGATAATGTAACTTTACACAGATCCTTATCATTTGTACGAACCCACTTAAGTATCGTACTGATGAAAGTCAAATCCTGAGCTGCACAAACATACAGCCACAGCGACCTGAAGGTGGTGGTATGGTCGATGGACTAAAAGCCAAAAGTCCGAGTACAAGAACAGAAGTACCAAAACAACAAACAACGGCGCGGCCCAGAACCTGGAAACCAGCGTGTGGATAACAAGCTCTCCGTTTCTCCAAGTCCGAGCAAATTATCGAAGGTTCAACTGCTGAAACGAGAAACATGGAAGATTCCAGCTGTGGGCTGACCATGTAGATAATATTGAACAAAAAGATAAAACAAGAGAATCAGAAAATTTTGCAGATGTAATTGATCAGGATACAATAGGGCCACCAATCAGAGATCCCGAACGTGCAAAACGTTATAGAGCCAAACAAATCAAAAAACTTATAGAAAGAGAAGCCGAATTAGAACGCCACGCTGCTCCCCAAGTGTTTTATGTGCCAAAGAATATTAGACCTATTACTATAGGTCAACATCTCCCGGCTACCTATCAAACTAGCAATTTAATACCGCTAGACGAAAATACATTAAACCCTGAGGCTAACACAGAACAAGAGGGTTCGGAGATGATTAGGTTAAATGAAAGTGAGCCCCGGAGCCGGACAGACGAACCGAAAGGCGAACATACCAAGAACTCAAAACAAGAGTGTTCAGATAGAATAGAATACGTACCGCAAGATGATAACAAGAACACAGAAGAAGAGTGTTCGGAGACGTCTTGGTCAGACGAATGTGATACCCAGAGCTGGGCAGACGAATCACTAGACGAAGATACCTCGAGCATAGATCAAGAGGGTTCGGACACGTCTTCGGGAGTTGATAGTGAAATTATGAGCTGGGAAGACGAACCGCTAGTCGAATATGCTAAGAACACAGAACAAGAATGTTCGGAGACGACTTGGTCGGATGCGAGTGAGTCCCAGACCTGGGAAGACGTACCCAAAGGCTACCATACCAAGAACGAAGAACAAGAATGTTCAGAGACGACTTTGTCGGATGCGAGTGAGTCCCACAGCTGGACAGACGAACTGCTAGTCGAAGAAACTACGATCTCTGAACAGGAGTGTCGGGGGGTGACATGGGCAGATAAAAATAAGCCTCAGAGTTGGGATGATGAACTGCGAGTGGAAGATACCACAAATGTAAGTGAAACCCTAAGTTTCGTGAACATATCGGTTCACAATTATAACTCAGATCGAGAGGGTTCTGACACGTCTTGGATCGATGTAACTGAAACTTTGAGCTGCGTGAACTTACCGCTTAGCGAACATACCACTAAACCTGAAGATAGCACAGATCAAGGGTGTACGATAATGTAACTTTACACATATCCTTATCATTTGTACGAACCCACTTAAGTATCGTACTGATGAAAGTCAAATCCTGAGCTGCACAAACATACCGCCACAGCGACCTGAAGGTGGTGGTATGGTCGATGGACTAAAAGCCAAAAGTACGAGTACAAGAACAGAAGTACCAAAACAACAAACAACGGCGCGGCCCAGAACCTGGAAACCAGCGTGTGGATAACAAGCTCTCCGTTTCTCCAAGTCCGAGCAAATTATCGAAGGTTCAACTGCTGAAACGAGAAACATGGAAGATTCCAGCTGTGGGCTGACCATGTAGATAATATTGAACAAAAAGATAAAACAAGAGAATCAGAAAATTTTGCAGATGTAATTGATCAGGATACAATAGGGCCACCAATCAGAGATCCCGAACGTGCAAAACGTTATAGAGCCAAACAAATCAAAAAACTTATAGAAAGAGAAGCCGAATTAGAACGCCGCGCTGCTCCCCAAGTGTTTTATGTGCCAAAGAATGTTAGACCTATTACTATAGGTCAACATCTCCCGGCTACCTATCAAACTAGCAATTTAATACCGCTAGACGAAAATACATTAAACCCTGAGGCTAACACAGAACAAGAGGGTTCGGAGATGATTAGGTTAAATGAAAGTGAGCCCCGGAGCCGGACAGACGAACCGAAAGGCGAACATACCAAGAACTCAAAACAAGAGTGTTCAGATAGAATAGAATACGTACCGCAAGATGATAACAAGAACACAGAAGAAGAGTGTTCGGAGACGTCTTGGTCAGACGAATGTGATACCCAGAGCTGGGCAGACGAATCACTAGACGAAGATACCTCGAGCATAGATCAAGAGGGTTCGGACACGTCTTCGGGAGTTGATAGTGAAATTATGAGCTGGGAAGACGAACCGCTAGTCGAATATGCTAAGAACACAGAACAAGAATGTTCGGAGACGACTTGGTCGGATGCGAGTGAGTCCCAGACCTGGGAAGACGTACCCAAAGGCTACCATACCAAGAACGAAGAACAAGAATGTTCAGAGACGACTTTGTCGGATGCGAGTGAGTCCCACAGCTGGACAGACGATCTGCTAGTCGAAGAAACTACGATCTCTGAACAGGAGTGTCGGGGGGCGACATGGGCAGATAAAAATAAGCCTCAGAGTTGGGATGATGAACTGCGAGTGGAAGATACCACAAATGTAAGTGAAACCCTAAGTTTCGTGAACATATCGGTTCACAATTATAACTCAGATCGAGAGGGTTCTGACACGTCTTGGATCGATGTAAGTGAAACTTTGAGCTGCGTGAACTTACCGCTTAGCGAACATACCACTAAACCTGAAGATAGCACAGATCAAGGGTGTACGATAATGTAACTTTACACAGATCCCTATCATTTGTACGAACACACTTAAGTATCGTACTGATGAAAGTCAAATCCTGAGCTGTACAAACATACCGCCACAGCGACCTGAAGGTGGTGGTATGGTCCATGGACTAAAAGCCAAAAGTCCGAGTACAAGAACAGAAATACCAAAACAACAAACAACGGCGCGGCCTATGAATATTATTGACGCCGGTGCTGATGCCTTGAGAGTTGGCATGGGCAGTGGCTCTACCTGCATCACCCAAGAAGTAATGACCTGTGGCTGTCCTCAAGCCACTGCAGTGTATCAGGTTTCATCTTATGCTCGTCAGTTCAATGTGCCAGTTATTGCAGATGGTGGAATACAATCTGTGGGCCATATTGTCAAGTCATTAGCTCTGGGTGCTACCACTGTCATGTTGGGTTCTCTATTAGCTGGAACATCAGAAGCACCTGGAGAATACTTCTTTTCTGATGGAGTCAGGTTGAAGGAGTACAGAGGAATGGGCAGTTTGGACGCTATGAAGAACAAATATGGAAAAGGGGCTGCAATGAGCAGATACTTCCACAAAGAAACTGACAAGCACAGAGTGGCGCAGGCAGTGAGTGGCAGAATTGTGGACCAGGGCTCAGTCATGCAGTTCCTGCCTTACTTACAGGCAGGCATGCAGCACAGCTGCCAAGACATTGGAGCACGCTCAGTTGGCATTTTACGTGAAATGAGTTATTCTGGAGATCTGAGATTTATGAAGAGTACTTACTTTGTTCTTTTATGAGAAACGACTTTTCTGTAAAAGTGCCATTATGTCTGAGGGACATAAGAATTAAACCAATCTATACGTATAGGTATCTGAATGTATGGAAAGATCTAGTTAATTTTTGAAGAAAATAATCTATTTATGTAATAAGACTATGAGTTTGAATGTAATTAGGTGTTAAAAATAAATATATTATATACATAAGTGTATGTTATCCATTGCAACAGAGTATTCCATTTTGATATTTTGTCATGTTTATTTCTTGGTATTTTAAAGATAATGCAGCAATTGCAATAAGCAATTTGTTGTTTTGTAATTATAATTAACTTTTGAATAAAGTGTGAATTAAAATATCTCGGTTTTTGTTATTTTTGCACCCCAACTTACCAACTATTATATTCTGACCATATTTATTTATATTTCTATGTTACCTACTTATTTATCTTGTTAGTAACCAAGACATGACCCAGCAGGGCTTTCCTCTCCTAGGTATAATGGATTGGGGCATATCAAAAATGTATATATAGATCTACTAGCTACTGCCAGCGGCTTTCTTATCCCAAGGGAACATAATACCGGGATGAAAATGTACCCTATGTGCTACTCCAGACTATAATCTATCTCTGTGCCAAATTTCATCCAGATCCGTTGAGCCGTTCTGGCGTGATTGAGTACAACCACACATCATTCCAAACTGTCACATTTTTTATATTAGCAGTGTTGTCTCATCCCTTAAAGAAACCGTGCCGACGTAACTAGCGTTTTTTTCTTCGTATTTTGATACTTTTGAACTTGATTTTATTTGGAAGTCGGTTGTGTTTTTTTGTAAAAAAAGTTTTTAATATTTCACTTTTTTATTGTGGTACATAATGGACCAGTTCTATAGGATAAAGTGATGCCAGAATGGATTAACCTAATAACATGACATTTAAACAAAACCGGTGGAATGAGAGTATACCAGGGTGAACTGTTCACACCTGCTTACCCCTATAAAACGTACCAGTGTGATGTTATGGAGGAGCTCGTGGCTAAATAATAACAGCCGCACGGGTTGATATTCAAGGTTAAGCAACGCTTGACGAGGTCGGTCCGTGGATGGGTGACCATTTCAACATACCGAGTTTCCTCCGTGCCTCGGCAAGCACGTTAAGCCGTTGGTCCCGGCTGTCATTTGAAGATCTTTGACAGTCGTTTCGAGTAGTCAGAAGCTTGAAATCTGACACCAGTCTAACCAAGGGGTATCGTGTTACCCAGTTACTGGGTTGTGGAGGTCAGATAGGCAGTCGCTCCACGTAAAACACTGGTACTCAGCTGAATCCGGATAGACTGGAAGCCGACCCCAATATAGTTGGGAAAAGGCTAGGCAGATTGAAAGTGATGTTATATGTTATGAAATGGTGTAAACAATAAACATACATGCGATTGCAGCTATCCTGAGTGATTTTCCGTCATTTATTGAAGAGTTCTGATGTATATCTCCGAACTTCTTTATCAGATGTTTTTGGGATTAAAATAGGACCACATGACAAGCACCAGCTTTCAAATTAAAAATGAATCATAACCATCGGTTCACCTAGTAAAATGTGTCACTTTATAACCTAGCTAAGATGCCAGTTGCGATCACATCACATCACATCACATCATCAGCCTTAATGTTCCCACTGCTGGGAAACAAGCCATCTCTCTATGAGAGGGAATGGGCCGTAACCCACGACGCGGGCCCAGTGCGGTTTGGTGGATGTCACATGTCTTTGAATTTTTGGTTCTAGGACATGCCGGTTTCCTCACGATGTTTTCCTTCACCGTTTTGAGAGCAGTGGTGATGAAATAATTTACACAAAGTAAAGCACATGCCTGGGCTCGTACCTACAACTTGTAAGTCGCGGCCGATACAACTGGGCCACCACTGCTCCACAAGTTGCGATACTTGTTGTGAATTCGGAACCAAATTTACTGTTCATATTATTTTTTACCCGACTGCCGAAAGGAGGGTAATGTGTTTATCAGTCTATGTATGTATGTATGTTTTTGTTCCTATGTGGTGTTCTAGAGACCGAACGCGTTGGCCGATTTTGATGGTTCTTACGTCAATCGATTCGACTTAACCCTGCGAGTGTCACTGGCTACATTAAAATTGGAAAATAAAAAAATGCCAAATTTTGGGCGCCATATTGTGGGGATCCAAAATTATTTTTTCTTCCTAACCCATCGTGTGGGGGATCAAAATAAAGGGTATTTAGAGGTGATTTTAAAAATATAAAACACTTACATGTTTGCAATTCTAAAAAAAAAATTACTAAAAAGTTATAAATAAAAAAGTTAATTTAAAAAATCAAAAACCCGACTGCTTAAAAAGCGAACTAAAATGATGTAAACAAGAAGAAAATCATGATGTGCATTCGGAGGATACATCTGGTTTTGGTCAGCCAGCTCGCGAACATGTTAGTTCGCTTTTTAAGCAGTCGGGTTTTTGATTGTTTTAATTAACTTTTTTATGTAATCCGGTTACTGGTTTTCATTGTGTGTTTAATAAAAGTATTATTATTTACTTTACGTGGCATTGCTGTACTGCAAATAAATATTTACAGTAAATATTGGCTATTAATTTAACCTCTGATCCTCCTGCCAATACCGACCCCTGTACAAATAATTGACCCTCGTGTTACACATGCATGTTCCCGGCCTCCCTTGTCCAAAAATAATGACGGGTTGCATCTGATCAGAGCCACGCGACCCTAAACGATCACCTTCGCACCGATTAAGTACACTTTGGTCAGATTTTTTTATTAGTTTTATGATGACTTCGATCACTAATAATAAATATATTTTACCAATAAACAAACAGTTTTGTTAAACATGCTTTTTAGCTAACCATGCGTTGTCATCAAAAACAAACGTTTCATCTTAATCGGTTTTAAAATTCAGTTGCAAGATTTGTCCCGAACAAACATACATACGAACATACAAAGATGTAAATATGTACATACCTAAACACTAAACAAAAGTAAACTATACAAAATACTAAACCTAACAAAACAAAAGAAAGGTACATTTATGAGTCGTAGTACTCGCTCCATATCGTTGTCATCCAGGAACGTGCCCAGAGCACCCTAATTGCGTAAGTGAATTCTGCAAAGCAAACATGTCGATTCCTTCAAAGAATTAGAATCATTTCTTTCAAGTGTTTCGGTATTGTGATACTAATTTGGAAAGAGTACAAACATCCTCCTTTGAGTTGAAGTTCATCTACTGCGTTATACTTCATCAAACTCGAATGATTTATTTCCAAATCATTAGGACATAATTTCATTACACAATATATACAGTGAAGTTTTATCTCGATTCTTCTGCTTTCGTTCATTCTTTACAATCAATTCTACGTCAAAATATTGGTAATAGAAAGGAGCAGAACCTTTCCTTTTCAGAGTGTAACATGCAATACGTAGAATCGTTTTTGGGAAGGTTCCGAATTGTTTGCTTTGCAGAATTCACTTACGCAATTAGGCTGAAGACTGGCAGCCACGTTGAATGGCAATCCTATTCTTTGCGCAAAGAACGAGCCAGCCCTCTGGTCACGCACAGTGTCGATCAGTCGACGAGAGATCTCCTTAAAAAGGAGACGTGCACACGGGTGCCATGACCCAAGCGTTTCGACCATAAACGGCTCAAACTGTAATTGCCAATTAGGTTACAGTATTTGCGCCGCTTGAGGACTTCAGCAGCCGCAGCAGCAGCTGCAGCACAGCCAGCCGAACTAGGAACATGAGATGGCGCAAGGGTGTCGACACAGGTCCCACACCAGAGGCCTACCTGTACCCAGGTTCCACGGCACCAACGTCATGCCAAACATAAATATCAATTAGTGGTCAATCCGTGACTCTAAAAATTTATCGTTATTCAAGAAACACGTCAAAGAACATAACATACTTCTCCACCATCTTATACGAGAATACGAGAATATTATAAATGCAAAAGTTTGTGAGGATGTATGTTTGTTACTCTTTCACGCAAAAACTACTCAACGGATCTGGATGAATCCTCGGGACAATTTTCGACGTTCACGCGGGCGAAGCCGCTGGCAGATGCTAGTATATTATATGAACGTACATTTATCTATACTATCCATACTAATCTATACTAATATTATAAAGAGGAAAGATTTTTTGTTTGTTTGTACCGAATAGGCTCCGAAACTACTGGACCGATTTAAAAAATTATTTCACCAATAGAAAGCTACGTTATTCCTGAGTAACATAGGCTATTTTGTAATCCAGAAAACGGGTCCTGTGGGGTGGCCCACGGGAGCGAAGCCGCGCGGAACAGCTAGTAATATTATAAAGAGGAAAGATGTTTTTTGTTTGTTTGTACCGAATAGGCTCCGAAACTACTGGACCGATTTAAAAAATTCTTTCACCAATAGAAAGCTACATTATTCCTGAGTGACATAGGCTATTTTTTTATCCCGATAACGGGTCCTGTGGGGTGGCCCACGGGAGCGAAGCCGCGCGGAACAGCTAGTAATATTATAAAGAGGAAAGATTTTTTTTGTTTGTTTGTACCGTTTAGGCTCCGAAACTACTGGACCGATTTAAAAAATTCTTTCACCAATAGAAAGCTACATTATTCCTGAGTAACATAGGCTATTTTTTTATCCCGAAAACTGGTCCTGTGGGGTGGTCCACGGGAGCGAAGCCGCGGGTAACAGCTAGTCTTCTATATAATATACAGTTACGGTATAGCACATTTGGCACCTACGGATCAGTAGGTACTAGTGTTGGGACGTTTAGTCAGGTGCCGTTAAAACAAGTGCCCAATGTGGAATACGTCGAATAAAAAAACAAAAGCTAGCTTTCCTACATTGATGAAACAAATTACGCCCACCTTCCTAATAGTCCTGTCGATGCCTCCACGACTAATGACATCAGAGGTCGTGACGTGGTATTAGTTAAACATACACTTGCACCTGCGGCCGTGGGACCTACACACCTGTGCGGCCCCCTAGTAGCACGCGGTAATGATAGGCGCTAATTGTCGAAGGGGTTACTAGCAGACGATGATATTGATGATGCAAAGTGAGTAAGGTTGTGTGAAAGGTGAATTAAGGTAAAAAAAAAGTGAACAAGTAAAAATTATAAATTTACAAAATCACCATTTTTAGGGTTCCGTAACCAAAGGTTAAAAACGGGACCTATTACTAAGACTCCGCGATCCGTCTGTCTGTCTGTCTATCCGTCTGTCTGTCTGTCTATCCGTCTGTCACCAGGCCGTATCTCATGATCCGTGATAGCTAGACAGTTGAAATTTTCACAGATGATGTATTTCTCTTGCCGCTATAACAACAAATACTAAAAACAGAATAAAATAAATATTTAAATGGGGCTCCCATACAACAAACGTATTTATTTTGTCGTTTTTTGCGATAATGGTACGGAACCCTTCGTGTGCGAGTCCGACTCACACTTGGCCGGATTTTTTTTAATATCATACTTTTTAAACTACATAATATATCTAGTAGTAGACACGCTTCGATCAACAAGCTATCGAACACGTAATTTACACAATATCTTGCGAAAATACCCCGATTCAAACAGTAAAACGCCCATAACTTTTGGACGGCTGAGCCGATTTTCATCAAACATAGCTAAGAACATTTCCGATAATGTCTCCTTTCAAACAAAACAACTTAATCAAAATCGGTTTATCGGTTTAGGAGCTATGATGCCCAGACAGATACACAAATACAAAAACAAACAGGTACACACGTCAAACTTATAACACCCCCCACCTTCCGTCGGGGATTAAAACTAAAAAAAAAATTACACAAAAATACAACACAGTTCCAATAAAAAAAAATTGTTCTGTGTTCTCGTTTTTGTTTCTTCGTTTTTTAACACTGATTTCCGAAATTGAATATTTTTTTCATTTGTAGAGTTTTTATTAGGAAGTAGGTTGTATTTTTGTGTAAAAGAGTTTTAAGTTGTGGTAATATCTATAATGCCCACAGTTATGCCAGAATAGATTACACGAGTAAAATTAATAAAACTTGAACACAACCGGTGAAATTAGAGTGTACCAGGGTGAACTGTACACATTTGCGTACCCCTTTAGAGTTCCGGCGTGATATTATTTTATGAAATGGTATAAATAATAAACAAACGTGCGATTACAGCAATCCCAAGAGATTTGCCGTCATTTCTGTTGTATATCTCCGAAGTTCTTCATGATATCTTGATCATTTAGGGATCACATGAGAAGCGAGAGCTTTCAAATAAAAAAAAAAAAACAAAACCGGTTCCACTGGTAAAACATCCTAAGGTAAAACACATTAAAAATAAATAATAGTTCAAAAATACTAAAAACACGCTTTAATAGAAAAACAAACTAAAAAGTAGAAAATAAATTTAAATAAAGAATAGTGTGACTAACAAAAAATATATTTTATTGTAAAAAAGCGTGGGGTGCTTGAAGTCAATTTGTTATAATATTTTATTGATTGGTAAAAGTAGTCATTTTGAAAATATCTCAAAAAGCACCCCACGCTTTTTAACAATAAAATATATTTTTTGTTAATCACACTATTCTTTATTTAAATTTATTGAAAATTATTTTCTACTTTTTAGTTTGGTTTTCTAATAGAGCGTGTTTTTTAGTTTTATTAAACTATTATTAATTTTTTACTTTTTAGTTCAATCGCTAATCCAGAAGATCCTGGTAAGGAAAATGGGACAAATTATTTAAATTATTGCATTGTCATCGGTCCTTGATAAGTGTGCCAAGTTTCAAATTAATCCAACGTTTTGGAGGGGGTGAAAATCACGTTTAAAGATTCTGCTACGAAGATGCATAGATACATACATACCAAGCTAATAAAAACGTATTAAAAATACAGTCGAATTGAGAAACATTTTTGAAGTCGGTGAAAAAATATCCAAAGTTAGGGTATTTCCTGATGGCGTGAAACAATGACGACAATGCTGGCGCAATAGTTGAGCGATTGGCAGATACGCTGCGTGTCGCGGGTTCGATTCCCACACGGAACAAATATTGTTGTAATTATTATATTATATTATATTATATTATATTATATTATATTATATTATATTATATTATATTATATTATATTATATTATATTATATTATATTATATTATATTATATTATATTATATTATATTATATTATATTATATTATATTATATTATATTATATTATATTATATTATATTATATTATATTATATTATATTATATAATAAAGTCTAAGTCAAAGCCAAATATATTTATTTCAACTAGGCCAATAAGCGGCACTTTTGAACGTTAAACATTATTAAATGTAAATTAAATATAATATATAATATGTTATATTATAATATATATAATATAATATGTAATAATATTATAAAGAGGACAGTTTTTTTTTTGTACCGAATAGGCTCCGAAACTACTGGACTGATTTAAAAAATTCTTTCACCATTAGAAAGCTACATTATTCCTGAATGACATAGGCTATTTTTTTATCCCGAAATCGGATCCTGTGGGGTGGCCCACGGGCGCGAAGCCATGGGGAACAGCTAGTAAATAATAAAAATAGTTTTTGATTCCTTGAAAACAATTAAAGGATTCTACGCCGATGGTTATAAGGTTCCAAAAGTTATTATTACAAACCGATTTAATAACGCCAACCGCAATCAGAATTAACCCCATAATGAAGACCGGGGGTTAAATTCGTGCAGTTCGCAAGGGCAGGGGTGTGTTCAACTAATTAAGTGTTATTATTGGCGTATTATAGGGTTGCCTAATTTTCCAACATTTTATGGATTGTGGTGGCAGTGGCTAAGACCTCGCCTCTCGTGGTTTAGGTCGTGGGTTCCAATCCGGGCAAGTACCAACCATTGTGACATTTCAATTCATATGTACTTTCTAAGGAGGGAGCTCGTGGCTAAATAATAACAGCCGCACGGGTCGATCTTCAAGGTTAAGCAACGCTTGACGAGGTCGGTCCGTGGATGGGTGACCATTTCAACATACCGAGTTTCCTCCGTGCCTCGGAAAGCACGTTAAGCCGTTGGTTCCGGCTGTCATTTGAAGATCTTTGACAGTCGTTACGGGTATTCAGAAGCCTGAGATCTGACACCAGTCTTACCAAGCGGTATCGTGTTACCCAGTTACTGGGTTGTGGAGGTCTGATAGGCAGTCGCTCCATGTAAAACACTGGTACTCAGCTGAATCCGGTAAGACTGGAAGCTGACCCCAACAATAATTGGGAAAAAGGCTAGTCAGATGATGATGTACTTTCTAAGTTTATATTGATAACCTACTAACCTTGGATTGGTTTATCAGGAGAGAAGCATGCTAGGAATTGAAACTACGGTACAAAATCTTACGTGACGTGGTTGCTCAAAATGGGCCTCAACAGAAAGCTTACAGTCAGCCAAAAGGCAATGGAGTGGACTATGCTCGGAGTTTCCTTGCGTGATCACATCAGAATTGTAGAGATCCGCAAGAGAACCAGCGTTACCGATATAGCCCAAAGAATTGCCAACTTAAGTGGCAGTGGGCACATTGCTCGCAGAACGTATGGCCGATGGGGCAGAAAGGTTCTGGAGTGGCGACCGCGAACCGGAAGACATTGCGTTGGAAGGCCTCCCATCAGGTGGACCGATGACCTGGTGTAGGTTGCGGGGATCCGCTAGATGCGAGACGCACGGAAACGATCAATGTGGCGATGCTTGGGGGAGGCCTATGTCCAGCAGTGGACGTCTTTCCGTTTTCTTAAGAAAGAAAACTAAAGTCACGGACATATTAACTCGCATCGATCATGAAATGGGGCTGGATAGGACATGCTTCGAAGTAAAATAAACAAATGGAGCAAACAAATGACCCTATGGTACCCAAGAGCAGACCCCTCTTTCCCAGTGGGCACTTTGGGCAAGTGCCCAGGGCCCCGTGATCGACAGGGGCCCCCATCAGATCAAATACAAAGTCCCTAGTTCCTGTCAGATCACCAAACGATAACCAATATTTATTACCAAAATACTTACATAATTCGAAAAAATCGAACCTAAATTACTGACTTCAATACCAACTTACTAGCTTTTACATGCGCGAAGCTATTCTACTCTCGCCCAAAAATTAGGCTTTCCGACTTCAGCATACTTAGATAAATTGAAATATATAATGGTATACTAAGCACACACACATTTTAAAGAAAAATCATCAGTAGTACACTCATCAGTGTGACTCGCTCCATTTAAATTAAGCGAACGAAGCGAAGCATGGAGTTGCTTAGTTGCTCCAAATTTGAATTAGCGAATTAATTTAATTGAGAAATAACATAGTAAATTTAAACAAAATATATTTGTCTTTATATTTTTCCATTAGCGTTGATAGTAACTGCAGTGGGGAACGCTCCTTCTCCAAATTAAAATGAATTGAGAAGTACAATGCTTCAAGAGAGATTAACCAGTTTGTCGCTGATGTCCATAGAATTATCCTAATATGCCCAGGGCCTCCAATAGGTTAAAGACGGCCCTGCCCAAGAGACAGAACTAGAAAACAGGGACGTCCAAAAAAAGATGGAAAGACGATATCCGCATAACTTTGGGGCTTTGTTGGACTAGAGTTGTAGAGGACAGAGCACAATGTAGGGAGTTGGAGAAGGCCTATGCTAAAAGGCTCGCCGAACTGCGGGACATCTTACAATCGGCTACTCTAAACATTTCTTATTAGCAAACAATGTGCATTTATAATCAAGTTTTGGAAATAACCGGCTTTTTTATTATTTATTATTATTAAGTTTATCTTGGACATCGGTGACAATGGTGAAGAAAAACATCGTGAGGAAACCACAGACGGAAATCCACATCGCGTCTTTCATCTCGCTTGTGATAATATTACACTTAGTTGAGAAAATGTGCTTGTACGAAACAGTACAGAGGTTTCTATATGCGTGTTGGCGGACTGACCGCTGTCGGTGACACTTGGTGTTTGAAAGATTATAGATATACTTTCTGAAGCTTTACCTGCTAGCACGTAATTAGAACTATTCATGGATGATGAACCTCGCCTGGATGGTTTAAGTAGAAACCAACTCACAAGATGGAGGGATCGCGCAACCTTGTAAAATTAGCCGCTTTCAGGTGCCCTAAGTACCTGAAAGCTTATAGATGTACCTTCTGAAGTACTACCACTCGATAGCCCGTTTGCCTGTCTTCCCAACCATATCTACTTCTAGAGTAAGGTTAGCTTTGATGGTTTGGGAGATACACAACTTGCAAGGTTGCGGGATCACACAAATTTTCATGATATTGACCCTTCCAATGTGGGTACTCGTACGAGGGTTGAAGTTGCACCTACAAAAGTGCTACCCCGGGATAGCCTGTCGGGATAACTACCGGGTCGTCTTTGGTAGGTGGAAATCGCTCAGATAGTTTGAGTCCAAATTAACTTTTAATGTTGTAAAACTACAGTTTTTCGTCAAAATGGCGCTTTCGGGCAGTTACGCGCCTGAAGGATGTAAACTTAGATATTCACTAACTTTATAAAAGGGCTACAAAATTGTATAGTTTTAGAAGAAAATATCTTCTAAGTTGAAAAATCAATAAAGTTTCCCTTCATCCCTCACTCATCCTGGAGAATAAAACAAACAGGGTGTATAGTCACGATCCGTTCCGCTGGATAGAGGACTTCAAGACGCACAGGCCCATATATGATATGTCATAGTTTCTTCAGGGACAAGGGGGCTTTTGTTAATTTATAGGATATATAGTCGTAATGAAAATTACCTAAAATAAAAAAAAAACTAATCTGCAAGTGATTTTGCTGTCCTCGACAAAGTAAAGTTTCGGGGTTTGAGAGCGAGCAGGCGCTTCGACCTAATTGTAGCCATCGACATGGAAATAGTTTCCTTACACCTCCTCCTGTACATCGGGGACCTGCAGAACCGCTTCAAATAGTCACGAAGAATCAAGTCTTTTATTTCCTACGTGAGAAGCCTTCACCTCTCAACTCATAACAGCCATCAATCAACACTCCAGGTCTCTTGAAACTCAACTATAGGTACATGTCGTCAACGCGCTAGGGCTGGAGACTGCCCCCCCCGGTGGGTTCCCGCATTGTCAAGGCGGAGGGTCTCAGTAACCATGGCTTGGTCACCCACGGTGAAGCGAAGAGGAACCCGAGGAGGGGCCGCTCGTCAGCGCTTTTGCCGATTAAGCTGACGACGTAGCGGCTAACTAGTAGGTTGCGGTGCCGCTTGGTAACAGGCGACATCGCAACAGAGGCGGGCCGCGATGACTTATGGCGGTCTGCCTCTGTTGCGATGTCTTATGGAAAATCCCAGGTCCCATACGATGCCGCGGCCGAGGGTTGGAGGCCGCGGCGGGAGAGGAGTATTGCGGTGCGCCGCTCTCCCTACTTTCCGCGGCCCGGACGGGGTCGCCACCGTCTGATGGTGGACGCGGTGGGCCGCAGGGAAGGTGGAGTGTCGGTATTGCGTTAGCCGCTCTCCCTATCCCCTGCGGCCAAAAAATGATAGGTGGCGGGGCCATTGACCTTGACCCGTCACAGGGGGACCATGGGCCATGCACGGGATCGTCTGGCGCCCATGTGCTGATTGGTCCCTGGGGTGGTCACGGCGTACAGTGTGTTCTGATGCGCCGGTGATGGGGGGTACTCCCCGAGGTGGGTCCGGTGACGGACAGCCGCGGCGGGTTCACGGTGAGTGCTAACTAACGCGTGCCCGTGTTCCCGCCATAAGCGGCACAGGAGGACACCGTGGAGTTTTAGTGGGTTGGAGTCCCACATAACTGCACTATCTCCCCGTGGTAGTGCAGTACCTATGCACGAGCATTACTCCAAACAATAATAAAAGGGCTGGAGACTTACAACCGCCCGTACACAGTGCCCGGCGATCCCGTCCGTCCAGTACAATTATATATACTGCGTGATTTTATATTGTGTGTTACTTTTGTTTCTAAGTGAGCAGAAATAGCTATGCTATAACAGCACCCCTGTCCACCCCATTTGGTACCATCACGCTGTAAAACCAGGCTCATTACGTGACCGCGTATATCTGATGCTAAATGTTTGCGTCCCATATTATTGTGGGGTGGACAAACAACTAATTATGCGGTTGAAACCAACGGTGTGGCGTGGCTGATGACAAACAATATTTGTTTTAGCTGATTTTATTGTATGCCAATATTGTAGTTTGGTTATAATAAAAGAATGGATAAAAGGGGACTAATACTATGAGATCCCACTGGCAAAATCTGCAGATATTTTTTTTATTTATGATTCTTGATAGTAGTATTTTTAGGGTTCCGTAACCAAAGGCTAAAAACGGGACCCTATTACTAAGACTGTCTATCTGTCCGTTCGTCTGACAGCAGGCTGTATCTCATGAACCGTGATAGCTAGACAATTGAGATTTTCACAGATGATGTATTTCTGTTGCCGCTATAACAAAAAATACTAAAAAAATAATAAAATAAATATTTAAGTGGGGCTCCAATACAACAAACGTGATTTTATTGCCGTTTTTTGCGATAATGGGTCGGAACCGTTCGTGCGCGAGTCCGCTCACACTTGGCCAGTTTTTTTTTGTTTGCCCTACTCGATATTACTCTTGTATCGGGGGTGCGTATGCAGCATCATCTAGCTCTCAGCTAGCCAATATTTATGGGTTGCCAAGTTTAGCAAGTAAAAAAAAAACAAAAAACCCGACTGCTTAAAAAGCAAACTAAAAAGACGTAAACATGAAGAAAATCATGCTGTGCAGTCGGAGGATACATATTCGCGAGCTGGCGGATTAAAACCAGATGTGTCCTCCGACTGCACAGCATGATTTTCTTCTTGTTTACGTCTTTTTAGTTTGCTTTTTAAGCAGTCGGGTTTTTTGATGTTTTTAATAAACTTTTTTTATTTACAACTTTTTAGTTATTTTTTTTTAGAATTGGGCACATTTAAACATATAAGTGTTATATATTTTTGAAATCGCCTCTTAAAACCCTTTATTTTGTTACCCCACACGATGGGTTTGGAAGAAAAAATATTTTTTCCCTTCACAAAATGGCGCCCAAAATCCGCCATTTTTGTTTTTCCAATTTTAATGTAGCCAGTGACACTCGCAGGATTAAGACGAATCGATTGACGTACATTACCCTCCTTCGGCAGTCGGGTAAAAAAGTGGGTTGCCACCCACAGATTGCGGCTATCTGAGACCTGGAAACCTTATTCATTCCTATTTTCTTTACCACTTTCTGTCAAATGACGTTGGATTTCCTTGAAAATTTTTATATCTAGGGTTAACTAACAAACATAAATTTCAATTTATTTAATTGCGGCAAGATATTTTCAGGCAACCCGGCAGTAAGCTATTCTACTATGAAGCTATTCTATCATTCATTAAAATGAAGTTAATTTAAAAACAAAATTTACCAGCTGTTTTTTGCAGTGGGATCATATGCTATAGCTATAAGGTTTTTACCAGGTGGACACGAGTGGAAATGCCGCGAGCAAACGCCCTAGAAAGACATAAACCACATGGATCTTGTTGGCAATGTTCTTCAGAAAAGCCAGAGGCGTAGTACTCAAAACCGACGTGCGTGTATGGCCAAATATATTAATTAACGTAAACAATGCAAAAGGAGTAAGGACCGTAGTAGATTGCGTTCTTTAGTTTCTGCCTACTCCTGGGCAAAAGGCGTAGGCGTAGGCGTTTGTAGGCCCATATAAAGGGTCTTTCAACAAGGACGTGTCGATGTTAAAATTGAATAAAACAAGATGTATGTGAGATATTAACGAAATTTATTTTTTTATTTAAAAGGCCCATTTATGCCAATTATGGATGGAATATGACATCGTTCAAATGTCCGCCGCGGCTTCGTATGGTGGCACGAATCCGAGATATCCAATTTTTAATGACTCTGCTGCATAGGCTGGATCCGAGCGATGGCCTGCGTTATGCTGGCTTTCTCGAATGTGGTTTATTGGCATAGACCTGCGACTTCAGAAAACCCCACAAGAAAAAGTCTAGCGGAACTCTTACTCTACTCTCAAACCGTTCATGCAGAATGTCGATTGTATCGTTCGCTGTGTGGCAAGTAGCGCCATCTTGCTGGAACCGCATGTCGTTCACGTCCATATTGTTCAATTCAAGCCAAAAGAAATTGTTTATCATTGATCTGTAGCGCTCGCTCGATCTATGCAGCAGTCATTAAAAATTGGACCTCTCGGATTCGTGCCACCATACGAAGCCGCGGCGGACCTTTGAACGATGTCATATTCCATCCATAATTGGCATAAATGAGATAAATAAAAAAAAAGACTTGTGGCACTCGGGGACTGCCGCGGTAAAGCTATTGCATAGCATTTTGTATCAACTTATGCAATTATAATATTTTTTTTATTTATTTATTTTATTCATGCAGTATTGCTTTTTCTTTGATATTAATTCAAGTTACACTTTTTGAGCGTGGTGACCGATAAGAAAACAAATTTTTCAGCAATGGAAGCGACTGATTTATACAAATATTTAGGGTATACACAACTAAAGGGATTAGATCATGTTAGAATTAAAGGTACACTTACGACAGAGTTTAAAAAGAGACTTAACGCTCTATGTAAAACACAACTTTCGGGTAAACATCTCATCAAGGCACTAAATACATTTGCGATCCCCATATTAACGTATTCGTTCGGTGTTATTAAATGGACAAAAACAGATACAGAACAATTAGGGCGAACCATTCGGACCACACTTACAAAACATAACAACTTACACCCTAAATCTGCAATAGAAAGACTTACGATCAAAAGACAAAACGGAGGGAGAGGTCTAATAGATATCCAGCATCTGTGGAGAAAACAAATCTGTAGACTTAAAACATTCTTTCACTCAAAATCTCGTACCAGCAATATTCATAAAACTATAGCCCTAAATGATTTCAACTACACTCCACTTAACTTAGTTGAACAGTCAGATCCACTAGATAGCACCAACATTAACCCACAGATACAAAAAATGGAAGACTGGAAGAAAAAAGTACTTCATGGCCGACATCCTCACGACTTGGAACAATCCCATATAAATAAAGTCGCGTCAAACAAATGGCTTAAGATAGGTAGTTTGTTCCCTGAAACTGAAGGATTTATAATTGCAATACAAGACCAAATAATTAACACTAAAAATTACCGAAAATATATTATCAAGGATCCTTCAGTTACAAACGATAAATGTCGTAGGTGCCACTTACAGCCAGAAACGATCCAGCACATAACTGGGGCGTGCACAACTCTTACGCAGACAGACTACACACACAGACACAATCAAGTGGCAAACGTAATTCATCAAAAACTAGCCGTTAAATACACACTTATACAGGACGCAAACACTACTTATTATAATTATACACCACAAACCATATTAGAAAATGACACACATAAACTCTACTATGACCGCGCCATTCTCACTGACAGGACAATTCATTACAATAGACCGGATATCACTCTGCAGGATAAAATAAATAAAGTTACCTACCTAATAGATATCGCTGTTCCCAACACACATAACATACAGAAAACAATAACTGAAAAAATCAGTAAATACGCAGACTTGAAGGATGAGGTAACTAGAATATGGCGTCAAGAAAAAGTTTATGTTGTGCCTATAGTCCTCTCCACAACAGGCGTTATCCCAAATCACCTTCTTCAAAGTTTAAAATTGCTAAGTCTAAAAGAAACCCTCTATATCACTTTACAAAAAGCTGCCATCTTAAATACATGTCGTATAGTTAGAAAGTTCTTGCAAATAGAAGAAAACGAAGTAGGTCCACATCAAAACACACCCTCCTCATAACACACAACACGCTGCATTTACTTGGTTTCGGCTTGTAAATGTAGTTTAAACCAGCCTAAGAGCTGAGTAGTTAAAAAACTTTACAAAAAATAATAATAATAATAATAGAGAGAGTTCGTACAATACGTCTAATCGCACACAACGCCGTGTCGAAGACTGCCGAACTGAAACGACGTTAGACGATGCACGGCCTTCAAGCCACACCTCCTTGCCCGTCGGAGTGGGGAGCGTGAGGTTTTTTTTCGTTACGGAATTTCTGGATTCGGTCCCCGCGCTCAAGGCCCGCGATAGAAGCTATGCAATAGCTTAAAAAAGGGATGCAATTTCCAAAAATCCTTTCTTACTGCACACTTACGTCACTTGAGGAACCTTTCTGCCAAATTTCATGCTTCTAGATGATTTTCAGCTTAGTTGGTTGACAACCAAGCCATAACTCGCTTGGAAAGGAACTGCGCAAGAAGATACGCACAAGGTTATTGACATTAATAGTTTTCGGGGAATGCAGATGTAAATACAAACCAAACTTATGTTCTAAAAACGAATAAAAATAAACTTTTAAAAGTATGTATAGAATAACCAATTTTCATAACATTACAACAAACTCGACCGAATTCAAAACCTAACCATACCATACTCTCAACTCATTATTCAATATATAATAATAATACCAGCCTATAACTGTCCCACTGCAAGGCAAAGGCCTCTCCTCATACAGAGAAGGCACGAACATTGATCACTACGCTTGCTCAATGCGGGTTGGCGATTTGAGACTATAAGACCAGGTTTCTTCATGATGTTTTCATTCACCGTTGTCAACGATTTCTAAAATATACTTAGAAAGTACATTAATGAATTTGAAAAAGGAAATCATTGGTATTTGTCCAGATTTGAACCCATGACCTCAGGCAAGGCGAGGCCTTTAGCCACTGGGCCAGTACGACACTCATTGCAATATAACGAATAATCACAAAATCGTTGGTTCCCCGAAACTAAATTTATCTACACTTGCGTTACAAACTTACATAAAAATATACTAGGCACTCTGTATACTTCTGAGACTATCAAACATTAAAAGACTCAATCATTATTATTTTTATACAAAATAGTTTTGAATAGCGAACGCATTCCGAATTTGAATTTTGAATCGGTTAAATAATTCGGCGCGAAATTATCCACGGTTCGATGAAATTGTTTAGTTGGTTGTAGTCAAATAATGTCCAAAATCTATTAAGATTACTTTAAGAAATAATTAATAGTAATAATTTAAGTACTAATTGTATTTTATGCCTAAATCAGGTTTATTTTAATTTTTATGAATCGATTTGGGATAATTGCTCATTAATCGAGTCGATAGTATAAAAAAATCGATTGCTAAAACCTTTTTGGCACACCACTATTACAATAAAAAAAACAATATCATTGATGAATTGGAAGTTTTGAACTAAATAAAGTAGTGGTAATGAATTTTACGTATTATTGGACCGGTGCTTGTTAATTACGTTAAGATCTGGGCTTCTTCTTGTTGTTTATTATATTTAGAGACATAGTAGTCATATTTGTAATTATTTTTACATGTGGGTGGGTGATAATTGTGTAAAATAAAATGTAAACAAACACGATTGGCGCGAAACTTCGACTTTGAATAACAAATAACTTCATTACCACTAATTATTTATTTTGAAATATGGATGAATTTGACCAATAATTAAACAATTAGCAAACCACTACCCCTGTCGTGGAGTTTGGGTGTCCAAAATCTGCATTTTTATGTTTTTTAGCTTCGACCACCACTGTCATCAAAATGGCGATTATCGTAATAATACACTTGTTTTTAACAAATGTAAATTAATAAACTTGCGCACTTAATCTAAAAAAAAAAAAATATTTGCGCTTACATGTACGCCTTTTATCCAACTATTTTAATTAAAGCCCCCACATTAGATTCGTTAGGTATCTTAGTCAATAATTAAGATATTAATTAGGATGTCGTATGACCCCAGATTTATCTGGGGTCCAAAATGAGCCGCGGCTGAGCCAGCGGAGGTATGCTTGTCAAGCCCCAAAATGTACCCCGTCCGAACTATACGGTTAATGTTCTCAATCTATCAAAATACACATACCTAACACTACAAAAAGCTGCAATATTGAACACTTGCCGAATAGTAAGAAAATTTTTACAGTTAGATTTAGATTACGATTTGAGTGCAGTACAAAATAATTCACCAGTTCAAATAGAAACTTAGGATTTCACCTTGGTTCACACCCGTGAGATCTTATAAAAACACCAGGTTCTTACCTGAGAAACTTAAGTTTAAAAACCATAATAATAAGAGTTCGTACAATACGTCTAATCGCACACAACGCCGTGTCGAAGACTGCCGAACTGAAACGACGTTAGACGATGCACGGCCTTCAAGCCACACCTCCTTGCCCGTCGGAGTGGGGAGCGTGAGGTTTTTTTCGTTACGGAAATCTGGATTCGGTCCCCGCGCTCAAGGCCCGCGATAGAAGCTATGCAATAGCTTAAAAGTTAATTCAAAAATTCAAAAAACCCGACTGCTTAAAAAGCGAACTAAAAAGATGTAAACAAGAAGAAAATCATGCTGTGCAGTCGGAGGATACATGTTCGCGAGCTGGCTGACCAAAACCAGATGTATCCTCCGACTGCACAGCATGATTTTCTTCTTGTTTACATCTTTTTAGTTCGCTTTTTAAGCAGTCGGGTTTTTTGAATTTTTGAATTAACTTTTTTTATTTATAACTTTTTAGTTAACTTTTTTTAGAATTAGGTACATTTTAACATATAAGTGTTATATATTTTTGAAATCAGCTCTTAAAGCCCTTTATTTTGATACCCCACTCGATAGGTTTGGAAGGAAAAAAAATTTTGGTACCCCACAATATGGCGCCCAAAATCCGCCATTTTTCTTTTTTCCAATTTTAATGTAGCCAGTGACACTCGCAGGGTTAAGACGAATCGATTGACGTAAGAACCATCAAAATCGGCCGACGCGTTTGGTCTCTAGAACGCCACATAGGAACAAACATACATACATACATACATACATACATACATATATACATACATACATACATACATACATACATACATACATACATACATACATACATACATAGACTGATAAACACATTACCCTCCTTCGGCAGTCGGGTAAAAATAAATTTCGTTAATATCTCACACACATCTTGTTTTATTCAATTTTAGCATCGACCCGTCCTTGTTGAAAGACCCTTTATAAACCATGCAGTTTGCGAGAATTCGTCAAGGAAATAATATCTCACTTATTTCTGCAGCCAAGTGAGATCAAGTGAAGGTAGGATAGAGGCTCTTTAAAATCGCCAACTCAAGGTGATTAATGTTTGTTGTGCCTTCTACGATGAGAAAACCTTTTTCACAAGAAAAAACCGACTTTCAAAGCAAAACAATAAAAAGAGAAAAAAAAAGTTAATTAAAAAAATCAAAATACCCGACTGCTTAAAAAGCGAACTAAAAAGACGTAAACAAGAAGAAAATCATGCTGTGCAGTCGGAGGATACATATTCGCGAGCTGGCTGACCAAAACCAGATGTATCCTCCGACTGCACAGCATGATTTTCTTCTTGTTTACGTCTTTTTAGTTCGCTTTTTAAGCAGTCGGGTATTTTGATTTTTTTAATTAACTTTTTTATTTATAACTTTTTAGTTAACATTTTTTTCGAATTAGGTACATTTAAATATATAAGTGTTATATATTTTTGAAATCGCCTCTAAAAACCCTTTATTTTGATACCCCACACGATGGGTTTGGAAGAAAAAATAAAATTGGCCTCCCACAATATGGCGCCCAAAAGCCGCCATTTTTCTATTTTCCAATTTTAATGTAGCCTATGACACTCGCAAGGTTAAGATGAATCGATTGACGTATGAATCATCAAAATCGGTCAACGCGTTTGGTCTCTGGAACGCCACATAGGAACAAACATACATACATACATACATACATACATACATACATACATACATACATACATACATAGACTGATAAACACATTACCCTCCTTCGGCAGTCGGGTAAAAATAACTTTCCTTTCGGAGTTTTTGTTGTCTTTGCTACTTATAGTCATCGGCACGTAACTTGGCAAGAGTCGTTAGATGCGCATAAGTCATTTTTTAGGTCTCTTTGGTTACCAAGCGGGACGCGGGGTACGTTTAGCACCGTTCCGAGCGCGCGATTGGTTGGTCAGTTGACACAAGGATCGACTGACCAATCACGTCGCGTCCACGTCCTGTTCGCTCTATATGGTGGTTGGTCAGTTCGCGCACTATGCGCGAGCTTACCCCCCACTACGCCAAAACCTTGCCAAGTTACGTGCCGATAACTATACCTATTTCTTTTTCGTTTTTGACTCCGACTTCCGAAAAGAAAGTTATTTTGTTTTGGAAGTCGGTTTAATTTTTTTGTTAAAATGTTTTTTGTTACTAATTTTTGGTATAAACTAATGACTAACTGACCTAGAGGAGACTTCAAGAAGGATGAGGTTCTCAATACGACTGTTTTTTTTTTTATGAGTTACCAATAAAAATTTTACTTATTGAGTCGAATTTGATGATTTTTTTTTTATTTGAAGCCTGGTGCTTCTCATGTGTTCCGATTTAAATTTGATCAAGATCTGACGAGTAGTTTTCGAGTTATCCTTACTAATGCGTAATTTCAGGGAATAAAAAAGGTACCAAATCTAAAATAAGAAAAATAAAAAAGTATTTTACAAAAAATAAAATAAAACAACTTCCAAAACAAAAGACTAACTACAAAGTGAAAAATATTTTTCTTTTCGGAAGTCGTTTTTGGTACCTTTTTTTAGGGTTCCGTACCCAAAGAGTCAAAACGGAACCCTATTACTAAGACTCCGCGATCCGTCTGTCTGTCTGTCTGTCTGTCTGTCCGTCTGTCACCAGGCTGTATCACATGAACCGTGATAGCTAGACAGTTGAAATTTTCACAGATGATTTATTTCTGTTGCCGCTATAACAACAAATACTAAAAACAGAATAAAAATAAATATTTAGGTAGGGCTCCCATACAACAAACGTGAATTTTTTAGCCCGTTTTTTGCGATAATGGCCAACTCGCACTTGGCCGGTTTTTCATTTTTGACTCCGACTTAGAATCATCAAATTTAGTTCACCTAAGTAAAGAGAGTAGAATATGAGAGTGGACTGGTTGGACTCACCATTAATAAGTCGAAGACAAAAGTCATGCTTATCGACAGAACCGGTCAACTCTCTAGAACGAATGAACTTGCGGACCTAGAATTTGTCAGCGAATTTATATACCTCGGATCGCTACTAACGGACCAGGGAGGAAGCGAAAGAGAGATCAGGAGAAGGACTCAAATGGCCAAAGCTGCGATGAGTAAGCTGACACGTATTTGGCAGGACAGAAAGGTCTCCAATGTCACCAAGATGAGACTAGTCCGGACACTGGTTTTCTCAATATTCCTATATGGATCGGAGTCGTGGACGATTCGGGCAATATAACGGAAAAAGATAGAAGCTTTTGAGATGTGGTGTTGGCGAAGAATGCTCCGCATACCATGGACCGCCAAGAGAACGAACAAATCTATCCTTGATCAACTAGGCATAAAAGACAGACTAACCACGCTCTGCTACTAAAGGATTCTCAGCTACTTTGGTCACATTGCCCGTCGGGAACCAGACAATCTCGAGAAATTGGTGGTAATGGGCAAGGTGGATGGAAAAAGACCTCGCGGCCGGTCACCTAACCGCTGGTCAGACCAGGTAACCGCCCTCACTGGACTCTCTGTTGCAGCCGCCCTGAGAGAAGCTGAGAACCGACTGAATTGGAAGAACATCGTACATAAAGCCACGAGGGCCTTTCAGGGACACGACCTTCAGTAATGAAGAACGCGACCAAGAAGAAGAAGTAAAAAGAGTTTAGAGGTAACATAAAAAAAATACAGTCGAATTGAGAAACCCCTCCCTTTTTGAAGTCGGTGAAAAATGAACCAATAAGTTCCAATGTGGATATAGAAGTAAATATTGATTTACAAAAGCAATTAGCCTTCGACCTTACGACCCTTCACACCTGCTCGATCACATAACCTACAGATAATCTACCGAGCTAGAAAATAACACCTTATTTTTAGCAGAATAAGGTAGGAATTGATTTGAAGTTCATCAGTTGATGACATCACGAAAACGTAAGTGAAAAATTTATTATTTAACAGTAAATGTGTTGGGTGTTATAATTGTGTACTTTTATAATATAAGGGGGCTTTAATTGTTTTGGAAGTGCCTACCTCCTCCTTGCGTCGTATTCCTCAGTATTGAGGGTCGTGACCTCCCTTCTGTATCACCTTCTCTGGAATGGTCTTTCTCCATCTGTTTCTGTCTCTGGCGGTGTGGAGGGCGTTGTAAGCTGTAGAGTCAATAGTGGTGCGGATCTGGTCAGACCAACGCATTGGGCTGTGTCCACGAGGCCTTTTCCCATCTACTTTGCCAACCTACCTTACCTATAATAATACTATAATCCTGGCCTGTTACAGTCTCACTGCGGGGCAAATGCCTCTTCTCATACAGAGAAGGCACGAGCATTGATCACCAAGCTTGCTCTAAGCGGGTTGGCGATATAAGACCTATATCTATTCTAATATAAAAGGCAAAAGTGATTGACTGATGTATCAACGCACAGGCCAAACCCTTAGGGCTAGAAACTTAAAATTTCGCACACGTATTCCTCTTATGACGTAAGCATCCACTAAGGAAGGATTTTACAAAATTCAACCCCAAAAATAAGGGATAAAAGTATGTATGAAACTTATTGTTAAAAAGTCATCTGTAGGATAAAACACGGATCTCGCGAACGAAGTCGCGGGCGAAGTGCTAGTTAACTATACGTCCAGGACTAGTGCAGTTCCTCACGATGTTTTCCTTTACTGTTATCAGCGTTGTCTTAGAAGATGAACTAGGAAGTACAGTCAAGGGTCAAAAGTGAAGTCTTACTCTCCCAAAACTCAAATGGCTTGTTTTTGTAGAAGAAGTTAAATTATCCACAACCGTTTAATATGTTGTATAGAAATTCAATTATAGATTATACCTAATAACCGCTAAAAGTTGAAATTCTTAAGACTAAAAAAGAATTGCCGCTTCTGTTTTGGTGTATGTGACTGCACTTTTGACCCTTAATGTACTTAATATTAATTTGAAAAAGTAGGAGAGGGCGGGCTGGTCTTAACCATTGGGCCTATTTACAGCAATTTATTTTAGTTACTTAGCGGTTCTTCGACGCGAGTACGAGGCTTATTTTTAGCTTTTTAGAGGTTTCTGTGTCGGTGGTTTTATACATTTTTATCAGGGTTTTTTTTTTAAATTTAATTTATATTTCATGTGTTATAAACTACATATAACATACCTAGTTGTAGACACGCTTCAATAGACAATCTATCGAAACACGTAATTATGACACGATATCTTGCGGAAAAACCCAATTCATAGAGTAAAATGCGGATAACTTTAAAACGGCTGAGCCGATTTTAATCAAACATAGCTAAGAGCACTCTCGAAAAAGTCACCTTCAACTAAATCAAAATCGGTACATCCGTTTATGAGCTATGATGCCACAGACCGACACATAGATAACACAAGTCAAACTAACACCCCTCTTTTTTCGCCGGAGGTTATAAATCAATCTGCCTAGCCTTTGCACTACTACATATATTTTGTTGGGATGGGTTTCCAGTCTAAGGATACAGCTGAGTACCAGAATTGAACATGGAGCTGCTGTCTATTTGGCCTCTGTTAGACCCACTAGCTGCAACCTTTTTTTTTACCCGACTGCCGAAGGAGGGTAATGTGTTTATCAGTCTATGTATGTATGTATGTAAGTATGTATGTATGTATGTATGTATGTAAGTATGTATGTATGTATGTAAGTATGTATGTATGTATGTTTGTTCCTATGTGGCGTTCTAGAGACCAAACGCGTGGGCCGATTTTGATGGTTCTTACGTCAATCGATTCGTCTTAACCCCGCGAGTGTCACTGGCTACATTAAAATTGTAAAATAGGAAAATGGCGGTTCTTGCGTGCCATATTGTGGGGGCCCATATATTGTTTTTCTTCCAAACCTATCGTGTGGGGTATCAAAATAAAGGGTTTTAAGAGGTGATTTCAAAAATGTATAACACTTATATGTTTAAATGTACCTAATTCGAAAAAAAGTAACTAAAAAGTTGTAAATTTAAAAAGTTAATTAAAAATATCAAAAAACCCGACTGCTTGCAAAGCTTGATTTTCTCCTTGTTTACGTCTTTTTAGTTAGCTTTGCAAGCAGTCGGGTTTTTTGATATTTTTAATTAACTTTTTTTGTTGGTATTTCCTTATCGGATGTCCTCCACGCTGAGAGGGGCGAGGGGTCTGTCAGACTGGTACTAACTAAAAACGACCTCGGTGTTCCATCTCACACCTACGCCGGGAGTCGCGGGAACGTACGATCCTTCCGTAACCCCTAGGTCTGCGGTAAAAAAAGTAGTTCTAACTAGGGAAAACGCGTTCTATCTAAACACTAGTTTTAACTGTAACATATACAAGTCATATATGCTCCAAGGGACCATTAAGGAGACCAGAACAATCAGAAGACATAAAACGCCTTCGTTCCGTCCTTGCCGCCGAGGCCCGCCGCGATGTCCCTGTCATTATATGCAAGCCAGCCCGCGCAATGCTGAGTTGTAGTTAAATATCTAATAAGTTAATAAATTGGAGTTTCTTGTCCGTTCTTCTCCTCGTAGGCTTTTTCCGAACGGATGGTAGAATCACTTTATAAAGATCCAGCCCTAGTTGTCCCCCCAGCGACGCCCTGAGCCGAGATTCGACCCCACAGGGCTCTCAGCGTGGTCGCTTATTCTATGTTCGACTGTATGTTTTTTTTTTATGTTCACCGATTTCTGCGTCAATTGTGAACCGATTATAAAAATTATTCTTGTTTGAAAGTAGTCTCATATAAATTTGGTGAAGATCTGATGAAGAACTTTAGAGGTGTACAACAGAACTCTTCAATAAATGAAGGCACATCTCTCGGGATTGCTGCAATCCTATGTTTGTTTATTACATACATTGCTATAGAACTTGGCCACTTTGGAAACATTGGAGGCAAATATAAGTTTCAGTTTAATTGGATAACAGGAATTAAATAAAAAAATACCTTCTATGTATGTAGTCGCCGGACACACATACGTCATCATGTCTTTATGTGCTTAATGCGTTGCCATTTGCTGCTGATTGCGAACCACGTGTTTTTATCATCCCGTATCTCCCCGGCATGCCACAAAATACGGCTTATGGCAAAGCGAAATCTATCTACATATTTTTGCTGTCGCGCCTCTCTAGGGGGGCGCGACAACAAATATGTAAAGGCTCGAGTCCACGGGGCGATTGTTAATAGTGCTCCGTAGCTCGCGCAAACTTGGCATTTATGTTTTTCCCAGTAGGGAAGCATATGTTACGCGACTGGGAAGCACGCGACGGGTTGGTTGGTTGTATGGTTGGTTAATTAAATGTCTTCATGGTTTCAAATTTTCTAGAATCAAATAAAATATCATCAAATAATAACAAAAAAAAATTATAATAACAAAAATAATAAATAATAAAAAAAATAAAAATAAAAAATAATAATAATAATATTCATATTTTTTATATACTTTTTTATTTATAGTAATATTTCATTTTTCATTTCAGTTATTTACAAGTCAAGTAAATACAAGGACAGCCGTACCATCATTTTCTCGATGTCATTCAGGACATTTTCGAAACCCCTGTAACTTAACTTTAGATAAAGTTAGAAGCCTGAATTTTCATTGACTAAGAGAGCATATATATAGGTAGGTATATGCCCAAATTACATTATATTTGAACCTTCAGTTTAAGAACTTATGCAGGTCAAAGTTCTTTAATTGTGTACTAAACGATCATCAAAATTTTAAGGTAATTCTAATTCTAGCAGATACACAAAAGAAGAAGACAATAATGTTGACCTCTTAAGTAAAACCAAGAATAAGAATCTTTATTTGTAAACATAGGTAGTTACACGGTGTGCGGGATGTTACAATACTAGTTAGATTCTCTATGTTTTGCCGTGAAGCGTACAATATTATCACATATAAATTCATTATTTTATGAAGTCGGTTAATTTATTTGTTTGTTACCTAATTATTAAGTTACCTATTGAAAAAACAAAACGATTTGGTTTTAAATTCGATCTTACAACTTTTTGCGGTAGAAGAACTGCTTTGCGAGATATACAGAATTTTTTAATTTAATGTTTTTGATGGGTCTTAATTCCTTATGATGGTGCTTTTTCGTATGTTACAAAGCAAGCTGTGATCTTTTTGAAGCCCGCTAATTGAACAAAAACCGGCCTAGTACGAGTACGACTCGCCCGTAAGGGGTTCCGAAGAATCCATATTTTTAACATGATATTTTAAAACCATATACTTTTGACGTTTTTTCTGTATACTTCTGTATACAGGCAAAACATATGGTTTTAAAATATCATGTGTTTCCGGATGGGATTTCCTACTTTAACTGTAGGTTCGGAGCGCAGGGTACTGTGATAAACTACTACTGTATATTCTGTGATAAACAGCACCTTTGCTCAATATGATGTAATAGCACCTTTTGCTCTAATTGTTTTTAATGGCACCTTTTTGCTCAGTTGTAATTATAGCACACTGTATTTTTGTATTATTAACTATTTTTTTAAGAAATAAATCATGCCCATAGAGTAGACTAATAAAAGTGGGACCCTTACCCACAGAATGCAAGAAGATGAATGCAAGAAAGAACTGGTATGAGGAATGAATGTACAAGAGGCATAAAAGATTGACCGGAACGACTGAGGTTAAGCACATAAGGCGCCAATATCGTCGGCGGGGAATAGTGTTAAGAAAAAAAAAAGAAAAAAGTATTTTCGGAGCAAATGCTAAGCTAGATAGACGAACCGAAAGACACACGAGTGATCCTATAAGACTTTCGTTTTTTCATTCGATTGTTCAGAACTCTAAACAGTAAAGTTTTTGATCTTATTTCATAATAATAAGGTTTCATAAATGTTAGGCCCGGTATCCACCAAAGCGGAGAGGAGAGGAGACGAGAGGAGAAGTGATTTGAATAACCAATCAGATTTCGTTTTTGCCACATCGAGAGATGTACGCTGTGTGACGCTTAACTTCGGTGGAAATGGATCAAGCGGAAAGGAGAGGAGATGTCTCATTTTTCTATAAAATTTTGGGTCGCGAACGAGCGAGCGGCGCGGCAGAGCGAAGATGTGTGTAGCCGGGCGGCCGGGCGGCGCCCGCGCTCGCGCTCGCGCTCCCTATTCTCCTCATGGAGTCTTCCTTTCGTAGACAGCACTTGACCGATTTCGAGCTCTCACAGCTCACATCTCCTCTCCGCTACTCATCTCCTTTCCGCTTTGGTGGAAATAACCTGCCAGCTTTACAACACATCTCGTCTTGTCTCCTCTCATCTCCGCTTTGGTGGATACCGGGCCTTACAGTATTAAAATGTGACACTGGATCCGGTACTAGAATAACCTGTGTCACAGGATCCCGGCTCCCTCAACAAATATGGTTTATGGCGACGACAATTGTCAGTAATTTTTCCGTTTCCGTATAATTAAGTTCTAGTAGCCAATCTTGGACTTGTTTTTCGCACCGTACTTTTGTCAAGGGAACGATTTTTAACTTAACATTGACCTTTTATGTGAAAAGGCTTAATTACCAATTTAACTTTACAGGAAACTCTGTTCCACCTTGGCTTTCTACGCGTGCGCTGATCTGTTATCGCTGTGGACGCTACAATTTTATGGAACTTAGGTAACACTGACAAACAAATATCTCTTAACACTTACCAGGTGCAGGAGCGGGCGCCGTCGGTGCCAGCAAGTGGTTGTAACTTCGCAGGAGACAGGCGACTGACTCCAGAGAGTATAGAGGCATTCCCGGCTCCATAGTCTTGGTCCTTCACTTTTTAAACTGCCATAAACAAAGAGGTTGGTTGTTCTTGCATGATTTTCGGACCTCCGTGGTCAAAATATATTTTTATGTAGCACTTTTTCACTTGTTTTATGAATTGTTAAAATGTTGTTTAAATTGTAGTGTCTTTTGTTTGGTTAGTATTTTGAACTTATTTTATTCACGACGTTTATTTTAGGTTTGTGTTAAGGCTTTTTATACTTTGGTGAAAGTTTCAAAGGGTCTCCATTTATAATTTAGATACTTATTTAGTCTTAATACTTTTGTATTATTGGTTCTAGATCTTGTACAGGTTATTCAATTTTAAAATATTCTGAGAAAAGATTTTCCGATTTAAGAAACTGGATTTTTCCTACTGAAATAACCACACAGTTTTGTTTTGTCCAGGTTATAATTGTTTACTTCGCTCTGCATAAGTTCCATTCAAAACCCGTCGGGTAGGTAAAGACCATTTAGGGGATTATAATATTCACCAATTGTAAATATTTATTCGCGAGTAATCGTTCTTGCTAACTCTAATTTTGTTTTATTTGACTACTGCGCCATATTCTATAATTATTCAGTTTAAAAAATATATAATTATTATTAGACACTATCCCACCGCCATTCCTAAATCAAACAAACCGTGTGACTAACTAAAATAAAACATTACACCACTATGGAAAACGCCACATCACGTTGGGTAATTTCGCGCGCTTTCTTCCATGGGGGCCATGACGGCAACATCCTTGGCTCCTATTGGTCGTATGAGTAATTATCGGTTGGTTTGCTGGTTGCTGATTGGTTGGGAGGGAGGCCACGCCCCCTATTTTCCCGCGGTAACCTGGCTTGACTTATGACACCGGGTGTAACGTTCACGTTGAATAGTTGATGAAGTGGCATTAAGTTTTCAGGTAGTTTGTAAAGCTCTTTATGAGGTCGCGTTTGAATATTTGTTTAATTAGGTTTTATTTTAAATATTTTTGATATTCTCGGATTTCTAGGACCCTAGCCTAGACCTTTGAAAGGTGTACCAAGGCCTTTGAAAGGTGTAACTCGCAGAGGCGTCGTTAGATATGTAGCTTGAAATGTGACAACAATCGACAATTATCCCTGTATGCACTACGCAAGTACACCCAAGGATAATCCCCGGCTGGTGCAGGACTATTGAAAATATGGAGACAAAACTCATTAGGCTTCGTTTGGGAGGTTTCGTGGATTGATTTAAGTAGGTTTTTTTTTTACTTTGACAATCTCGGGACCCTGGATTCCCGTTCCTTAGAAAGGCGTGACGAAGCCAACTTACAGAGACCAATGGAGAGGAAATGTGACACTAACCGACGATAATCCATGTATGGATTGATTTAAGTAGGTTTTATTTCTTTTATTATTTCTTATTTAATAAATTTTTAAATATTTTTATAAATAAAAAAATCATTTAAAAATATAAAAAATAGAGGCCCAAGTATTGGGAACGGGAACAAGGTCCAAGCTACCGGTGGAGCCCTAATACCCTCCAGAGACAGGAACCTCCTCACAATGCGAGCCGTATCAAGGAGTACTGCCTTCTGGATCAGGCCCTTGATCCAACCGCGAAATATAACTTAGGAAACGTTAAAATAATTATGGAGCTAACTTCATGATGGGGTCGGAAGGTGGCCATAGCAACTCCTCAACCAGACAAGATAGCATCGTCGTGTTTGGGCTTATAGGATGTGTATTATTGACAAATGATGTACCTTTCAGTTCAAAAAGTTTATATAAAAACGTTTTTACAAAAAAAAACAAGCACCCAACAGGAACACCGACTGCCGAAATTGAAGTAATTTTTCTCTTTGTAGTGTTTTTATTTGGAAGTCGGTTGTATTTTTTTGTAGAAAAGTTTTTATTTTCTCTTTTTAGTTGTGGTACTTACTTAATGAGCGATTTGGGTAATCTAATAATTCAGGGTATACTATTGTAATAGTATACCCTGAATTGATTACCCAAATAACATAAAACTAACATAACCGGTGAAATGAGAGTGTACCAGGTTGAACTGTATATATCTGCTTACCCTTAGCATACCGGCGTGATAAACAAACTTGCGATTGCAGCAATCTCGAAAGATTTGCCGTTGTTTATTAAAGAGTTCTGTTATATATCACCAAAGTTCTTCATCAGATCTTGATCAAAATTAAATGGGACCACACGAGAAGCACCAGTTTTCAAAGAATCATCAAAATCGGTTCAACCTAGTAAAAAGTTTTGAGGTAAAACACATAAAAAACACCGGCCAAGTGCGAGTCAGACTCGCACACGAAGGGTTCCGTACCATTATCGCAAAACACTGCATAAAAATCACGTTTGTTGTAAGGGGGGCCTTAATTTATTTTATTTTAATTTATTAATTATTATTTTTTGAAGTTAATATACAACTAAACATTCTGTGAATATTTCAAGCGTCTATCTGTTGCCGTTATTAATATCGAGCAAAAAACGGCAAAAATATCACGTTTGTTGTATGGGAGTCCCCCTTTAATATTTATTTTATACTGTTTTTAGTATTTGTTGTTATAGCGGCAACAGAAATACATCATCTGTGAAAATTTCAACTGTCTAGCTATCACGGTTCATAAGATACAGCCTGGAGACAGACGGGCAGACAGACAGACAGACAGACAGACGGATCGCGAAGTCTTAGTAATAGGGTCCCGTTTTTACCCTTTGAGTACGGAACCCTAAAAAGAAATAAGTACAGTCGAATTGAGAACCTCTTTCTTTTTGAAGTCGATTAAAAATACGGATCGGTGTCAAAAAACGAATATACAAAAACAGGAACACTGACTGTCAAGATTTAAAGCTATTTTAGACTTTGTAGTGTTTTTATTTGGAAGTCGGTTGTATTTTTTTGTAAAAAAAGATGTTTTTAATTTTTAGGTTGAAAAAAATCGATATAATTATTGTCGAACCTGCTCACAAAATTTCAAGAGAATCGGTTGAGAAATTGCGACCTATATAGGAGAACAGCTGGATATCCGGACAGACATACAAAATAATTTTTGCACAAACTAAGACGCTACACTAGCACATCGCGGTCGCTAAAATCCAACCCGTTTTTGGCAAGCGTGGTGATCAATGCTTTGCCGTTGTGAGACAGCCTGGCTGGTATAATTTATTAGATATTAAAAAAAAAACAACAAATACCTGAAGTGGCCACTATAAAGAGCCTCCTGGTGGCCTACCCCCATCTTTTACAAAACAACCTCAATTTGAGTGCACTTTCTTTCGAGCTCTTATTGAGAACTCTCATTATCGTACCCTCACCTTAGTTAAACGATATCAATTTAATGCCGGGTAGTGTTGGGAAAGAACGAATGATTTGAAATATTTATCTATGAACCGATATAGGATTGCTTTCGAAGAAAAAAAAGGTTTTTAGGATGTCGTTTTTGCTATCACTAAAATTTAAAATAAAAATTATCATGAGATGTTTATTTCATATAAAATCCAAATAGAATTATATACTATACTATACATTTATGTCAAACATTTAAACTATTATTTTCTTAAGTGTATTTTACAACAATATAATAAGATTAAAGACAAAAAAGTAATATTAAAATCAAAACCAATAGCCGACATTATAAAGCATCTCAAAAGCCTGAGTCTGATATAATTTATTACCTGTGGCTTGACTTTCCACATTATTATGTAAACAAATTAAAGAGGTTGCACTCGTAACTAAATTTAAACGTTTTTACGTTGTAAGCTTGTATTTTTAAATATGTCGGATTATTTATAACCTGACATCTTGGTCATATGAGCTCTGTTTACTAGCGTGCTTTGTTATTTTCGTTGTTTTAAAGTAATTTACAATAAAGTTGTTGTGTGGTTGTTGTGAGTTGTGTGACAAAAGGATTGCCTTGTATTCTATGAATAAAGAGACGATTACAAATATCTACAAATATGTAATCGTGACCTAAAGATTGTTATCCAAAACTGCCGCTATCACAAGGTTATCACGAATTACTGTCTTCAAAACTCTCCGTGGTGAGAAAGAGGAGTAGCCTAGACGAATTGGACGATATGGATTTTGGAGCAAAGTCAATGTTTTGTTTTTTAAATAATGATTTGCCTACAATTTTATTTGGATCCTGTAAATACTTAATGATTTGTTGCCCAACTTCAAGAGAGCGGCACCTACAAATAATGAAGTAGCTGTAATTGGAAATAAGTTAATCGCAACCGGAAAAGCTTGACAGAGATGATATAGTCCTCTGGCGTGAAGAATAATTTAAGAACATTGTGCTTCTTTCAGCTCTCATTTTGGCTGAACTGAGGAAAATTTATTATACGTATACAAATGAAACTTGGCTTAAAGAAGGTTATCTATATTCCTATTCTCAATAGTTTGGTTATTTTGTAGAAAATATAACAATATACTTACCTACTCATTATTTACGCACACCAGTTTTTGGTTAATAACTAACAAAATATTATAATTTTGTTATAGGATACACTATTATCAAAGTATGGAAGGACCAAACCATAATTATGTTCTGTTAAACACCCCATTGTAAAGACATATCCACAGGATTAATAAATCTGCTATTACTGCATATTGGTAAGTGTTTATTAATATTATTATGCAATTCTAAATGCAAAAACTTACTTTAACCCCTTGAGTGCTAATTAGCAAACACAATAGAAAAACAAGTGCCTTTTAGGGACTTTGGTTTCCGAGACAATCACCATAATATTGGATGTAATAGTTTACATCTTGTAGGTACCATCGGTCTGGGGTTTCTTCTTCAGGGTGCCAACTGAAAAATAGTGCTGGGTGTCTGACGAACAGCAAATGCTGAGTTGGTAACCTTTTCAGTATGGCCTGTTTAGTGCAATTTGTCTTTGTATTTCATTACTGTAATTTACTCTGTTGCTAGTGGATTTTGACTGTCAAGTAAATGTATTTCTATTATATTCTTGTTTATCAGCTAGCACCTGCCTACTCTACAAAACTCAGAACTCATATTTTATTATTTGTCTACAGGATCAGATACTGGCTTTTTGAATGGCAGTGAGTTGAAGAAAAGAAGCCATCTTCTTCACCATTCACCATTGATTATAAATCAGAAATGGAATCCTTTAAAAATGAAAAATGGTTCACCGTTCACCACAATTATGCCATCTGTTGCATGTTCTATCTTCCTTCGAGTGTAAGAAAACAATAATACGTGTCCAGCATGGAGCTCGTTGATATATGTTAGTTTAGCTATCTCTTGTTCGGTTGGAGTGTAGCCTTAGGGGCACTATGGCACGAGGACTTAAAAAAATTATCGTTTTTTTTGTTGGAAATTTTCTAATTTTATTGCAGTTTCGGGTTAACCTTACCATAAAAACCATTTAGGTTCTGAGAAGCATAGCCCTACGATGCATTGTTGCCGAATTATGGGCCGCCGAATATTATTATTTATATATCCGAATATCTCGAAAATGGTGTATCCTAGGCAAAAAATAACTAAATTTTAGCTCCCTCTGTGGTACACCCATGCTAGCAGCATCCCAACATGAACACTATAGTTATTACCATTTTGGAAATATAGACCTTTTTATACAAAATACAATAAAATTCGGCGGCCCATAATTCGGTAACGGTGCGTCATAGGACCATGTGTCTCAGAGCTTAAATGGCTTCTATGGACAAGGTTAATAAGCTGGCGAAAAAAAAATGGCTGAATTGTGTTAAATAAAAATCTTCGAAAATTTGACTAAGTCCACTGCCCCTATTATAGCTACGCAAGGTGAAGGATCGACACAAAAAAAATTACCAAGTATTTCTTTTTTAAATTTTCTCTGATTTTCTTACATCATCTCATAGTTATCGACGTTTTATGCAAAATAAAATAAAATTCAGAGGCCCATAATTCGAAAACGGTGCGTCGTAGGGCTATGCTTCTCAGAACCTTAATGAGTGTTATGGTCAAATTCAACCCGGTACTGCAATAAATTTGGGAATTATCGGAAAAAAGAAACATTTCATGAAAATTCACCAAGTCCAAAAAACTTTTTTTAACCAAAAATTTTTTTTTGGTTTTGTTTGCTGCTCATAGTGCCCCTAAGCGTATACTCCAACTCCTAAAACGCCGCCCCTAAGATAACCCACTGACCACTTGTCCCTTAATCAGTAATGCATTTTCTATTCAATGTAGACCTACCTAATAAATAATTGTGTTTAAAAACAGTGTTATGTTTTATTTTATTGAAGTATTTGTAGTTTTTGATGTAATAAGACAACATTGTGTTTTAAAAGGTGTGCTTAGATGGTTTGGTCATGTTTACAAGATTTGTTTAAATAACGACAACAGACCACATACAGCGACATACAGGACCATAGGTGGCCTTAATGCCCAAGGCATTCTCTACCAGTCAACCAAAGGTGGTGGAGACTGTGATGTGGGGGTGTCTTTGGTACCTGTTATTACCCGACTGCCGAAGGAGGGTAATGTGTTTATCAGTCTATGTATGTATGTATGTATGTATGTATGTATGTAAGTATGTATGTATGTATGTATGTATGTATGTATGTATGTATGTATGTTTGTTCCTATATGGCGTTCTAGAGACCAAACGCGTGGGCCGATTTTGATGGTTCTTACGTCAATCGATTCGTCTTAACCCCGCGAGTGTCACTGGCTACATTAAAATTGTAAAATAGGAAAATGGCGGTTCTTAGGCGCCATATTGTGGGGGCCCAAATATTTTTTTTCTTCCAAACCTATCGTGTGGGGTATCAAAATGAAGGGTTTTGAGAGGTGATTTCAATAATATATAACACTTATATGTTTAAATGTACCTAATTCGAAAAAAAATAACTTAAAAGTTAAAAATAAAAAAAGTTAATTAAAAATATCAAAAAACCCGACTGCTTGAAAAGCGAACTAAAAAGACGTAAACAAGAAGAAAATCATGCTGTGCAGTCGGAGGATATATCTTGGTTATGGTCAGCCAGCTCGCGAATATGTATCCTCCGACTGCACAGCATGATTTTCTTCTTGTTTACGTCTTTTTAGTTCGCTTTTCAAGCAGTCGGGTTTTTTGATATTTTTAATTAACTTTTTTTTTTCCGTTTTTCGACACTGACTTCGGTCCGTCTGTCTGTCACCAGGCTGTATCTCATGAACCGCGATAGCTAGACAGTTGAAATTGTCACAGATGATGTATATCTGTTGCCGCTATAAACACAAATACTAAAAAACCGGCCAAGTGCGAGTCGGACTCGCGCACTAAGGGTTCCTCGCACTTGGCCGGTTTTTTAGTATTTGTTTTTATAGCGGCAACAGATATACATCGTCTGTGAAAATTTCAACTGTCTAGCTATCGCGGTTCATGAGATACAGCCTGGTGACAGACAGACGGACCGTGGAGTCTCAGTAATAGGGTCCCGTTTTTACCCTTTGGGTACGGAACCCTAAAAAAGATTCCGACGAATTGAGAACCTCCTCCTTTTTTGAAGTCGGTTAAAAATGTGTACACAAATCTATACTTCTATACTAATATTATAAAGAGGTAAAGTTTGTGAGGTTGTAGGGAGTAATCTCTGGATCTACTAAATCGATTTTGAAAATGATTTCACCAGTATAAAGTTACTTTATTTCTGAGTGGCATAGGCTATAATTTATATTCAATTAAATTAGAAATCCTTATGTAAATTTCAATAATGTAACCCAAAGTAGCAAAATGTTGCATAATAAAATTCATGGCATTGCTGAGAAAACTATTGATGATAGGTACATAAAAATGATGTACTACATGATTAAAGTACTTATTATTACCTACAAAAAAAGCTGCCAGATAATATATCTAACTATCATAGCTAAGTCACAATAGCAGCTTTTATGTTCTAAATGTTATTAGATCACCGGTAGAAACAAGTTGTGTACTTTCGTATAGGTACTTAGTATTAATTCTTATTCAAATAAATAGTTTAACAAATTGGTAGGTAGGGTAGGGTAGGTAGCCAGTTGGCGGGAGCGAAGCCGCGGGGGTCAGCTAGTATATCTATCTATACTAATAATAAAAAGCTGAAGAGTTTGTTTGTTTGAACGCGCTAATCTCAGGAACTACTGGCATTGAAAAATTATTTTTGTGTTGGATAGTCCAGTTATCGGGGAAGGTTACAGGCTACATAACATCACGCTATGACCAATAGCCGGAGCATAAATGAAAAATGTTGCTAAAACGGTTTTTTTTTTCCTTTTTGAGAGCTTCTGTTGCGTGCGCTGCGTAAGCGGTTAAAGTTACGCAACATTCATGTATGTAGATATGTAGCCAGTAGACGGGAGCGAAGCCGCGTGTGACAGCTAGTACTATATAATATTGTATTATAAAGCTGAAGAGTTTGTTTGTTTGAACACGCTAATCTCAGGAACTACTGGTTGGAATAATTGGAAAATTATTTTTGTGTTGGATAGTCCATTTATCGAGGAAGGTTATAGGGTATATAACATCACGCTCGAAGGAGTGGTATGCTCCACTCCTTCGAGCGTGATGTTATGAAAAATGTTGCAAAAACGGGCAAAATTATTCCTTTTTGAGAGCTTCCGTTGCGTGCGCTGCGGAAGCAGTTAAAGTTTTTACGCTACATTCATGTATATAGGGTAGGTTGACGTGATCGAAGCCGCGTGGGACAGCTAGTATAAGTATATAGTTAAATAGGCATACGTATTATATAGTATCTATAGTAAATACCTATAATAAACCTACCACCTATAATACCTATATACATATGATGAATAAAAGGCGACTAAGAAAAGGTATTTACCAAGGCAGATGTGAGTGAAAACACCACCCGGGAGGGGACGTTCTAGGTCATACACGGATCTAATTGGTAATGTTCTTCAGAAAGGTCAGGAGCGCTGTCCTCATTACCGGTGTGCTCTTATGACTAGATGTACGCATGTAAATGAAGCAAAAGGAGTATGTAAGGACCGTAGCAGGTGGCGTTGTAGTTTCTGCTTGCCCACATAGGACAAAAGGCGTGAGTTTGTTTGAATATTTATAGGGTTAGTAGAATGGAGTTTGATGATAATAATAAATAATGTCCAAAACATGGGCTATGTATTCTATTGATTCTCCAGCTGCAAAATCATTTATTACAACACAGTAGATAGATAGGTACACATACACACAATATTGTTAACGCAGTCGGGTAAAAAGATGCAGATGGTTATCAGTTATTACCATTGAGATTATGTCCATGGATACCACACTTATCACACACAATGGTACTAGGCAGTCATCACAAGCACATTAAGGATTAATACAGCAAAGCAGCCAATAAATAACGTGAGACACTAGCACAAGCACCACAAAACACCAAATGCTAATAAAATGCATTCTTCTTCGTACGTAGTTTACAGGTTATAACCAATCATTCGCATTATTATATTTCAGCTCCCTAAGCTTCACGATGGGTTTGTTGCCTTCTATCAGCTTTCTTTTCTTTCTTATTTATCCCCGAACTGGAACAGTATTATACAATGCCGTGTCTTTAATGCAGTGCCTTTAATTACATCACAGTGTCGGTAGACACAAGCTGCCGGCGCGGCGGTAGTAGGTTGCGATGGCTCACGTAGCGTCTGTACTGCCCTCCATGATTTCATGGGTTTATTCTCCATTAATAATGCATTCGCCATCTAGAATCAAACAAGAAATTCAGTCCACATGCACTAAAATCGCATGAGATACACAAATCAATGGACAAGTTTACCTACGTAGGTAGGGAATAACATATCATGATACCTGTACCTCTGTAGGGCTTGGCAGAGGTTATGAATTGAATAAATGCGTAAATAAATACGATTTACTTACCGGTTGTATCACGGAAGTGATATTTTTTGTATATATTTTGGAAAATGATAGTATTTCGAGCCCGCCAAAGCAACTTTTATTAACTGTCAAACAAAACCAAAATTTGTAGTAAAAACGATATCGCTAGTTGTCAAAAAGCACGTTGTGGTTTGATTTTTGAATGAACTATAAGACAATCGGCATACAAACATTATCAAAGCCTAAACAAAAACAACTTCGTAGCGTTATCAAAGTGAGCTTTCTTAAACGACGTCATGGTACGAAAACGCGACATAAGGTCAAATTGATACCGCTTTAAGAGCTTGTGGTCACCCCCCTGAAAGCAACATGGCGTCGCATGGCGTTATAATTGCCGCTTACGGCGTCGCCACCGTACGCGTTATGAGCGGCCGAGTAACTTGAACAGAGGCAGGCGGTGGAGACGAACCGATTCAATTTTTTTTTGTAAATATTTTACATTGATTTCGTATATGTTTTCAAGCACTTCCTGAGGGTTGGTCCTTGAGGGTCAGGTGCTGCATGCCGAGATACAGGAATCGTCCTAGTTCGGCTACAGATGCTCCCATGTTGCATAATTTTAAATACTGGCCTGTAATACTTTATGTAATTTGTTGTATTACTTTTGGTGAAATAAAAAAAATATTACTTATTAAATTATTATTATTAATCCGTTTAAGCCGAAAACCCACAAATTTGGAAACATTGAAATATTTATTTTACTATGGAGCTGGTGTCATGATAGAGCCGGAAGGTGGAACTCCTCAACTAAACAAAATAGTACCATCATGTTTAAGCTCATTGGATGTGTATTGACCAAATTATATTAGCATGATCAGTAACTCTGCTGTTAAGTCTTATTTTAATTCACAATCCTCATCACCAATTTAGTTTGCAGTACACTGCTTGGAAAAGGCCACAAGCGACTCTCCTATCCTCTCGTCTTTCCTAAGATGTACCAATTATCTACGAAAGTACTTGAAAATGCTCTAGTTCAACAATTTATAACCTTGTACTAGCGGTCAAAAGGTTGAACAGCGTACCTCTTCACAGTTTTCCCTGTCCGTTGAAGGTAACATCAAATAACCAAGTAATAACGATTGGAACGAACATGACGTTACTGTATCGCTTCGATTCGAACACTATTATTTTATTTTGTAAAGAACATTATATTTTCATTTTAATTCCCTATAAAAAGGTATCTACACCGAAAGTCCCAGCTTAATTGCGTATCATTCACATTAATGGAATCCATTTTGCGATCGATTCCATGAATGTACATGATACTCTTTCGTTTTGATACATCACACATCACATCATCAGCCTATTAATGTTCCCACTGCTGGGACACAGGCCTCCACTCTGTGAGAGGGAATGGGCCGTAATCCACCACGCGGGCCCAGTGCGGGTTGGTGGATGTCATGTCTTCGAATTTTTGGTTCTAGGACATGCCGGTTTCCTCACGATGTTTTCCTTTTTGAGAGCAGTGGTGATGAAATAATTTACACAAAGTAAAGCGCCTGCCTGGGCTTGAACCCACGACCTACTGGCCGACCGTTTTGATAATTTAACAGTATTAATTGCGTGTTTTACGCTGTCATCATAACCCTTTTAATATTTCCACAGCTGGGACACAGACCTCCTCTCTGTGAGAGGGAATGGACCTTAATCTACCACGCGGGTCATGTGCGTGTAGGTGGATGTCACCATCTCTTCGAATTTTTGGTTCCAGGACATTCCTCTCGACATTTTCCTTCACCGTTTTCAGAGCTGCGGTGATGAAAAAATTTACACAAAGCAAAACACCAGCTTGGGTTCGAACCCACGATCTACGACACGTATGTCGGGGCTGTTACCACCGGTCCACCTGCTCGCTGCTGCGCTGTCGAGTAGACGGAATTTCAAACATATGAAGCTATTTATAGTAGGTATTATCTAGCAAGCCCTTGGAGCTATCAAAAATTGACTGATGACGTCACGCAAGGCCTACATCGCGCAATCAAAGTTCTCCGTGCTCGAAAATATACATCAGATCAACAACAACCATTGGGCAGTAACAGTTCCACACCAGACAGAACACCCGTCTGGTCGGAGGATTCACTCTTTTCAGTGGAGGTTAAAGAACATCGTAAACAAGCATTATTACAAATTAGATGATTATATTCAAGACTAGCTTCTGCCAGCGGCTTCGCCCGCGTGAAAGTCGAAATTTATCCCGAGGGAGCATATTCCCGGGATAAAAAGTATGCTATGTCCTATTTCTGACTATTATCTATCTCTGTACCAAATTTCATCCAGATCCGTCTAGCCGTTTGAGCGTGAAGAAGAAACAAACATATACACTCACAGACTTTCGCCTTTATAATGTTAGCGTGAAGTGTGATATTACTTTATATCTATACTAGCTGTTCCCCGCGGCTTCGCTCCCGTGGACCCCCCCACAGGACCCGTTTTCGGGATTCAAAAATAGCCTATGTCATTCAAGAATCATGTAGCTTTCTATTGGTGAAAGAATTTTTTAAATCGGTCCAGTAGTTTCGGAGCCTATTCGGTACAAACAAACAAAAAAATCTTTCCTCTTTATAATATTGGTTGGTATAGATAAGAATGCTTGGAAACACGCTGGTCCTGCTCCATAGGGCATTCTTTAGCGTAGACAAAATCAAACTGGTTAATTTGTATTATATTCATGATTATAGTAACGCTTTATTTTTTTTCTTCTCTTTAATTAAAAAAAAATTGACTCGCACACTGTTCCGTTATCGTTGAATTAGGTAATTTTCCTATGTTTGCAATATTCGTAAGTATGTGAGAACCATGTTCCTATTTATCAAGTGAAGGAATTTACCTGTTAGTGCTTGTAATACTTTATATCTATATGTAGTATAGTAGTGCTGGGTGCATCGTCCTCACGTATATGACTTTATTAATGTATGTACTTATGTAAATATTGTAAAAAACTTATTTTTTTAAAAGAGTAAGTATGGATTTTCTTGTGCGTTCTTCTCCATAACAAGCTACTTTTCCGAATGCACGGTAGAATAAATTTTTATTACTTGTAAATTTTAATTATTTTAATTTGCTTAATGGTCTAGTTGAAATAAATACATTTGACACCTTTAATTATAGTTAAATAAATATATTTTTATTCCTTTTCTTTTCTTTTAGTTGCAGGCCAAGAGCTAAACAAAGGACGAGTTTTTTATCCGTAGTTAACCAATGGTTTCTCAATAAAATACGTTTTTTATTTATCCCCGACGGAAAAAGAATGGTGTAATTAGTTTGACGTATGTTTGTGTATATGTCTGTGGCATCATAACTCCTGAACGGATGAACCCATTTTGACCACGTTTTTTTTTTAAAATGTGACTTTATCGAGAGTGTTCTTAGCTATGTTTGATGAAAATCGGTTAAACCGTTTTAAAGTTATGGGAGATTTACTGTTTGAATCGGGATGTTTTTTCAAGATATCGTATCATTATTAGGTTTTCAATAGATTGTCGATCGAAGCGGGTCTACTAATAGATTAATTATGTAGCATGAAGTAAAAATGTGTCGGGTGCTTTTAAAATTTTACTTGTCGTTAAAATTTTTAGTCGTGTGAAAAAATATCTTAACTATGTGAAATGCTAAAGCAATTTATCTTTGCTTTTGGGCTGCAACCGGGGTAAGGCAGATTTCTATCAAAAGAAATAATTAAACAAAAAATTATAGAAACTTTACATCTTTTTGTTTATTTGTATATAATATGTAGAAACATTCTTAATAGGTACGTACTTAGGTACTTCTGTTTTTTGGTAAATATTAATAAAAATCAGTCATTGTTTTATTTTAGTACATTCTTCACCCTGTCTTCACTCCAATCGATTTTCAAGCATATCTTCTAAGGAGTACGGGTGGTGTCCGCTTGAGAACACGTCTGAAGTCCACTGATCGGGGAAGGTTTCAACCACGAACACGGGTACTTCTGACTTCAGTTGACTTTCCTTCACATCCTGAGCAAGCGAGTGGATCATCTAGTAAGAAAATAAAGATGTTATAAAAGTCATTGCCTAGATATATACTCTGTTCACAAGGTAATGACTAGCTTCTACCAGCGGCTTCGCCCGCGTGAATGTCGAAAACTGACCCGAGGGAACATATTCCCGTGATAAAAAAATAATTCATGTGCTATTCGCTGACCATAATCTATCTCTGTGCCGTTTTTTCATCCAGATCCGTTAAGCCGTTCTGGCCTGATTGAGTAACAAACATACACACATTCATCTAAACTTTTGCCTTTATAATAGCTGTAAGATTGATTTATTTATTGGGCGCACGGTTGGCGCAGTGGTTGAGCCATTGACTGCTGCGCTGCGTGTCGCGGGTTCGATTCCCGCACGGAACAAAAATTTGTATGACCTATAGATAGTTGTTCTGGCTCTGGGTGTTGTGTATGTGAGTTTGTATGTTTGTAAACGCACCCACGATACAGGAAGAAATTCCAATGGGGATGTGAACTGCCATTTTTTCACGATAGGTGGCGCATCGTCGCTATGGCTATTGAAAGCTGTCAAATCCATGCATTTTGTAACCTATCATTCAGTAAATTTTAATTTTCTCGAAATATGCCTATGTGTTAGAACACATAGGCATATTTCGAGAAAATTATTTTTATTTTTTATTTACCAGGGTATACCAACCCCGGTGTTCATTTATTGCTCAAAGATACAACGCTAAAAAAAACTGGGAAAAGGCTATACCTAGATATTTATAGGTTATGTACCTGTCAAAGTAACTCTCATTATGTTGCTTGGTAATCTTCGGCGATATAATGGAACTATTAACGATTTAACGTATTTAACAAGTTCTATAGCAGGAAAAATACCAACACATTAACCAAATTTTCCTACCATGAGTCATCATGGTAAGAATTAACTCGTTACAACTAAAAAAATATCCAAATCTAGAATATATCACCGATGAAAAATATTTTATTATATAAAAGCCTGCCTCTCCATAAGATCTGTTTTCATTCCAGTTATCCTTGCTCCTCATTTTTTTAGTTCGTCTTTCAATTCCTTAAGCTTCCAGGGACAATTACATATTATCAATAACGATGGTAGTCCGGTTTAAACCCAAAAAATAATGATGTGTGAAAATAGAAAATAGTGATGTAAACAAAGCAAAAATGATTTGACAGCAGCCATTGCGCCGCCAGCGACATCTGCGCTCAGCTTTGCGTTCACATCCCCATTGTGGGGCAAAGTTTAAAAAAAAAAAAAAAAAAAAATTGTCAAAATGTCATAATAATGGCCATAAAAGGGAGAAGTCAGTTTTGTTTGGAGAGCTGACGCTCTTGTAACTTATAAAGTTGAAAAAAGGCTGAGTCTGGAGAATAAAAGAAGCGGTCAGCGTCCTTACGGACATTTACAATACCTGATGAGTGCGTCGCAATTAGGACATGCATTTCGAAATTTCATAGTTTCGAAATTTCGGTCCATATCTAATAATAAATTGACACCCCTAAATTTTTAAACTAATTTATTCAAATATTATATTACTTTTTATGTTTAAAATTATGTAAATTATGAAACTAAAAAATCGGCCAACGCGTTGAAACGCGTTAGAATGCCACATAGGAACAAACATACATACATACATAGACTGATAAACACATTACCCTCCTTTGGCAGTCGGGTATTTTTACCCGACGAGTGTCATCTGAAAATGAGTCGGAATTCGAATCTGAAGCAAAAGAGAACGCTGTGATGAGCGATAATATATCTGCTAACATTACAATAAAAGTAAGGCTAACTATGATGTTAATTAAAAACCGGCCAAGTGCGACTCGAACTCGCGCAGGAAGGGTTCCGTACCATTATCGCAAAAAACGGCACAAAAATCAAGTTTGTTGTATGGGAGCCCCACTTAAATTGTTATTTTATTCTGTTTTTTGGTATTTGTTATTATAGCGGCAATAGAAATACATAATCTGTGAAAATTTCAACTGGCTAGCTATCACGGTTCATGAGATACAGCTTGGTGACAGACAGACAGGGTCCCGATTTACCTACACAAAGGGTAGCCCGGAGCCCTAAAAAGGCTGATTCTGGAGAAAGAAAGAAGCGGTCAGCGTCAAGTAAGGACATTTACAATGCCAGAGGCGTGCGTTGCAATCACAGAGACAAAATTGAAATGTTCATTGTGTCCGTAACCACAACGGCTATGGGCAATGCCAACGACGGTGTGGCTTTAAAGCAGAAACATAGTAACGCTGCTTGGTGGTAGGAATAATTTCTGAAATGTTACCTTGATGCCGTCAGTGTTCCTCTTCTTCCTCAGGTAGTTGAAGCAGCACGCTCGGAAGCGCCTCGTGCCGCACGCGCGGACGCACTCACTGCCGCACGAGTCGCACGCAGACCACACCGAGCCCACTGCAACAACCACACATTACACTCTCTGCCGTACGAGTCGCACGCAGAGCTCACCGAGCTCACTGCAACAACCACACATTACATTCACTACCGTACGAGTAGCACGCAGAGCTCACTGAGCTCACTGCAACAACGACACATTACATTCACTGCCGTACGAGTCGCACGTAGAGCTCACCGAGCTCACTGCAACAACCACACATTACATTCACTGCCGTACGAGTCGCACGCAGAGCTCATCGAGCTCACTGCAACAACCACACATTACATTCACTGCCGTACGAGTCGCACGTAGAGCTCATCGAGCTCACTGCAACAACCACACATTACATTCACTACCGTACGAGTCGCACGCAGAGCTCATCGAGCTCACTGCAACAACCACACATTACATTCACTGCCGTACGAGTCGCACGTAGAGCTCATCGAGCTCACTGCAACAACCACACATTACATTCACTACCGTACGAGTCGCACGCAGAGCTCATCGAGCTCACTGCAACAACCACACATTACATTCACTGCCGTACGAGTCGCACGTAGAGCTCACCGAGCTCACTGCAACAACCACACATTACATTCACTGCCGTACGAGTCGAACCCGACCACACCGAGTACCAAGTGTTCCATACAAACAGCTACATTCACCAAAGTAATTAGGTAACATTACTGAAGTTCATAAACGATGTCATTACCGGACATTGCTGTAACGAAAAGATAAACTGCATTGAGGGACAAACTTAATTTTGCCGTTGCAAAACTGTTGTCAGTTTACTAACATTAAAAAAGTAAATAATCGCAAAAAAAGTGGTCAAACTATTTAGGGAATTATCCCTTGAATATGCGGTATAACCGGCCATATCTTTTGATTGCGTTGACTTAGGTTAAATCGACAATATTGTATGACAAACTCTCTAATTAACCTGAGTATTTGGTATTTTATATTCTTTAGAAAAAGGGTTCGGACAGACAGGCAGACAGACAACAACAAAACTAATAACGAAGTGATCCTATGAGGGCTCCTTTTTAGGGTTCCGTACCCAAAGGGTAAAAACGGGACCCTATTACTAAGACTTCGCGATCCGTCTGTCTGTCTGTCTGTCTGTCTGTCTGTCTGTCTGTCTGTCCGTCTGTCTCCAGCCTGTATCTCATGAACCGTGATAGCTAGACAGTTGAAATTTTCACAGATGATGTATTTCTGTTGCCGCTATAACAACAAATACTAAAAACAGTATAAAGTAAATATTAAAGGGGGGCTCCCATACAACAAACGTGATATTTTTGCCGTTTTTTGCTCGATATTAATAACGGCAGCAGGTAGACGCTTGAAATATTCACAGAATGTTTAGTTGTATATTTACTTCAAAAAATAATAATTAATAAATTAAAATAAAATAAATTAAGGGGGGCTCCCATACAACAAACGTGATTTTTATGCAGTGTTTTGCGATAATGGTACGGAACCCTTTGTGTGCGAGTCCGACTCGCACTTGGACGGTTTTTTTGTATAAAAAAGCCTTATAGGATCAGTTGTTCAACTTGTACCAAGTGCAAGTTCGGTCATGCATGGAGTACTGCTCTCATCTCTGGAACTTGAACATCGGCGCCAAGTTGCCAGTCTGTCGGTTTTTTATCGGTTACATTTGGTGGGTGTGCGATGGAATTGTATGAACTAATTCCTCCTAGCCCGTTCTATCATCGGACTACAAGACGTACGGCGATGTGTCATCGGTACATGGTGGACATCCCACCCATACGCACCAAACGTTTTGGGAATACTTTCATTATGCGTACAGCTAAGGAGTGGAATTCCCTGCCAGAGTCTGTATTTCCTGATAGCTACAACCTTGGAGTCTTTAAGTCGAGAGTGAATAGGTTTCTTCTAGGTAAGCGTGCTACATCGTCGACCACATCATCGCTTACCATCAGGTGAGATAGTGGTCAAGCGCGAGCCTACCAATAATAAAAATAAAAAAAAGTTGGTAACCAAACCGCTACCCAAAATCAATATATGGGGACAACAGTTTTCCAACGTCTTCGTCAACGTCAAGTTAAGTTTGTCTTTCAATCTACTTCTTTATTACGCTGTGCGCGGCCCGATGCGCGCGAGGCTGGTTTTTAAGGTTCCGTACCCAAAGGGTAAAAACGGGACCCTATTACTAAGACTTCGCGGTCCGTCTGTCTGTCTGTCTGTCTGTCTGTCTGTCTGTCTGTCTGTCTGTCTATCTGTCTGTCTGTCCGTCTGTCTCCAGGCTGTATCTCATGAACCGTAATAGCTAGACAGTTGAAATTTTCACAGATGATGTATTTCTGTTGCCGCTATAACAATAAAAACAGTATAAAGTAAATATTTAAGGCGGGCTCCCATACAACAAACGTGATATTTTTGCCATTTTTTGCTCGATATTAATAACGGCAACAGGTAGACGCTTGAAATATTCACAGAATGTTTAGTTGTATATTTACTTCATAAAATAATAATTAATATATTAAAATAAATTAAGGTGGGCTCCCATACAACAAACGTGATTTTTATGTGTTTTTTTATGCAGTGTTTTGCGATAATGGTACGGAACCCTTCGTGTGGGAGTCCGACTCGCACTTGGCCGGTTTTTTCTTTTTGAGGTACCTACGTACGGACAGACGACAGTTTACAACATATTTAAAGAATTTAATTTAAGTTTTTGTTTAAGATTATTAATTTTATAATTTTTCAAGTATTATGTTTTCAATGTCCTGTTTGAATGACTGAATGTTTTTAATATTCACTTTTTTTTAGTTTAGTTGCTTATTTTTTTGTTCTTGCTGTGGTCTTCTGTAAGTGAAAGCGTACACCACTGAGGTTCCTTTTTAGGGTTCCGTACCCAAAGGTTAAAAACGGGACCCTATTACTGAGACTTCGCGGTCCGTCTGTCTGTCTGTCTGTCACCAGGCTGTATCTCATGAACCGTGATAGCTACACAGTTGAAATTTTCACAGATGATGTATTTTTGTTGCCGCTATAACAACAAATACTAAAAACAGAATAATATAAATATTTAAGTAGGGTAAGTATATAAATATTAATACAACAAACGTGTTTTTATGCCGTTTTTTGCGATAATGGTACGGAACCCTTCGTGCGCGAGTCCGACTCGCACTTAGCCGGTTTTTTTTATTATTGTTAGTCTCGCGCTTCAGTATCTCACCTGAATACTCATTATATAACATCTGTAGTGGTCCTTTGTTGAAAATCCCAAATATACTTTTAATAAGCAAACAACTTACCAATAAACATAAGTGAAAGAATTGCAGTGATCTTCAGCATTTTGTTAAAAAGATTACTATTTTTCTAATATATTTCCCTAGCACTGAAAAGTTCGCCTACTGAAAATGCTGTCGGAATAACGTGGTATATTTCGCAACTCCGTTTTATATCAGTAAAAGTTTACCTAGCAGCTTGCGTGGGAGTTGCTAGACATCTTTCTAAGTTCGTATACCACTAATCTTTTCTAGAATAACTTGACAAATTGCTCGTATTATCTGTTGGGTTAGGCACAGTTATATTTTATTCTAGCGGACGCCTCGGTTTCACCTGCGTAATTCCAGTTCTCGTAGGAATACAGGGATAAAAAGTAGCCTGCGTCACCCGAGGATAGTGTAGCTTCCCAACGGTAAAAGAATTTTTGAAATCGGTCCAGTATTTTTTTTTTAAGTTTATTCGTTACATACAAAAATATAATTCTTTTCTCTTTATAATATTATATAGATATCGGCACCCATATTGCAATTTTTTTAAAGTCCATATAGGCAAGAACCGATTACAAATCTAGACTACTATATTCGTCCTGCAATTTAAGTGGGACCACAATAACACTTCGTTCGGACGGTAATTTGATTCTTAGTCATCACGCTCTGCTGTCGCGCTAGCGATTAGTAACCTAACCTAATCAAGCTAGCCATCCAGCTCTAGCTATATATCTGTAGCTATTCAGCTCTAGCTACATATCTGTAGCTATTTAGCTCTAGCTACACTTAGCTCTAGCTACACATAGCTCTAGATACACATAGCTCTAGCTACATAGCTCTAGCTACATAGGCCTAGCTGTCCTGCTCTAGCCACATATTTGTAGCTATTTAGCTCTAGCTACATATCTGTAGGTATTTAGCTCTAGCCACATATTTGTAGCTATTTAGCTACACATAGCTCTAACTAAATTGGTCTAGCTAGCCAGCTCTTTCTACATATCATCTGTAGCTATTAAGCTCTAGCTACATATCTGTAGCTAATTAGCTCTAGCAACATAGCTTTAGCTCTAGCTACACATAGCTCTAACTACATATAGCTCTAGCTACACATAGCTCTAGCTACATATCTCTAGCTAAATTGGTCCAGCTATCCAGCTCTAGCTACATATCAGTAGCTTTAGCTTCATATCTGTAGCTTTAGCTTCATATCTGTAGCTTTAGCTTCATATCTGTAGCTTTAGCTTCATATCTGTAGCTATTTAGCTCTAGCTACATATCTATAGCCAATTAGCTCTAGCTGCATATCTGGTGTGAACGCTTTGGGTCATGATGAACTACATGACCCGGCGCTCACCACTGAGGAGCTACATTCCAGAATGCGCAGCTTCAACCCCAAAAAGGCCCCCGGGGCGGATGGTCTCACGGCCGACATCTGCCAGCACTCGATTGATCGATCCGGGAACTTTCCTAGCACTGGCCAGCAAGTGCTGGGAACTGGGCTACTTTCCCGGGATCTGGAAGGAAGCCACAGTTGTGATCCTACGGAAACCCGGGAAGGAGAGCTATACGGTTCCAAAATCTTACAGGCCAATTGGTCTATTGCCGGTGCTGGGAAAAGTCTTGGAAAAATGGTCATAAGCAGAGTCAAATGGCACATTATACCGCAACTCAGTACTCGCCAGTACGGGTTCATGCCCCAGAAGAACACATAAGATGCCCTCTATGATCTGGTCGGACACATACGTGGAAAATTAGCAGACCACAAGCTAACCGTAATGGTGTCGCTAGACATAGACGGAGCTTTTGACAGCGCATGGTGGCCAGCTATCCGAACCAGACTGGCCGAGGAAAAATGCCCAGTGAATGTGAGGAGAGTAATGGACAGCTACCTCGATAACCGAAGGGTCAGGTATGCAGGAGAGGAGGTCGTGAGGGAGACTACCAAGGGATGCGTACAGGGGTCGATTGGAGGACCCATCCTCTGGAACGTCGTATTGGATCCCCTACTAAAGGGGCTGGTGGAACTGGGACACTACTGCCAAGCCTTTGCTGAAGACGAGGTGTTGATATTTGATGGCGACTCAGCGATCGAGATCGAGCGGAAGGTGAATGACGCCCACGCCCATGTTTACCAGTGGGGTGTTAGTAACAAGTTGAAATTCGCACCGCATAAGACAAATGCGATGGTAATAACGCGGAAACTGAAATACGACACACCTCGGCTGAGCATTGGAGGGGTCACCATTGGCATAACGCAAGAGATTAAAATCCTGGGTCTAACCATCGACAACAAGCTGACATTCAATCAACATGCAGCGAATGTGTGCCAAAAGGCAATTAACTTTTACAAGCAGTTGTCGAGGGCTGCAAAGGTCTGCTGGGGCCTCCACCCCGACGTCATCCGCACCATGCATACGGCAGTAGTTGAACCCGTAATTGTGTACGCGGCGAGTGCATGGGCATCAGCCATAAAGAAGTGCGTAAAGAAGAGGCTAAATGCGGTCCGGGGAACCTCCTTAGTTCGCAAACTCCGCCTTGCGTGTGCGGAGAGGTAAGAGATGCTTACCTCTCCGCACACGCAAGGCGGAGTTTATAAAAATAGCTAAATAAAAATAGCTAAATAGTAACAGTTAAATAAAAATAGCTCAATACAAGTAGCTAAATAGAAATAACTAAATAGAAATAATAGCTAAATAGAAATAGCTGAATAGAAATAGCAATATAGAAATAGCTAAATAGATAGAGCTAAATAGCTACAGATATGTAGCTAGAGCTAAATAGCTACAGACATGTAGCTAGAGCTAATTAGTTACAGATATGTAGCTTTTACTTTTATTTTTATGAAGACGGCGCCTACCTCTCCGCACACGCAAGGCGGAGTTTGCAAACTAGGGAGGTTCCCCGGACGTTATCCGAGACCTTAGGGACTCATCTTTAATCTAAGATCAATTTTAGAAAACCCACCATGTCCTGTCAATATTTGCGTGATTACACCTGTCGGCTTCAACTTCCTGACGGTTCTGTACGCGTCGATTGCGTCCGGAAAGAACAGCTTAGTGATCGCGGCTATTTCGGCCATTCAGTACCGCCGGCTCCATTCGTCAAGCGAATCCTTTCGGATTTGCCGCTTAACGAATGACACCGGGCACTGTTCGTAATCCGGCCTCCTCTTCAATTTCAGCGCCGCATCCAGAACAAAGATATATCTTTGCCCTGGGATCTGCCCTGCCACAGATTCTCTCTGGTTTCGACTGCAACGGTGGTTTGCGACCGTTTCAAGTGAGGATCGAGAGTCGCTAAAGATGCCAAAGGTCTCTTTAGCGCTCTTGAGTTATCCCTGGTGGCTTTACATATGGCCAACAGTTCGGCCTGGTAGACCGTGCAGTGGGACGACAGCTTAAACTTCAGGCTTTTGGTTTCGGCGCCATTGCTCCAGAGAGACAATGCCGCCCCCACCATGCCTTCAATTTTACTGCCGTCCGTGTAGATCTGCACTGCTTATGTGCAGTGGTCACTGAGTGATTCTTGGTCTGCCAGGCAAATGAACTGCAGGCTCTGCTGAGTGGGGTGTGGAGGCAAATGCGGTACGTCGCTCGACGTCCCTATCTCCTAGTTCTGACCGGGGTACCCCACTCCTCGCTTCGTACATGGCAGCTGCCTCTTGCACTATGAGATCGAGGGGCAGTATTCCAGCCACCACCAGTGCCGTAGACGGTAAATCGTCATTTTGCACTCGCCGCGTACAAAATGACGAGTTCAACAACTGCCGAATGCATGGTGCGGATGACGTCGGTGTGGAGGCCCCAGCTGACCTTTGCAACCCTCGACATCTGCTTGTAAAAATTAATTGCCTTTTGACCCACATTCGCTTCATGTTGATTGAATGTCAGCTTGTTGTCGATGGTTAGTCCCAGGATTTTAATCTCTTGCGTTATGCCAATGGTGACCCCTCCCATGCTCAGCCGCGGTGTGTCGTATTTCAGTTTCCGCGTTATTACCATTAGCATTTGTCTTATGCGGTGCGAATTTCAACTTGTTACTAACACCCCACTGGTAAACATGGGCGAGGGCGTCATTCGCCTTCCACTCGATCACGATCACTGAGTCGCCATCAAATATCAATACCACGTCGTCAGCAAAGGCTTGGCAGTAGTCTCCCCGCTCTACCAGCCCCTTTAGTAGGGGATCCAATACAACGTTCCAGAGAATGGGTCCTCCAATCGACCCCTGTACGCATCCCTTGGTAGTCTCCCTCACGACCTCCTCTCCTGCATACCTGACCCTTCGGTTATCGAGGTAGCTGTCCATTACTCTCCTCACATTCACTGGGCATTTTTCCTCAGCCAGTCTGGTTCGGATAGCTGGCCACCATGCGCTGTCAAAAGCTCCCTGTATGTCTAGCGACACCATTACGGTTAGCTTGTGGTCTGCTAATTTTCCACGTATGTGTCCGACCAGATCATTTAATTTTATTATGTATTGCATGACAATTTGATATATTGTATTTTAACAAGACTGATATTATTAATGTTTTATGCCTCAACGGCGGGACATGGCTGATCTACCTGTTACTAACACAACATCTTATGAACCTACGATCAACAATAAATTATTTTAATTTGAATATTTGAATATTAAGCTTTAGCTACATAGCTCTAGCTACACATAGCTTTTGCTACACATAGCTCTAGCTACATATCTGTAGCTATTTAGCTCTAGCTACATATCTGTAGCTATTTAACTCTAGCTACATATCTGTAGCTATTTAGCTCTAGCTAAATAGCTCTAACTAACCCCCTGTTTCTCAGCACTAGATTGCTGATAAAACGGGCTGTTAAATCGACGAATAATCGCCGGTTATCTGCTGTAATTGGCTGTTTAAAATTCATTCAAACAATCACAGCAGATAACGCGAGCTTGGCGATTTGTCACATTAATTCTGCTTTAATTTAGCGGTGAGAAACCCGGCTAAGTAAATAAGCTCTTGATTATCCGATCACAGCTAATCACCGTAGACAACGGGTTCAACCGTGCTAGCCCGCTTGGCGCTTCACAAGGAGCTAAAATATATTTTATTTGTGATATCGAGATTTGATTGGATCACTCAATATCGGAATTAATATATACTCATTTCGATATTACGAGATGCCGAGATTGCGATATTCATGGCCTAATTCCCTTTCTTTCTTGACGTTATTTCAATCGCTACCACGACGATTTCGTTGATATAATGTCACTTGTCTAGAATATGTGATACATCCCCAAACGACTAGAATAAGCGAAGATAATGGAAGTACAAATCCAATAATATTCATAAACAAATATTCTAAGCTAAAAAGCTTTGTCTAGCAACGCCTACACAGGTTGCTAAGTAAACTTTAACTCATATATAAAACGGGTTTGCGAACTATACCATAACATTCTGAGCTCATCTTCAGTAGGAGAAGAATTCTTTGCTAAGAATAAGAACATAATATTATACTTCTTAGTATCAGTAATCTAACAACATGCTAAAGTTCACAGCTATTCTTTCACTTATATTTATCGGTAAGTTTTTTTTTTTTTTAATCTATTATAGGCCCGCGCTTGACCACTATCTCACCTGATGGTAAGCGATGATGTGGTCTACGATGGAGCACGCTTGCCTAGTAGTAACCTATTCACTCTTGACTTAAAGACCCCTAGATTGTAGCTATCGGGAAAAACAGACTCCGGCAGAGAATTCCACTCCTTAGCTGTACGCATAATAAAAGTATTCTCAAAACGTTTAGTGCGTATGGGTGGGATGTCCACCATGTACCGATGGCGCATCGCCGTGCGTCTGGTAGTCCGATGATGAAACGGGCTGGGCGGAATTAGATCATGCAATTCCATCGCACACTCCCCGAAATGCAATCGATAAAAAACCGACAAGCTGGCATCTCGGCGACGATGTTCAAGACTCTGGAGCTTTAACTTAACCAGTGCCTCATCGCCGATGAGCCTCTTGGCCCGCTTTTCGATCGACTCTAGTGCATCAAGCTGGTATTTGGCAGATCCGTCCCAGAGATGAGAACAGTACTCCATGCATGATCGAACTTGCGCTTGATACAAGCTGAGCAGCTGTTCTGGCGTGAAGTACCTTCTCACCTTTGCATGGATCCCCAGCTTTTTGGCAGCCTGCTGAGCTTTTGCCTCGATGTACGGGCCAAAATTGAGAGTCGATGTCAACGTAACGCCAAGAAGCTCAAGATGGTCAGCTATTGGCACGGTTACATCTCGGAAAGTTGGAGCCGGGTGAAATTGGCTCTTTTTAGCGGAAAAAAGACAAGCTTGGGTTTTAGCAGCATTAAACTTGACCAGATTGGCATCGCCCCATTCGGAGACTGCCTGCAAGGACAAGTTCAAGCGCTCCACCAAGTTCTGTTATTGTTTATTTATCTATTTAGAATCTACGACAAAAGATATAAACTATACATTTTATATAATGAGTATTCAGGTACCAAGTTGGTGTCTTCCTTAATTAACAGAAGACCACAGATTGTACAAAAAATGTAAGTCCTCTATGCCTAGGCAAGCACCTTAAACCATTGGTCCCAGCTGTCATTTGAAGATCTTTGACAGTCGGGTAGAAACGGGTAGAAATAGTAGTCAGAAACCTGAGATCTGACACCTGCCCCTAGCCAAGATACAAACGTTTCGTATCGAATCTCTAATAATCTCTAATTTAGATTCGTTAACGCCTTCTATTTGTATGGTCTGGCCCGTGACTTAACGTTCAGTTGTGTCATTCCCATACATTGGTTCGTTTTCTACTAGCGTTATCGATTGTAGATTGTCAACTTGGCTACAGGTTCAGTCTTGCCAAGGGGCATCGTGTAACCCAGTTACTGGGTTGTGGAGGTCAGATAGGTAGTTGCTCCATGTTAAACACTGGTACTTGTCAGTGGTAGTTGTTGCAATGAGCGCTGTGTTTTTCTGCGTGCGACTCGTGCGGCAGTAAGTGTAATGTGTGGTTCTTGCAGTTAGCTCGGTGTGGTCAGTGTGCGACTCGTGCGGGAGTGAGTGTAATGTGTGTTTGTTACAGTGAGTTCGGTGTAGTTAGCGTGCGGCAGGGAGTGTAATGTGTGGTTGTTTCAGAGCTCGGTGTGGTCTGCGTGTGAGTCGTGTGGTAGTGAGTTTAATGTATGGTTGTTGCAGTGATCTCGGTGTGATCTGCTTGCGACTTGTGTGGCAGTGTGTAATGTGTGATTGTTGCAGTGAGCTCGGTGTGGTCAGCGTGCGACTCGTGCGGCAGTGAGTGCGCGAGCGCATGCGGCACGAGGCGCTTCCGAGCGTGCTGCTTCAACTATCTGAGGAAGAAGAGAGTCCCTGACAGCTTCAAGGTAACATTTCAGTAGCTGTTCTACCACCAAGCCGCGTTACTGTGTTCTTGCTTTAGAGGCAGACATAGCCGTTGTAGTTACAGGCACTTGAGACATAAGTGTGTAGCCTATGAATATTAAGCGTATTTTAGTCTATGCTTGAGACTTTTGTCTCTGTGATTGCTACGCACGCATCTGGTATTGCAAATGTCTGTACGCGGCGCTTACCGGTTCTTTCTTTCTCCAGAATCAGCGTTTTTCCAACTTTATGAATTACAAGAGTCGGCTCGCAAACCAAAACTAACTTCTTCATTCTTTAATAGCCATACCTTATGACAATTCACAAGTCAATCATGACACAATATAAAATTACAAATTTTAAAAACCCCCGATTATAATTTTTATTTCATGCTTTTTAAACTGTATATAATATCTCAGTAGCAGACACGCTTCAATCGACAATCTATTGAAACACGTAATAATGCCAAGATATCTTGCGAAAAAATCCAGATTCAAAGAGTAAAATGCGAATAACTTTTGAACGGCTAAAACGATTTTATTCAAACGTAGTTAAGAACACTCTCGACAAAGTCACCTTTCGAACAAAAAAAACTAAATCAAAATCGGTTCATCCGTTTAGGCGCTAGTATGTCACAGAAAGACACACAGATACACAGCAACACACGTCAAACTTATAACACCTCACTTTTTCCGTCGGGGGTTAAAAATGAGCAAATCATATCTGGTCAATGACATTTATAACATGTTTATTTTTTTCTAGATGATCCACTCGCTTGCTCAGGACGTAAAGGCAAGTCAACCGAAGTCAGAAGTACCCGTGTTCGTGGTTGAAAACATTCCCTTACCCGATCAGTGGACCACAGACGTGTTCTCAAGCGGAAACCATCCGTACTCCTTAGAAGATATGCTTGAATATCGATTGGAATGAAGAATATGTGAAAATATAACAATGACTATTATTAAAAATCAGCAAAAAATAGAAGCATGTTTAAGTATATAACTATTTTATACAAATAAAAGATATGTAAAAATTATATAATGTTTTGTTTTGCTATATAAACATAGATACCTACCATTAGAAACATTCAAAATGTGCAGATACACATTTAAGAAATTAGAAATTCATTCATTCTAGTTTAATAAATTCATGGCCCTTTGCTTTAAGTTTTTACAACATTTTACTAAAAATGGCCCCTCGATCCATCTGGATTGAGGGCCCATATTTTTTATCCTTGCGAAACGTAATAAGACACAGGAAAATTAGTAAAAAAAAATAAAAACTTAAAGCAATGGGCCTTGAATTACTTAAACGTGAATTAAAACTGTTATCTATACTATATAATATTATAAAGAGGAAAGATTGTTTTGTTTGTTTATTTGTTTGTACCGAATAGGCTCCGAAACTACTGGACCGATTTAAAAAATTCTTTCACCAATAGAAAGCTACGTTATTCCTGAGTAACATAGGCTATTTTTAATTCCGAAAACGGGTCCTGTGGGGTGGCCCACGGGAGCGAAGCCGCGGGCAACTGCTCGTGATTAAATAACTTGGGCCCTCAATCCAGAAGCGTGCTTAAAGTGGCTTAGCCTAAATCTCAGAAAGTCAATCTATATATATTAGTCTATGGAATGTATTATCTCTGGGTTAATCATTTTTATAAGATTTGAAAGGTGACTGGACTCGACTTAGTACTCGAAAAGAACAAAGTGTGGGATTTTTTACATAACTAAAACCACCCCGGTGATCACTATCAGCACATTAAAGATTTTGCATGTAAGTGTTTATAAATGGCAAAAAGGCATATTATATTTTTTATTGCATATTATAATAACTACGTACTACGTATTCTTACTATTAACGTAACGACGGTCAATTGACCTACCGTTTAGAATCTCTAAAGATCGTTTCAATGATTTTTGTAATAACTGATGAACGAAATTCATTCACCTACGGTTTACTCAACTACTATTAATAAACCTAAGGTTGATTGAAGTAAAAGACTATTCAGCTATTGTTGATTTATCTGTGGTCAATATTTGTAGCCAAAATAAGGGTGTCCTGTCAGTCCAATCTGTTCCAAAACCGAATCAGGGCACCTCGACTTCACGTAGTCTTTTGGCTGCTACTCCTAGTTTAAAACCGGAGGCGCGAAGGGAGAGCAACCCCCGTCTATTGTAACAAAGCATACGACCAGCAAGCTGAAGCTGCGGAGGTGAGTATGGGTGCCTATCCTTTGTTACGTAAGAGCGAAGGGGTTGCACTTCCCGCAGCGCTGGAGGGAGACAATCCAGAAGCAACTATACGTTTGGTACTTCATTCGAATTTTGTACTTCAGTCGTCCATTTGGTACTTCATTCATACATAGTTGAAATATCCAATATCTTAAAAAAACATTAAATTAATCGTTCAAGTAAGTAAAACAGTAATTCAGTCGACCAATATATGTTATGAAAATATGTGAATCGACCGTAGTTATATCGAAAATAGAATAACTTTAGTTATTGAACAGACTTTGGGTTGAATTCCCTAGTCCCTTCCTTTCCTTTATCTATATATTTTAAATTCGCCGCCAAAACGCACTCCTATATATGCGAGTGCAGCAAGGACAATTTATCAACTCCGCCATCTGACGGCGGGTGGAAAAAGATTCAGCAAGAACTCGATATCAATGCCTTCCGGCTCAAATTCACGTGCGCGAAAGGAACGAAACGAAAACTATCGTGAAATAGGATTAAGTGGACAAGTGTGGTGATCACCCGACTCCAGGCAGTGTACCAAGTAACCTGTAAGTACCTTAATACCTCGCTTGCACACTGCCTTGTGAGCATTGGACAGTTCCACCGGTTATTGTTTGTAACTTTTTATGTGTTGTAACTGTTTTCTTCGTTGTTTTTTGTGTTGTTCATTTTGTTTTGTTTATTGTCTGTATTGTTTTTGTATATTTCATTATATGTTTTGTAAGTGTACCTATGGACAGAAAGTCTGAAAATAAATGAATTTATTTATTTATTATATCCTTCAGCCTGTTTTTGTAGGAATAATTACCCTGAGCCACGTCTTTCGTTGGACGTGAAGAACATTCTGATATATTATATTACGTAACCGCCAAAAAGACATCGTGATAGGATACTTCTTCAGGAATAGTAAATAAAACATTATTTTTGAAAATGTATCTATAATTAACTTTATTATATTCGTGCACAATAAAGTTATGGCAAAAAAACATTCTTACAACTTTAATATACCCAGTTTCTAGAAAGTAAAATATCGTCTCAACATGACCTGGCCATCTAAGCATACAAAGGTTACCAGTTATTACCTACATAAGTAAATGATTAGGTAGTCGCCATCTCAGTAATCACTCACGAAATCCTAACATCTGTGCACTACATATCTATACTTGAGAGCAAAACTATCGCACAGTCACCGTATTTTAAACTTCTTAGAGATTATTTAATGTCTTAGAGCAGTGTTTCCCAAACATTGTTCTCCCATGGCCCGGTAAATTTTACACTGCCCCTTCGTGACCCACTAATGGTTATAAACCCAAAGTTACATTAAGTAAAGTAATACACATGTTTTTTTTAAATTATTTTTCGTTAAAATGTTATTTTACATATATTTAGTAAAAAAAAATTTATAATATTATTTCGGTATCGCCTATTTAGCGCGAAGTATGGAGCTGCTGCTTATTTTTTACTAAGTTCGCGGTTTCCACCTCAAGTTGGTTTCTATATTTATTTTTAAGGTAAACTAGTACTAGTAGTAACTAGACTCTGTCCACTGTTCTGTGCATTTGTTTTAACAAGAACATACCGTTCTTCAAAACGTTTGCAGTGTTGTTTGATTATAAACTTTATTTTCTAATAATATCAGTGATATAAGTCTAAAAGCAGCCTGTGCGATAGTTTTGCTCACAATTGTATATTAAAAAATATGTGTACATAGTCTACACGGTCTTGGCAAGTTCTTGCGACTTGACGATCACGTCTTCAATGGTGCCTACCATGTAGAAAGCAGCCTCGGGAATGTGGTCCAGTTCGCCCTGGAGGATCTGTCAGACAAATCGTTATATAAGTAGCTGTAACCAAGTACCTAAATGAGTGCCAGGCCGGAGGCTCTAGTTTAGTCTCCACAAGATCGCCCGGTTTAGCAGTAGCCAATCACTCTGATTGAACTGCGAGACGTGCATAAAAAAATTGCATTGGTTGTTCGCATAGCGGTGTCGCATTATGCAAGAGCGCGCGTCTTGGAGTTGTTGTGACGGGAAAAGTTGAGAAGTAGTTGCTTGGTGGGGTTTATGAACTTGAAAAGTGTGTTTATGTTGAGGGAAAGCGAAACTTTTGGTGGCCGAATCCGATACTTTGTTAATTGGAACAAGGACCGTCTCTAAAACGGCACAAGAAACCAGCTTTGCGCATGCATTACCCACATTAAGCCCACAAGACCGACGGTATATTGAAGATAGCCCTCCTATTTCCGACATACCTATATGTTACATAAGACCATTTTTTTAATAATTTGATCTAAGAAAATTTCAAGTTTTATTCGTATAATATAGTAATTAATAATAATGTAATTTGTAAAGTTATGCCTACTCACATAAAACACATAACTGACATAAAAAACGGCAAAGCACCAAAACCGCCGAGCGTATTTTAATGATATTGTCACCATCTCAAAGAGATTTATTTGAATTATCTACATTTTGATCTAAGGCTTTTTTTAAAGTCATAGAATGGATGAACAAAAATTCTATGGAAAGTACAAAAAAATACAGAATTTCGAGCCACGCAGGTGTGATACGAGGGCGCGTTTTGTTCCTTCAAGGTTGTTGGCGACTGTCCTCTTAAGCGAATGCGGCCGTCGCGTGGACAGTGTAGTTGACTGCTAGCTGTAAGCGCTTTGACAGCTGGTCGCCTGCTAGCTGTCGGCGCGTGGACAGTATAGTTGACTGCTAGCTGTAAGCGCTTTGACAGCTGGTCGCCTGCTAGCTGTCGGCGCGTGGACAGTATAGTTGACTGCTAGCTGTAAGCGCTTTGACAGCTGGTCGCCTGCTAGCTGTCGGCTCGTGCACAGCGAATATTAAGGGCTCCGTTTAAGGGCGTTTTTAGTAACATGCAGATTTGCTCACGCACGCGGGCGTTACAATAAAGGGTACTACTAAGGATTACGCATGCGGGGACAAACCCGCAATTGGCATTTAGCTGCATGGTTAAACTGGAAGCTGATCCTAATATAGATGTGTAAAGATAACACAGATAATTAAGACTAGTAACTTAAAGTCTGTTTACCCTTTTAAATCCTTTGATAGTCTCTTCCAATTTCACGAGCTTGCCGATGTGGCCGGTGAATACTTCAGCGACCTGCGAAAATATAACAACACTATAGAATGCAGCTTTTTATCACTATATAGTGTGATAGCACTCTTCATTATTAAAATTATGTTTAATAAAAAATGGCACAATCACCAATACAGGTTCGCCATCACTTTCCAACGAAGTTAAGAGTGAATAGGTTACTTCTAGGCAATCGTGCTTCACCGTCGACCACATCATCGCTTACCATCAGGTGAGAATGATGAGATAGTGCCCAAACACCATTAATCGTTAATAAAAAAAGAATATAAAAACCGGCCAAGTGCGAGTCGGACTCGCGCACGAAGGGTTCCGTACCATTATCGCAAAAAACAGCAAAAATATCACGTTTGTTGTATGGGAGCCCCCCTTTAATATTTATTTTATACTATTTTTAGTATTTGTTGTTATAGCGGCAACAGAAATACATCATCTGTGAAAATTTCAACTGTCTAGCTATCACGGTTCATGAGATACAGTCTGGAGACAGACGGACAGATAGACAGACAGACAGACGGATCGCTAGGTCTTAGTAATAGGGTCCCGTTTTTACCCTTTGGGTACGGAACCCTAAAAAGGATATAAAAAGCCTCGTTACCTGGAAGGGTTGTGACAAGAACCGTTGTATCTTACGAGCGCGTGCCACTGTCAGTTTGTCATCCTCTGACAACTCATCCATTCCCAGGATAGCGATGATGTCCTGCAGAGACTTGTAGTCCTGGATGGAAGCATGGAACAAGTGAAACACGTTTCAAATCTTCCATTGAAGAACTTTGCTGTAACCACTGTACTCTTAAGCTTTTCGTACAAAAAGCTTTCATACAATAAAAAACTGGCCAAGTGCGGGTCGGACTCGTTCCGTACAAACAGCTACATTCACAAAATAATTAAATAACATTACTGAAGTTAATGAACTATGAGGGCATCGAGAAACAAACCATCATGAACAGTAAAACGTATAAAAAGCGTGCAGGCACGTCGGGCATTCAGGGACAGCTATACGAAACTAAACCAGTCTATTATACAGGGTGATTGGAAGTTGGGTGCAAAGCTTTAAGGCGAAGATAGTATAGACAATTTAGAACCAACACAGAGGCCTAAAACATGTTTTGTTAGATTGCTTACACATTACTTTTATTAAATAAAATAAAATAAATTAATTTATCATTCAATTTGACCATAAATAAGCATTTAAGTTAAAATTTTGGGATTTTTCAAAAATAATCATAAAAATTTGGTAAAAAAACATGTTAAGCCTTCGTCTAAGACAATCATGACTTAAATGGTTCTAAATTGTCTGTACTATCTTCGACTTTAAGTTTTGCACCCAACTTCCAATCACCTGTATTTTAGACTGACACATGACGATAGCGTTGAGCAGTTTAATTTGGCCACCAATAGAGATAAAATAAGTGCCTTCGATGACATTTGTTTGAAAGTGAAGGTCAATGGGTTCGATAAACACCTCGCTCCGTTCATTCAAGCGAAGCACAGAGAGAACGATAAACATCTCACATTCACTAGTAAAACTGATTTGGCTAAATATTTCGACAGTTATTTGGAAATAAGAAACGCTTTTGAACCAAGCAGTAAAGACATGATTTTTGGAGGAAAGTTTTTTGATATAAGAGATCGTTTACGTTAACGCGATTGAGCGTGAGTAAAAGCTTGCACTAAGGACTCTGAAAGCTTTCTCTTTATGTATACTACAGCGAAGGAAGACCCTAATAACAAAATATATGAAAGTAGTTACGCTGACTATTTGAACGAACTTATAGGAACGGGAGATTGTTGTACACATCCGTCATACAGAGATGAAGACTTGGACTATTTGTGTAAAATAGTTATAAAAGACCAAATCAAAACACTAGCTGAACAGTTGGCAAAGTTTATTTGTGATGAATCTGAAAGCGAGTTGAGGATGAATAATGATATAATGTTGCGTTATCATGTTATTCTAGCGCTCAACGTTTTAGATATTTCTGAAATTCAAAATGAAGGACATCGGATTGCCAGCTTTAGACAGGACTTTTTTACGACCAATGAAGAATATCTTGTTCTGATCAAAAACATGTTGTGCTTGGAGGTTCTCATGATATGGAAGTCGGAAGAAACTGATATACAAAGTTTAGTGTTGAGGTTCCTTAGAGAACCCTCTGAAATAACGATACTAAGGAAACTGTTGCGAGATGTTCTTTCTTACGTACAAAAACAATAAGTTTAAGAGTTTGTTAGCAAATCTGTACCAGACAATTTAAAGCGACAATTCGACAAAGCTAATACCCCACAATCAACTGTCTGTGAAGCAACAGAACTGGCTGCTAATGAGTATTTACTATCTCTGAAGCTTAAGATCCCGGCTTTTTTTGGTAACAAAAATTCAAGCAATACAAGGAAACGATAAAAAAATAGAAAAGAGGCTAAACCACCTAACAACAAAAATTATAGAAATATTAAAACAAGCGAAACCCAATCACATTTACACTATAGACGAGACTCTAGGAGATGGATTTCTTCAGTTAAATGGAGGCATAGCTTCTGCTTTCTTCCGGTAAATGGAGGCTTCTGCTGTCGGCAACATACTAGTTTTCGATGAATCTTCAAAACTTTTAAAGTTCACAGATAACTTTAAATCACTTGGGTAACTTGCCAAAACTTGGTATAAAACATTGAAGAGTATGATCGAAAATTTGCACGAATATAGATTGGATGTAAAAGTTAAAAACTTTCCATAACTTTCCTTCGAACGAGGAGATTACGACGTGAGTTTGGTTAGAGATTTCTATAAAAACTTACTATTCCACAAAAAGCAAGTTGATCAGAATGGCGTGGAGGATATTTTGAAAAAAGTAATAGAAGATCATCCGTGCAATAATGGCAACAACTTCGAGTTCGATCTGACGTAATATTTCTAAAATATCATGATGCAGTACAAAAACTGTGGATGGTGCTTAAAGTGGGCTCATAACTTACAAAGAACTTAAAACATATAAGAATGCATTCATTAATGCCATGAGTGAGCCATTCATGGGTGTTATAAATATAATGCATAATATTAAGAATAAAGACTATACATTTAATGAAAACGCTATAAAACGTTTAGTTGCAAGTTCAGATTATGGGAACTACAATTATTGTTTCAGAGAGCTGTGTAATAACAGTTGCTAAGATAAAACAATATCTAGGAAATAAGGATCATGTTGTGTTAGACTTAGAGCATATATTTAAACTTTCTCTGAAGAGTCTCAACACTCTATGTAAAGAATTGATGAAAACAACTAAGGAAAAAATATTTATTGTAGTTAGTAATCAGTTTCGAGATATTAGGCATTCTGGGAAAAGGCTTGAAAACATTGCGAAAGCTGTTGATGACAAGCAAATAATAATCATTACGAATAAAATTTCAGTGGATGGATATTTCTCAAAAGCAATTAATGTATGGCTTGATGATAGAAGTGTTGTTTTCTCTGATTTGAGTGTTGAATCACAGAAAAAGTAGTTACTTTTTGTTCACTGCCATGATATGGGCATCAAATGAAAGGGTTTGCCGAAAAAAATACAAAAAAAGCTTGTTCTATAAAATAATGCTTGTTTTAAAAGCTTAGCTAAAGCTTGTTTTAAAAAATATTAACCATATCACGGGGACTCATTGCTAAAAAAGAAAATTTGGTTCAAATAAATCTCACTAGATGGCGCGATATGCACCTCCACCTGTTATTGAATGTGCGTAAAATTAACATTTTCTGGAATTGAACACAAAAATTGTATGTTCTTGTTTAATTAACTTTCCTAAGTACAAAATTATGGAAATGGGGTCTTAATTCACTTTTCAAAGATTATTAGACGGATCATTTAAAATTGATGCCAATAGATGGCGCATTTTTAAATTTCTGAAGCATTCCACTCGATTGTTAAAGTTTGCATTTTAACACATTTTGGTGAAAAAAACTGTAAAAACGTGCAAATAAATACTAGAAAACAAACCTTCACTGTATTTACAGAAAAAAACATTCACGAACCTAGTAAACCCTTTTACTTGCAAGTCGCTGCTAACACCATCTATCTATCACCGTGAAACAGAACCGAATGCGTTCGATGTACAAAAAATTGCCAGAATAAGCAGTCGAAAAACACTAGTTACGTCGGCACGGTTTCTTTGTATGGGATGAGGCATCTGTATGCTAGTATTAATTATATTATCTGTGACCATATGAACCAATAGATCAGGCATTTCCTTCGATCGTGATAGAAAGTGTGTATTGCAATTTCTACGAAATAATAGCCCAAATGCCGCTTACAAAACCAAAAAAAACCTTAAAATCTTTTACCAAGACATCAATCCCTGTAAAATTAACCAGATATCAACTACCAACCCACCTGTAAAATCTTCTGCACTCCTCTAGCTACTCCATAATGCTCTGGCCCAATAATGTTAGGGTCCATAACCCTAGAGGTGGAATCCAGAGGGTCTACTGCAGGGTAGACCCCGAGTTCTGCGATCGCTCTGGACAGTACCGTGGTGGCGTCTAAATGAGCGAAGGTGGTTGCAGGAGCAGGGTCGGTAAGGTCGTCTGCTGGGACGTACACTGCCTGATAATGGGGATAATTACTTAAATTATTTTTTGAGTTTACTCCTTAAGAATCGATTTTCTCTGAAAATTGTATGAGGAGTGAAATTAATAAAAGCGTTAACTCAAAAGCGTTAATGTTTTAGGCGCACTTTTCACTTTGAAATCGATAAGTTTTTACTGGTGCGTTTGTTTACCCTTATTGCATATTCAAAGACAACCGTTCTTAAGGAGTAATCTAGTCGTGCGTCGGAGCTGACACCACACAAATTTTGTAATCGTCCAGGTAGATTAATAAATTATTTCTTTTGTCACGCAAACAAAAAATATCAACGAAAAAGTGCGTTGAAATTTCGCGTGACGTTACGTTTTAGTACCTACACTTTTTACTCAAAGGTGACGTGACGTCACAAACCCCCACTCCTAAACTCTGATGAGCATTATCTTTGTTATTTTTTACTGATTTGATAAACTAAAAAATGTGATTATATTATTTGATTACTTAACTGACGGACTAAATAGAATTATTGTTTTTTTTTTACCCAGGAATCATCCCTATGAGAAAGAGAAGGGAGTTGTAGACAAATTTATGAAAGAACTCGTCCGGGGAAGTTCATCCAGCATATCTGTTTCACCACCAAGAATATGGTCACTATGTTACTAAACGATTTCTTTAGGGACAATACGGATGTTTTCTTGGTTTAAAAAAATATAATTCTATTTAGTCCGTCGCGTCAGTGAGATTATTAATATTTTTGCTTAATCAAATCAATAAAAATTTACAAAGTTAAAGCACATCAAAATTCAGGAGCTTCTAGCGCAGAGGTTCTAGCGGCGTGACGTTTCACGATATTTCAACGCATTATATCGTCGTCACTTTATATTTACGTGTCAAATGAAAAAATACGTGTCCAATATTTTTTATTAATCTACCTGAGGGACGAAACAAAATTTAAGTGAACTTCCCTATTGCTCTGTAAACAACCGCCGGTAGACGCTGCGTTGGAACGCCTCCCTCTAGGTTGACCGATGAACTGGTTAAGGTTGCGGGCATCACATGCGAGACACACGGAATCGGTCAAAGTGGCCACACTTGTGGGAGGCCCATGTTCAAAAGTGGACGTCTTTCGGCTGAAATGCTGATGTTGATGATCATTTTACCTGCACACTAGTGATGGAGCCAGTCTTGGTGGTAGTGATTCGCTCCTGCATAGTCCCCATGTCAGTCGCCAGGGTTGGCTGGTAGCCCACAGCAGATGGGATACGGCCTAGCAAGGCTGATACCTGAGGAATTATTTGTACTATAAAACACATTTAAAACTATGAAATACCGTCGAGGCAGTAATTACTGAATCATTGATTTAATAGTCGGGTTACTGCTGTGCCGCATGCTCAACAATAACGCTTGCAAGTGCGACTTGGGCTCGATTTCTATCTCGGGCAAATTGTTGTTGCATTATTCCATCTGAAATTATTCAGTAGCAGCCCGGACTGGACTTATGCCCAGTTTATAGCAATAGGCTTGCCCTTATTATATGGAACTTAAACATACATGGCGTAATATGGGTTTTATCTGTAATAGGGTAAAACCAAGATAGTTGCCTCAGGGGTATAATTGCCCCAGGGGTATAGTTGCCTCATAGGTATAGTTGCCTCAGGGGTATAGTTGCCTCAGAGGTATAGTTGCCTCATGGGTATAGTTGCCCCAGGGGTATAGTTGCCTCAGGGGTATAATTGCCTCAGGGATATAATTGCCTCAGGGGTATAGTTGCCTCAGGGGTATAGTTGCCTCAGGGGTATAGTTGCCTCACGGGTATAGTTGCCTCAGGGGTATAATTGCCTCAGGGGTATAGTTGCCCCAGGGATATAGTTACCCCGATTGTAATTACTCTAGTTTCGCGGATGAATCGCATGCTATTTCTTATTACCCGACTGAGGGTAATGTGTTTATCAGTATATGAATATCTTAGATATATATTTCTTGTGTGCGTGTGTATGTGACTGAACTCCTCCTAAACGACTGGACCGATTTTGATGAAATTTTTTGTGTGTGTTCGTGGAGATTCGAGAATGGTTTAGATTTACAAAAAAAAAAAAAAAAATGGATAATTAGGGTAGGGTAGGTAGGGTAGGGTAGGTAGGGTAGGGTAGGTAGGGTAGGGTAGGTAGGGTAGGGTAGGTAGGGTAGGGTAGGTAGGGTAGGGTAGGTAGGGTAGGGTAGGTAGGGTAGGTAGGGTAGGGTAGGTAGGGTAGGGTAGGTAGGGTAGGGTAGGTAGGGTAGGGTAGGGTAGGTAGGGTAGGGTAGGTAGGGTAGGGTAGGTAGGGTAGGGTAGGGTAGGGTAGGGTAGGTAGGGTAGGGTAGGGTAGGTAGGGTAGATGCATATTAGGTGTTTTTATGGCAAAACAAAGTTTGCCGGGTCAGCTAGTATCTATGTATGTTTGTTCCTATGTGGCGTTTTAGAGAAAAACGCGTTGGCCGATTTTGATGATTCTTACGTCTATCTATTCGTCTTAACCTTGCGAGTGTCACTGGCTACATTAAAATAAAAAAATGACGGATTTTGGGCGCCATATTGTGGGGGCCCAATTATTTTTTCGTCCAAGCCGTGTGACTTCAAAAATACATAATACTTATATATTTAAATGTACCTGTAGTTAATTCAAAAAATCTAAATCTTTCGTCGAATCAATTCTACAACTATCACCAAGTTGACCGCGTCTCATGTCTCTGTGTGATTGCATGGGAAGGTAAAATGCGATGAAATGTTTGCGGGATAGATCCTAATTCTCGGCATCTATCCTAAATGTAATTTACATGGATTAGGCAGCTATCCCCTAAGTGGGAAAGATGTCCCAAAATACAGCGGTCCGCAAAAATCGCGAATACTTTGGAAATATAAAGATAATGTTTTTTCTTTACACAAATTTATAGATTACTGAGCTTCTGCCAGCGGCTTCACCCACGTGGATGTCAAAAATTATCCCGAGGGAACATATTCCCGGGATAAAAAGTATCCTATGTGCTATTCCAGACTATAATCTATCTGCGTGCCAAATTTCATCTAGATCCGTCCAGCCGTTTGAGCGTGAAGAAGTAACAAACATACACGCTCACAGACTTTCGCCATTATAATATTAGTGTGATGTGATAATATATATAGTGTGATGTGATAAAAACATAGTTCCGGCCAGTATTACAAATAAGTATTATAATAAGCTTTTTGTACTAAGAGTTATAGAGTGATTTCAAAAACTGTGGCTACCGGCTTTTACCCTAGCTAGCTAAACCATCCGCAAAATCAAAAGCAAAAGAAAAACGCAAAAGTCCTACAGTGATGTTCACTAACCTCAGAGCCAGCCTGCGTAAATCTAAAAATGTTGTCTATGAACAACAGCACATCCTGGCCTTCTTTGTCCCTGAAATGCTCAGCCACTGTGAGGCCGGTGAGAGCCACGCGGGCTCGAGCCCCCGGCGGTTCATTCATTTGACCGTAGACTAAGGCCACCTGATAAAGACAAGAAATCATCATCATTTCTGCCAAAAAACGTCCATTGCTGGACATAGGGCACTCCCATGCGTCGCCACATTGACCGGCCCCGGTCAGTTTAAATTGGGGTCTATAGGTTAATTGCCATAGATTAAACGCTCCTGGGTCCGTATGAATTGATGCGGGCCAATAACTTGCCTGGCCTAGCCAATATATATTTATTCTTTGAATCTGGGGTTTTAGCAAGATAATCGTATCATAATTACGCGTTTCGAATAGTTTCGATAGATTGTCGGTCGAAGCGTGTCTATATTACCAAGTAGACACGCTTCGACCGTAACAGTAACATTCCAATAATCTGGTACCCTCTGGTTTTTAATAGTGCCGGATTTGTGAGATTATACTGTACTTCGATTTTCGATCAATCAGGATACGACACTATTTTGCAACGATAAAATGACAACCCCCCAAATGTCAGTTTAGTCTACGAAATTAAAAATCACAGTATAGGTATCTAGGTATTTTTACACCGCTGAGTTTATGTGCCTACGTACCTTAGAAGTTTTGTAGTCCTCTGTAATAACACCTCCCACTTTCATTTCATTGTATAAGTCGTTGCCTTCTCTAGTTCTTTCACCGACACCAGCAAACACCTGGAACAGCCAATACAAGATGAGATAAAATACATTAGAACCACGTATAATGTATTCTTCAAAGGAGCGCAGAGGAGTAAAAGTAAAAGTTCGTAGCCGACTGCAGACAGTAGCGGCAGGCGACGTATCGCCGTAATATGACGCAAAGACACGTCGCGTCGTGACGTCAGCGTCATGTCGCTGCAGTCATGATTTCGAACCAGACTGCAGACGGCAGTGCCGTATTTGTTGTAAGTGTTCCGTGAGCCAAGATGTCTGACTACACTCACTCACTACTGATTTGCGGTCGGCGACACGTCCGTCCTCTGCAATCGTGCGACGTGTAGTCGGAAGACGTGTCGCTAGCTGCGCAGTTATTTCATAGAAACCACAACGACACATCGTCTGCTGTTGCTGTCTGCAGTCGGCTATGAACTCGTACCTTATAGTACAACCATACTTAGTTAGATTAAGTCCCAGTAATGCCTTAGTTTCATTAGATATTATTAGATATCCCGTTAACAGGACTGCTAAGTGTTAAGGCGCATTTACCCCTCAGTAGCTGATTTTAAAATGAGAAACGGCTTGTCGTATTTTTTTGGAAAAAAATAAATGTTATATTAGACCATTTTCTTAATAAATTGATCTAAAAAAAATTGTTATCTCTAAAACGGACAAAAAAACCGGCCAAGTGCGAGTCGGACTCGCACACGAAGGGTTCCGTACCATTATCGCAAAACACTGCAAATAATCACGTTTGTTGTATGGGAGCCCCCCTTAATTTATTTTATTTTAATTAAGTGAATATACAACTAAACATTCTGTGAATATTTCAAGCGTCTACCTGTTGCCGTTATTAATATAGAGCAAAAAACAGCCAAAAAATCACGTTTGTTGTATGGGAGCCCCCTTAAATATTTATTTTATACTTTTTTTAGTATTTGTTGTTATAGCGGCAACAGAAATACATCATCTGTGAAAACTTCAACTGTCTAGCTATCACGGTTCATGAGATACAGCCTGGTGACAGACGGACAGACATACAGACGGATCGCGAAGTCTTAGTAATAGGGTCCCGTTTTTACCCTTTGGGTACGGAACCCTAAAAACGACAATCGTACCAAAACCGCCGCGCATATTTTAATGAAATTGTCACCATCTCAAAGACATTTGAATTATCTACATTTTGATCAAAGGCTTTTTTTTAAATCATAGAATAATAAGAAAAGTACGCAGGGTCGCGTAGGTGTGAAACGAGTACGCGTTTTGATCCATCAAAGTCGTTGGTGACTGTCGTAGTCTTGGATTCAATTCCCAGGTTGAGTTTCTCAATATAGTAACCTGGTAATCAGAAGACGGTGATGTGAAACCCCCATGCATATCTCGGAACGCACAAAGTCGTTGTTCCTATACCTGATTTCACTCCAGTCGTAGCCCTATCGGACAATGAGAGTGAAGGAAGAGAGAGTTGATCAGGTTTTGCCCACAAACTTGGGCATTATCTTCTGCGTACCTATGTACTACACTGTCAAAATATCAGTGAACTTGGAGCTGTCAATGTCACTCTGTCATTCGACTCTCGCTATTGGCGCACGAGGCGAACGCGGTAACGTTTGACACTTGATGAGCACAAAACAGTCTAACTTTGCTTTTTTTTTTTGTCTTCGCACGGTTTGTGCATTTAGCCAGTGTCACGTTTAGAATTGAAGTTCTAGTTTCTTTAGATTTTAGTCCTAGTTAGGCCCCAATAAAATGGCGGTAACTTGAAAGCTTCTACGGAGTGTTGTCGACAACATGTGCAAACTCATGTTCTACCGCTGTGTTTTACTTGCCCACACTCGTGCACGTTCACTAATATTTTTAAAATAAAAAATATCAATTTTACACTATTAATATTCAATTTAACACAATTTTAGGAAAATAAAACAGAGAAGCTACATAGACGCCATCACGTTGCCGCCAAAACTCCTTCTGCGTACATAAGTACTATACGGTCAAAATATCAGTGAACTTGTAGCTGTCAATGCCACTCTGACGTCCGACTCTCGCTATTGGCGCACGAGGCGAACGTTTTAACGTTTGACACTTAGTGTGCAACTGTGCACAGTTTAACTTTCACCGTGTAGTAATCTCTGCTGAGATTGTCTACCGCGACAGAAATTCGATTCAGAGGAAATTCTCTGTAGGTATTGGGTGCTATAGCTATACCGATCTTACAAGCAAAATTGTACTGCTATTGAACTTACAGAGAATCCTCCGTGCGCCTTTGCAACGTTGTTGATTAGTTCCATGATCAACACAGTCTTGCCAACTCCTGCGCCGCCAAAAAGGCCAATTTTGCCGCCTGAATAACAAGTTAAGGTTAATGAGGTTAATGAGTTTGTTAATAATATTATGTACTTACCTAATGTAATTTGTTATTAAAGTTTATTTATTAACTAATTAATTGCTGCAACGCCTTGCAGCAATTACACCAATGGAACAGAAACTTATAAATACTAAGTGTAAGTCCAGGTTTCTTCACGATTTTCCTTCATCGATGACAGCGAAAAAAAATTTATGCTGGCTTTGCCCGCTGCTTTCTGCTCCCGTGGTCATTATGGAGTATAACTAAAATTTGTAAGGCATACGACCGGGTGCCCCGTGAGGTTTTGTGGTGGGCCCTTAAGAGAAAGGGATGGGACGGCTAAAGAAACGATGGATGGACTGTGTGACGAGTTATATGAAAGAAAAGGGACACAGTGATAGCGTGACGGGGGACAGGACGGTATGGAAGAAGAAAACGTGTTGCGCCGACCCCAAGTAACATGGTTGTCCCATGGGCAGGCAGGTGATGATTACTAAAATTTGTAAGGGAGTGTGGGAGTTTTAGGTTTTTTAGCTTGTAATTGATCAGTCTCACTACATTCATCTGATCTCTCTGCAGTTATGTTTTGTACCATTGTATTTTGTAATTTCTTTCTCTCACAATATTCTCTACATCTTTGTGCATTTGTCTTTTTCCTTGATGTTAAAGTTTGTACCTCAGTAGTAGATGCTTTAGTTGATTCGATAGGAAATAAAAAAAGCAAAAAAAATGTACATATAATACCATAAACTAATCCATCACTTACATCGATGTTTGTTATGGTTGTAATGACCGGGGTTCAAGGTAACTGATCTTGAAAGAAACACATAGGCACTTTAAATAAATTTACTTAGCAATATACTTAAATTTCCTTGCTATCTAAATACTAACACCTTAACAACTAAATAAAGGAAAACAAATAAAATAAATAGTATATATATAAAACAAAAGTCAACAAAAGCAAAATAAAATATAAAAACAAAAGTATCTTTGACGAAACAAAAGACAATCCTTAGGTCGGGCTCGAACCCGATGCCATGAAACGTAAGTCCGACACTGTGCCCCGAGACCAGCCGGCTTCTTGTGAACCGTGGCGAATATGTCGATCGGTACTACCGTTCAATCAATATGCTGCTTTATGGATCGAAGTTGGACTTTCACCCACAACAAATTATGTCTGCACGATAAGGGCGTTTCCGCAGGCTGAGGACAAAATGAGAACCATCAGTCTTGCAAAACGTCTCCAATTATCACGCTTACAAGCCGCCTTATAGACGAAAACACTTACCCCGTTACTTCCACTACTCGCGCACAAATTCACAATCTTGCACCAATGACAAAAAGTACACCAAAATCACCAACACCACCAAAATCTGTAGTATTGTTTAAACGATGAAGGCTCTAATTTACAGATATTAATGCAAATTAACCAGAGAGCAACCGTTAGTTTGCTGTTTTTTCACCTATTGACATCTACGGTATAATTATTTTACTGCTACCGTCACTTGTCCTTCGTTCAATGTCCAAGTTATTAAAACTCTTGCGGCGAGCCTAGTAACGCCATCTAGTATCGGACGGGAGAATTAAAATAATGATCATTACATGGTAAGGTAATACTTTCCTTGTACAAAAGTGATTTGGTAAGGTAATCCCCCAGTATCGATGACAGATTTTTTGTGTAGTTGTAATCTAATAGAAGCTTCTTGTTCTTGATTTTTAGATCCAGTTATTATATCCTTTGCTATTGAAATGACTTGCAAAGTTGTTGTTGTTGTTGAAAATAACGAAACGAAAATAACTGGCTTGCTTTCTATGAGAGAGAGAGGGAGAGAGAGAGAGAGAGAGAGAGAGAGACAGACAGAGAAACACGCGCACGCCGCACGGCTTACAACTATAGCAAAAAGTGTCGTTACAACTTTTGGTCTTAATTTTTCCCGTCTAGCCCCCTTTCGCAACGCGCGATAAGGAACTGCGTTCCAAAAAAAATATTACAATAATAATAATAATCGTTAATCATGAATAAGAGACAACCATACAGAGTAACTTAATAATAAACACAAGATAGACAAAAATCGATTAAAGTTATTTTGCCAATTAAATTTAGACAGGTCAAAACAATTGGCGAATGTAAAATTGTAGATTGTAAAAATGGTTTTGGCTGTCTTTGGACAGATTCGCCCTATCTGCTCGTACTAATACAAAACTGTATCACGAATAGTTTTAAACGGTGTGAATTTGCAGGCTCTTCTTCATTGGAATCGATTAATTTCGAACCGTGCACTTTCTTCTGATTCAGCTTTTGACGTCCCGGATTTTTTTACAAATTTAAATAAGAATTTTATTTAGACCTATATCACTTACCTTTGACATACGGCGCGAGAAGATCTACCACCTTAATGCCAGTCGCCAGAATCTCCTGTTCCACCGACATCTCAACGAAGGGAGGTGCTTCCGCGTGAATGGCGGCATACTGGTCTGTGACAATAGGGCCACGCTCATCTGCCGTGTTGGAACGAGAACTTAGACATAGCTTAAACGAAGAAATCTTAACTAATATTAAAAAAGAGAGCCCGAATTTTGTGAATTTGTTCAGATGTGTAGGGTAATAATATCTGGGACTACTACATCTATTAGAAAAAATATTTCACCATAAAAGGTACATTATTCTATAGGCTATAAATTATGATGACCCAGGCAAACCCTGTGAGGCTTATTAGTAGTAACAGTAAGGACTAAAGACTGAGACAGAGTGCAGGGTGGGGCAGGCTGCACCATCTGCCCCACCCTGCTTACTCTCGTAACCATCCTTAGATAATGTTCCCACTGCTGGGAAACAGGCTCTATAATAAGGAGTGGTCCGTCATCTTCTACAAAGACAAATAACTTTTTTTTTTTCTAAGACTCCTTCGTTTGCGAGATGGGCAGACCACATGTTTGTCTTCAAAGGTAGCACCAGTACAGGAACGTAAGGCCTATGGCCAACTGAGGCCTCTTTTTTCATGCTATGGAGGATGATGATGAAGATATTATATCTTCTTTTACTAACCGATTTTCCAAAAAGGAGGAGGTTCTATGTTCGACTTAGATATTTTTTTTTGTTTGTGTTCACCGATTTATCGGAAGGTTTGTTGGAATTGTTATGAGAAATAAAAATGATTTTAATGGCAATATAGGGTACCTAAATACCAAAACTAAAAATATTAAAATAAAATACTTTTTCACAAAAAAACCTGAACCGATTTAAGCGAAAAATAACTTTCTTTAAGACACCGACTTCCGAAAAGAAAGTTATTTTTACCCGACTGCCGAAGGAGGGTAATGTGTTTATCAGTCTATGTATGTATGTATATATGTATGTATGTATGTTTGTTCCTATGTGGCATTTTAGAGACTAAACGCGTTGGCCGATTTTGATGATTCTTACGTCAATCGATTCGTCTTAATCTTGCGAGTGTATTAGAGTGTGTGCGAGTGTATAAGAGACTACATTAAAATTGGAAAAAACAAAAATGGCAGATTTTGGGCGCCATTTTGAGGGGTTTTTTTTTTTTTTTTCAAACCCATCGTGTGGGGTATCAAAATAAAGGATTTTAAGAGGCGTATTCAAAAATATAGAACACTTATATGTTTAGTAAATAAAAAAAGTAAATAAGTAAATATGTATCCTCCGACTGCACAGCATAATTTTTTCATGTTTATGCCTTTTTAGTTTGCTTTTTAAGCAGTCGGGTTTTTTCGCTATGTAGTGTTTTGTTTTGGAAGTCGGTTTAGTTTTATTGTTAGAAAGTTACTTAGTTTAGTTAGTTACTTTTTTAGTTGTTAGTTACGTTTGTTTAAGATAAACTCAAGAATAAACAAATTCCTTACCAATAGGCTCCCCAATTACATTCATAATTCTCCCCAGAGTAGGTTCTCCCACAGGTATGGTGATGGGAGCACCTGTGTCCACGATGGGCTGACCACGCACTAGGCCTTCAGTACCGTCCATGGCTATGGTCCGGCAGGCATTCTCGCCCAGATGCTGGGCCACTTCCAAGATAAGTCGTGGTTCTGTAAGAATGGTGTCATTAGAAGATCACTTTGAAAAGCTTTTTAAAACTAAATCAGATTGTAATGGGTCATTTAAATTAGGTTGTTTTTACCGATTCGGTTGCAGCCCATATTCGGTCACCGACTAGTGTAAACAGGTTTTCGGTTAGCCGTATTCGGCCGCAAACCGTTTTTGGTGACCGAACACGGCTGATTTGTTAAAACGCGCATTGTGAATAAATGAATGGCTGAATTCGGTCGCCGAATCCGGTTAACCGACAACTTACAACGAATACGGTCGCCGTATATATGACCGATTTAATGTAAACAGCCCTATTCGGTATGCAAAGGAAAAATTAACCCATGCCGATTCCAAAACCATATCGAGATTATTGTCATAAAATTTTAAAATCGTATTTTTTCACAAAAACATTTAAAAATTACTTGACCTCTAAATGACGTCATAAACTATCCTATAAATGAAAGTTTCAGTGCGTCTTGTAATTAATGATTTAGTCCCACTTTTACGAAAAACCCAACCCCGAGGTAGTTGCCAACACGAGGTTTTGAGATTGACACTTGACAGTTCGTCATACAATATTGTCAATTTAACCTCGCGCTAGCAACCAACTCCGAGTTATGTCGTTCGTGCAAGTGGGCCGTTATTTTGTACGTGTCAATCGCCAATGTCAACGTCAAGTCCTATGCCATTCAGACTACTTTATGACGTCAGCACGAACAAAACTTTAAAAAATATAACTACAACTTGGAAAAACGAAATATTGAGTTGCTTGCAATAACTATACTCCATTTGAGATAACATAAGACATTTAAATAATCCCATTGTACAGCCCGTTCAACCGATTTTGACTTCTATTGCATTGGTGATATGACAAATGGCAGCTGTATTAAACAATTAGTTTTGGTAACAGGTTTTATGCCATCCTTATATTTACGGGATAGAACTCAAAATCGGTTGAATGGACTGTTAAAAGGTGTTGTAAAAAAATGGTTATTTCAAATGGCGTATAATTCTATAAATTAAAAATATAAAATATCTGAAAAATACTTTACATACCGAATTCGTTTAACCGATCGGGTTCAACCGAAAGTGGTCGCCGTATACGGTGGCCGACTTAATGTAATCGCGGCATTATGTTATACGCAAAGGCTCGATTACTTGGGACTTAAACATAACTGCTGACATGTGTAACATTTCGGCCTCACTATGAGAGGGAGTGGCACTGTTAGGTTTATTGTAGCAGGGATGAGCCCTATCAGGCGTTGCACAGAGGGGATCCCGGAGTGGTCATATGCGAGGAAATGCGGTCGCAGACATCCTACTGAATTTCATAATAAAGTAAATAGTCATAATTCAAGGTTTGGCACTCGCCTATTTCCTTCTCCAATTGTGGACCAATGTTAAAGATATTCCTTAAACTGAAAAAGAAAGATATATACTGTGCCTCTATGTTTTCCTATTTTTATTCATAGTTGTCAAATTTGTAAACTAGGCCACTGTCGACAGCGTAATTTTGAGCATCTTTTGAGGGCTATAGTGCTTCTAAAGATAATGTATCATCAAAAAAAAAATTAATTAAAAAAATCAATCAAATCAAAAAAAAAAAATCTAATCAAATAATTTCAATAAACCCGACTGCTTGAAAAGCGAACTAAAAAGACGTAAACAAGAAGAAAATCATGCTGTGCAGTCGGAGGATACATATCGCTATTCAAGCAGTCGTGTTTTTTGATTTTTTAATTAACTTTTTTTATTTACAACTTTTTACCCGACTGCCGAAGGAGGGTAATGTGTTTATCAGTCTATGTATGTATGTATGTATGTATGAATGTATGTATGTATGTATGTATGTATGTATGTATGTTTGTTCCTATGTGGCGTTCCAGAGACCAAACACGTTGGCCGATTTTGATGATTCTTACGTCAATCGATTCGTCTTAACCCTGCGAGTGTCATAGGCTACATTAAAATTGGAAAATAGAAAAATGGCGGCTTTTGGGAGCCATATTGTGGGGGGCCAATTTTATTTTTTCTTCCAAACCCATCGTGTGGGGTATCAAAATAAAGGGTTTCAAGGGGTGATTTCAAAAATATATAACACTTATATATTTAAATGTACCTAATTCGAAAAAAATGTTAACTAAAAGTTATAAATAAAAAAGTTAATTTAAAAAAATCAAAATACCCGACTGCTTAAAAAGCGAACTAAAAAGACGTAAACAAGAAGAAAATCATGCTGTGCAGTCGGAGGATACATCTGGTTTTGGTCAGCTAGCTCTCGAATATACACCCTATAGACTGATTAGAAAATCATGCTGTGCAGTCGGAGGATACATCTGGTTTTGGTCAGCTAGCTCTCGAATATACACCCTATAGACTGATTAACACATTACCCTCCTTCGGCAGTCGGGTAAAAAGGAAAACATAGGTGCACAGTATATATCTTTTTTCCAGTATATGGAGTATATTTTAAATTGGTCCAATATTGGTGGAGGAAATAGGATAGAGCCAAACCTCGAATTATTGCTTTTTGCTTAGGAAATTCAGTTGGATGTCTGCGACCGCATTTCCTCTTAAGAGGTCACGGGATAATCACAGGGGTGGTTTAGTGAGGTAAAAAATTCGAGGCGCCATTTCAAGCCCTCACCACGAAACAAAAAAAAAGTACTAATCATAATAGTATATAAGTAATCTAATATTTAAGGACCAAACATAAATAATTCATAAGAAAGTATATCTAATGGTGTAACTTGAGACAGCGAGGTATCTACTAAAGAGTATATAGGTACTTTATAGTTAATTATATGTAACGTTAAGGCCCCTGGCCCCTGTAACACAGGTACCGTTACCTAGGTCAGGGGGTCAGAATTCCCGTCCCGAATTCCCGGTCCTATGTAAGCCGTGCGAGGACCCGTAGCCAATTCGCAGAGGCCTTGTTAGGCATGTATCAGGAAATGTGAAACCAACCGACGATTATCCCTGTAGGCACTACGCAAGTGACATTGACATTTTCGAGAACTGGGTCGGGCTCATAATTATAGTAAGGCACTTCCGATTCCACAAGATTGTATTTCAGAGCAAGTTGCTGATGGATAATCCTGGCTACAAGGTTGTGTCTATGCAAATAGTCTCCGTTAGCTAGACTAGAACAACCGGAGATAATGTGACGGATGGATTCCCCCGGCCGGTGACATGCCCGACAGATGTCAACCGTGCCGTCTTTCACATTATATTATTTATTATTACTTACTTCTACCAGGCACTTCCAGCGCGTTCAGGATCGGTGGCAGATTATTATCAAACTGGCAATCCACCACAGCGCCGATCACTATGGAAACAAAACAGCTTTTAAGATGACTCAGAGTTACACTAGTTTTATAATTTTACTAGCATTTTCGCAGTACTTCGTCTGCTTACTATTAGGATAGGATAAATGGACCCCCTATTCCGCACTTGACTCCCATTTGTTCCGTTCTGCGTGCAGGCGTCCTCTCTGTGAGAGAGAATGTGCCGTAATCCACCACGCAGAGCCAAGTTCTGGTTGATGGATGTTACATGTCTTAGAATTTTTGGTTGTAAGACATCCGTGAGAGCAGTGGTGATGAAATAATTTACACAAAGTAATGCGTTTGCCTGGGTTTAAACCTATACCTGGCACTTGTTATTCGCGGCTGTTACATCTGCTCTCTGCTGCGTAGCATTAGTACTTCGAACAGACATGCGGGCTTCCAAACTTTCACCCTTCCTTTCCTTTCATCTGTCCCTTAAGCAAAATAGCAATAACCTTGCTCTCAGAGCTCACGGTAGGGCTCCATGTCATTTAACAAGTGAAATATTAAATTTACTAAGCCCCCGACACAACAACCTCTTTAAATTACATAATTTATCTATTACTAAACACGCAACGATCAACAATACATCAAAACACATAATTATTACACGATATCTTGCGAAAATATCCCGATTTTAGAATAGCTTAACCGAATTGTATCAAACATAGCTAAGAATACTATCGATAAAGACACCTTTCAAACAAAAAACTAAATCAAATTCGGTTCATCCGTTTAGGAGCTATGATGCCACAGAGAAATACACACGTCAAACTTAGAACAATTAACCCTCTTTTTCCGTCAGGGGTTAAAAATGGCTCAACGCGCAGTGTCACAAATAACGCAGCGAACGCTAGCTATAAAAATACCTACTTATTTACATAGTATAAATCTTAAAACAAGTAACTTTAAAGTAATATGCTAAATAAAAACTTTTTTACAAAAAAATACTACCGACTTCCAATGAAAAATTACAAAGTGAATAAAAAAACTTTTATACAAAAAAATACTACCGACTTCCAAATAAGAAACTACAAAGTGAGAAATAACTTTATTTTTGGAAGTCGGTGTCTTTGGCAGGTACCATTTTTTTTGCGTTATGGACACCGACTTCCAAAAATAAAGTTAATTTTCACTTTGTAGTTTATGTAAATCGATCGCGTTCGGTTCCGTTCCACGGCGATTGATAGATCACCATCTATATCCGTGGAAAGGAACGGAACGGAACCAAACGCGATCGATGTACAAAAAATAATCAGAATAATCAGTATAGAACGTCGGCACGGTTTCTTTGTATGGGATGAGACACCACTAAAATGGGACCAATTTCGGAACATACTCTTTCAAGCAAAAAAAGAATTTTCACCATCGGTCCACAATTGCCGGCGATATCGGTGAAAAAAAAACAAATTCGAACATAGAACCTCCTTTTTGGTAAGTTGGTTAAAAAACCTAACAAACGGCCCACTTATTTACATAGTGTACGTCTTAAAACAAGTAACTTCAAAGTAATATGCTAAACAAGTAAAATTACAAAATTTAAAAAACCCCCGGCTCATCTTTATTTCATGCATAATTTATCTAGTACATAGTAGATACGCTTCGATCGGCAATCTATTGAACACGTTATTATGACACGATATCTTGCGTAAACACCCCGATACAAACAGTGAAACGCCCACAACTTTTGAACGGCTGAACCGATTTTATTCAAACATAGCTAAGAACACTCTCGACAAAATCACCTCTCAAATAAAAAAAACTAAATCAAAATCGGTTCACCCGTTTGGACGCTACGATGCCACAGACAGACACACATATACACAGATACACAGCAACACACATCAAACTTATAACACCCCTCTTATTCCGTCAGGGGTTAAAAAGGTGTTGAACATACTAACCGGCGATGATCCGACCCTTAGCGCCACCACCTTTGGCGATGTGAGCCCCTTTGGGCGCCCCATCTGCCTTCTTCTTCTCGGGAGGCTTTGCAGCAGCCTTCGCAGGTTTCGGTGCCGGCTTCTTGTCAGCATCTTTTCTAATCGCTGTTGTAGAAATCTGACGAAGGTTTACAGTTAGTAGGTATTATTGTGTGTGGGACATTCTTACAACTAGCTTCTGCCAGCGTCAACGACTGTAATTGGGCGTTTTTCCATTAGCCGGCAAGGCCATGCACCGGCACCGGCGCCGGGGCATCGTTTTTCCACTGCGCCGGTGTGGATGTCGTTTTACTCCTGGTGAGTGGTACAGTACTGACACGGACTTCAGCACGAAGAAATGTAAAGTACAACGCGTAGATATAAAAATGGTATCGTCAAGCCGTCGACTATATTTGGTATATCTTTTACAACTACGACGCCAATACCAACGCAGAGACGTCGAATTTTGGATTCATCTAATAACAAAAGTGAAGGAACATATTATACCCTAATTGAAATTGAAATTGAAAATGGACGAATTTAAACGCCATGACCATGACGCGTACGCACTGAAAGCGAACCAAATACGAGTCTCTCTCCCTCCGCTCCGCGTCCTCCTACCCGCCCCGCGCACTCACACACGCACACGGCTATAATACATATACAATACACATGCAATTTTGCCGGGCCGGCACCGAGCGGGAAGCTTGCTACCCCGGCGACGGCGACGGCGCCGGCAGGACTCAACGCCGGGCCGGCGCCGGCGCCGGTAAGTGAAAAAGCGAGCAATACATTTTCATACATTTTTGCTTCCCCGGCGCCGGGGAAGCAAATGTTTCCGGATATTACCTGGATAAAAACTTTCCTATTTCCTAACCCAAGACATTGTCTACCCGAGTTCCAAGTTTCATCAAAATCCGTTCAGCCGTGAAGACATAACAAGGTAACAATCAAACATACAGAGTTACTTTCGCATCCATACTAATATTATACTATACTAGCTGACCCGGCAAACTTTGTTTTGCCATAAAAACACCTAATATGCATCTACCCTACCTACCCTACCCTACCCTACCTACCCTACCCTACCTACCCTACCCTACCCTACCTACCCTACTTACCCTACCTACCCTACCCTACCTACCCTACCCTACCTACCCTACCCTACCTACCCTACCCTACCTACCCTACCCTACCTACCCTACCCTACCTACCCTACCCTACCTACCCTACCCTACCCTACCTACCCTACCCTACCTACCCTACCCTACCCTACCTACCCTACCCTACCTACCCTACCCTAATTTTGCAATTTTTTTTTTTTTTTTTGTAAATCTAAACCATTCTCGAATCTCCACGAACACACACAAAAAATTTCATCAAAATCGGTCCAGTCGTTTAGGAGGAGTTCAGTCACATACACACACACACGCACACAAGAAATATATATATTAAGACTAGCTGACCCGGCAAACTTTGTTTTGCCATAAAAACACCTAATATGCATCTACCCTACCTACCCTACCCTACCTACCCTACCCTACCTACCCTACCCTACCTACCCTACCCTACCTACCCTACCCTACCTACCCTACCCTACCTACCCTACCCTACCTACCCTACCTTACCTACCCTACCCTACCTACCCTACCCTACCCTACCTACCCTACCCTACCCTACCTACCCTACCCTACCTACCCTACCCTACCCTACCTACCCTACTTACCCTACCTACCCTACCCTACCTACCCTACCCTACCTACCCTACCCTACCTACCCTACCCTACCTACCCTACCCTACCTACCCTACCCTACCTACCCTACCCTACCTACCCTACCCTACCCTACCTACCCTACCCTACCCTACCTACCCTACCCTACCTACCCTACCCTACCTACCCTACCCTAATTTTCCATTTTTTTTTTTTTTTGTAAATCTAAACCATTCTCGAATCTCCACGAACACACACAAAAAATTTCATCAAAAAAAAAAAAAAAAAAAAAAACCTACCCTACCCTACCTACCCTACCCTACCCTACCTACCCTACCCTACCTACCCTACCCTACCTACCCTACCCTACCTACCCTACCCTACCTACCCTACCCTACCTACCCTACCCTACCTACCCTACCCTACCTACCCTACCCTACCTACCCTACCCTACCTATCCTACCCTACCTACCCTACCCTACCTACCCTACCCTACCTACCCTACCCTACCTACCCTACCCTACCTACCCTACCCTACCCTACCTACCCTACCCTACCTACCCTACCCTACCTACCCTACCCTACCTACCCTACCCTACCTACCCTACCCTACCTACCCTACCCTACCTACCCTACCCTACCCTACCTACCCTACCCTACCCTACCTACCCTACCCTACCTACCCTACCCTACCCTACCTACCCTACTTACCCTACCTACCCTACCCTACCTACCCTACCCTACCTACCCTACCCTACCTACCCTACCCTACCTACCCTACCCTACCTACCCTACCCTACCTACCCTACCCTACCTACCCTACCCTACCTACCCTACCCTACCCTACCTACCCTACCCTACCCTACCTACCCTACCCTACCTACCCTACCCTACCTACCCTACCCTAATTTTCCATATTTTTTTTTTTTTTTTTGTAAATCTAAACCATTCTCGAATCTCCACGAACACACACAAAAAATTTCATCAAAATCGGTCCAGTCGTTTAGGAGGAGTTCAGTCACATACACACGCACACAAGAAATATATATATTAAGATATATTTTTTTTTTTGTAAATCTAAACCATTCTCGAATCTCCACGAACACACACAAAAAATTTCATCAAAATCGGTCCAGTCGTTTAGGAGGAGTTCAGTCACATACACACGCACACAAGAAATATATATATTAAGCAAGAAATATATATATTAAGATATGCGAAAAGTTTGTTATCTTATGATTCCAAGTAAATCCAAAGTCATCACAGTTCAAAGTTGCCCGTTTAATAAATCGTCAATTTCATAGACAAAGACCTAATAAAAACTTACATTTTTAGCACAAACTCTCAGAGGAAAGCTGGCACTGTATTTGAAAATCGAATGTGGTGATAGTCCTGATCTGTTCGTCCATATGTTCAAACTGATTTGCCGTTCATGCCCTCTTCTTTGTGCACAAAGACGATGGGGACGTCTCAGGACAGATGTAGTTTTTGCCATCGGCATGGGTTCCTCTTCAGTCCGAGATGGTGATTTCTTGAGGAACTCCAACGATGCCATAGCAGAAGCAGGTAGCTTGGAGCTTACTGCAATTATATTATTTTAAAGATTCAACATTTATTCTAGGTTTTTGTGATATTTAGAAACTGTGTTGTAGACTTAGAGGTCAGATATGCAGACGCTCTACGTAGAATACTGGTATTTATATCGTTAGGAAAAATTATTTACAATGCATGTCCTCGAAATGAGCGTTTTCCAAGCAGCCAAACTGTGCGGAAAGTGTCACTTTTTTTCACTAGTGCTTTTTACTTTCCTGTTTTTTTTTTTAATTTTTAACGCCAACGTCAGCCCGACGCATAGAGTTTTTATTATTTGATAAAAGTTTAAAAAATTGGTTAACTACAAATATCATTCATATAAAAGGTAAAATAAAACTAATACTTCATTAAAGGCGTTTTTAATTACTCTAGATTTAGATTTTGATCAATAAATTATTCATTTTAAATATTCATTAAATATGTTTGGCAGAACGTATATTTTACTCGTGCCTTTTTGCGTTACGACGTGACAGCTATTTGCACATGCGCAGTAGATATGCCCGAGGAACTTTTAGGTAATCTGTGGTTATGCTGGGCGCGTTTAAATAAGCTCGCCATTTTATTAATTTTTGCTTGGTTTAGATATTTTTGTTTATTTCCTCGCACAATGCATAGTAAAATTTTGTATGATACACGTACGTAAGATGATTTCCGACTCGTGTCGATTTATCCACTCATCGGAAATCACCTACCTTCCGCACTTGTAGCATAAATAACTATTAGGTTTCATCAATAATGCCTGTTTTTGGTTTGTGCTCGTCAACAGACTTGCTCCCTTTCACGTACATTTTACTACAACAGATATGATTGTAATCACTGCTTATTCCTTCGGGAACAGGAGCATGTTAAAAGTAGGACACAAAGACAAAAATAACACGTTACAGGCATTCATCTGCCTAAATTCCATTTTGGGTGCGTTCTTACCAGATGAGCTGCAAAACAGTATTTTACGTGGAGTTCGTCTATCTGACGTCCACAACACAGTTACCTTTCTTTTGTTTTTTCTTGACAAAGGGATACCTTTAAAAGGCGCCTGGACTTTTCGGGAAAATACCAGGGACCTCACTAAAACCACCCCAGTGATTACCATAATCAGCACGTAAAAGGGGACCTCCCAAAAGACCACCCCGGAACCCCGTCTGTGCAACCCCTATAAGGGCACATCTCTGGAGAGACCCCATTTGTCCCATTCGCCTGCTTGGCGAGGTTTCCAAGCTATTCGAAAGAATAATTGCTGAAAGACTCTTCGGGCACCAGTCGCAATTTGGTCCCAACCTTGATGATTGTCTGTATGGCTTCCGGCAGCAGCGTTCTACATTGGAAGCTATCCTAGCCGTACGCTCGCTGTCGGCACAGGTGGTGTCCCAGGGTGGGGTGGCGTTGGCGGTAAGTTTGGATGTCGTCAAGGTCTTTAACTCCCTGTCCTGGGATACGATTAGGGTGGCACTGGTACATCACGGAGAGCCCCCTTACCTGCAGTGCATCGTCGGGGATCACCTACACGACCGGCACATTCGATATGTAGGTGGAGATGGTAGAGTATATTGGCGGAAGATTACGTGTGGAGTCCCACAGGGGTCGGTTTTAGGCCCTCTCCTGTGGGACCTCGTATATGATGCGGTCCTGCATGTTGACCTCCCCGTCGGCATTAATATCTTTTATTACGCAGATGACACAATACAGTTACCTAATGGATTGTTACCCAGTACCTACCTCTTACTCACCACGAAGAGGTATCATAATATTAGAATAAGTAAATAAGATAGGTATTTACAGGTATTGCTGCATATTCGGCTGAACTTTAAAGGCACATTAGTAAGCTCTTTCATTCTGAACACTATTTTTCGGTCCATATTTAAAAATATTCCTTATTGTTACCTAAATATTTAACAATTTTCGCTTTGTTATGAAATATTAGTTGTCGAACGTCAAAAGTCGAAAAAATTCAAAAGGGTGACAACTTCAAATGTTTTTCTTTTTATTGCTTTAGAAAAAAGTCTGGATATGTAGGTGCAAATATTTCTTATAAATTCTCAATTCGAATGTATCTTTTTAAGTAATGCTGCTTATTATTGAGAGGCTTGCGTTTGACCACGATCTCACCTGATGGTAAGCGACGATGAGGACGACGATGTAGCACGCTGGCCTTTAAGTAACGTACTCACGCTTGACTTGACCCCAAGAATCAGACCCCTAGGTTGAAGCTAACAGGAAACACAAACTCTGACAAGGAATTCCACTCCTTAGCACGCACAATGAATTTAGGTTACCTTCTTTCATAGCGAGTGCTAAGCGTTTTGGACTTAGATAAAGTACCTATAGATTAAGCCTTAAAATGAGCTTGATTGATAGAGCGAGATGGCTAATTGGCAGCTCCATGTAAATAATAAGGACAAAAGATTATTTTTTGTCTTTGTCACCATGGCCGGTTTCTGTTGTTTGTCAAACTCTAATACAATGGCAGGTTTGACAAACAAACTCGGTTTTGTTTGATTTTCTGTGATTTCGTGGTATTATGTGTTAATTGAGACAAGGAATTTGGGTTATATATAGATAATAAGTGTCAGTGCGATGGTGGGTTGTAGTGTTCTTGTTCTTGTTGTAACACCAGAACTAACTATTGCTGTCTCATGTGCGGCCACGCCAGGGCTTAATCTATAGGTACTTTATCTAAGGTTTTGGAGGTCGTTATAAAATGATTCTGTAGTAAAAAAAAAATTTGCCAACAATAAAATAAACTAACTTCAAAAGTAAAACACTAAAAAGTGCTTTGGAAGTCGGTTTATTTTTTTGGGAAAATAAATAAATTTATCTTGAGAATTAAGAATTGACAAAACACTCATATTAAATCAACTTACAATTTTTGTGCTGTTTGTCGTTAGGGAGTTCGGTTGGATGTTCCATATCTTGTAAACTGCTTTACCGATTTTGATGAAACTTTTCCCTAAGTGGAGATCTCAATCAAAAAAGAATGATCACGATCCGAAGAATAGTTTTGGAGAAATGGCGTGGACAAACATACATAAATATATACAAACATATATATATAATAGCATAATACCAGCTTGATGCACTAGAGTCGATCGAATAACGGGCCAAGAGGCTCGTCGGCGATGAGGTACTGGTCTAGTCAAGGCTCCAGAGCCGAGTTGCCAGCTTGTCGGTTTTTTATCGGTTACATTTCGGGGAGTGTGGGATGGAATTGCACGATCTAATTCTACCTAGCCCGTTTCATCATCGACTACAAGACATACGGCGATGCGCCATCGGTACATGGTGGACATCCCATCCATACGCACAAAACGTTTTGGGAATACTTTTATTATGCGTACAGCTAAGTAGTGTAATTCCCTGCCGGAGTCTGTGTTGCCCGATAGCTACAATCTAGGGGTCTTTAAGACAAGAGTGAATGGGTAAGGCAAGCGTGTTACACCGTCAACCACATCTTCACTTAACATCAGGTGAGATAGTGGTCAAGCGCGAGCCACTAGACAATAAAAAAAATAAACATACAAACGTACATACACTTATGAAATGTGGCACAGATGCTTTAGAATCCACATAGGGTAACATAATTAATGAATATTGTGCAATTACAGCAATATTACATACATACGTATCGAATTGATAACCTCTTTTTAGGGTTCCGTACCCAAAGGGAAAAATGGGACCCTATTACTGAGACTTCGCTGTCCGTCTGTCTGTCTGTCACCAGGCTGTATCTCATAAACCGTGATAGTTAGACAGTTGAAATTTTCACAGATGATGTATTCCTGTTGCCGCTATAACAACAAATACTAAAAATAGTATAAAATTAATATTTAAGGGGGGCTCCCATACAACAAACGTGATATTTTTGCCGTTTTTTGCTCGATATTAATAACGGCAACAGGTAGACGCTTGAAATATTCACAGAATATTTAGTTGTATATTCTCTTCAAAATAGTAATTATTTAATTAAAATAAAATAAATTAAGGGGGGCTCCCATACAACAAACGTGATTTTTTTGTAGGGTTTTGCGATAATGGTACGGAATCCTTCGTGTGCGAGTCCGACTCGCACTTGGCCGGTTTTTTTTTATTGAAGTCGGGCATAAATAAATAAAAATCTGTCTGTCCAGGTTCATAGCATTCTGTCTTTCTGATCTTTTGATCGCAACTATGCTGGGGTACCGTGGTATATGCTGGTCTTGAGATCTTGGGGAACCACGAATGCCCCTCAAGTTAAAGAGGAAAATTTACAAATCCGTGATTAGACCTGTCGTACTGTATGGTTCGAAATGTTGGGCTGTGAAAAAGATGGATGACAAGAGATTGCATGTATCAGAGATGAGAATGTTGAGATGGATGTGCGGAGTGATGAGAATGGATAAATTGAGAAATGTGTATATTAGAGGAAGTTTGAAAGTGGCGCCAGTGATAGAAAAGTTGGAAGGAAACAGTTTGTCCAGGTATGGTCATGTGATGAGTAGGGACGAAACGCATGTTACTAAAAGAGTTATGAATATAAATGTGGATGGATGGAGAGGGAGGCAACGGCCAAAGAAAAAGATGGATGGACTTTGTGAGATAAACTATATTACTGTAAGAGTAACAAAAATCCATCCATCCTCCCAAATATTCGCATTTATAATTGTAGTAGTAAGTAGCAAGGGCGTCGCCAAGGGGGGGCAGGGGGGGGCAGCTGCCCCCCTAGAGATTCTAAAAAAGTTGCCAAATGTAAAGCAACCACAGTCCTAAGTCTTTGACTTGACTTGCTTGATTGATCATTCCCGTACGTCGAAACTCGAATGAATATATATAAATCAAACCCAACAGATCGAACCGTTGTTGATATCCTAAAATAGGCAAAAACCTTCTTTCCCGACACGAAAAATCGTTGAAAATTTTGATCGCTCTTCCGTGCACAACGTGTACGGTAGAGTTGCGTAGCTTTACACGTTGGACTCTGAATAGTGCTCGCCAAACTTCTGGGCCGCCCTGAAGTTGGCTTTCCGATGCGCAAGGCACGGATCGGTACTGTTTTTGTATGATTTACTACTGCGCAGACATTGCAGCCAACTTCGGGACGACCAAGAAGTTTGGCGAGAACTACCGATATTATTACAATCGCTGTAGATGTAAGGCTCGTACTACAAGTGAAAAGCTTCTTGTGCTCTCGACTTTGCCTACAATTCATACTTTTCTCATTCTCCATATCAACTTGCCCCCCCCCTGGGCCATCGGCTGGCGACGCCCTTGGTAAGTAGGATGCTAGGATTCATTCATCCATGTCCGCTGACAGACCGTTTAAGTAAAGCGTAGGGTTAAAGGGTTAATAGTCAACGCAACGCGCGAGTTCCCACAGCAATCATTAAAACGTTGGTAGTGCAATATGCGCTAGTTATCAATATGAGTTTAGAGTTTTACTTGAAAATTTGTAGGCAATAACTATAATAATAATTAAAATAGGTTACTTCTAGGCAAGCGTGCTTCACCGTCGATTACCATCAGGCGAGATAGTGGTCAAACGCAAGCCAATCTTAAAAAAAAAACATTTGCTTTGAAAATTCTCGTCTTTATTGCTTTTCATAAATATTTACAATATGTGTTGCATGCCTTAAAACTAAATAACTTTAATTATATAATTTCATCATCATCATCATATTATTATCAGTCGAAGACGTCCACTGCTGGACATAGGCCTCCCCCAAGCGTCGCCACATTGACCGGTCCCGTGCGTCTCGCAACCAGCGGATCCCCGCAAACTTTCACCAGGTCATCGGTCCACCTGGTGGGAGACCTTCCAACGCAAAGTCGGTTCGCGGAATAATAATATTATAATTTTCATTTATTTTAAATTAATCGGCAACCGGTTTTGCTTGTCTTTCGACAAAGGCTTCCTCTAAAGCTTTCCATTGAACTCTTTTTGTCCATTCTGGACCATCTACTTTTTTTCGTCTTCCCATCGTGTAGTCTGACGCCCTTTATTTATTTTGCCATCTCTTGGATACCATTTGGTTATTAATCTCATCCATTTTTCATTTTTCTCTCTTATCATATGACCTGACGACACATTTTCATTTCAGATAATTATACACTTTTACTAAATTTTGTTCTAGATTTGATTTCATCCAGCCTTACTCTGTCTCTTCTCTTAACCACAATTATGCTTGTCTAATCTGTTTAAATCATTATTACATACAAATCATAAACGAATGTAAACATTGGTTTTAAGTTTAATATGGCTATTGAATAACTGATGGCGTTGTTCCGTGACGGCCCCCTTTTGTAGATCGCGGTGTTAAGATTTGTATGTATTGCATGACCTCCGCTATACTTTAGGTAATAAATTGTGTTATTCTGGACACCCTTGTTTTATTTCTTTGAGAGATATTTTTTGGACGTTGTACAACGCTTCTTTCGATGCTATTCTGACAAACATTTATCTTGTTTAAAAGTTGTTTTGACAGAGCCCATGTTTGACAGTCTTATTTTATGTTATGCAAGGTGGGATGCAAACAGCATATACGTTTATCCCTAATATGTATGTCCTTATTATTCATGATTTCGCGAAGTGACCAAAACCTTTTCCACGTGTAGGCAACTCTTCTATTTATTTCCCTAATAATTGTGTCCGCTGGGAATATTAGTTGTCCTAGATAGTTATTATATTCATCTACGTATTCTATTTCTTATTCGTTCACTCTGATGGGCACTTGTTGATTGGAATTAGTTATTATTTTGGTTCCGTGTTCATGGACAGCCTTGCATTGCCACTTGCATCTGATAGTTGTTGTATAATTATTTCTAGATTGTCTGGGCATTCTGAAAACAAGATGTCGTCTGCGAATCTTAAATGGTTTTAGTTTGCGCCATTAATGTTAAGCCTGTACTTATCCCAATCCATATTCCTAAATATTGCTTCTAGAACTGCAGAGAACTTAGGTGAGATTTGATCCCCTTGACAATCTCCTCTGTTTATGTGCAATTCCTCCCCTTTTTAACCGACTTCAAAAAAAGGAGGAGGTTTTCAATTCGTCGGAATCTTTTTTTTTTTTATGTATGTTCCCCGATTACTGTAAGACGCCTGGACCGATTTGGAAAATTCTTCTTTTGTTTGAAAGGGTATACTTCCCAGTTGGTCCCATAGTCATCAAGTCAGGATCTGATGATGGGATCTTGGAGAAATCGAGGGAACTCCTCAAATATTATAGGCATACATATAGCGATTTTGGTATTTTTATCAACAATGCAATCATCTGCACTCAGAAAGTAACATTTGGTGAAGTGGAACTGGTGAAGAAGACCACAATAGAATTCCAATAGAATTCCTTAATGCTAAGTATGTCATGGGTTATAAGATATCTAGAATAGTTTAACGACTATGATGAAGTAAATAGTGCTGATGAAAATGGTACCATCGAACTGATCTGATGATGAAGCCGGCAGGTAGGCACTGGTACTCCGAAATAAAACAATGTACCTATCCTAGTCGTGTATGGGCTTATTGGAATCGTATCGTCATGAGATGTACTTTGGCTATATATGATGTTTATTGCAATTGGAAGTACCTATCAAAACTAAAAAGAGATAAATAAAAAACTTTTTAACAAAAAATTAAACCGACTTCCAACTTTCTTTTCCGAAGTCGGTGTCGAAACACGGAAAACAATAATGTACCAAAGACACCGACTTCGGAAAAGAAAGTTATTTTTCGTTTTGCAGTGTTTTTTTGGAAGTCGGTTTAATTTTTTGTTAAAAAGTTTTCATACTCTTTGCCTTGCCGAATTCATTACGCAATAAGGCTGGATTTTCTTACGATATTTTTACTTCACGGTCAGTGATGTCCAGAAAATCTTATTATTTTCATGAAAAGTCACATCTAGGTACTTGCCAGGGTATGAACTTGCTTTCTGGATCAGGCCCTTGACCACAAGAATGAACTGGGCCATACTGACAGAGGAAGTATTATGTAAGTACCTACTATTAATCTAAGTACTCATATCTGAAGAATTAATAGTATCTTATCTTCGACGTTATCAACAAACTTGTCTTACCAGGTATGCCCCACGGTTTACTCGCCCGCGTTAGTACTTCGTTATCGCTTAGCGTTCTTTCTCACCTTTTTCGTTTTGCTCGTCTCCTGAGGGTGTTAGCGTGAAAATGGGTTATTAAATGCTAAGTAAGAGAACACTTGGAGTACCAAAGATAAGAACAAAAAAAGAAACTTTACAATCATACTCATATTTATTTCGACTTTTTTTTTCTGTTCTTTTTTTTTTCTTTTTTTTTTTTTTTTTTTAAATCGTTGCCCTACGCTAGGAATTTCTTCCGAAATTTATATAAATACAGAAATCTAATCTAATATTCGGCGGGTTGTGCTGGCGCTGCTGCTGCGGCTGCTGAGGCCCTCAAGCGGCGCAAATACTGTAACCTAATTGGTAATTACAGTTTTGAGCCGTTTGGGGTCGAAACGCTTGGGCCATGGGGCCCGAGTGCACGTCTCCTTTTTAAGACGCAGATAGGAAGTCCGTCAGACGTGTCGTACTTATCCTACCCAGGGTTTACCCTGGAGCATAATTTCAAACCACGCGCGGGTGTATGCATGTATGCCCGAGACGACACTTGCTATCGGCGTCTCCGTAACCTTGAAGACTCCAGGTTCTCAGTGCTGTGGGCTCTGGTGGACACAGGGCTGGATAAGATTATCTACGCCTGTGTCTACCGGTCGCACAGCGGAGATCAGGAGACCACCAGGCTCACAGAGTACCTCAGTGAGGCGGCTGATGCGGCACAGCAGCGGTACCCTTCCGCCCAATTAGTGCTACTGGGGGACTTTAATGCCCACCACCAGGAGTGGCTCTTCCCATACCAGTGCACTGATCATGCTGGACGAGAGACGCGCAAGCTTGCGCTAGCGCTAAATCTCACCCAGCTGGTCCAGGGGGCAACGAGGGTGCCAGATGTTGATTCGCACACAGCCAATTGCTTGGACCTTCTCCTGACAACAGATCCAGACCGATACTCAGTGTCGATATATTCACCTTTAGGTAGTTCCGACCACTGTCTGGTGAATTCTGTATCCGTCTACTCCCCGTCCGATCCCAGCCCAAGAGGCTACCGGCGGGTATGGTGGTACATGTCAGCAGATTGGGATGGGATGCGATCTTTTTTCGCATGCTATCCTTGGCAGCCCACTTGCTTCTCTTTGGACGATCCATCATCATGCGCTGACGCCGTGACTGATGTGTTGCGTCGGGGGATGGAGTACTATATTCCATTTTCTGACGTAGCAATGTCTAACGTCGACAGACCATGGTTTGGAGCCGAGTGTAACCACGCCAACGCGGTCAAACACAAGGCCTACCAAGAATGGGTCGACGCTCGAACGCGCAAGGCAAATGACGTGAGTCAGAAGAAGAGAGCCTTCAACAGGGCTGCCAAGTCCTGCAAAAAGGTGACCACATTAGCAGAATCGGGAACAAACTTGCTTCATACCCAGCGGGTAGCAAAGCGTTTTGGTCCCTGGCTAAGTCGGTCGAATCAAATTTCTGTCGCCCTTCACTACCACCACTGCTACCTGCACTGCTGAAACCTGACGGGTCATTAGCCCACTCCGCTGAGGAGAAGGCAAACTTGTTTGCCTCCCTTTTTGCGGAATCTTCGCATCTGAATTCTGATAGCGCGCAGCCTCCTCCTTCTTCTGATGGATGTGTGACGAGTATGTCGAACATTCGCATCCATCAAAAGGACGTCCGTAGGGTGCTGCGTAGCCTTGATGTGAACAAAGCGAGTGGCCCCGACGGTATACCAGCAATTGTACTTAAAACCTGTGCGCCTGAATTGTCTCCGATCTTGACACGCCTGTATCGCCTATCGATAGAGACTGGAAAAGTGCCGAAGGCTTGGAAGCAAGCCAACGTACAGCCCGTGCCCAAGAAGGGCAGTCGAGCTGACCCTGCCAACTACAGACCCATATCTGTAACGTCCATCCTCTGTAAGAGTATGGAACGTGTGCTCAACGGGTAGCTCCTGGCATACCTAGAAGCAAACGACATCCTCAGTGACCGCCAATACGGCTTCCGCAGAAATCGGTCCACTGGGGATCTTCTAGCGTATGCCATTCACATCTGGAGTGAGGCCATCGAGAGACACGGGGAAGCGCTAGCCGTCTCCCTCGACATCTCGAAGGCTTTCGACAGGGTCTGGCACGAAAGCCTCATTGGTAAACTTCCTTCCTTCGGTCTGCCTAGTGGTCTGTGTGATTGGATTGCGGACTTCCTGAGGAATCGATCCATCCGAGTGGTTATCGACGGCTGCTCGTCCGGTCAGTTAGATATCAACGCCCTCAGGGGTCAGTGCTCTCGGCAACATTATTCTTGCTGCACATTAATGATCTGCTAAAACCCGGAACCTTTGGATACGCAGACGACAGCACTGTTGCTGAGAGATACGTGTCCGACGAGCGGGCTACTGGGCCTCAGATTCGGTCTCTCCGGGAGGCCATGGTTGAACGCTTGAACTTGTCCTTGGAGGCAGTCTCCGAATGGGGTGATGCCAATCTGGTCAAGTTCAATGCCGCAAAAACACAGGCGTGTCTCTTCTCCGCGAAAAAAAGCCAATTTGACCCGGCTCCTTCTTTCCGAGGTGTAACCATACCGATAACGGACCATCTTGAGCTTCTTGGCGTAACGTTGACATCGATACTTAATTTTGGCCCATACATTGAGGCAAAGGCTCAACTGGCTGCCAAAAAGTTGGGGATCCTTGCGAAGGTGAGACGGTACTTCACGCCGGAACAGCTGCTTAAGTTGTATCAAGTGCAAGTTCGATCTTGCATGGAGTACTGCTCTCACCTCTGGGATGGATCTGCCAAATACCAGCTTGATGCACTTGAGTCGATTGACAGACGGGCCAAAAGGCTTATTGGCAAAGATGCACTGGTCGCCTCAAAGCTCCAGAGCCTCGAACATCGTCGCCGAGTTGCCAGCCTGTCGGTTTTTTTTCGGTTACACTTCGGGGAGTGTGCGACGGAACTGCACAATTTGATTCCGCCTAGACCTTTCCATCATCGAACTACAAGACGTACGGCCATGCGCCATCGGTACATGGTGGACATCCCTCCCATACGCACGAAGCGTTTTGCTAATACTTTCATTGTGCGCACAGCTAAGGAGTGGAACTCCCTTCCGGGGTCTTTGTTCCCTGATAGCTACAACCTTGGGGTCTTTAAGTCAAGAGTGAATAGGTTTCTTCTAGGCAAGCGTGCTTCACCGTAGACCACATCATCGCTTAACATCAGACGAGATAGTGGTCAAACACGAGCCTATAAATTAAAAAAAAAAAAAAAAAAAAAAAAAAAGGAATTCTCTCGCCGACTGATCGACACTTTGCGTGACCAGAGGGCTGGATCTTTCTGGGCCATTCAACGTGGCAATGCTGCCAGTCTTCTGGTCACGTTCCCGGATGACAGCGATGTGGAGGAGTACTTCGACGCCTTCGTGTACCTTTCTTTTGTTTATAGCATTAGTAGTTAGTTTAAGTATAATTTTGTATAGTTTACTTTTGTTTATTGTATAAGTATCTAATATTAAATTTTGTTTGACATTTTATTGACATTTTTATATAGATTTCAACATTATTCCTATTTGACATTTGATTAATTTTTATATTTGACATGTATTAATTTATTTGACAACCACCAACCCATCTCAAATAAAAAAAAAAAAAATAAAAAAAATTTGACATTTGATTGATATTTTCATTTTGACATTTGATTAATTTTTATATTTGACATGTATGATTTTGACATTTGATTTATATTTTTTGGCATAGTTTTGATAGTGATGCGTTGTTGCTATTTTGTATTTGATTAATTTTTACATTGATTTGACATGCACTATTTTCATTTTGTCATTTGATTTATATTTTTTGCATAGATTTTAATTGCATTTATATTTAGAGATAATTGTTATTGATTTTCACTTTTGTTTTTATTGTTGGCATTGATAATTATGTAATTCATTTATAATTAAACTTAACTTGCATAATATTTGCACGCCATAGCATGTGGCAAACATGTCGGAATCTGTAGTTATTTTTTGTTATCTCGCATGCTTGTATGTGTTATCCATGTTTAAGCAAATAAATATAATATCCATCTCTCTATCTATCTATTTTTATATGTTTTTATCTTTTTGTGTGTTCTATAAAAATATTTAAAAATGTAATTAATAAGAAAATAGTTAAATAAAGGATCAATAAAATAATATAACATAAAAATATATTATAAAATCAAATAATATCATATATGTCGGGTTCATTGTGTCGGGTTATGTTTTCTCAAAACGGTGAAGGTGACATATCCTCATGAAACATCGTGAGGAAACCGGCATGTCGTACAACCAAAAATTCGAAGACATGTGACATCCACAAACACGCACTGGGCCCGCGTGGTGGATAACGGCCTATTCCCTCTCATAGAGAGGAGGCCTGTGTCCCAGCAATGGGAACATTAATAGGCTGATGATGTGATGTGTGATGTGATATATGTCACATGTGATATATGTGACATATATAACTATAAATTATAGTGTGATAATAATATGGATTCTGATAAAGTGAAATCGCAGTAGCAATTGTTCCTATCAATTTCAGTAGGTGTATACGTCATCCATTTACTGATATTCTACTCGAGAATTGAAGGAAACGACTAAAAATAGCAGTTTGTTATCTGAAGCGGTGAGCAACTGTACAATGCAAACTTGTAGTCTGAAATGTGTAATTACAATCATGAATAATTAGTACATAAATAAATAATAATCAATACTATGATGAAGTAGTTCAAAAATCACATTTGCGTTGAATATAGTGCAACAATCAATTGGTTATTTGGGTGCCTATCAGCTTTAGTGGATGTTGAAGAGAAATGAACCGTAAGTAAATTTAACAATAAACCATATTTAGTGAAAGAGGCTGGATCCTGCGACACAGGGTATCCTAGTGCAGGATCCAGTGTCACAGCTTAATAATGTAACACTTTTTATGAAACAATAAAATTTTATTATTTTCGAAAAACATGGACTGTTTCTTAGCTCTTTGGCTAGTTTAAACTACATCAACGGGACAAAGCCAAGTCAATGTAGCGTGTGGTGAATTTTTATGATGAAGACAGGGTGTTATGGACAGAAATTTCGTTTTCTTCAATTTGCATGAACTTTCTTACTATTCTACAGGTGTTTAGAATTGCAGCCTTTTGAAGGGTAATGTAGATTGAATCGTTCAAGTTTATTAATTTGAGGCTATGGTGGAGATGGTTTGGTATAACACCTGTAGTGGAGTCAACTATGGGTACGATGTAAACTTTTTCTTGCCTCCAGATTCTGATCACTTCTTCCTTGAGTTCCGTATATTTACTTATTTTCTCTCCTATCGTCTTTTGCAAATTGTGTGTGTTGGGGACTGCAATGTCTATCAGGTAAGTAACTTTACTAACTTTATCTAGGAGAATAATATCTGGTCTATTGAAGTGAACGGTTCTGTGGGTTAGTATAGCACGGTCGTAGTAGAGTTTGTGTGTGGTGTTTTCTAGAACATTTTGTGGGACGTATTTGTAGTAAGGAGTGTTTGTATCTTGTATGAGTTTATGTTTGATTGCTAGTTTTTGGTGGATGACATTTGCTACCTGATTGTGTCTGTTTGTATAGTCAGTCTGAGTGAGCGTTGTGCATGCTCCCGTGATGTGTTGTATGGTCTCTGGCTGACTGTGACACTTGCGTCATTTGTCATTCGTTATTGTGGGGTCTTTAATTATTATTATTATAAGTAGGAACTATTTGAGAATGTTTTAGTATGTTTCAATTACAATCTTTGGCAGTCGTTCAGGGAGTCAGAAGCCAGAAACTCTGATCCGTCTTGCCAATAGGTACGGCGTTAACCAGTTGCTGCGTTGTGAAGTTCAGATAGGCAGTATGCTCCAAGAGATACGAGCCGTGTCCAGATGTACCGCTTTCTGAATAAATCCCTCGGCCCAGCTGCTTAATGAGAGTCTCCTAAGGTGTTGCTTGAGGCTGGTCTCTATTAAGCCATCGACTCACACGAGTACAATGATGGCTGAGTCTAGGTTCACAGCCCACATGTCAACATTTTTGCAGCCTTCTTGTTCCGGTCCACAACCCCTATAACAGGCTTATTTATTGGTCACAGTAGTGATGACGGACCGGTCCCAGTACAATATGATGGGTACATATTATCACTCTAGAGAAATATGTAAAAGCAGTGGCTTAAGAGTACACTAGTAGAAAATTCTTCCATACAAACGTAGTCTGACTTTTACTCCACTGTTTGACGATGTACGTTCAAAATAAAAAATGATAACCATTTGTCTCATCATTATCTAGTCCTGTATGGAAGCAAAAAAGTGAAAATAAAATTTACTTGAAAGTTATGAGCTTCGAAAGTTCCTTATTTTAACACTAATTTTTATGCATCTTTGGGCGCAAATAAGTACCATAAGAAGAAGGAAAATTGAAAAACGGCCTCCATACAAGGATAGATTAGTAGTTCAACAATGCAAATAATTTTATTTTGAACAGATACATTTAGTCGTTTTTTCATGATATCCAGACTCCCAAAGGTCTGTTTATAAAATTTCGCGCGCTCGTTTTCGTTCTAAATCATCATCCATTTCGCTACAAATTTGCAAAAGTGTGTATCCGTACGCGAACTAGCTTCTTACTGCTCATAACAGCATCTATCTGTTCCGCACGTGTTGTCTATTGATATAGCACGCATTTTAACACCGCGCACAAAATAGTTCGTGCCGTCGACTAGTGTACCCTTAACTATGTGGCACCCGTGGCATATACATTGGATGAGGCACGAACTACATTGATATCGAAGTAAAATATTGTCTCAGAAAGCGGGGACTCCCCGAGCGTTTCCAGCGCGTAGAAGCGTTCTAAAACAGAATGCTATATTATTCTCACAAATGTGTATTTTTTCTAAATTTCGTAATAAAGGGTCTCTTGGGTCAGCGGCCCGTGGCATTTTGCCACGATACGCCACTGTATAGTATTTACGGCACTTGTGATTCCACAAGAGTGTATTTTAGTGCAAGTTACTGATGAATATCCTGGCTACAAGGTTGTGCTTATTACTTATTATGATTCATCTTTTAAATAATTGGTTAAAGGATTAATAATTATGGAAGTTACAAGGAATACTGTTGACGGTTTCTATAATTATCTTATGTAAGTCATCACGTAGCAAGAGTTGCACTGAATAGGTATTTGTCAGATTTGGTTTACTTTATAGCAATGTATAATGACGCACGTACGACGCGGAGCATCGCGTTAGTAAAACAAACAGTTTAAGAATGTACTTTATTTATATATAACCGGAAAACTATTTCACTAAAAATAAACCTACTTCCAAAGCAAAACACAAAAAAGTGCGAAATAAATAAGTATATGAAAATATTAAAATGTAAGGTTGCACTAGTCCAAAATTCTTCCATACAAACGTAGTTTGGGTTTTACTCCACTGTTTGACGATGTACGTTCAAAATAAAAAATTATATCAATTTGTCTCATCATTATCTAGTCCTGTATGGAAGCAAAAAGTACAAAAAAAAATTAGCTTGAAAGTTATGAGCTTCGAAAGTTCCATATTTCAACACCAATTTTAACGCATCTTTGGGCGCAAATAAGTACCATAAGAAGAAAGAAAATTGAAAAACGGCCTCCATACAGGGATAGATTAGTTGTTCAACAATGCAAATAATTTTATTTTGAACAGATACATTCAGTGGTTTTTTCATGATATCCAGACTACCAAAGGTCTGTTTATAAAATTTCGCGCGCTCGTTTTCGTTCTAAATCATCATCCATCTCGCTACAAATTTCCTCCCCGGTCAGTGGGGCGGAGGGGTGCGCGTGCGTCGCATTTACACCTACACACACACACGCTCACTAGTTTAGCTACCGCCCGGCGCCCGCGCCCCGCTGCCCCAGAGGGGCCTCAATCGTCTGCTGCATAATATATACGTCACCGTAATTACGCGCGTGCGGTGTATGTTATTGATATTGTGATATCGACGATAAAGTATTCGTATAATATTTTATAACATTGACCCTTGGCTTGAATTTTGGATTCCGATATTCCTTTATGTATTGTGTTGATTATTTTGAATTGGTCCGAAATTTTACTGACCCTGGCGTTCGTGGGATTTCATACTGATTAACATGGCGTTTGAATTTGAACTTGTTGCGTAGGTGAAGTGATCTTCAGCAGTTCAAGTAACAATGGGTAAGTTGAATCTTTTATCGAATTTAGTTTGTACAATTCATGACGGCGCTTGACTTGACTTTTATACCTAAATAAACACAGACTTGTAATTCTAATATTTCACGCGCATTTATAAAATTTTAAAATTACAAACTGCCTATCTTTATCTATAATTAGAAAATCTTTTTTAAAAATACTACCGACTTCCAAATAAAAACACTACAAAGTGAAAAATAACTAATTTCGGAAGTCGGTGTTCTTGTTTTTGTTTCTTCGTAATTTTTTTTTTTTAGTTGTGGTACATAAAGATCAAGTTCAATAATACCTATAATCTCAGATTAGAGAAAATCTGGGCCTAAAATGCCCAAATTTATGCCTGAATAGATTACCTGAATACCGAACATAAAACTAACATAACCGGTGCAATGAGAGTGTATCTTTCAGGGTGAACTGTACAAATCTGCGTACCCCTTTAGAGCGTACCGGCTTGACGTTATGTTATCAAAAGGCCTAACCAATAAACAGTTTTGCGATCGCAGCAATCCCGAGAGATTTGCCGTTGTTTATTGAAGAGTTCTGTTGTATATATTAGGATATTAGATTCCAATTAGATTAGGTATTTTAAGATTTTCGATAGTCGTGCCTACTTATATCGAAAGTTCATTATTATGTAGGTACCTATCTGTTATATCGATATCGGCTCGGCTTCAGCGGCGGACAAACACAAAAGGAAGCTATTTTTTAACCGACTTCAAAAAGGAGGAGGTTCTCAATTTGACTGTATTTTTTTTGTTACTTACCTCAATACTTTTTTAATGTGAACCGATTTTGATGATTCTTTTTAGGGTTCCGTACCCGAAGGGTAAAAACGGGACCCTATTACTGAGACTTCGCGGTCCGTCTGTCTGTCTGTCTGTCTGTCACCAGGCTGCATCTCATGAACCGTGATAGCTAAACCGGTGAAATTTTCACAAATGATGTATTTCTTTATAACAACAAATATTAAAAACAGAATAAAATTAATATATAAGTGGGGCTCCCATACAACAAACGTGATGTTTTTTGCGATAATGGTACGGAACCCTTCATGCGCGAGTCCGACTCGCACTTGGCCGGTTTTTTATTTGTATACCTACTATGCGCGCTGACACTCACAAGCTCGGCTCAGCCACCCGAAGCTATTATATTGTATTGTGATAACAAAGAGAATATTTCAAACTGCTATTGTAAACAAACAATCAATAAACAATTTACAAAATAACATTATGTTTTATTTGATGAACCTAATTACCTAGAAAACAAGTCTCACATCAAAGTGGCGCTGTCGAAAAAGCAGTTATCCTGACTCTGGCTGGTATGAAATACCTACTTACGGGGAGGCGCCTGTAGGTTATAGCTTACTAGCTAAGGTAAGTAAATACCTATTTAACACACATTGTAATAATTGCAAAACCTGCAATAAAATACAAAAACATAAAGACATGACCTACACCCGTGCGCATAGAGCCTAGCTTTTCGCACGCGCTGGTACGATACCTACAGTCAGCGAAGCCCTGGCGCCCGCTCTGCCAACGTAAAATCTACCGACTTGACGCTCGAACACTTTTCATTCTTATAACTAAGGGCATAAGGTTCAATAAGCGCGCAAGCGGCTCGCGCTGCTCTGCCGTCGCCGCCGCCAAAAATAATTAAAAAGTCAAATCTAACATTACTTGTCGATAATAACAATATCTATGTAAATTCACATTTTCGCAAAACATCTTATTGTCAAGTTGGCAAAGTCGCGGGTAAGTATAGGTGCATAACAACAAGTAAATTGAGTGCCTTCTAATTACGTTACACACAGTAATAATCCAAAGTTCTACCGGCACGCCGGTGCGGTGGCGCGTATGCAATTCATTGACAACATAAACATAAAAAATAGGTGTTAGCTTTGACACCGCAACCACACACAAGTATATTATAGTAATCTTTGCACACACACCGCCGCGCTGTCGGCGCTCTGCAATGAAATTGCGCATGTGTGCGTCACACAGCGTTATGAGTGTGTATACGAACACGATCTAGCTTCTTACTGCTCATCACAGCGTCTATCTCTTTCCTGCGTGATGTCGGATGAGATAGCAAATATTTTAACTCCGCCGCCAAATAGTTCGTGCCGTTGACTAGTGTAACCTTATGGCGGTATTTTAGCTGACTTAAATTTGAGCGTCTGAAAGTAAGTTATATACGTAAGACATTCTATTAATTGTCTATGTTTTTTAAATTATATTTAGGCCTGGTCCAAAATAGATAAAAAAAACAATCATTTGTTAACTTTTTATCTCGTTTTACTTTCTTTTGTTTATATAATATATAATCTTTTTTTTTAGTTTCTTACGACTTATTGTCGGGCCTACGGTGTCCCCCCATATCTAAGTACTAATGCTGTAACGTGGAAATATTGTACAACCAAACCAAACCAAAAAAACTACAAAGTGAAAAATAACTTTATTTGTGGAAGTCGGTGTCTTTCGTAGGTACCAATTATTTGCGATAAGACCACCTACTCCCGAACCCGAACCCCGGAGTTTCTTGCCGGTTCATCTCTATAGGAAACGACCAACCCGAACCGTGCACCTTTTGTCGACGTTTTATACGTGCTTGGGCACGTATAAAACGTCGACAAAAGGTGTAGGCCTACGTGATATAAAAAAATTGGTTTAGATTTTTTTGATTTTGAATAACTAATAATTTCGGAAGACTGTCGAAAAATGAAGAAACAAAATTAGAAATAACAAAAAAGAATTTTTAAAGTCTTCCCTTTTTATTCGTTATACCTACTTAGTTGAATTTCGACACAGTGTCAACAAATAGGAAGGTCGCGCGAAGTGCTAAGTAAGCAATAGAAATTATGCACCAAAATTGATTGAAACAAGACCTATCTTTACCATGCTCAACCTGCAATATGGTTAATAGTACGAGTGGGTAATCTTTATTCTGGAAAGTGAATTAACTCACTTATTCCGACTCCGAATCCGGTACCGGTTCACCTTAGTCTTTGGCACTGTTTGGCACCGGCACTTACCCGGTCATTTTGGTTCCTCGGTTCCCCCAGAACATTTTATTAATTCGGTTCGTTAGATCATTTGGCACATTTTGAATTGAACAGTTTACAGACTTTACAGTAGGTAATTTTATTCATAATTATGATTTAAATTTAATTAGGCACGTCATGGAAGCGACACTATTGAAAAATATTTAACTAGCACTGTGTCAGTCTATTAATGCATACTGCATTCTGTCTTGGGGTGGAGCTGCTAAGACCACCATCAAGGGATTAGAGGTGGCTCAGCGAGCGATTTTAAAAGTAAGCACGTTTAAGCCAATATTGTTCCCTACAAGAGCGCTCTATCAGTTTTGTCAAGTTCCTACCGTGAGGCAGATGTTTATTGAAAGAGTGGTTTTAAAGAAGCACAGCTCTTTATGACTCACTACTAACCAACAAACGCAGAAAGCACGAGGTATGTACTAGATCCCCTAAGCCTAAAACGTCTTAGGTAAAAAGTATTTACACATTTTTAGCCCCTTTTCTTTACAATAAAAAATATATCCACTGAATAAGTGTTTCTGTAAGAAAAGGGTACATAACTACCTACTTAACCTTTCTTATGAGGAAACAGAGAACCTGCTTCTCATTCAGAAATCAAAATGAGAGTTACTTTGACTGGCATACTGTATGAGCAGTTTCCAGACTGATAACCAATAGATAAGGGATGTTTTGTTTTATATATTTTGTTCATTTTATGCATCTCTAGATTCTCGGTATTATGTATGTATCATAACTACACTACCCAACACCCCTACACCTCTCACTACTCTACATTTACACAAAACCACACGTAGGCAGGCACATATACACATTCTTAGTATTGTTTGATTTGAGTACAAATCAAGTGATTGTATAATTTCATAGATACGTCTTTTTACCCGACTGCCGAAGGAGGGTAATGAGTTTATCAGTGTATGTATGTATGTATGTATGTATGTTTGTTCCTATGTGGCGTTCCAGAGACCAAACGCGTTGGCCGATTTTGATAATTCATACGTCAATCGATTCGTCTTAACCCTGCGAGTGTCACTGGCTACGTTAAAATTGGAAAATAGAAAAATGGCGGATTTTGGGCGCCATATTGTGGGGGACAAAAATTTTTTTTACTTCCAAACCCATCGTGTGGGGTATCAAAATAAAGGGTTTTAAGAGGTGATTTCAAAAATATAAAACACTTATATGTTTAAATGTACCGAAATCTAAAAAAAAATAACTAAAAACTTATAAATAAAAAAAGTAAATTTAAAAAATCCTAATACCCGACTGCTTTAAAAGCGAACTAAAAAGACGTAAACAAGGAAAAAATCATGCTGTGCAGTCGGAGGATACATCTGGTTTTGGTCAGCCAGCTCGCGAATATGTATCCTCCGACTGCAATGCATGACTTTTTCCTTGTTTACGTCTTTTTAGTTCGCTTTTAAAGCAGTCGGGTATTTGGATTTTTTAAATTTACTTTTTTTTGCATGTCTAGTGGGCTAAATATATTAATCTATTTCGAGGGTCAGGCGCTGTATGCCGAGTTACAGGACTCGTCCTTGTTCGGCTACAGATGCTCCCGTGTTGCATAATTTTAAGTACTGGCCTGTAATACTTTATGTAATTTGTTGTATTACTTTTGGTGAAATAAATTATTATATTATATTTATATTAAATTTCGGCATAAAATGAATACGACAAATACGATTAATAAAGATGGATGAAAAGAGATTGTATGTAGCAGAGATGAGAATGTTGAGATGGATGTGCGGAGTGACGAGAATGGATAAAGTGAGTAATGAGTGTATTAGAGGAAGTTTGAAAGTGGCGCCAGCGACAGAAAAGTTGAAAGGAAACCGTTTGTCCTGGTATGGTCATTTGATGAGGAGGTATGAAACGCATGTTACTAAAATAGTTATGAATATAAATGTGGAAGGATTTAGAGGGAGGGGACGGCCAAAGAAAAGATCGATGGACTGTGTGAGGAGTGATATGAAAGAAAAGGGAGTCAGTGATAGCGTAACGGAGACGAGACGGTATGGAAGAAGAAAACGTGTTGCGCCGAACCCAAGTAACATGGGACAAGGGCAGGAAGATGATGAATGAAAATAAATACGACTAATACAATGTTAAAGCTGGCATAAGAATATCTAATAAAATAGAAAATAATAAAAGCGAGGTCAATCTTTTAAGAGCCACAACAGTTCTCGCCAAATCCAAAATTCTGGGCCGCCCTGAAGTTGGCTACAATGGCTGAGCAGCAGTAAATCTCATACAAAAACAGCAACGATCCGGGCCTTGCGCATCGGAAAGGCAACTTCAGAGCGGCCAAGTTTGGCGAGAAAAATCACATTTTATGCGTGCCAGCCAATCCATATTAAACTCTAACTTCATAGAAATAAGAGTGAACCGTACTTGCACTATAGCTACATGACGCACCGAGTGAACGAGCGCGAACCCGCGCTCCGCGTCTCAGGGGCGTTCCCCCGACTTAATAGGCAGCGTTGCCAATCTGTGTAAAATTCCCAAAACTGCGGGAATTTTTAGACCGATTGGGTAATAGGTGGGGAGAGCGATTATGTGGGGATAATGCGGGGAATTTACACATATACACTAGAACTGAACATGGAATTAATAAAAGTAGTACCAGAAGTACTTATATGTATATTTAATTCAAGCTTAACTCAATTTATTCGGCAGTAAGGTTTTAGAGTTTATATTATGGCAAAATTCATGACCATCAAACACTAAAAATAAGCCTAATGGCCGTTCTACCTTCCTCAAACGCATCTGTCGAAAGAAAATTTTGCGTCCTACACACACTGACATTGTAGTAGCGCTTAAGGCCACTAGAGAAGGTATTTTCTTAAAGGAAGGAGCTTAAAATTTGATCCTTCAAATGATATTATGTTAACCAAAAAGATTTGGCGTAATGAGAGTTGCGAAAAGTAGATTAACTTTAGTAACGTCTTTTGAGTAATAATAAATATATCCTAATTATTTTTATAATAAATATTATGTTTGATTTAATTAAACATTACCGTTAAATTTTTGGTAAAAATTTGTGTGACAGATGTGGGGAATATTGATTTTATTCTACCCAAAGCTGGGGATTTTCAGTCGGGTTTTTGGGTAATTCAGGCCATGGACATTGGCAACACTATTAATAGGTGAGAGAGGAGAGGGCGCCACTGTGCGACTGTTTAAATCAGCTCCGTACTCGTATCGTATTGTGTTAAAGAAGCAGATAAAGTGAATTGGACCATAAACCATAATTCTAACATTAGTGTTTATCTCAATGTACATGGACAATTGAGAGTGCTAAGGAAAATTACTTTATTAAGTGCAAAACTCAACGTAAAAAGTTCTAGTCAACCAATTACTGTTTTCCTAAAATCGCGAAATTATAAGCAAAGATGAGGGAAGAATCAACAAATCTAAGGATTTAGAAATCATTTCCAGCCTGAAGAAATGTAATACAGGTCAGTTTTGACTTTATTTTCTACGATATCAAGAACATAACCTAAATAAAATAAATCTATTTTCGCCGTCATTACTCATTGCGACCACAGCGACTGCGCAAGAACTAGCAGCGCCATCTAGCGTCGAGTAGTCGTATCAACAACGCAACAGAAAAATCAATTCACCAATAGGGGGCGATAATCTCAATTGACAATTCCGAAACTAGTCCTAACTAATCTTAACTCAATACCCCACTGCTGGACCCTTTTTGCTTGGTCAAATTACAACTAGAAACGTAACAAAATAAATACGGAAAAGTTTTGGTTATTCCCCAATTAAGGAAAGTCCTTTTCCTTATTTGTGTTTTTAAACAGTGACAGTGTTGCATTAAAAAAAGTAACTTAGACTCGAACATACTTTACTCTAAAGGTTGTTTTCAATATTTAAAAATTAAGGTAACCTTTTAAAATACCTGTACCTAACCGAAACATACCGGTTTTAATCATACCGGTTTCGGTCCCTGATTAAAAGTAACATATACTCGTAACATACTTTACGCGAGAGCAGTGGTATCGGCCGCGACTTACAAGTTGTAGGTCGTGGGTTCGAGCCCAGGCAGGCGCTTTACTTTGTGTAAATTATTTCATCACCACTGCTCTCAAAACGGTGAAGGAAAACATCGTGAGGAAACCGGCATGTCCTAGAACCAAAAAATCGAAGACATGTGACATCCACCAACCCGCACTGGGCCCGCGTGGTGGATTACGGCCATTCCCTCTCACAGAGAGGAGGCCTGTGTCCCAGCAGTGGGAACATTAATAGGCTGATGAAGTGATGATGTGATGTGATGATACTTTACGCTAAAAACGTAGGGAAACAAGTAATGAAGGCAAAACAAAAAATATAACCGACTTCCGAAAAAACACTACGTTGTGAAAAATAACTTTAATTTCGGAAGTCGGTGTTCCTGTTTTTGTTTCTTCGTTTTTTGACATCGACTTCCGAAGTTGAAGTTATTTTTCACTTTTTACCTAATGAGCAAGTTCTCTATTAAAGTAACTATAATGCACAGTTAAGCCTAAATAGATTACCTGAATAACATAAAATCTCCAAAGTTCTTTATCAGATCTTCACCTTCGGAATCATACTCTACTATACAATAAAATAATTTTCAAAATCGGTCCACAGTAATTATCGCAGAAATCAGTGAACATACATAAAAAAACCGTCCAAGTGCGAGTCGGACTCGCGCACCGAGGGTTCCGTACAAACCTGTAGGTTCCGTTTTTTCCTTTCGAGGTACGGAACCCTAAAAATATGTGATGTATCAAAAAAATTAAGGTTTTCGGAATGTTTCCTTTATATGTGCTATAAAACATTGCTTTATGCCAAATTTCAAGATTCTAGGTCGACTGAAAGTAGGTACCCTTTAGGTTTTGATTCCCTTGCGAGTGTCGAAAATTTGCGGAAATTAGCGGCATAAACGGCTGTATCTTTTGATTGCGTTGGCTTAGAAGTTAAATTTTTTAACAGCTTTAAGGGACAGTAGACTTGAGTATTTGATATAAATTTCAGCTTGATACCTCCACGCGTTCCTGAGAAAATGGGTCTTGACAGACGGACGGACGGACAACAAAGTGATCTTCGTCTGACCGTGTTTTTCCTTTCGAGGTACGGAATCCTAAAAATACGTTTTGAATTGTGAATCTCCTCCTTTTTGGAAAGTCGGTTAAAATATATTTATATAAAAAATTATTACAAATAATAATAATAACAAAATGTAGTTAATTATAATTATAAATAATTATAATTAACTTATTTCAGAGTTAATTATTTTAGTTGCATATTTTTTTATACAGAAATACTGTAATTATGTACTGATGCCTGTTTATGTGTTTTAAAATTAGAATATTCTAAACAATTATGCGTTTATTTACAGGCCACCGTCCGAGTAGTCACAAGACGAAGAATCTTTGAAGAGTTCCCCGCGCGACGCGTACATACTTGGAATATAAAACAGTCGCTTCAACAAGATGGCGAGCTCTGGAAAAGTCATCCCTATAAAATACACAAAGCGTGAAGGAACGTCCGGGATACAAGGACATTGGTACGAGACGAAACTTCTAAGTTTAATATATTTTAGACTTATACATGACCCCAATGTTAAAGAGTTTTATTTAGCCACAAATGTAGACAAATTAGGTTCGTTTGATGATATTTGCTTTAGGGTTAAAGTGAATGGGTTCGATAAGCCCCTTACAGTTTTTATACAGGCAAAACACAGAGAGAATAAATCAATTGTAATGCTCAATAATAAAAGTGATTTGGTAACCCACTTCAAAGGTTATTTGGAAGTCAAAAACCAATTCAAATACAACAATAAAGATGTACTTTTCGATGGTACATTTGACAGAACAGAATGTCTGTTCGTGTTTTACACAAACGCAATAAGTGATCGACCTGCCCGAAAATATGAAGGTAGTACTGCTACATTTTTAAATAAGTTGATAGGAACTGAAGAGCTTTGCTCTGGTTTGCAACCATTGAACGATAAATGTATACATGCGGAATTAAACCAAATACTGTTAGAGGAAGAAATGACGACGCTAGCAGGACTGATTGCAAAGTGTATTCATGGAGAATTTAATGATATCCAAATGTTGATGCAGCAGGACCTTGTGAAGAGGTACCACGTAATCTTGGCCCAACAAGTGTTCGATGTGTCCAAGGATCAATCTGAAGGACGTCGTGACATACGATTCAGACAAGATTTCTTTGATATCAACGAAGGACCTGTACAGTTATTTAAAGAAGAACTGTGTACAGAGATTTTGAAAAAGCGAAAGTTCGTTTCAGATGCTCCTGAAACAAACTTTCTTCGTAATTGTTTGGCTTGCTGTGTCGTCATAAATAGTGATGACGATCCGTACCAAGAAATCAAACACTTAATTACCTATAAGAACAGAAATTTCGAGTTTCTAGATGAAACAGAATCAGAAAGATACAGACCAATTCTGTACAAAATTAATGAATCACAGGAGACCATACGAAGAACACTTGAAATAGCAGTAAAGCAGTACTTGCCATCACTCAAATTTAAAGTTCCGGCTTCGTTTGGTAACAAAGATTTAACGATAAGAGGTAATGACGAAAGAAAGGAAAAGAAATTGATTGATTTGACGACAAAAATTGTAGGATTGATAGAAAAATCTACAACGAGTAAAATTGTCATGATAGATGAAGAATTGGTCCGCGTCTCTTTGCAAAAAGGATTTCTAGAGCTCAATGGTGGCATAGCATCTGCCGTTGGTAATTTATTAGTTCTCGATAATGATACCAACCTGCTTAAGTTCAATGATAACTACAAATCACTAGGAAAACTCGCCCAAAAGTTGTTTGATCAACTTAATTGTAAAATTGAAAACTTGTGTGAATATAAACTAGATGTGCGAGCGAAAATATTTCCGAAACTTACGTTTGCCCCTGACGAATATGCCAAAAACATTGTGCGTGATTTTTGTAATAAGTTATTATTTTATACATCCCAAGCTAAGGCGTCAAAAGTGGAGACAATTTTAATAAATGAAATTAAAGAAAAACTACGTCATCGTGACGACGTACATACTAGAAATAATAAATCCAACGCTATATTTCTTAAGTATCATAAAGACATAGAAAACTGGTGGGTAGAAAAAAAGGGTGAGTATCTTACAAAAGAAAGCCGTTTATATGACAATGCTCTAAAAGATGCTCTAAGTCAGCCATTGATGAGCCATATAAATTTGATGAAAAGGATAAATAAAAAAAATTACACTTTCACTGAAGATGCAGTAAGTTCAATAAAATTCGATGACCAGCCTTCAGGAACTGTAATCGTAACAAATAATATAGCACTTACGGTTGCTAAGCTTATAAATCATCTAATTAAAAAGGATTGCGTCCTATTAGATATACAATACATTTTAAATTTGTCTTTAAGTGACACCGAAACATTACAGACAGAAATAGTTGATTTGAAAAAAGAAAACACACTTATTGTTATATGTGATAAAACTATATTTGGCACAAGCTCTGATCAAAAAAAAGTTGCAGACATCACAAAATCTTTAAGAGATGAAACGGCAATTATTATTCTTAACGACCAAGACTCCGTTGAAAATGCCAAGACATATTTCAAACTAAAAGATAACGTAATAAAAGATGAAAGAAACAGTTTAATTGATATGAGCGAAGAATCTCAGGAAATAATCTTAGAGAACACAAATGTAATATTTCAAGGTGTCGAAGTATGCTTACGTAATCTCGTGGATGACAAATCGCTTGGGTTAGTAGGAGAGCTTGTGTTATATAAGTTAATGCAGAGTGATAAAAATGTAATAGGTAAACTAGCCCGTCATTTAAATTATAAAGGAACAATATATATTGAAAGATCTGTGAAATGCCATAAAATTGTTACTCAAACACTTGACACAAATGTTAGAAAAGTTGAAGAAGGGGAAATCAAGAGTATATCAACGCTAAACGACGTCAAAGATGATGTAGTACTTGTTATAGGGGATCCTGGAATAGGAAAGTCTACTTTACTCACCCAATTGTCTCTTACGACAAAACAAATGGATGCAACAGTTTGGATACTAAGAATTAACTTATTGGAGTACTGCAAACAATTCTTTGAGTGGCAAGCTAATGAAACTATCATCGATACTTTGAAATGTTTAAAATTCTTGTGTCAAGTTGCACTTAGCGAGGCAAGTATAAAAAATAACGATATAGAAATAACATTAGAAGAATTGAATGACACTGTTTCTCTTAAGGATTGTGATTGTGACGAGTGGGCTGTATTTGAATTGAAAATGTTTCTGCAATATTATAATACAAAGCAACTAATAATCTTATTCGATGGCTTCGACGAAATCTGCCCTACCTATGCACATGAGGTGCTAGGTTTAATAAAAGCTGTGATGAATTTGCGTCAGAAACATAAAATATGGATCACTAGCAGATCTTATGACAAAATCCTTACAGAATTACAACTCCAATTTTTATACAAAATGGAACCCTTAAATAATGACGAGCAGGAGTTATATTTGTCTACATTTTGGGAAGAAAAAAACTTATTAATGAAACTGCCTCATAATGGGATTCAAGATAACTTAGGCGAGTTTTGTAGGTTTATGCATAAAAGCGATGATTTACACATGTTTAAGAAGAAAAGTCATTTACCAGATGAGTCAATATACAAGAAACCATTGCTTGCAGTTTATTTGAGCTTATTTAAATATTTAAAACCAAAAGTTTCATTTCTTGGTAAGGAAATTGTTTATAAACCCACGCCACAATTCAATGGATTGGTCGCAACTCCGTTGCACCTAAATATGCTAGCTGAACACGTGTACAATCAAATAATAGGAAAATATAACGATGATGACCGTAAGTCTAATAAACGGGACTCAGCTAAGGAGAGAGAGAAATACTTAGAAGCGGAGAAGCCAAAACGGTTTGATTTGTGCAAGTTTATGGTTGCTACGGAAGAGACCTCTCTCCTGCAATGGGATTCGGACTATTGCAAAAAAATCGATGAAAAATATATCGAAGATACACCCATTAAATGGGACTTGGATGTTAACATATTCGAAATCTACGAACGTTTCTTGGAAAATAAGTTGAAAATACGGTTTCATGGGAAAAACCAAAATGACATGTACAAACCGGATAATATAGCACAATATAAGAGAGAATATGCAGATAATAAAGAAAAGCTTAAAATACTAGCGGCATACGTTGTTTATGACAAACGCCTATTAGATAAAAACGAGTTGAAGCGTTGTGAGGAAATAATAGACAAGCTGAAAGACGGAGAAGAGAAAACAGACATAATTTGCAATGTAATCAACGATATACCAATTTTTGTACACTCGACGTTCGCCGAATACTTCGCGGTTGAATACATTTGCGATTTAATAAAAAGTCAACGAAATTTAAAAAATCTGTGTAATTTCATATTGAACGTGATGTTTTTTAAACTTAACAAAAACGTACTGGTCATATTGGACGCGAAAATAAAAATAGACAAAAAGTTGACTACCATTTTAAAACAAAACAAAGGCATTATATTTAGATTGTTACTAGAACAGGGTAAAAATAAACGAGGTCGCATCAAATCATCTCTATGTGAGGCAATACGTCTAGGTCTAAGAAATTTAGCGTTTTTGTTATTATCCACAAACGAGGATTACCTATACGAGAGTAACTTGATGGATTTCATTGAAATAGTAAAAGAAACTAACATGCTTATGATAGCTGTTAAAATGGGATTTGATGAGTTACTCATAAAAATAATCAATCAAGTGAGAATGATTCGAGAATCCAAGTTAAATGCCTTATTTGAAAACATTGAGATCTTTGATGGAAATGAGAATATTGCCAGAGAGAGTACTAGTGAGTTAGTTCAAAAGTTACACGCAAATGTGTGGACTCGTATGGACATAATCCCAGATTGGGAAAATTTGCAAGAATTAGGACAAATATATTTCATTTAGTTAGAAAATATTATTTATTGTAGGTAAAGGAAGGCAATGCTACTAATACGTCTGACTAACGTGGAATAATAAGTTTTACTAACCATCGTAGTAAGAAACACTTCTATTTTTAAAAATAAGTCCTTCGGTTTTAAAGATATACTCGTATTAAACTTACTTAAACTCATCATCAAACCTAACTCCCCACCCCAACCTTCTGGCTTAACTAGTCATAGACAGACGGTACATTGATTAGAGGGTTTGAATCGTAAACATATAACAGTTATTCTAAGGCAGTCGGTAACGGTCACTCTAACGATTATAAAGTTACTTCTGGAATTCCTCAAGGATCGCATTTAGGACCTATTGTGTTTAATATTTTCATACATGACATAACACGATATTTCAACCATTTAATGCTTTATTTATTTGTGGGTGACCTTAAAATCGTGACACCAATTCAGTATCTAGTATTCAGTATCTGTAAGTAGGTTCTGTTATACTCGTACGCTACAAGAATCATGCTGTTGCAGAGAAAACAATATGTTGTTATATATAATTTCGGACTACACACTCTTCAGCATCGCAGACGCATGCTGGACTTGCTGTTTCTCCAAAAAATTGAGCGGAGTCTCACGTTATGCGACGGCATTTTAGGACGTATTGCGATCCTAAAATAAATGCGCGGCGAAAAAGTGCTCGTAACAACTTGTTTAGTATCCCCGATACAAATCGAAACTTGGGTTGAATTCCCCAATGCCAGCAATGGCAAGGCTGCCTTCAACATACAATGCTTGGTGTGAGCTTCTTGACCTAATTATTTTTCATTACCTACCCTACTCGGCTCGAACGGAAGTTGTTGAAAAAGAAAGGAAATATAGTTGTAATCTGTGATATATTTTATTTTTTAAGTTATATTTTTTCTTATATTGTTTAATATTTAATTGATTTATATTATTTTTATATTATTCATTTTAGTTTTAATCTCATGAATTTTGACTCTATTTATAACATCATGTTGTTATCTTGCTTCTTATTATTTTTTAAATCACGGCGGAAAAAGAGAGGTGTTATAAGTTTGCCTTGTTACAAGTGTGTGTACCTGTGTGTTTGTTTATTTGTCTCTGGCATTATAGCTCCTAAACAGATGAACCGATTTTCTTGAAAGGTGATTTTATTGAGAGTGTTCTTAGCTATGACTGATGATAATCGGTTTAGCCGTTTAAAAGTTACGGGCTTTTTACAAGCTTTTATTTAACTTGCAATGTATGTATACAAGTGTCAATTCGGATCAAATTATGCAACTAAATTTTAAAGCAGTTATTCTCAACCAATTAAGATGAAATTTTGTAAACACATTTTCTAAGCATTTTTTTTGTAAGCTAAAAATCTTGTTTAAAAATATATTACTGTTTGAATCGGGGTGTTTTCGAAAGATATCGTGTCATAATTACGTGTTCAATAAATTGTCGATCGAAGCGTGTCTAGTACTAGATACCTAAATGATATAGCAAGAAATAAAAATGTGTCGGGAGATTTTAAAATTTAGCTTTTATTTTTTATTTGATTTTTATTGTGATAATTATTTGAGATAACTTAACTATGTAAATGTTATGCACGTCTGTTATTGACATAAATACTAGAATAAGACCTTATAAAATTTAATATGTCCATGTTTGTATTTTTAATGTGCCTTCAATGAATAAATAAAATAAAATATGAGCAAATGCAACCATACTTTATTCAAACGCGTAACACACAACACTCAAAATAACCTTACTCTACGAGCTTATGGTCACCTCACTGTATTTGATATTATAATATTGAGTTTGTGCAGTGTTGGCAATTAATGTTTACTTTTCTTTCTTTCTAGCAAAGAAATATTTCCTTGAAGGAGTCGAATTCTCAAAAATTTATGAAAAATATATTTGTTGTGATTTAGTTAAATATTTTGAAATTATTACATATATTCTAGCTAAAGAACATTAAGGATTTAGGCAGAACAAAAGTATCAATCTTGCCATATATGAATTTTTGGAAATATTTATGGATATGATCTAGGCTTTTGATCATGACATTGACATCTTATTACATAACCTTGAACATATGGCATAAGAGGTAACATCTTAAAATTAATTGAAAGTTACCTCAAAAACCGCACTGAGTATACACAAATTAACAGACTTAATATTACAACTAAGATGGAGGATACATACTTATCAAAGGGACGTAAAATACAATATGGTGCCCGCAAGGAAGTGTATTGGGACCACCATTATTTTTAATATACATTAATGAACTTCCAAATTTGAACTCAAACCCAATGACACTATTTGCTGACGACAGCACCGTTGCAATTAAGTGTAATGACAGAGCGTCTTATGAGCATGATGATATAAGTAGTACCCTAAATTCAATCATTAAATGGCTAGACCTTAATAATCTGAAGGCAAACATAGGGAAAACTAAAATAATCTACTTTAATCAGCATATGAAAGCAATTATGCCTCAGATTAACTATAAGGGTGAACCTGTATCTGAAGTACAAACAAAAAAATTTCTTGGTCTAAATGTAGATAACAAATGAAAATGGAAATCTCAGATTGAAACACTATGCAAAAGAATTAATAAATCAGTTTATGAGCTGCATGAATTGAAACAGATTTCAAATATCAACACCTTGTTAGCTGCATATTATCATGGTTTTGTTGCTCCAGTCAAGGGCGTCGCCAAGGGGGGGCAGGGAGGGGCAGCTGCCCCCCCCCTAGAGATTCAAAAAATGTTGCCAAATGTAAAGCAACCAAAGTCCTAAGATGAGTGTGCACAGAAAACTTATTCATGGAAATTTACATGATTTTCATAATAAAGTGGTTGAAAAGTTTTCAAAAAACCCCCGAAGTCAACCTAATCAAAAAAGAATCTTTGTTGACCACTATAATATTAAAATCTGGTACATAATTTGTTGTGGAAGAATTGCCAAACTCAAGTGGCAGTGGGCAGGGCACATTGCTCGCAGAACGGATGGCCGATGGGGCAGAAAGGTTCTGGAGTGGCGACTGCGAACCGGAAGACGTTGCGTTGGAAGGCCTCCCACTAGGTGGACCGAAGACCTGGTGAAGGTTGCGGGGATCCGCTGGTTGCGAGACGCACGGGATCGGTCAATGTGGCGACGCTTGGGGGAGGCCTATGTCCAGCAGTGGACGTCTTTCGGCTGATATGATGACATAATAACAAAAAAAAAATACACTTTATATTCAAATTCAAACTCTCCTTATATTCATCTATCTCTTTATATTTAAAATAACTTATTTAGAAGTTTTATTTATTGTACAGTCAAGAACTCGTGGACTCGGTACCGTTATTATTACAATCGCTGTAGATGTAAGGCTCGTACTACAAGTGAAAAGCTTCATGTGCTCTCGACTTTACCTACAATTCATACTTTTCTCATTCTCCATATCAACTTGCCCCCCCCTTGGCCATCAGCTGGCGACGCCCTTGGCTCCAGTCTTGAGATATGGTGTATTTTTTTGGGAAAATTCAACTGACATTGACCTAATTTTTAAAGCACAGAAGCGGTGCATAAGGACTTAAAATGGTTGAGACCTGTAAACCGTATTTCCAGGAGTACAAAATACTAACTCTCCCAAGCATATATATTTATGAGATTTGAATGTTTGTTAAGGTCAATCATAACTTATTTACACATTAGCCTCGGAAGTCAATAATAGGCAACAACGTGACGCACTTCGCCTCTGTGTGCGCTAAACCCGTACCACATTAATGCACAAAAGTGTGTTTCGGATGGCTCCTGAAATTTTCAATAAACTGCCTAAAGAAATAAGGGCAATGAATACTGCTTTATTTAAGAAAAATCTAAAGAGCCTTTTAGTTGATAAATGCTACTATAATTTGAATGACTACTTAAACAATAAATTTTCCAAACTCAAGACCTCACAGTGACATCAAGTTATAGAACAACTAGCTGACCCGTCAAACTTTGTTTTGCCATAAAAACACCAAACATTCATCTACCCTACCTACTTACCCTACCCTACCCACTTAGGGGTATGAAAAATAGATGACAAAAACACCAAACATTCATCTACCCTACACTACCCTACCTACTTACCCTACCCTACCCACTTAGGGGTATGAAAAATAGATGTTAGCCGATTCTCAGACCTACTCAAAATGCTCACAAAATTTCATGAGAATCGGTCAAGCCGTTTCGGAGGAGTACGGGAACGAACATTGTGACACGAGAATTTTATATATAAGACTAGCTGACCCGGCAAACTTTGTTTTGCCATAAAAACACCAAACATTCATCTACCCTACCTACCCTACCCTAACAACCCTACACTACCTACCCTACCCTACCTACCCTACCCTACCTACCTACCCTACCCTACCTACCTACCCTACCCTACCCTACCTACTTACCCTACCCTACCCACTTAGGGGTATGAAAAATAGATGTTAGCCGATTCTCAGACCTACTCAATATGCTCACAAAATTTCATGAGAATCGGTCAAGCCGTTTCGGAGGAGTACGGGAACGAACATTGTGACACGAGAATTTTATATATAAGATTATGCATGTATCTTCAAATAATTTATATGTTAAATGATTGTAGTAATACTAGGAATGACATTGAAATAACTTAATTATTATTATTATTGAATGAATTAAATAAATGATTATTAAAAATCATTTATTTAATTCATTCAATAATATCAACATTTTGCATGCCTTTCGGTCGAATCACTTGAACATATTTTCTGCAAAAATAAATAATTTGATTTGAATTAGCCCCTTGAGTGTAATTGCCGAAACAATGAAAAAGCTGTAGCGGCATCTTTGCCACCACAAACGAACTAATAACCTGACGTCACAAAATCCAACCGCATCGCGCAAGCGGCAAGCAAAGATTTTGTGAACACAAACAACAGTCTGACGATAACCGTTGGAAAGTTGCCCGAACTATATCCGCATACCTCCATAAAGCCTTGGTCTTGCGTGGATTCACGTTTTAGGCACTCATTGGTTTCAAGCTCTATGTTGTATCTAGGAATCCAGCTCAACAGTGCCTACTCTTTGATGTCCATATCTTAAAAATTAAAATAGGTTTCAAAGTAGTACTACTTTGTTACACGAAATTGCAAGAGTTCAAACGATATTTAACAAAAATAAAACTCTTCAAAACCGTTACGTACCTGAATCTGGCAAGTGTGCGTAAGGGACGAATGTAATGACTTGCATACATCTGTCCCTTACGCACCTTAACAAATAACCTTAACAAATATTTGTATGACCTACAGATAGTGGTTCCGGCTCTGGGTGTTTGTGTATGTGAGTTTATATGTTTGTAAACGCTCCGACGATACAGGAAGAAATTCCTAGTGTGGGGCAAAGTCTAAAAAAAAAAAAAATTAACGGAAATTTCAATCTCCGAGATCAAGTACACAATTTTTATCTTAATACCCGTGACGGTTAGGTTGATCCTTGGTGGCTCATATCTTACGAGGCTGCTCAAACTAAGACCCCGCGCCCCCCAACCACGCGGGAGCGGTGACAACCGACTGGCAGAGCGGTCAGCGGTGCCGGTACGTGCGAAGGTAGGTCACTAATACGGTAGGTATTTATCGCTGTAAGTACGGTCAAGTGAAGGTCTGGCTAAACGCTTAAGGGTACACTAGTCGAAAATTCTTCCATACAAACGTAGTCTGGCTTTTACTCTACTGTTTGACGATGTACATTCAAAATAAAAAATGCTATCAATTTGTCTCATCATTATCTAGCCCTGTATGGAAGCAAAAAAGTAAAAAACATATTTACTTGAAAGTTATGAGCTTCGAAAGTTCCATATTTCAACACTAATTTTAACGCATCTTTGGGCGCAAATAAGTACCATTAGAAGAAGGAAAATTGAAAAACGGCCTCCATACAGGGATAGATTAGTAGTTCAACAATGCAAATAATTTTGTTTTGAACAGATACATTCAGTCGTTTTTTCATGATATCCAGACTCCCAAAGGTCTGTTTATAAAATTTCGCGCGCTCGTTATCGTTCTAATTCATCATCCATTTCGCTACAAATTTGCAAAAGTGTGTATTCGTACGCGGACGAGCTTTTTACTGCTCATAACATCATCTATCTGTTCCGCACGTGTTGTCAGTTAATATAGCATGCATTTTAACCCCGCGCACAAAATAGTTCGTGCCGTCGACTAGTGTACCCTTAAGACTCGTTTCTGGAGACCGCGTCCGTCGTCGGGCGTCGCAAGCCTTGTTTACGGAGACGCGGGCAGTCACGTGTCTCGTACAGCGTGGCGTCTCGCTTCTTCGTAAACTCTCATACAACGCCATATTGTTTGAATTTAGTACGCTCCGCACCGACCAACGCGACGCCTTCTCTATAATCTCTGCAATGGAGATCGTTTAGCTAAGCCGATCTGAGTCGCAAAGATAGGCTGAAACATTACCAAATTAAAACATTGTCTAGGCAAAGAGAATTAATAGATTTAATTATAGTTTGGGCAATGAAATCTTGGCAATGGAGTGGGCTCGGCGTTTTCTTGCGTGATCAGAAATGAAGATATCCGTAGGAGAACCAGGGTTACCGACATAGCCCGAAGAATTACCAAATTTATGTGGGCAAAGGGTACATTGCTCGCGGAACGTATGGTCGTATGGTGGACTCAATTTCCTTAGTATTGTATAACTGCACAGCACGTGTGAGTACTATGTACCCAACTGTAAATCTACCATTTACTGTACCTATGTGACGTTCGTTGACTTGTGTGTGCCCTGGCTGTTGTTGTCATACTCTCTCAAATGTCTCTCTGATGGTGGCGAGTGTCTTGGATCATCCAGTTCCCTTCATGATGGTTGAGCTGGGTGGTGCCGATTCATGCGTCATGTTCGTGAACGGACGCCGTCAGTTGGGATTGGTCATAGCTTAGCTGCTTCGGATGTTAATGTTTTTCTAGTATCTATTATATAACTGCACAGTACATGTGTGAGTACGTTTAATACTTTATGCCTGTAGGTGGTATAGTGTGTAGTGCTATTCTGGATGCATCGTACTCACATGTATGAATTTAATATGTATGTACCTATGTTCCTAAATATTGTAAAAAAAAAAAATATTTTTGTTTTTCTTGTGCATTCCTCTCCATAACAAGCTACTTTCCGAATGCACGGTAGAATCATTTATATGTAACGTTCAAAAGTGCCGCTTGGTGGCCTAGTTGAAATAAAATATCTTTGTCTTTGATGAAGCTGAAAATTATACTGAAGCGAACGCGAACCGGAAGACGCAGCGTTAGACGCCCTCCCTCTAGATGAAACGATGACCTGGTAGCTGCGGGAATCCTGTAGATGCGAGACGCCCAGGACTGATCAGTGTGGCGACGCTTGTTGGTGGCCTAGGTCCAGCAGTGGACGTCTTTCGGCTGACATAATGATGATGAATAAATAAAACCACTGGGATCGCTTTGTACAAATCACAATTTATTGTATTTACAAGCGCATAGCGCACTGCGTAAAAACTTAATACAGTCCAACTATATAAATATATTTCGACTTCACGACTACATTCAAAACGTGGTCGGCAGGACTGCGATGCGTTGTGTGACGGTATACAGGCTGACTTGGAATACATTGGCAATCTAATACAGTGTGAAAGTACCATAATATGAAATGCATTTTAATAAGTTTACGCATTGTAATTTACCAGTTAAAATTAATAGAATTATGTAAATAAATTATGCAGTTTTAAAGTAAATAAAAAAATATATATATATATTGTGTTGTAAGAAAGTAGAGATGCTCAACCGTAAATACAAAATACATTAAATGTTTTGTATATTCCATCATAAATCAATGATTCTTCAATATTTTTTCACATTCCGTATTGCCAATAAACCCCAGGCAACATAGAACTTGGAGAAATGTATCTGCAAGATAATTTATGATCAAATTAAATCACGTAACGAAACTAGATGCGTCAATAAATTCATGAGATGTTTTATAATCATCGGATAATGATACAATAATTTTTCTGTCCATCAAGTAGATAAAAAAAATATTGCCACGTATTTTTCATTTGTCACAAACAAAATATGACGACGATACATACAGTGCATTAAAATTTCGCGTGACGTAATTTTTTTACTAAGAAGTGACGTCACCAGTCCTACTGAACATTAATGAGCTATATCTTTGTCAAATATCGACTTGATAAAGCAAGAGAGAGCAGTTGTGGGTCGTGGGTTCGAACCCAAGTAAGCGCTTTACTTTGTGTAAATTATTTCATCACCACTCCTCTCAAAATGGTGAAGGAAAACATCGTGAGGAAATCGGCATGTTTTAGAACCAAAAAATTCGAAGACATGTGACATCCACCAACCCGCACTGGGCTCGCGTGGTGGAGAGGCCCATTCCCTCTCACAGAGAGGAGGCCTGTGTCCCAGCAGTGGGAACATTAATAGGCTGATGATGATGATAAACCAAAAAATACGTGTCTAATATTTTTTGATAATATAACTGACGGACTAAATAGTTTTTTTTTTTTTAACCCACGATACATCGATATTTGTCGTTGCATCACTCACACCCACCAACGTAGTCACCGCCGACTGTTGCATAGGAAACATTACTGTTAACTTATATTATACAACTTTAAAACTAAGAAGACAATGAGGACACTAAACAGTAAACAACATAGTATATTAAACATAGCCGCTCTATAAGAATCGTTTAGAAAAGGACTTCACTTATAAAACTGCCTACCACTTTTTGAGAAGTGGGCTTATGGTATTTTTTAAACCTCACTAGGTATATTTCTCCTTTACCTATCGTGGGTGAGTTTAGGCTTAGCACGCACTGCGATTTTTATTCGCGCGATTTTTTTCCGCCCATTCTGCGACCTAGGAAATTGTATGAAGCTTTGCGGAAAAAAAATCGCACGGGCATAATACCGCTAGAAACTCGTGTTTAGCATACAGAATCCACCGCACTGCGGCGCGGTTTAAATTCGTGCGAATATTTTGAACTCTATGAACAGGTAGGAGACAAAAATCGCGCGGAATTTTATCCGCAGTGCGTGTTAGTTAAATTCAGTACGCGGATAAAAATCGCAATGCGTGCTAAGCCTTACAAAAATTGTAAACTCACATACACAAAAACTCAGATCCGGAACAACTATCCGTTGCCATAAAAATATTTGTACCGTGCGGAATCGAAACAGCGACACGCAGCACAGCAGCCATTCGTTCACCACTGCGCCAACCGTGTCGAGGATGTCGGTATACTGTGGCAACCCCTTAAATACAGACTTGATTTTATCTCAGTAAATTTACTTTTTTTTATTGGGCAATCCCACCGCACTACCCCAAACCACTGAAACTCCTGAAAGCCAGAATCAACAGTGGCCCACCAGAAAAGCGCCGAGGCAATGAAGCTTGACGAAGTCCCGGAGAATGCTATGAATTCGTTTTGTTTATAAGCATAAGATTAAAATGTATTTCCTCCCGGGAGAGAGCACTGACTCCTGTAACACAGTGTATATTATTCCTGTAAACTTGCACCTACATCAAAAAAAGATTATTAATTTATTTGCAGTTGGTAAACCGACCGCGGCCTTAACAATTTACGCACGGCAAAGTTAATTTTGTCCCTTCCTTAGAGCAATGTTCGGTGCTTTCATTGATTATGAACGTTAGTCATGTTACCTAATTATTTTGGTAAATGTAGTTGATTATACGGAGAGGGGCTCGTGGCTTAATAATAACAGGCGCACGGGTCGATCTTCAAGGTTAAGCAACGCTTGACGAGGTCGGTCCGTGGATGGGTGACCATTTTAACATATCGAGTTTCCTCCGTGCCTCGGAAAGCACGTTAAGCCGTTGGTCCCGGCTGTCATTTGAAGATCTTTGACAGCCGTTACGGGTTACGGGTAGTCAGAGCCTGAGATCTGACACCAGTCTTGCCAAGGGGTACCGTGTTACCCAGTTAGTGGGTTGTGGAGGTCAGATAGGCAGTCGCTCCATGTAAAACACTGGTACTCAGCTGAATCCGGTAAGACTGGAAGCCGACCCCAATATAGTTGGGAAAAGGCTAGGCAGATGATGATGTAGTTGATTATACGGAACCCACTGTGCGCGAGTCCGACTGGCACATGACCATTTTTTTAAATTTTGTTTGCACTAATACCCACAGTAAGGCCTGTATAGACAAAAAAAAATTGCTTATGTGATACAAAGTTTTAAGTGAAGTCCTTTTAGAAATATTTAAAATATTCATGATATGCCAAATCCCGTGCTGTACTATTCCATCGATTTAAAACATGAATTTTACTCAATATTTCATATCTGAGTGTTGTTCAATACATTATATAGTTTTCACAAAATCTGTACCGCTTTGCGCAAAAATTACTCACTTCTGTAGATGTTTGTTTTAGGAATGGACATACATAACTCATTTTCGTCCAATCCTAGAGCAGTTTCACCCGATCCAAGCGCAGTTTGATCCACTTTTAGCGCAGTTTGATCTAATTTTGGCGCAGTTTGATCCAATTTTGGCGTAGTTTGATCCAATTTTGGCGCAGTTTGATCCAATTTTAGCGCAGTTTGACCCAATTTTAGCGTATTCCCATCCATTGATAGCACAGTACGGGATAGACAGAACTACACACTACAACCAGTCAAAATTCACCCTCGTGGACATCCTATCTACTCGGTACACAACATGGAATGTCATCACTTAGACATTTAAACATTCATTACTATAAAAATTATGCAGAAAATGTAGAAACTAAATGTTCTACTAGTACAAGGTGTAATTGGATTCAATGGATTTAACTTTAGTTCTAAGATATGGCTGAATTCAAATTATAATCTCAAATGAAACGTTTTGATGGCAAAGTAAGGCATGTTTCTGGATGGGTGGACTTTTCTATCCTGTATAATAAAAGTAAGTATTTTATTTTCTACATTATTCTGCATTAAAACTGTATTATTGCTATTTTGAGAAACACGAGGGTTGCTATTATACGTTTTGAATACAAACGTTAAACTCATATTATGTCTAGCTGTATTAATAATTATACCAGACTGTTATTTCCCATTGAAGGCCAAAAACCTCTTCTCAAACAGAGAAGGAACAAGCCTTGATCGCCACGCTAGCACAAGGCAGCCGGGCGAGCACGGCCTCTCTGATAGGCTTGAGTCACGCATTTCATCACGGTTTTTGCTCCCAAACTGTGATAATAATGTGTGACTCAAGCCTCTCATAGTAGGCCGTGCTCGCCCCGCAGATTGGCGATTTTAGACTCACATTAATAAAATTGGAAGTTTGAAATCGCTTTCAACCACAATTGAATAAAAGTCCAGATCCATTGCTTCATTCATTTAAGTAAAGTCTGATTTTAGATTAAGATTTTAACCACTCTATTGTATTGGATTCAACCTGTAAGTTAGTGTGTGTAAGTTAAATAAATAAATATTATTAAAACAAATGTCTGCTCGAAAACGTAAAACACGCAATGAAAGACAAAGAATTTGTGAGATATGTAATTACCACGCAGGTTAAAAAAAAAAAAAAAAAAAAAAAAAAAAAAAAGGTTACCCTTACGTTGTTTTGTTCATATGTGTCCGAAATAAACTGGGAAAGTATTTAAGAATTGAAAAATCAATTATAACTGGATAACTGCTTTAAACTTATATTACAAGCTTTTTTATTATATTGCAAGTTAATAAAAAGCTTGTAATATAAGTTTGAAATCGCCAACCCGCATTGAGCAAGCGTGGTGGTGATCAATGCTCGCGCCTTCTCCTTATAAGAAGAGGTGTAGTGTGACAGTAACTGGCTGATATTAGGATTATCAGAGATCGGAATAGTTAGAGTATATTTACCTAAAGTTCGAGGAAGTAAGTAACCCACAAAAACAAAAAGATTCTTCAATATAATAATTTAGTTCAAATTGTATTCAAAATTCAATAAGTAATTTGCAATAGCTTTTTGAAAATTAGTTTTTTATCCGTCAGGTAGAATAATAAAAATATTTGACACGTATTTTTCTTTTGACACGTAAACGTGACGACGATATACACTTTATACTGCCTTAGTGACGGCACAAACCCCCATTCCTGAACTTTGATGCGCTTCAACTTTGTACATTTTTATTGTTTAAGTAAAGCAAGACATACGTGTCCAATATTATTTGATAATCTCACTGACGGGCTTAATAGAATTATCATTTTTCTACCCAGAAAACAACCCTATTTTTCAAATCCCGGGATTTAATCGTCATGTTTATGATGCCGGGATTTTAGAGGGGGTATTATCGATTATTATTAGTCGCCGCCACGTCTACTTGTTATTTTGTATGACGTTTATTACTACGATGAAAAAATTCTGCTTGGTGCCGCCATGTCGAATTTGAAGAAATGTACAGTCAATGAAACAAATTATTTAAATCATAATATTTTTATTTATTTTACAATTTTTGTAATAACTCTAAAAACTGAAATATAACATTAATACTTTAAATTTGCACAGTAAATCACAGATCAGTTACTTATATAAGTTTACGATGAAGTTCCCTTTAGAGGATTATTACCTCAATTAGTTGTTCTGATCACAATGATGTTATATATATACTGAGATAGATACGTTTTACCAAGGTCTGCGGGGCAATACAAATAAGCTGAACAGCTTGAGTGTACTCAGTCCGTTCTGCGTCTGGTCGCGAGTAGAACGTACACGTTTGAACAGTGTGTTTATCCCTTTCTGACAATGGGGTCCTATTTATATTTCTGTGGTCTTATAACTTACTCAGTGATAGAAATAAAATTCCAAGTTCCATAGATCCTATGTTGATAGCTAAAGTAAAATGTCAGCATTGTTTTATTTATTTAAAATGAGTATAGAGGCGACGCTATGCATAGGTAGGCGACGTGGGCCACCGCCTACGGACTCGCAGTCAGAGGTACCTCACGCCTTGTAATTTATATATTACTAGCTTTTGCCCGCGACTTCGTCTGCGTGGCATAAGTACTTCAAATAGCCATTATATTTTAGGATTTTGGGTTCTTGGGTACTTCTCGTCCAATTTACCGCAATGTCTCTAGACAAAAGTCTATGACCAGTGTGTGTTGCCAGTGATCACATATGGGACCGAGACGTGGTCGCTCACAATGGGCCTTATCAGAATGCTTAAAGTCAGCCAAAGGGCAATGGAGAGGGCTATGCTCGAATTTCCTTGCGTGATCACGTCAGAAATGATGATATCCGCAGGAGAACCAAAGTTACCGACATAGCCCGAAGAATTGTGTGGAAAACTTAAGTGGCAGTGGGCAGGGCACATTACTAGCAGAACGGATGGCCGATGGGGCCGGATAGTTCTGGAATGGCGACCGCGAACCGGAAGACTATACGTTGGAAGGCCTCCCTCTAGGTGGACCGATGACCTGGTTAAGATTGCGGGAAGGCGCTGGATGCGAGACGCACGGGATCGGTCAATGTGGTGACGCCTGGGCCTATGTCCTGCAGTGGACGTCTTTCGGCTGAAATGATGATGATGATGATTTTCAGTAGACTCATTTGAGAAAGTGGAAAGTTTGAATGGTGAACCAATATTCACCATTCAAACTTCCGCCCCCTTAAGGATGATTAAAAGTATCATATGGCCTTCCCAAGGTTTCAGGTGAGATAGTGGTCAAGCGCGCGCCTATCAATAATAATAATAAAAAAACTATCTCCATACCAACGGTTCAGCGGTTTAAAGGTGAAGAGGTAGACACAAATAGTTGCTTTCGGATTTATAACATTACAATGAATTCAATAAAAAATTTCAAGTCTTATCCTATCCGAGGTGGAATGCTAAAATATTCGAGCTCACTTCGCTCGCTGCCTGAATTCTCTTGGTGCTTTATATGTTATGCAAAAGAAAGACGACAAAACTTACCCCTAGTATAGTCTCGCCAAACTTCTTGGCCACCCTGATGTCGGCTACAATGGCTGCGCAGTAGTAAATCTCATACATAAACAGCACCTGTGTCGTGCCTTGCGCATCGAAAAGCCAACTTCAGGGCGGTCCAGAAGTTTGGCGAGCACTATACCGTATAAATGCTAGTTCTTGAATTATTCTCTTTATTCCTAAGCATTTTCACAAGTAAAAATAAATTAATGAAAAACATGTGTACGTTATCAATTTCTTTAAATGTATTGACTTGGTGTATAATAAATAATATAAAAAAATAAGAAAGTAAGAATGAAAGTTAACCTCGCCACTGGCGGTTGCTAAATTAAATGGTTTCCAAGTTATGTGATGTGAAAGTACCCGATGCCCTAGCTAAGGATTATTTATAAGAGGACGATGGGATTGATGGACAAGATAATTAATTTTGTATGACATAAAGCAACGGCGGCAATAAATAGCTTCAAAAATATAATACTTGATGGTACTTTTAAAGCAAGTTCGAAGCCATTTAAACAATTATATAATCTCCATGTGGACATTGCCAAATCCACGCCTACCCAGTGATATATATATATATATATATTTTATGTATGTTCGGGTATAACTCCGTCATATGTAAACGGATTTGAAAATATCTTTTTTGTTCGAAAGAAGTTTATTCCGAAATGGAACCATTTAAATTCGGTAAATATATGATGAAGAATTTCGGAGATATACAACAGAATTCTTCAATAATTGACGGCAAATCTCTGGGGATTACTGCAATCGCATGTCTGTTTATAGTTCACCATTTCATAACATACCATCACGCCAGTATGCTCTATACGGGTACGCAGATGTGTACAGTTCATCTAGGTACACTCTCATTTCACCAGTTATGTTAAAGTTACATGTTATTCGGGCAATCTATTCTGTCATCACAGTGGGCATTATATATACCTTACTATAGAACTTGTCCATTATGTACCACTTAAAAAAATGAAAAATTATGAACTTTTTTAGAAAAAAATACAACCGACTTCCAAAAAAAAAAACACTACAAAGTGAAAAATAACTTTAATTTCGGCAGTCGGTGTTCCTTCTCCTGTTTTCGTTTATTCGTTTTTTGTAAAAACTTTTTTATATTTTGATGTTTCCCAATCTAGCTAAACATATATTAATATTAATTTTAACTTCTAAGAAATCTTTAACTATATTTGTGATTTTTTTATCATTTGTTGAATCAATTTTTCTTTTTTGACTAAGTTCTCTGCCTATTTGATTTTTTCCAGTTTTAAATCAGTATTTCTGGATTCCTCTTTTAAAATACTTATTAAAAGAAAAAGGGTTGGCCGTTTCATATTTTTTTATTAAGGCGACTATGCCACCCTTTGGCATGATTTGTCGTTCTGATTCTTTCTCCATAGTTGCTTATATATTTAATATTTGAGCTTAACCATTGTGAAGACTTGTACTTTTTAAATGCAGTTTTGTCCTCACTCGGAGATTTGACTCTAATAAAAATTGCCAAGCATCAGGTATTTTCTCATAGGGAAGATGTGCTAGAGCAATACACGTTTTAATGTACTTACGGTTTTCGTGGGTTTTGGTTAGAGATAAATCTTTAGCTTTATCCCATATATTATTGCAAAAATAAAAGAAACAAAGTTTTATACTTGCTTGAGAAAAATAGTAATTATAGATTTGATAGCTGCGATTATATATAAAGTTTTTTATAATATTAAATAAAAAAATCGTTGTTTTAATAGGTATGTCTGCTTCTGTAGACTCTTCTGTAACAGCCTGTTGAATATCCATGTCGTCGTAAACGGTATATGACTGCTGACATATATTAATGGTGGTAGAAGGCTGCAGAGCGTCAGTTTCACCTTGTAAAACATTAATTATTTCGTCCAAACCCACTAGAAAAAAAATCAGCAAAAAGATACAATGGCAACACTTTGTAAATTTGAATATTAAATAACTTATCTTTGAAATGAAAAATATCTCAAAAGTTATAACTATAGATTAAACAATCAAGAAAAATAAAATAAAATTCGACATTGCTTGCATAAATCTCACTTGGATTACTTTGAACAGCGTATTGTTCTTCATAGACCACATTTCCCTCGTAAGATTTCCGATATTCGAACCAAATCCATTGCTGGAATAGATTTCTTAGATTAGTTTATAAATGGGTAGGTGGATAAATGGTGTTTGCAAGATATTTTGTACGTTCATCTTTTAGCGGCTTTTGTTTTATCGGATCAGACTTCGGAATCTATACTTCTGCAGCGAGGTGTGAGACAGGGAGACGTCATATCTCCGAAAATGTTCATCGCTGTACTGGAGGATGTCTTCAAGGTTCTGGAGTACATCACCCACCTTCGGCTTGCCGACGATAAAGTGGTCATGACCACTTTATTGTACTGACAATGCTCGATGACCTCAGTGGAGGCTCGGAAAGAGTAGGTTTTAAAATAAACATGGACAAAAACAAGGTGATGTTGAATGCCCATGTTGCACCCACTCGTATCAAGGTCAGAGATTCTACACTCATAGTTGTGGACGATTATGTCTACCTGAGACTAACGGTCTAGTTTGGTAGGGCCAACTTCGAGAAAGGGGTCAACCATCGAATCCGACCTGGCAGGGCAACGTTCGGGAAGTTGCGCGGTATCTTCTCGTCCAACTTACCATAGTGTCTCAAGACAGGAGAGAGCTATGCTCGGTGTATCCGTGCCTGATCGAATCAGAAATGAAGACATCCGCAAGAGAACCTAGGTTACCGACATAGCCCGAAGAATTTGCAAACTTAAGTGGCAACAAACGTGTGGCGCGTACCTAGCCCGAGTAGTGCCTTGGAGTCGCTGCCGGCGCGTGCCACCACCATGGCTGCGCCACACGATGCACAAAATCGAATACCATTACACTTATTCACTGTTACATGGGTCATTGTCATGTGCGCCCTACATGTGCAGACATCATGTTGAATTTACTTTCTCGATAGCAATAAAATACTCACCGTCGTTTTCCATTTTGCACAACGTGGACAACGTGGAAAATGGAAGTCCGACTCGCCCGCACAAATATGAGAAATGTTACAAGCGCTCTCGAGTTGTAAACCGTCGTTACTATTCTATGGTAGTATTTTACCAGCCGGTCCTGTTTATTATCTACCGGTACTATATTAGATGGCTCACAATCACAAAGCAATATTTGCAATTGTTCACTGAATACACTTTTAACAATAAACGAATAGTCGAATGTCGATTTACACTAAAATTAATGTGCACTTGAAAATAATAAACATTGAAGCGTTTGACGTCCCAAGACAACACCCACATCAAAACAATTCTACATGGCACTAAAAAGTACCAACGCAGTATTTTCTTCTTTTTCTAGACTGCCAGGAAAGTGTTATGTTTTTTTAACCGTAGGTATAGTTTGGAGTGGATTCTTTTTGGCGCGTGACAAGCATACCTCCGCTGGTTCAGCCTCGGTTCATATCGGACCCCAGATTTAGGTCATACGACATCATAATTAAGTTATTTAATTATTAATTAAGATACCTAACGAATTTTCTTTGGGGCGTTTAATTAAAATAGTTGGATACAAAGCTTACATGTTAACGCGAATATTTGTTTTAGATTAAGTGAGCAAGTTTATTAAATTTATATTTGTTAAATACAAGTAATACGATAATCGCCATTTTGATGAAAGTGGTGGTCGAGGCTAAAAAACATGAAAATGCAGATTTTGGACACCCAAAAACAGGACCCTATAACTAAGACTACACGATCCGTCTGTCTGTCCGTCTGTCACCAGGCTGTATCTCATGAACCGTGATAGCTAGGCAGTTGAAAATTCCACAGATGATGTATTTCAGTTGCCGCTATAACAACAAATACTAAAAACAGAATAAAACAAATATTTAAGTGGGGCTCTCATGCAAAATTTTTTTGCCGTTTTTTGCGGGCGATATAATGGTACGGAACCCTTCGTGTGCGAGTCTGACTCGCACTTGGCCAGTTTTTTTATGCTATCGACTCGATTAATGAGCAATTATCCCAAATCGATTCTTAAAAATTAGAATAAACCTGATTTAGGCATAAAATACAATAAGTATTTAAAATGATTACTATTAATACTTTCTTAAATTAATGCATTTTTGGACATTATTTGACTAAAACTAAAGAAATTCATCGAACCGTGGATAATTTCGCGCCGAATTTCTATCCGATTCAAAATTTAAATTTGGAATGCGCTCGCTATTCAAAAATATTTTGTATAAAAATAATAATGATTGAGCCTTTTAATGTTTGATAATCTCTAGAAGTATACAGAGTGCCTAGTATATTTTTATGTAAGTTTGTAATGCAAGCGTTGATAAATTTAGTTTCGGGGAACCAACGACTTGTGATTATTTGTTATATTGTAATGAGTTTCGAGGTGGCCCAGTGGCTAAAGGCCTCGCCTTGCCTGAGGCCATGGGTTCAAATCTGGAAAAATACCAATGATTTTCTTTTTCAAATTCATTTATGTACTTTCTAAGTATATCTTGGCGATCGCTGTCAACGGTGAATGAAAACATCACGACGAAACCCTGGTCTAATAGTCTCAAATCGCCAACACGCACTGAGCGCACGTGGTGATCAATGCTTGTGCCTTCTCTGTATGAGAAGAGGCCTTTGCCCTGCAGTGGAACAGTTATAGGCTGGTATTATTATTATAATTATATATTATAGTATGGTTAGTTTTTGAATTCGGTCGAGTTAGTTGTAATGTTATGAAAATTGGTTATTCTCGAGATACTTATAAATGTTTATTTTTATTCGTTTTAAGAACATAAGTTTGGTTTGTATTTACATCTGCATTCCTCAAAAACTATTAATGTCAATAACCTTGTACGTATCTTCTTGCGCAGTTTCTTACCAAGCGAGTTATGGCATGTTTGTCAACCAACTAAGCTGAAAATCAAAGTCCAAGATGGCGGCGACGATCATTTGATTTTCATTATTTTTTGTGATTCAGTCAGAGAAACCATTACGGTTTCTCTGACAAAAGGTGGTTAACTTTTCTTTTTTTGGGCATAATTTTCTTGGTTTCCGTGTATATAAATAACGAATACGGGTTTAAAATCAAAATCGAAGATGGCGCCGACGAAATCTTTTTATGTTTTCGTCATAGATGTAATTTTCATAGTTTTCTGGGTCGCTAATAACGAATAGTAATAGTACCTAGAGCAGTGGTGGCCCAGTGGTATCGGCCGCAACTTACAAGTTGTAGGTCGTGGGTTCAAGCCCAGACAGAGGCGCTTTACTTTGTGTAAATTATTTCATCACCACTGCTCTCAAAACGGTGAAGGAAAACATCGTGAGGAAACCGGCAAGAACCAAAAATTCGAAGACATGTGACATCCACCAACCCGCACTGGGCTCGCATGGTGGATTACGGCCCATTCCTTTTCACAGAGAGGAGGCCTGTGTCCCAGCAGTGGGAACATTAATAGGCTGATGATGTGTGTGTGTGTGAATAACGAATATGGACTTTAAAATCGAAATTATAGAAAAATAAATAACCTGAAATAGCTACCATCTTGGATTTAGAATTTGCGGTAATAACACCTCAGGAGACATAGAAAATCCTTTAGAATATGCTTAGATGTATTTTTATTTAGCTTTGAATAGTCGCCATCGTAATCTGTGAATTAAGAGAATTTGCAGCTTGGTACATAATAATATGCACAGCCTTGTTTCTTTTTACCCGACTGCCGAAGGAGGGTAATGTGTTTATTAGTCTATGTATGTATGTATGTATGTTTGTTCCTATGTGGCGTTCTAGAGACCAAACGCGTTGGCCGATTTTGATGATTCTTACGTCAATCGATTCGTCTTAATCTTGCGAGTATCACTGGCTACATTAAAATTGGAAAATACAAAAATGGCGGAACATCAAAATAAAGGATTTTAAGAGGCGATTTCAAAAATATATAACACTTATATGTTTAAATGTATCTAATTCTAAAAAAAATAACTAAAAAGTTGTAAATAAAAAAATAAAATTAAAAAAAAAACAAAATACTCGGGTATTTTGTTTTTTTTTTTTTTTTTGAATGAATATTTTGGATCACCTCCCTCGAGAATTAATCTAATGTTATCTATTAGCATTAGTTCCTAGTATTATTACCTAATAGCATTAGTTCAATAGTTGAGTACCAAGGTGAATTGTACACATCTGCGTAACCCTTTAGACCGTACCTGCTGTGATGTTATGTTATGAAATGATATAAATAATAAACAGACATGCGATTGCAGCAATCCCGAGAGATTTGCCGTTATTTATTAAAGAGTTCTGTTATATATCTCCGAATTCCTTCATCAGATCTTCACCAAAATAAAATGGAACCAATTTCGGAACTTACTCTTTCAAAAAAAAATAACATAATCGGTCCACAATTGACGGAGATATAAACAAAAAAAAAAATACAAAAATAGTCGAACATAGAAACTCATTTTTGGAAAGTCGGTTAAAATGATGATAGGGGAGAGAGCTTAAAACAACCAACCTACTGTTAAAAGTATAGCCAACTGTGATGTTGTCCAGAACTGTATCTACTTGGGCTCCAACATTGCTAACACCAGAGGCTGCGTAGACGAGATACGAAGGCGTTGTGCTGTGACGCGATCTGCCGTCGTAAAGCTCACAAAACCATCGGACTACATAAGACTTACGGTGATGCGGCATCGGTATATAGTGGACATCTCACCTATACGCACCAAACGTTTTGGGAATACTTTTATTTTGCGTACAGCAATGGTGTGGAATTACCTACCGGAGTCTGTATTTCCTGATAGCTACAACCTGGGAGTCTTTAAGTCAAGAGTGAATAGGTTCCTTCTAGGCAAGCGTGCATCATTGTCAACCACATCATCGCTTACCATCAGGTGAGATAGTGGTCAAGAGCAAGCATAAAAAAAAAATCTCCAATACCACTCAGGTACGACTGATGCGAAGTCTCGTCTTTCCAATTTTTCTCTACGGACGTGGACATTGGGGCTGAAGAAAAGGAGGAAAATCGATGCATTAGAGATGTGGTGCTGGAGACGTCTGCTGCGGATTCCGTGTACTGCTTACGGCACCAATGTATCGATCCTAAAAGAACTTAACATCAAAGAGATTATCGTCGACTGTTCAAGTACAAATACTAAGTTCTTTGGGCATATAACTCGCAATGAAGACTCAATGGAGCGTCTTGTAATCCAAGGTGGGCAAGAGATCCCGGGTTCGCTCTCCGACCAGATGGGCAGATCTTATTAGAAACATCACCAAAACTACGATGACCGACAGTTTCCACATTGACTCCAATAGAACCGAATGGCGACGCTTGGCAAGAGCCATCAGGACCCATCCATGACCACGACAACTCTGCCAATAGTTTCAGAAGAATATTAGAGGTCAGTGACGTACATTATAATATGATGTATCCTAACTATTTATTTCAAATAACCAACTATGAGTATTGTTTATGACTGTACAAATAAAAATTGACAAGTAGACGTGGCGGTAACAAAAGAGACTTTTTCAACGATTCGACGAGGCGGGAATAAAAGCGGGCGTTTTTGAAGTAGACGTGGCGGCGACTCGACGTGGCGGGACTCGACGTCAAGGTAACAAATCTGGTCGTATGGTGGACTCAATTTCCTTAGTATTGTATAACTGCACAGCACGTGTGAGTACTATGTACCCAACTGTAAATCTACCATTTACTGTACCTATGTGACGTTCGTTGACTTGTGTGTGCCCTGGCTGTTGTTGTCATACTCTCTCAAATGTCTCTCTGATGGTGGCGAGTGTCTTGGATCATCCAGTTCCCTTCATGATGATTGAGCTGGGTGGTGCCGATTCATGCGTCATGTTCGTGAACGGACGCCGTCAGTTGGGATTGGTCATAACTTAGCTGCTTCGGATGTTAATGTTTTTCTAGTATCTATTACATAACTGCACAGTACATGTGTAAGTACTTTTAATACTTTATGCCTGTAGGTGTTAAAGTGTGTAGTGCTATTCTGGGTGCATTGTACTCACATGTATGAGTATAATATGTATGTACCTATGTTCCTAAATATTGTAAAAAAACTTATTTTTTTTAAATAATAATTTTTGTGTTTCTTGTGCATTCTTCTCCATAACAAGCTACTTTCCGAATGCACGGTAGAATCATTTATATGTAACGTTCAAAAGTGCCGCTTGGTGGCCTAGTTGAAATAAAATATCTTTGTCTTTGATGAAGCTGAAAATTATACTGAAGCGAACGCGAACCGGAAGACGCAGCGTTAGGGCCGGCGCTCACTGACGGCATGGCATGGCAAAGGATTTTTCGTAGACATATGATTTTCATCCTTATTATAATTACTTTAGCGTTGAAATTCCTTTATTTCTACACAAATGCCGCGGCAGAATGATTTGGTATGCTGAAAAGTGCCGTGCGATGCTGCGACAAGGTCGAAAATCATTTGTTCACGAAAAATTCCTTTGCCGTGCCATACCGTCAGTGAGCGCCGGCCCTTAGACGCCCTCCCTCTAGATGAACCGATGACCTGGTAGCTGCGGGAATCCGGTAGATGCGAGACGCCCAGGACTGATCAGTGTGGCGACGCTTGTTGGTGGCCTAGGTCCAGCAGTGGACGTCTTTCGGCTGACATAATGATGATGAATAAATAAAACCAATGGGATCGCTTTGTACAAATCACAATTTATTGTATTTACAAGCGCATAGCGCACTGCGTAAAAACTTAATACAGTCCAACTATATAAATATATTTCGACTTCACGACTACATTCAAAACGTGGTCGGCAGGACTGCGATGCGCTGTGTGAAGACTGTATACAGTCTGACTTGGAATACATTGGCAATCTAATACAGTGTGAAAGTACCATAATATGAAATGCATTTTAATAAGTTTACGCATTGTAATTTACCAGTTAAAATTAAAAGAAATATGTAAATAAATTATGCAGTTTTAAAGTAAATAAAAAATAATAATATATATATATTGTGTTGTAAGAAAGTAGAGATGCTCAACCGTAAATAAAAAATACATTAAATGTTTTGTATATTCCATCATAAATCAATGATTCTTCAATATGTTTTCACATCCCGTATTGCCAATATACCCCACAACATAGAACTTGGAGAAATGTATCTGCAAGATAATTTATCCGGAGATATTGCCATTAATATATTAGATCAAATTAAATCACGTAACGAAACTAGAAGCGTCAATAAATTCATGAGATGTTTTATAATCATCGGATAATGATACAATCATTTGTCACAAGTAGATAAATAAAAAAATATTGGACACGTATTTTTCATTTGACACAAACAAAATATGACGACGATACATACAGTGCATTAAAATTTCGCGTGACGTAATTTTTTTACTAAGAAGTGACGTCACCAGTCCTACTGAACATTAATGAGCTATATCTTTGTCAAATATCGACTTGATAAAGCAAGAGAGAGCAGTTGTGGGTCGTGGGCTCGAACCCAAGTAGGCGCTTTACTTTGTGTAAATTATTTCATCACCACTCCTCTCAAAATGGTAAAGGAAAACATCGTGAGGAAATCGGCATGTTTTAGAACCAAAAATTCGAAGACATGTGACATCCACCAAACCGCACTGGGCTCGCGTGGTGGAGAGGCCCATTCCCTCTCACAGAGAGGAGGCCTGTGTCCCAGCAGTGGGAACATTAATAGGCTGATGATGATGATAAACCAAAAAATACGTGTCTAATATTTTTTTGATAATATAACTGACGGACTAAATAGTTTTTTTTTTTTTTTAAGCCACGACACATCAATATTTGACGATGCATCACTCACACACACCAACGTAGTCACCGCCGACTGTTGCATAGGAAACATTACTGTTAACTTATATTATACAACTTTAAAACTAAGAAGACAATGAGGACACTAAATAGTAAACAACATAGTACATTAAACATAGCCGCTCTATAAGAATCGTTTAGAAAAGGACTTCACTTATAAAACTGCCTACCACTTTTTGAGAATTAGGCTTATGGTATTTTTTTAAACCTCACTAGGTATATTTCTCCTTTACCTATCGTGGGTGAGTTTAGGCTTAGCACGCACTGCGATTATTCGCGCGATTTTTTTCCGCCCATTCTGCGACCTATTGAATTGTATGAAGCGTGTACGTAGTCGCAGCGGAAAAACGTCGAATTTATTAATTTCAGATAAGCAGATAATTAGTTTAAAACGTCGTGTAATTGTGTATAGTAAGTACAAATTTGTGTATCCAACCATTGGGGAGCTATTCAACAAAAACTGTTTCCGCTGGAACTACGTCATCCTAGCGGCACCTTTTTTTTCCTATGCACGTAGATAAAAAAAAATACATTCAATAATTAGTTTGAAACGAGAGGTAAATGTGTATGCTTAAATGAAATTTGTGTGACATATAACTGCGAAGATAATCAAGTTTCCGCTGCGCTGACGTTTGGCTATTTGATGAAAATTATATAAAACGGCTTAGTGCAGAGTTGATTTTTTTTTACGCACTTTGCTTTGAATTTGTGTGTAATGATTGTGAAAACAGAATTTGAAAAAATCTTACCGTTCAGAAGATATACACGTAAAAGTAAAATAAGGTCCAAGTACTTAAAATAGGAACACTAGAGCCTAATTTATAACGTTTATTTGTATCTTGTAAGGGTCTACAAAGTCCTGCCAAGTTTCATGTATGTGTTCTTAGTAATTAATGAGCAGTCGCATAATTTACTACGACTGGACCACTATATTGTATGACAACCGATTTTAGGACATTTTAATGGAAATGCAACATAAAACATATGGCGATAATTCGTGTATTAATGCAACTATTCACATGTAAAATTTCAGCTCATTACACTAAATAATTAAAGAGATATAATTAAAATACCAGAACAACCGCAATTCATGGATAAACCGACCAAGTTTGACGACCATTATTAACATTATTAATAATCTTTTTTTGATGTAGGTTCAACCTACATCAAAAAAAGATTATTAATTTATTTGCAGTTGGTAAACTGACCGCGACCTATATTTATGTATGGGGACCACAATTTTCGAACGGTTAAGTTAACTTTGTCCCTTCGTTAGAGCAATGTTCGGTGCTTTCGTTGTTTATGAACGTTAGTAATGTTACCTAATTATTTTGGTAAATGTAGTTGATTATACGGAGAGGGGCTCGTGGCTTAATAATAACAGCCGCACGGGTCGATCTTCAAGGTTAAGCAACGCTTAACGAGGTCGGTCCGTGGATGGGTGACCATTTTAACATATCGAGTTTCCTCCGTGCCTCGGAAAGCACGTTAAGCCGATGGTCCCGGCTGTCATTTGAAGATCTTTGACAGTCGTTACGGGTAGTCAGAAGCCTGAGATCTGACACCAGTCTTGCCAAGGGGTATCGTGTTACCCAGTTACTGGGTTGTGGAGGTCAGATATGCAGTCGCTCCATGTAAAACACTGGTACTCAGCTGAATCCGGTAAGACTGGAAGCCGACACCAATATAGTTGGGAAAAGGATGATGTAGTTGATTATACGGAACCCACTGTGCGCGAGTCCGACTGGCCCATGACCGTTTTTTTTAGTTTTGTTTGCACTAATACCCACAGTAAGGCCTAAGACAAAAAAAAAATTGCTTATGTGATACAAAGTTTTAAGTGAAGTCCTTTTAGAAATATTTAAAATAGTCATGATATGCCAAATCCCGTGCTATACTATTCCATCGATTTTAAACATGAATTTTACTCAATATTTCATATCTGAGTGTTGTTCAATACATTATATAGTTTTCACACAATCTGTACCGCTTTGCGCAAAAATTACTCACTTCTGTAGATGTTTGTTTTAGGAATGGACATACATAACTCATTTTCGTCCAATCCTAGAGTTTCACCCGATCCAAGCGAAGTTTGATCCAATTTTAGCGCAGTTTGATCCAATTTTGGCGCAGTTTGATCCAATTTTAGCGCAGTTTGATCCAATTTTGGCGCAGTTTGATCCAATTTTAGCGCAGTTTGACCCAATTTTAGCGTATTCCCATCCATTGATAGCACAGTACGGGATAGACAGAACTACACACTACAACCAGTCAAAATTCACCCTCGTGGACATCCTATCTACTCGGTACACAACATGGAATGTCATCACTTAGACATTTAAACATTCATTACTATAAAAATAATGCAGAAAATGTAGAAACTAAATGTTCTACTAGTACACAAGGTGTAATTGGATTCACTTGATTTTAACTTTAGTTCTATGATATGACTGAATTCAAATTATAATCTCAAATGAAACGTTTTGATGGCAAAGTATGTTTCTGGATGGGTGGATTTTTCTATCCTGTATAATAAAAGTAAGTATTTTATTTTCTACATTATTCTGCATTAAAACTGTATTATTGCTATTTTGAGAAACACGAGGGATGCTATTATACGTTTTGAATACAAACGTTAAACTCATATTATGTCTAGCTATATTAATAATTATACCAGACTGTTATTTCCCATTGAAGACCCAAAACCTCTTCTCAAACAGAGAAGGAACAAGCCTTGATCGCCGCCATGCTTAATCAAAGCAGCCGGGCGAGCACGGCCTCTGTGACAGGCTTGAGTCACGCATTTTATCACGGTTTTTGCTTCCACACTGTGATAAAAATGTGTGACTCAAGCCTGTCATAGTAGGCCGTGCTCGCCCCGCAGATTGGCGATTTTAGACTCACATTAATAAAATTGGAAGTTTGAAATCGCTTTCAACCACAATTGAATCAAAGTCCAGATCCATTGCTACATTCATTTAAGTAAAGTCTGATTTTAGATTAAGATTTTAACCACTTTGTATTGGATTCAACTTGTAAGTTAGTGTGTGTAAGTTAAATAAATAAATATTATTAAAAAAATGTCTGCTCGAAAACGTAAAACACGCAATGAAAGACAAAGAATTTGTGAGATATGTAATTACCGCGCAGGTTACCCTTACGTTGTTTTGTTCATATGTGTCCGAAATAAACTGGAAAAGTATTTAAGAATTGAAAAATCACTGATAACTGCTTTAAACTTATATTACAAGCTTTTTTATTATATTGCAAGTTAATAAAAAGCTTGTAATATAAGTTTAAAATCGCCAACCCGCATTGAGCAAGCGTGGTGGTGATCAATGCTCGTGCCTTCTCCTTATAAGAAGAGGTGTAGTGTGACAGTAACTGGCTGATATTAGGATTATCAGAGATCGGAATATTTAGAGTATATTTACCTAAAGTTCGAGGAAGTAAGTAACCCACAAAAACATAAAAAGATTCTTCAATATAATAATTTAGTTCAAATTGTATTCAAAATTCAATAAGTAATTTGCAATAGCTTACTGAAAATTTGTTTTTTGTCCCGTCAGGTAGAATAATATAAATATTGGACACGTATTTGATACACGCGTTGAAATATCGTGAAACGTCACGCCGCTAGTACACTTTATACTGCCTTAGTGACGGCACAAACCCCCATTCCTGAACTTTGATGCGCTTCAACCTTGTAATTTTTTATTGTTTAGGTAAAGCAAGACATACGTGTCCAATGTTATTTGATAATCTCACTGACGGGCTTAATAGAATTATCATTTTTCTACCCAGAAAACAACCCTATTTTTCAAATCCCGGCATTTAATCGTCATGTTTATGATTCAATAGGGTAGGGGTATTATCAACTCTATATTACTTACTGCCGCTAATTTAAGTAAATATACTGTACCTTTTCTGATTTCTGATTATTACCCCTATTAAACATTCGGGAGTGATGACAATTGTATTTAACATGTAACAGATATTGGTACATCTAGACATAATACAAGCTTAAAATCTAACATTACTTCAATATGATGCATTCAACACACTAATACAATATATTTTGCGGTCATACAAAGAACATTACATGTGCCTACATTTACTTGCTGTTATTCGACGATCCAGTGGCCCAGTGGTAACGGCCCCGACTTACGTGTCGTAAGGGGATTCGAACCCAGGCAGGCGCTTTACTTTGTGTAAATTATTTCATCACCACTGCTCTCAAAACGGTGAAGGAAAACATCGTGAGGAAACCGGCATGTCCTAGAACCAAAAATTCGAAGACATGTGACGTCCACCAACCCGCACTGGATTAAGGCCCATTCCCTCTCACAGAGAAGAGGCCTGAGTCCCAGCAGTGGGGACATTAAAAGGCTGATGATTCGACGACCCTTTGTTTTTAATGGCAACACGCTCGCCCTCTATACATCATCAGCTTTTTAATGTTCCCACTGCTGGGACACAGGCCTCCTCTCTGTGAGAGGGAATGGGCCGTTATCCACCACGCGGGCCCAGTGCGGGTTGGTAGATGTCACATGTCTTCGAATTTTTGGTTCTAGGACATGCCGGTTTCCTCACGATGTTTTCCTTCACCGTTTTGAGAGCAGTGGTGATGAAATAATTTACACAAAGTAAATCGCCTGCCTGGGTTCGAACTCACGACCTACGACACGTAAGTCGCGGCCATTACCACTGGGCCACCACTGCTCTACTCTGGTACTCTCGAAACATAACTCGAGAAATGTGTATGTTTTCTAGATGCACCCCTGTCCAAACACCTTTGGGGAAGCCATAGGAAATTCCCAAAAAAAAATTGGATATTCCATACAAAATTGTCGTGACGTGACCAAAATTTGTATGCGAGATACAATTTTTTTCTTGAGAATCTACTAATATATTGAAATACACATCTTACTTAGATTATCTCTTTACACAATCCCTCGATGCAAATACAAGCAAGCAATGTAGGACACCCACAGAATAACAGAATAGTCATACAGTAAGGAACATATTGTTTTGTAACACAACACATTAACAGCGACACGAATACATTGTGACGTCATAAGGCATACGTCACCACTGATACGCCGCTGCTGAGTATAAAACAAATATCTATTATAAACTGTAACAAACATCTATATTTCTATACTAATATTATAAAGAGGACAGATAAAAGAGAAAGTATGTATGTATGAATGTTCCTTATAGACTCAGAAACGGCTGGACCGATTTGAATGAAATTTTCAGAGAATCTGTTTCTGTTTTTGTGTTTGAGTTTGGTGGCGATCGGAACATTTTTTTTTAACTTTGAACGCGGGCGAAGCCGCGGGCAGAAGCTAGTATTATTAATAGGAAAGATTTGTATTTTTGTATGTAATGAATAAACTTAAAAACTTCCGGACCGATTTCAAAAATTTTCACCGTTGGGAAGCTACACTATCCCCGGATGACAGACTTTTTATCCCTGTATTCCCACGGAAACGGGAACTATTTTTATATCCTATCGGCTAGTGCTTGACCACTATCTCACTTGATGGTAAGCGAGGATGTGGTCGACGGTAAATCACGCTTGCCTAGAAAAAACCTATTCACTCTTGACTTAAAGACCCCTAGATTGTAGCTATCGGGAAACACAGACTCCGGCAGGGAATTCCACTTAGCTGTACGCAAAATAAAAGTATTCCCAAAACGTTTCGTGCGTATGGATGGGATGTCCACCATGTACCGATGGCGCATCGCCGTACGTCTTGTAGTCCGATAATGGAACGGGCTAGGAGATATCTAACGCACACTCCCCGAAATGTAACCGACAAGCTGGCAACTCGCCACGATGTACAAGGCAGTTCTTCAGCGAGTAAATGTTTGTGCTCTATACCTCTTGTACTAATTATGTATGCCCAGATAACTCACTACAGTTTTACGATGGTAAATTAAGTTTTTTATACCCAGCAGTGGCCTAAAACTCAAGTGCACGACCATTTACAAATCTATACATGTCCAGTATAACCTAATCTCGCATTGTATAGGCTTTCCATACAATGACAGGTCTGCTTATAATTGAAATGTATAGTTTGATATGACATGAATGTGTACAATACAGTATAACTATTTTCTTTATGTCCCTCGGCAAACTTCGTATTTCGTCAGTCGTCGGCTTTCTATCAGTTGCCTTTTGCACTTAGTGCAGACCGGACGCTCTCAATCAACTTGGAAGTAAATAGAGATGTTAATACTCTTTTAACATAATGTAGTTTATTTTCAAAATGGGAGGAAAGCTGCTATTTTTACAGTTCTATATATTTCACACGGAAATAAAAACAAAACAACAATAAAGTACTTAGTTCTGAATTCAAATTATTATACACGATAAATCTAATAATTGAAGGACATGGAAATTAGCATTCGTTTGTATTCGGCAATACGATGATTGCCGATGGGCATTAGGGAAATAGTTGTACTTTAGGCCTTTATGACGTCAAAGATAAATCTTAAACAATCTAAAAAACAAATGCTTAAAAAAATCACGAAGAACCTAACACAACTGTAAGACTAAACCCACAGTTTCTCCAACGATAATTATCACAAAATCTATGTGGGAAAACATTGTGAAGCGCGCTTTATCTGGTATGACTGCTTGAATGAGCCAATTTGCGTAATTTTAACAATTTTTCAAATAAAAGTTTGTAATAATTTTCGTTTAAGAAACTGGTGGTAAATTTTATAGCTCTTAAAACAAAAAAAAAAATATAATAATAAAAAATACTATGAATGAAGTTCAAATTGTGATATATCATTGAAACAGACGACTCTGCTAAACTAACAGTTTTATTTTTTTAATTATAATTATTATTTTAATAATATAATCATATCTTTAACTTTAATTTTAGATTATTTCGACTTCTTTGTATACTAAGAATTTGTGAGACAATATTTTAAAGCAGTTTTAATTGTTTTTCTCGAGCTTGTCCGAAAAGTTTCGGACTCGAGCGGATTTTTTAGTCAATCTCATCAAGCAGAAAAATTATAAAGATTTTCTTATGTAGTTTTTAGTTCAAATGATAATATGTTATTGCCAGAGGGAAAACAAAGAAAACAGAAGTTAATAGCTGCCTTGAGATATATAGTAAAATATTTATTTTTGTAGCTATCGCAAATTCCATTTATAACCCCCGGCACGTGAGTTGGCAAGTCGTTAGATGCGCGGAAGTCGTTTTTAGGATCGTCCACGATCCATTCGCTCTGTATGGTGGTTGTTCAGTTCGCGACATATGCGCGAACTTACCCCCACTACGCAAAAACCTTGCCAACGTACGCCGGGCACTATACTTTCAAAGCCCTGTATTCTGTATTTAAGTTTTACTGAAAAATGGGTCGTAAAATTTAATTGCTTTTACGTTTTAACAGTTTAATGCAAAAAAATAGGCATTATAAAATGATTGTCTTATAATTCATAGTACACATAAAAGTTATAATAATGTCGAAAGCAAAATAGCAGATAAGTTGAGGGTTGAAGTAACTTTAAAGGTCATGTCAAGCTTGGAACTGAATTCACTTTACTTCGCCGCATTGGATTTTTCGCCTCATTTGATTGCAATGGCGTCTACGTTCCCTTATACCCCAACACAAGAAGTCTTAGGCCCAGTTTTTTATCCTTAGTTAATTCAACCATTGGCTAAATATACTAATGTTTTCAAATTTCGGTAAAACGCGTTTTATCATCAAGTTTTAGTCTAAAAAAAAGGTCAAATAATTAACTTTTCAACTTATTTAACCATTTCTGAGGCTAACAATTGATAAAAATCCTGCTTTGCCAAAATTTTAAACCATTAGCATAAAACAATATAAAAACTGGGCCTTAGGCTTACTTGCGCCAGCGTAGTTATTAACACGAGGTTAAATACTGTTTTAAGTCGTCTTTTTCCAACGGAAAAATGTTTAATGTTTTTTTCCGAATGTGCAACTGGCTTTATCTTTTGCTTGACAATTCAAAAATATCTTTACAACGTTTAATTCAAATAAATGATTTTGTGTTTTCAAATATCTACAAATATGTCATACATAACGGCCGTGTTAGCTAATAACTCGGGAGTTAGTGAGATAACCCCGGGTTATTAAAGCGGGTAGTGCGCCAATAGCGAGAGTCGAACGTCAGAGTGACGTCACAACGTCAGGTGCACGTTAGTTATTATCGGCCTCAAACCTTTATTCGTATTTTTTTTAATAATTATAGGTTTGCGCTTGACCACTATCTCACCTGATGGTAAGCGATGACGTGGTCGACGGTGAATCACGCTTGCCTAGAAGTAACCTATTCACTCTTGAGTTAAAGACGCCCAGGTTGTAACTATCAGGAGAGAGTTAATTATTAATTAGACTAAAAATGCATCATCATTTAACCATTAATTGAGTTAATTAGGAATAAAAAAACAGGACCTCAAAGACCTCCAGGTTACAGGTATCAGGGAACACAGACCACTTCTTAGCTGTACACACAATAAAATAACTCCCCCCCTCAACCGTACCGCTATTTCACTTAACAAATATGTGTTCTACGCCTACATTACCGCTAGAGACAAAGTTATGACGTCATCATGTCGCTGGCGTTCCCGCCGCTGACGCCGGCCGCGCCCTTCAACAGATCGTTGATGTCTCGCCGGAACATCGACAGGTTTTGAGTGAATCTGTTGAAACAAATGATAAGGGATGATTCCTGGACAAAAAAATAATAATTCTATTTAGTCTGTCAGTTAGATCGTATTATAAAAAAACCGGCCAAGTGCGAGTCGGACTCGCGCACGAAGGGTAATGGTACGGATTACCGAAAAAAAACGGCATAAAAAATCACGTTTGTTGTATGGGAGCTCCACTTAAATATTTATTTTATTGTGTTTTTAGCGGCAATAGAAATACATCATTTGTGAAAATTTCAACTGTTTAGCAATCACTGTTCATGAGATACAGCCTGGTGACAGACAGACAGACATACGGACCCCGTACGTAATAGGGTCCCGATTCTACCCTTCGAAAATTTTGTTTTATGAAATTAATAAAAATTGACAATAATGCGATGATAAAGCGCATCAAAGTTTAGGAGTAGGCTTGTGACGTCAATTGTGAGAAAAGGTGTACTAAAAAGTGACGTCACGCGAAGTTTTAATGTATCGTCGTTATTTTTTGTTAACAAAGGTCCGGCGGCACTGTCTCTGTTCTTATGTTAATGTTAGCACGTACCTGTCTCTGTTCTTGGTGAGCAGGTTGGGCTCGATGCCCGCCATGAGCCCGTTGAACCAGTGCGCCAGCTGAGGCTGCTTGTCTCTCACACTGCTGCTGACAGTTAGCACGTACCTGTCTCTGTTCTTGGTGAGCAGGTTGGGCTCGATGCCCGCCATGAGCCCGTTGAACCAGTGCGCCAGCTGAGGCTGCTTGTCTCTCACACTGCTGCTGACAGTTAGCACGTACCTGTCTCTGTTCTTGGTGAGCAGGTTGGGCTCGATGCCCGCCATGAGCCCGTTGAACCAGTGCGCCAGCTGAGGCTGCTTGTCTCTCACACTGCTGCTGACAGTTAGCACGTACCTGTCTCTGTTCTTGGTGAGCAGGTTGGGCTCGATGCCCGCCATGAGCCCGTTGAACCAGTGCGCCAGCTGAGGCTGCTTGTCTCTCACACTGCTGCTGACAGTTAGCACGTACCTGTCTCTGTTCTTGGTGAGCAGGTTGGGCTCGATGCCCGCCATGAGCCCGTTGAACCAGTGCGCCAGCTGAGGCTGCTTGTCTCTCACACTGCTGCTGACAGTTAGCACGTACCTGTCTCTGTTCTTGGTGAGCAGGTTGGGCTCGATGCCCGCCATGAGCCCGTTGAACCAGTGCGCCAGCTGAGGCTGCTTGTCTCTCACACTGCTGCTGACAGTTAGCACGTACCTGTCTCTGTTCTTGGTGAGCAGGTTGGGCTCGATGCCCGCCATGAGCCCGTTGAACCAGTGCGCCAGCTGAGGCTGCTTGTCTCTCACACTGCTGCTGACAGTTAGCACGTACCTGTCTCTGTTCTTGGTGAGCAGGTTGGGCTCGATGCCCGCCATGAGCCCGTTGAACCAGTGCGCCAGCTGAGGCTGCTTGTCTCTCACACTGCTGCTGACAGTTAGCACGTACCTGTCTCTGTTCTTGGTGAGCAGGTTGGGCTCGATGCCCGCCATGAGCCCGTTGAACCAGTGCGCCAGCTGAGGCTGCTTGTCTCTCACACTGCTGCTGACAGTTAGCACGTACCTGTCTCTGTTCTTGGTGAGCAGGTTGGGCTCGATGCCCGCCATGAGCCCGTTGAACCAGTGCGCCAGCTGAGGCTGCTTGTCCCTCGGCTGCTGCGCGATCATGTCCTGGCGGATGCGCGCGAACTGCTCCTCGTTGAGCAGGATGAGCCCCAGCAGGGGCCGAGACATGGACCACTGGTTGCAGCAGTCTTCGAACATTATTACGTTCAGAACCTGTGGAGCATTAAGATTTATTGTTGTTAGTTTGTAATGTAGAACAAGGATAACATCTAGCTTTTTGCCTGAAAAGGTAAAGAAATAAATGAGTTTGTTTGCGCCAGGCACGACGTATACCATAAAAAACAAAAGAAATAACTCAAATACAAATACAAAGTATCACAGCTTCGCAAAACGGTCATCGCTCATCATAATGCTCTTCCCTGCCGGAGTGTTTCCTGATAGCTACAACCACAGAACAGATAAAAGAGGTTAGAAAGGAAATAGTTCGTGATTTGTATTAGAACGCGTGTCGCCACTTGTCTCCCACTCTTTAACTCCACTACAAGCAAGAGTCCCATACGTACGCTCATTACGCACACAAATAAACTACACGCACTTAGATCGCGAGCTTGCTATTGATTGTCACACTAACGCAAACACTGTGCTTGACGTGCACTCACACACGCGCAAAAGCAATTTATTTCTCATACATGTTACGGTGACCAAAACGTCGATTATCGATATCGATAAAATTTATGTATTTTTAAAATTATTGTTATTTAAGTTTTGCAATTATTCGCTATAGTATCGGGATGGGGACGGGGTACGAATAGTGTGGACATTCTAAATACATAATAATAATGTCAAATTAAGGGGGAACATCCGTTACAGCTATTTAATTAATTTCATGTGACTAATGTTAAATTCCCTGTGAATAGAAATTCACAGGGAATATAGAAATATTATGCTCGGCTCAATACCGAGAGATGAAAAAAACCGCCCGTGTGTACCTGGGCTTTGTTCCCGCGACAAACGTTATTCATGCATAGAAAGACATGGATTAAAGTTAGTAAGTAAATTAATGAAACAAGTAAAAAGTACAAGAGTATTTTAATATTTAACAATCATTTAAACAAAAATCAATATTGATTTTATTATTGTCCCTGAAATAATACGTATTTATTATTTTATATATATATAATACGTATTTACACATATACTGCTACGCATCTACTAATTTTTAGAGCAAATTGTGCTACATTTAGTAGGTATCCATTCAATTCTACCTGTTACCTCAATCCACAATTTTCTTGTATCTGGATCTGTTGGAAACCTTATAATAAAATGTAAGTTTTCATTATAAACGGCTAACCTCAAACCAAATTTTAGACGAAAACTATATTGATAACCACAATTAACAATAATTGGTGGTAATAAACAAAAGTATTTTAATTACAATATTACTGATAATAATCATTTGAATACATTTGTAATATCGACAGTGTTTACAACTTGGTACAACACTATCGATACGCATGGAATTTCGCGGCATTCAAGCATTGGCTCGGCACACACGACTCTCGCAATGAACGCAATACATTGCGCGATCGCTCGCGTAGTATAAGATGGTACCCATGCATTGCAAGCAATGTATAATTTTGCATCTGTTTGCGATTGCGTCGTTTTTGTCTACAAACTACATAATACTATTGTAATAATTACAAATAACACTCGTATTATAAGGTTTTAGGACTTACCGGTGAAAAGAAATCACTTCTCAGGCTACACTACACATCTGGCTTCTTTTCCGACACGTTATGATAGCGCAAGATGGCATAATTCTTTTTTTTTCGCGGAGCTTCGTACGTTGTTACAATATGAGCGCGACTGTTGGCCGGTGACGGTAATTTCGGTCGACATATGAGCGTTCAGTTATATGAGCGGCGCGCCCGCCCCGCCCACAAGGCCCTTCTAACCTCTTTTATCTGTTCTGTGGCTACAACCTTCAGTCTTCGGGTCTTTAATTCAAGAGTGAATAGGTTACTTCTAGGCAAGTGTGCTTCACCGTCGACCACATCATCGCTTACCATTAGGTGAGATTTTTTTTTTTTACTATGTATAGGCCTGTGTTTGACCACAATCTCACCGTGGTCAGTGATGATGTGGCCGATGGTGGTAAGCACACAAAGCCTAGAAGGGAACTGGCTCTCAAGTGCTGCTGTCGGAACACACCGGAAGGTGCTTGGCGACAGATTTTCAACGAGAGAGATAGTGGTCAAGCGCGAGCCTACAGTTACACAAAGAAAGATAGAGTACTCACCGTAGCTAGCAGCTGCTGCATGATCTCCGGCCGCCGCTGCAGCACCTCTATGAACATATTGCTGGTCTCCGGCGGCGGCTGGCGAGGGTTCGACACTTTGTTGCTAGCTGGAACATCACAACACATTTTTATTACTACTTATTCATTCATCATCAATCAGTCTTTTACTGTTCCCACTACTGGGACACAGGCCTCCTCTCTGTGAGAAGGAATGGGCCGTAATCCACTAATCGGATCCAGTGCGTGTTGGTGGATGTCACATGTCTTGTATGTATCTTTATTCAAGAAACAGGTCAAAGAATTTCATGTGGAGGTCATTACCTATCCACCATCATGTAATTTTATATATTATATGTTGTATGTATTTTATCTTTTATATATATGTAATTAAGGTATATGTATATATATCTGCCTAGCCTTGTCCCAACTATATTGGGGTCGGCTCCCAGTCTCACCGGATTCAGCTGAGTACCAGTGTTTTACATGGAGCGACTGCCTATCTGACCTCCACAACCCAGTAACTGGGTAACACGGTACCCCTTGGCAAGACTGGTGTCAGATCTCAAGCTTCTGACTACCCGTAACGACTGTCAAAGATGTTCAAATGACAGCCGCGATCATAGGCTTAACGTGCTTTGCGAGGCACGGAGGAAACTCGGTATGTTGAAATGGTCACCCATGCACGGACCGACCTCGTCAAACGTTGCTTAACCTTGAAGATTGACCTGTGCGGCTGTTATTATTTAGCCACGAGCTCCTAATTAAGGTATCTGTGTAATTTGTATATAATTAACTAGCTGTTGCCCGCGACTTCGTCCGCGTCAAACTCGTAAAAAATATATTTATATTTTTTTTAGTTTCCCGCCGGAACTATGAATTTTCTCGTGATCAACCGTAGCCTATGTTACTCGTTATTACATCAGCTATCTACCAGTGAAAGTCCCGTCAAAATGGGTCCAGCCGTTTCGGAGATTACCCGGAACAAACAGACAGACAGACAAAAATCTTAAAAATTGCTTATTTGTTGTTAGTACCGTATATACTTTCACGTGCATTCAATAAAACGTTGTTATTTTGATATTAAATACAGACACTTCAATTTTATTTATTTGTATAGATGTATAGATTATGTTTTTTTAATAGTTCATTTTAAGTTTTCTTATTTCTTTCTATACACTGTGTCTTCGCCTATCATACAACTTTCCTGTCGCAGGTCTGCTGGAAGAAATTTCTATTGAAATAAGCCTTACTTTGTGCTCTTCTATCTGTTTCCTCTGTTAAGTGTTTTGTGTGGACATAAATAAATAAAATGCCGGTTTCCTCATGATGTTTTCCTTTGCCGTTTTAAGAGCAGTGAAGATGAAATAATTTACAAAAATTAAAGCCAGCCTGGGTTCGACCCCAGAACTTCAACACGTAATTCGGGGCTATTACCGGTGCGCATAGGTTAAATAAAAGCTTGCAAAAATCATATCTTTATGAATAAGCCAAATAAAAGCGATAGTATATTGGATAAGTTAGATCAACCATCTTATAGACTAGCAAAAGTACACTCATCTTTCATGGGGTACTGTGTTAAATTCTATAACAAAATACCTTGTGATATATTAAAACTAAATGAAAGTAAATTTAAAACTTTAGTTAAAAGCACACTTTGTAAACAAGCATATTACAAATTAGATGATTATATTCAAGATAAGAATGCTTGGCAACATGTTGGTCCCGCTCCGTAGGGCAATCTTTGGTGTGGACATAATCAAATTTGCTAATTTGTATTCCTATTCATAGTTATTGTATTATTATGTTATTTTTTATATTTTTCCAGAATTTGACTCACACACGGTTCCGTTGATGTTGAATTAGGTATTTTACCTATGTTTGGAATATTTGTAAGTATGTGAGAACCATGTTCCTATTTATCAAATTAATGATTTTACCTGTTAGTGCTTTTATTACTTTATACCTGTACGTAGTATAGTGTGTAGTGCTATTTTTGGGTGCATCGTCCTCACATATATGAATTTATTAATGTATGTACATAAGTAAACATTGTAAAACATTTTAAAAAGAGTAAGTATGGAGTTTCTTGTGCGTTCTTCTCCATAACAAGCTACTTTCCGAATGCACGGTAGAGTAAATTTTTATTACTTGCACATTTTTAATTTAGATTTAATGTTTGACGTTCAAAAGTGCCGCTTATTGGCCTAGTTGAAATAAATATATTTGACTTTGACTTTGCTACTTACATTTCTGCACTAACTGTTTGAATAGATATGTGACTATATGATCAAGCGTCGCGCAGCATCCCGTACATACGCTCGTATCTGAAACAAATAATATAACAAGTATTTATCACAATCTTATTATAGCCCTCGCCAAACTTCTTGGCCGCCCTGAAGTTGGTTTACCGGATGCGCGAGGCACGAAACGGTGCTGTTTTTGTATGTGATTTACTACTGCGCAGCCATTGTAGCCAACTTCAGGGCGGCCAAGAAGTTTGGCGAGAACTATACTCACTAGCTGCCGACCGCGGCTCCACCCGCATGGTATAATAACTTCTCCCACTATCTCTATAAATTATATATTACTAGCTAGCTGTTGACCGCGACTTTGTCTGCGTAGTATTAGTACTGTGAATAGCCATTTTTAGGGTTCTGTAATCAAATGGCAAAAACGGAACCCTTATGGATTCGTCATGTTTGTCTGTGGACGTCCGTATGTCACAGCCACTTTTTTCCGAAACTATGCTGCTGCTATAAGCTATGCTGTTGAAACTTGGTAAGTAGATGTACTCTGTGAACCGCATTAAGATTTTCACACAAAAATTTACAAAAAAAAAACAACAAATTTTGGGGGTTCCCCATACTTAGAACTGAATCTCAAATTTTGTTTGAAACGTGTGGAGCCGGCGTAATATTTCTCGAGCCGATTCGTTCTGGAGAACTATTATTGTCTTTTATTATTTGCACAGATAATATAATACTAGCATACAGATACCTCATCCCATACAAAGAAACCGTGCCGACGTAACTTAGCGTTTTTCGACTGCAACTTAAATACAGTGAAGGTTTGTTTTTTTTGCACCAAAATGTGTTAAAATGCAAACTTTAACAATCGAGTGGAATGCCTCAAAAATTTAAAAATGCGCCATCTATTGGCATCAATTTTAAATGATCCGTCTAATAATCTTTGAAATGTGAATTAAGAGCCCAATATCCCATAATTTTGTACTTAGGAGAGTTGTTTAAACAAGAACATACAATTTTTGTGTTCAATTCCAGAAAATGTTAATTTTACACACATTCAATAACAGATTGAGGTGTATATCGCGCCATCTAGTGAGATTTATTTGAACCAAATTTTCTTTCTTAGCAATGAGACCCCGTGTTATTTGTAAGTACACTTACCAAGAGCCGTGAGTCCCTCGGAGATGGAGCAAAGTATGTACAACGTAGCGTCCGGCTGTAAGTTCGCTAAGAACGGCATGTGGTCTTGAGCTAGCCGTTCTAACAGGACGTAGTACGTCTGGGACAGTTTTGGGTAATCCTGGAATAATAAAATTTAAATTTATACACATCATCATCATCACATCATCAGCCTATTAATCCCACTGCTGGGACACAGGCCTCCTCTCTGTGAGAGGGAATGGGCCGTAATCCACCACGCGGGCCCAGTGCGGGTTGGTGGATGTCACATGTCTTCGAATTTTTGGTTCTAGGACATGCTGGTTTCCTCACGATGTTTTCCTTCACCGTTTTGAGAGCAGTGGTGATGAAATAATTTACACAAAGTAAGGCGCCTGCCTGGGCTCGAACCCACGACCTACAACTTGTAAGTCGAGGCCGATACCACTGGGCCACCACTGCTCTTAAATTTATACAAGTTGAAAATAATTATGAAAGCATATATATGTTAGGCTTGAAGACCGAAAACGCTCAATGAGCGAATAAAATAAGAAATGCCAGAACGCATTCTGAGCCTTAGCTGATGCAATCACAACGCGAATTCGCGACGGACAAAAGGACGCTGACGAGGATTTCGTTTTTGATCACTTATTCGTTATTAGCAACCCCTGACGAAATATCAGAAAAATTTTGTCGGCGCCATCTTGAATTTTGATTTTGACACCATCCGATCCCGAAAACCATGAAAACGATACCCATAACGAAAAGATGGCAAATTTTCGTCGACACATCTTGGATTTTGGTTTTGACCCCATCTATGTTATTAGTGACCCCGAGAACTATGAAAATAACAACCATGAAGAAAAATATACAAATTCTCGTCGGCGACCTAGCCCGTCGCAAATTCGTGTTGTGGTTACATTAGCTAAGGCTCAGAACGCGTTCTGGCATTTCTTCACAGACACAACGCAAAATTCGCGTTGTGGCTTATCGGACAGACCAATGAAGATATGTAGCGTAGATACTTACAAGTAGGTCACTCTGTGGTATACTGAGTAGTAACTTCACGAACATATTCAGCGCGTTATCGAGAGCCTCGTCACCGTATAGCCTGAAACAAAACCACAAATATTTAAATCTGCTGTTGTTCATAGATATTTGACAGTTGTCATTGGTATCACAGATAATATAATACTAGCATGGAGATACCTCGTTCCATGCACAGAAACCGCGCCGACGTAACTAGCTTTTTCGTCTGACTAAACTGACTATTTTACTAAAAGTATATCGAACGCGGTCGATTCTCTCCCAAGCGATAGATGGTGTTAGCAGTGACTTGCAAGTAAAAGGGTTTAATCGGTTTGGGAATATTTTTCTTTGAATACCGTGACGATGTGTTTTATAGTATTTTATGCACGTTTTTACAGTTGTTACAATGCAAATTTAATAAAATCGGATGAAGTGCCTCAGAAATTTAAAACTGCGCCATCTGTTAATAAGAAAGAGAAGTTCGACTTTTCTTCTAACGTCAGATATCACGACTTGCCATAAAAAAACGGCGTTTTCAAAAATTAGGACAGATATATTTCTTTAAATTGTCCTCGTTCGTTTATCGATCAATTTTGATTATGTATTCACTACTATAGTATTTTATTTAAGTAATTTTCGATAAACATTGAAATACAAAATATATTTACGAGATATATTTAATGCATAGCCACAATCTCACTTGATGGTAAGCGATGATGTGGTCGACGGTGTCTAGAAGTAACCTATTCACCCCTGACTTAAAAATCCCTATGTTGTAGATAACAGGAAACTCAGACCCCGGCAGGGAATCCCACTCCTTAGCTCAATGATAATTATCTGTTTAATATTTACCTGAAGACTCCGAAGTTGGCGTAGTTGCCGCACAGCGCGCACTTCAGTATAGAGAAGCACAGGGAGATGCCCTTCAGTTTCATCGCGTACATCTGCTTCTTGTTCACGTCTATCGTTAGTATTCTGCTGCCTGTAATGTAGAATAGTACATTGTGATACAAGGGTGGAAAGTAGGTTATTGCAAACGAGCTGTCATTAACAAGCCCGAGCCGAAGGCGAGGGTTTTTAATGACACGAGTTTGCAATCAATACAGTTGTGGGATATAGTTAAAACCAAATCAAAGAATTAGATTTGTTAATTCACAAAAAATTAAAATTGTCTCGCGTTTTTGCAACTGGTCATATTTTTTTTTACAACGAATACAGCCTACACAGCCTATTCGATTTTTGAAAAATGTTGATGTGAAAATAATTAAATTGAAACTGGTAATTAAATATATTAAACAACCATTTAAAAGACTTTTGAGAATTAAATGCTAAAACGTACGGAATCATTCATTTTTCCTCGTATAAAATGTATCCCATTTTATTCTATGTATGAAAACTCTTTGCTACTAAACTTTTTAAATTGACTTATAAATTTAAAACTAAACTGCAAAACTAATGATCGAGCTCGTAAACAAAAGTCACGACCGCGTAACAGAAAGATGCCTATGCATAAGATTTAATTTTCGAATCATAATGATAGCCTCTGAAAGTACGCCATGTTTAACAACTGTATTGAAAAATGTATTTATTAGTAATGGATAGTATTGCGTTACCTAGTGGCTTGGTTGTGGAGGTCAGATTGGCAGGCAATCCGTGCAAAATACTGGTATCGGCACGATTTAAGAGCGCTCAGCAAAAGTGGTGGGGTGATTTGCGCATGTGTACATTCACGCATAAAATTACCGAGTGTGATTTGAACTAATTATTTGTTTGTAGGTTTAAATTTTGTGAAGAATGGATATTTATATATAATAACGGATATAAATATGTCACTAAATTAGAAAGAAAAACACAGTTTTATGTAAGTTTTCCGTGCTTGCCTCGTTAACTTAGAAATTATTAAACATGATGCAACGGAACTTCTTAATTAACACAATCATGCGCGACTGTACCTAGGGGACTTGAGACCTTAGATAAAGTACCTATAGATTAAGCACTGGCGTGGCCGCACATGAGACAGCAATAGTTAGTTCTGGTGTTACAACAAGAACAAGAACACTACAACCCACCATCGCACTGACACTTATTATCTATAAATAACCCAAATTCCTTGTCTCAATTAACACATAATACTACGAAATCATAGAAAATCAAACAAAACCGAGTTTGTTTGTCAAACCTGTCATTGTATTAGAGTTTGACAAACAACAGAAACCGGCCACGGTGACAAGGACAAAAAATAATCTTTTGCCCTTATTATTTACATGGAGCTGCCAATTAGCCATCTCGCTCTATCAATCAAGCTCAATTTAAGGCTTAATTTATAGGTACTTTATCTAAGCTTGAGACGTATGAATGCGGCGAGACGGGGGAAGGTGACACTAGTTGACCAATAAGTCACCGGCGCCGGCCCCTTCACCGTAGCACTCCGGCCCCCCGCCCCCCGCCAAACAGACCCAAAAATCGACTTCGGCGCGTTCAAAGGTCAACGCTAAGAGCGTATAGGCCGGAGGATCCTCCCTTTTCTATGAAGGTTTGTGGGACTTTACACCCAGTGGTGATCCTCAATAGTGAACGCGAGCGCAACCTGCACGAAGTGAAAACGGAAGACGTTGCTTAAGAAGGCTTCCCACTAGGTGGACCGATGAAGGTTGCAGGAACCCAGTGGATGCGAGACGCACGAGACCGGTCAACGTGGCGAAACTTGGGGAAGGCCTACGTCCAGCAGTGGACATCTTTCTATAGTCATCGGCACGTAACTTGGCAAGGTTTTGGCGTAGTGGGGGTATGTTCGCGCATCGTACACTTATTGCCACAAAAAAGTGGTCACTTTTATTTCCTGAAATTTTACAATGGTTATGGCCATCATTTATTGTTAATCATGTATGTTTAGAAGAAAGTTAATTATAGTAGAGGAATTCGTGAAGTTTATTAGGTGTTATAAAAAAAATATATACAGTTAAAAGTTAAAAAAATATTCGAAATAGATATTAATATTAAACATTATCCCTCTTACAAATAAACGCGGAATAAAGTTATACCAAGTATAAGCCTATGAAAATGTATGGTTATTCCTTTGTTATACCTGGTATAACTTTATTCCGCGTTTATTTGTAAGAGGGCTAGTGTCCTATTAAAATTATATTAATATGTAATATTAATACAATGATATTAATATTAAAATTTAAAACAATAACAACTACTCCTAAAAAAACTCAACATAAACAAAGGGTACAACTTTCGTGCACGCAAGTGTAATCGGGAGCGATCGGAAAGAGGACGCGGTGCGGGAGGCAAGGGTCGACTGAGCCACCAATCGCGCGCTCGGATCGGCGCGACCTTGTACCCCGCGTCCCGCGCGGACTACCAAGGGTCGACTGAGCCACCAATCGCGCGCTCGGATCGGCGCGACCTTGTACCCCGCGTCCCGCGCGCACTACCAAGGGTCGACTGAGCCACCAATCGCGCGCTCGGATCGGCGCGACCTTGTACCCCGCGTCCCGCGCGCACTACCAAGGGTCGACTGAGCCACCAATCGCGCGCTCGGATCGGCGCGACCTTGTACCCCGCGTCCCGCGCGCACTACCAAGGGTCGACTGAGCCACCAATCGCGCGCTCGGATCGGCGCGACCTTGTACCCCGCGTCCCGCGCGCACTACCAAGGGTCGACTGAGCCACCAATCGCGCGCTCGGATCGGCGCGACCTTGTACCCCGCGTCCCGCGCGCACTACCAAGGGTCGACTGAGCCACCAATCGCGCGCTCGGATCGGCGCGACCTTGTACCCCGCGTCCCGCGCGCACTACCAAGGGTCGACTGAGCCACCAATCGCGCGCTCGGATCGGCGCGACCTTGTACCCCGCGTCCCGCGCGCACTACCAAGGGTCGACTGAGCCACCAATCGCGCGCTCGGATCGGCGCGACCTTGTACCCCGCGTCCCGCGCGCACTACCAAGGGTCGACTGAGCCACCAATCGCGCGCTCGGATCGGCGCGACCTTGTACCCCGCGTCCCGCGCGGACTACCAAGGGTCGACTGAGCCACCAATCGCGCGCTCGGATCGGCGCGACCTTGTACCCCGCGTCCCGCGCGCACTACCAAGGGTCGACTGAGCCACCAATCGCGCGCTCGGATCGGCGCGACCTTGTACCCCGCGTCCCGCGCGCACTACCAAGGGTCGACTGAGCCACCAATCGCGCGCTCGGATCGGCGCGACCTTGTACCCCGCGTCCCGCGCGCACTACCAAGGGTCGACTGAGCCACCAATCGCGCGCTCGGATCGGCGCGACCTTGTACCCCGCGTCCCGCGCGCACTACCAAGGGTCGACTGAGCCACCAATCGCGCGCTCGGATCGGCGCGACCTTGTACCCCGCGTCCCGCGCGCACTACCAAGGGTCGACTGAGCCACCAATCGCGCGCTCGGATCGGCGCGACCTTGTACCCCGCGTCCCGCGCGCACTACCAAGGGTCGACTGAGCCACCAATCGCGCGCTCGGATCGGCGCGACCTTGTACCCCGCGTCCCGCGCGCACTACCAAGGGTCGACTGAGCCACCAATCGCGCGCTCGGATCGGCGCGACCTTGTACCCCGCGTCCCGCGCGCACTACCAAGGGTCGACTGAGCCACCAATCGCGCGCTCGGATCGGCGCGACCTTGTACCCCGCGTCCCGCGCGCACTACCAAGGGTCGACTGAGCCACCAATCGCGCGCTCGGATCGGCGCGACCTTGTACCCCGCGTCCCGCGCGCACTACCAAGGGTCGACTGAGCCACCAATCGCGCGCTCGGATCGGCGCGACCTTGTACCCCGCGTCCCGCGCGCACTACCAAGGGTCGACTGAGCCACCAATCGCGCGCTCGGATCGGCGCGACCTTGTACCCCGCGTCCCGCGCGCACTACCAAGGGTCGACTGAGCCACCAATCGCGCGCTCGGATCGGCGCGACCTTGTACCCCGCGTCCCGCGCGCACTACCAAGGGTCGACTGAGCCACCAATCGCGCGCTCGGATCGGCGCGACCTTGTACCCCGCGTCCCGCGCGGACTACCAAGGGTCGACTGAGCCACCAATCGCGCGCTCGGATCGGCGCGACCTTGTACCCCGCGTCCCGCGCGCACTACCAAGGGTCGACTGAGCCACCAATCGCGCGCTCGGATCGGCGCGACCTTGTACCCCGCGTCCCGCGCGCACTACCAAGGGTCGACTGAGCCACCAATCGCGCGCTCGGATCGGCGCGACCTTGTACCCCGCGTCCCGCGCGCACTACCAAGGGTCGACTGAGCCACCAATCGCGCGCTCGGATCGGCGCGACCTTGTACCCCGCGTCCCGCGCGCACTACCAAGGGTCGACTGAGCCACCAATCGCGCGCTCGGATCGGCGCGACCTTGTACCCCGCGTCCCGCGCGCACTACCAAGGGTCGACTGAGCCACCAATCGCGCGCTCGGATCGGCGCGACCTTGTACCCCGCGTCCCGCGCGCACTACCAAGGGTCGACTGAGCCACCAATCGCGCGCTCGGATCGGCGCGACCTTGTACCCCGCGTCCCGCGCGCACTACCAAGGAGACCTAAAAACCGACTTCTGCGCATCTAACGACTCTTGCCAAGTTACGTGCCGATGACTATACTAAATGATGAACTATAATAATGTTGCACTCACCATAAGCGCATATAATGTTGGAGAGCTCTCGGAACAGCAGAATGCCATTGGGTGAGGACACGTCAAAGTGCAGTCGCTGGTTCCTGTTCTGGGCTAACTCCGCCGTTAGCTTGAGAACCGGTGTGGTCAGTGCTGGCTCGGAGAACCACACTTCGATGCCTCGGAGAAGGACTTTCATGTAGACCGGGTAGCTGTGGGCAACAGAAATATATAATTTCAATATCACAGATAATATAATACTAGCGTACAGATGTCTCATCTCATACAAAGAAACCGTGCCGACATACTGTACTGTACCGATAAGTTTTTGTACATCGATCGCGTTCGGTTCCGTTCCACGGATATAGATGGTGATCTATCTATTGCCGTGGAACGGAACCGAACGCGATCGATTTACAAAAATTACCGGTATAATCATATGAAAAACGCTAGTTAAGTCGGCACGGTTTCTTTGTATGGGATGAGTCATTTGTATGCTAGTATTATCTGTGGCAATAGTTAGTGTCAGGTGGGTTAGGGTTGGGTCGCGGATAAATTTGAAAGAGAGTTACCGCGGCCCTGGCACAAGAGCAACTGAAGGAACACGGGTGGGTTTTAGTCAGTAAAAGTCTGACGCGACCTCACGCTTCACCTCGAGCGGGAGAAGTCATTGGATGATTTCCCAACCAAAAAAAAAAAAAATAAAAAAAAAACGATGCGTAGAAACTTGGGGGTGGCCTATATTCTAATGATGATTGTCAGGTCTTGGGTTCGATTACCGGGTATTACTTTTTTTTTTGCCTTTATTTTCCCACTCCTGGGCTAAAGTCTCCTTCCATTTCTGTCGGTATTGTGCCACATCTCGCCAATTCCCGAGGAAGACATCCAAGGCGTCTCGCCATCTTTTCAGGGTGTTATTAAGTTTTTGTTTTCAACAAAATCAAGCCCGTGAACTCCTTTGAGAGTTTATCGCTATTACTCATAGTTTCGGCTTTGCCAGCCACGCCCACTTGAAAATCTCACCCTGTATAGGAGCACAGATAATATAATACTAGAAAAAAAGTTAATAAAAAAATCTCGATCCTCCGCCTGCACAGCATGATTTTCTCCTTGTTTACGTCTTTTTAGTTCGCTTTTTAAGCAGTCGGGTTTTTTTATTAACTTTTTTATTTATAACTTCTTAATTTTTTTTTTTCAACTTAGGTAGATTTAAACATATTAGTGTTATATATTTTTGAAATCACCTCTTAAAACCCTTTATTTTGATACCCCACACGATAGGATTGGAAGAAAAAAAAATATTGGGCCCCCACAATATGGCGCCCAAGAACCGCCATTTTCCTATTTTACAATTTTAATGTAGTCAGTGACACTCGCGGGGTTAAGACGAATCGATTGACGTAAGAACGATCAAAATCGGCCCACGCGTTAGGTCTCTAGAACGCCACATAGGAACAAACATACATCATACTTACATACATACATACTTAAATACATACATACATAGACTGTTAAACACATTACCCTCCTTCGGCAGTCGGGTAAAAACAGATGCCTCATCCCATACACAGAAACCGTGCTGACGTAACTAGCGTTTTCCGTCTGACTAAACTGACTATTTTACTAAAAGTACATGGAACGAGGTCGGTTCTAGCCCAAGCGATAGATGGTGTTAGCAGCGACTTGCAAGTAAAAGGGTTTCCTCGGTTCGTGTCAATTTTTTTCTTTAAATACAGTGACGGTTCGTTTTATAGTATGTTTTTTTGCAAGCTTTTACAGTTTCATTGCAAAATGTGTTACAATACAAATGTAAAAAATCGAGTGTCATACCTCAGAAATTTAAAACAGCGCCATCTATTGGCATCAGTTTTAAATGATCCGTTCAAATAATCCTTTGAAATCCTTTTAAACGTGAATTAAGATATGCCCAATATTACATAATTTTGTACTTAGAAGACTTGATTAAACAAGAACATATTCTTAACGTCGGGGCCCTGTGATAGTAGGATAGAAGGATTATAGTCTGGATAATTCATAATAATGTAGGTAGGGTAGGGTAGGGTATGGTAGGTAGGGTATGGTAGGTAGGGTACGGTAGGTAGGGTAGGGTAGGGTAGGGTAGGGTAGGTAGGCTAGGGTAGGGTAGGTAGAGTAGGGTAGGTAGGGTAGGACAGGTAGGGTAGGGTAGGTAGGGTAGGGTAGGTAGGGTAGGGTAGGTAGGGTATGGTAGCTAGGGTAGGGTAGGTAGAGTGCTGCATGGGACAGTACTAATACCACACGGGCGGACCCTCGTGCGGCAGCTAGTATAATTATAATACTCACATCCAATCAAACAACATCATGTAGGTAGTTTTAGTGTTGAAGGCAAATGCAAGACCGCGCAAGTCTCGAGCGAGGCCAATCAGAGTCTTCTTCGCGTCTTCAGAACTGAACATCGGAGACTCTGGACCGCTTAGCAGACCTATGATGCTTTCGAAGGCAGCTGTGAAGGTAAATATGTTTATTAGTTGGAGACTTAACAGCCGCACGGGTCGATCTTCAAGGTTAAGCAACGCTTGACGAGGTCGGTCCGTGGATGGGTGACCATTTCAACATACCGAGTTTCCTCCGTGCCTCGGAAAGCACGTAAAGCCGTTGGTCCCGGCTGTCATTTGAAGATCTTTGACAGTCGTTATGGGTAGTCAGAAGCCTGAGATCTGACACCAGTCTTGCCAAGGGGTATCGTGTTACCCACTGCTGCTGAATCCGCTAAGACTGGAAGCCGACCCCAACAATAATTGGGAAAAAGGCCAGGCAGATGATGAGTTGGAGACTTCCAAGTTCCAAGATTTGAACGAGGCGAATGGCAGAGCTAATCCGATGTTTAAATCTGCCGTCCAATAGCTAATGTATATTTTTTTTTTATTGTTGATAGGCTTGCGCTTGACCACTATCTCACCTGATGGTAAGCGATGATGTGGTCGACGATGAAGCACGCTTGCCTAGAAGAAACCTATTCACTCTTGACTTGAAGACTCCTAGGTTGTAGCTATCAGGAAATACAGACTCCGGCAGGGAATTCCACTCCTTTGCTGTACGCATAATAAAAGTATTCCCAAAAAAAAAATGTCTGACAAAATCATATTTTTGTGTTAGAGACGAAAAATCAAAAAAATCGCTATAATAAGCAAGCTGAAATGGCAATGGGCCGGCCATATTAGCCGTAGATCCGGTGACCGTTGGGTTAGAAGTTGAGTGAAGACCACGAATAAGTAGACTTAAGGTGGGACGCCTTCAGGCTAGGTGGAGCAACGATCTACGCAGAGGAGAACTACTGAAAATCGAGATAAAAGGCGTGCGATTGGAGAAGCCTTAGTCCAGCAGTGGCCTGCTATCTTAGATAAAGTACGTATAGATTTCGCCATGGCGTGGCCGCACATGTGACAACAATAGTTAGATCTGGTGTTACAACAAGAACAAGAACACTACAACCCACCATCGCACTGACACTTATTATCTATAAATAACCCAATTCCAAGTCTCAATTAACACATAATACCACGAAATCACAGAAAATCAAACAAAACCGAGTTTGTTTGTCAAACCTGCCATTGTATTAGAGTTTGACAAACAACAGAAACCGGCCATGGTGACAAAGACAAAAAATAATCTTTTGTCCTTATTATTTACATGGGGCTGCCAACTAGAGATCTCGCTCTATCAATCAAGCTCATTTTATGGCGAAATCTATAGGTACTTTATCTAAGCCAGCTATAATACTCCGTTGATAGGCTTAACGCTGGCCTCGCAAAGGTCTTGCATCATGCAAGTGTGTTTGCATAAGGAGCAGAACAGTAGATGGGGCATCGTCTGTGGAGCGATTCCGCAGTCACAATGTGGCTGATCGGATTACCCCCATATGACTAACTTACGGCACACTTGGCTTCGTAACCGATTCAGAGATTTCCAGCCCATGGCAGTTTATTGCCAGTTTAAGATGATGATGAATAGTAGCGTACCAGTGAGCGGCATCATGAAGGCCAGGAACCTGTCCTCGTCCTCGCCCAGGTCCACCATGAGCAGCCTGCCCAGCGCCGTGTACAGCATGCTGCGGCACCGCATCTCTGCCGCGCCCACGCCTGCTATGCCCAGGAACGGGAAGTGTTCTGCCTGTAACAGACAAGAATACATGAATATTAATATAAAAACCGGCCAAGTGCGAGTCGGATTCGCGCACGAAGGGTTCCGTACCATTATTGCAAAACGGCAAAAAATCACGTTTGTTGTATGGGAGCCCCACTTAAATATTTATTTTATTCTGTTTTTAGTATTTGTTGTTATAGTGGCAACAGAAATACATCATCTGTGATAATTTCCACTGTGTAGCTATCACAGTTCATGAGATACTGCCTGGTGACAGACTCATAAACATACTGCCTTAGTAATCTTAAGGTGCGTACGGATAGCGCGTACACTGGTACGCGTAGTCAGTTTACGCGTGTCCGGAACGTCATGTCCATACTTGCAGCTACGCGTACACTCTTGGGGAACGCGTACCGCGCGAGCTAGCTCGCAGCGCGAGCCGCCATCTGTCGGTTTTTGGTCGCGCGTCAAAGAGGACGCACACGACCGGGTACGCAATATTTGGACGGCAAAATGAATAGACACGCGTGTTCTTTGAGTTTCAATAATAAAAATATTATCAGATTGATTCAACTTTATGAATTTCACCGGGTCTTGTGGGATAGCACACTAACTGATTATCGAAATAACGATTTACGCCAAGATGCATGGAAGGCAATTTCAAATGAAATGAAAATTCTAAAAATAAAAAAAATCTCTGGATCGATTGACCTCGCGTATAGGTTCGCGGCGGTCCGTACATGAGCTATACGCGTATCCAATGTACGCGTGGACAGTGTTTCCCAACTACGCGTAACACAGGAACGCGCTATCCGTACGCACCTTTAGAAATAGGGTCGAGTCGGTAAGAACGCCACATAGAAACGTACATACATAAGACTGATAAGACACATTACCCTCCTTCGGCAGTCGGGTAAAAAACTGACAGACTGGCAATTTAGCGTCAGGGTCTGGCGCTTTGACTACTTATGCCTCATTGCCGAACATTAACTCTACAGGAATGTATACTCTACTTACCGTGTGGTGCGTCAACATGAACTGTACTTCGTCTAACTTGACCAGTTTACGCACGCACGAGTAGCCGCCGCTCAGGTCGCTCAGCAAGCCGAGCGTTTTGGCTATGATCTGCTCAGAACTGCCCCAGTATTTCAGGTTTGTTATGCTGTGAACAAAAATAATAGACGAGTTACTCTTTGTAAGGTGAGGCAATTCTGTACACTCTAAATCGGTTGAATGGTCTTTAAAACTCGTACTCGTGTAGTCTTTGGGCTCACTACACCAAAATAAGCTTAAATGCCATACGGGTGCAATACAATAATGCGTTTAGGACGGTGATGGGGCTGCCCCGATATTGTAGCGCCTCGGGTTTGCACGCGGTTATGCGCAAGCGCACTGCTGCTATGGTGTGCAGGGTACGGGCCAGTTCCAACACCGTCCTGGCGATGATCGCGGAAAGGTTGGATTGCCCTTTCCTACGGCATTGTTCTGACAGACATGTCACTGTGCCAATGCCGGAGAGAAGATGCTTTTAAAATTATTTTCTTTTTATTTTATTTTTGTAACGAATGTAATTTTGATTTGACATTACTTTTTGTTTTGACTGTTATTTATCTGATATTATTTTTATTTATATTTAATGTAAAATGGGTTTTGAAAAGTTACCTGAATAAAGATATTTTTTTTAAAAAGGGATTGTTTAAATTTCTAATGATAATTTAAATGGAGTATAGTCTATATAGTGCCCGGCACGTAAGTTGGCAAGGTTTTAGCGTAATGGGGGTAAGTTTTGGAGTATAGTCTATATAGTGCCCGGCACGTAAGTTGGCAAGGTTTTAGCGTAGTGGGGGTAAGTTTGCGCATATGCTGCGAACTGACCAACCACCATACAGAGCGAACGGAACGTGGACGCGACACGATTGGTCAGTCGACCCTTGTGTCAACTGAGCAACCAATCGCGCGCTCGGAACGGTGCTAAACATTCCCCGCGCCCCGCTTCACTACCAAAGACACCTAATAAACTACTTCTGCGCATCTAACGACTCTTGCCAACTTACGTGCCGGGGATTATATAAATGTTAAAAGTGTCTATAATGTGATTTTTAATTTCGTGGACTAAACTGACAGCTGCTATTGGCCTTATTTTTTTTAAATGTTGCAAGCGCGGAGCATAGTGTTGTAGGTAAGGCTCAATCATAAGTGATTCATCGAATCGATGTGACATGACTCCTGAATTTATTTTTACTAATTGGTGTAAATAAATGTTTTATGAATATAAACGTAATATATTTAAATATAACAGTATTCATACACATAGAACATGAAGTTTTATTGTGTTAAATATGAAATCAACAATAAAATAAATGCAATCGACAAAATTAAGTCTGACATAAATGAGTAGAAACTAAATAAGGGCCGCTAGTTTCTAAACAAATAATTTTTTGATGCCGTGAAATAGTTTCATTTTCGATCTACTTCGATTTTCGATTAACTTTCGATCACTCAGGATAATTAATGTAACGATAAAGTGACAACCCCCCAAATGTCAGTTTAGTTCATGAAATAAAAAAATAGATTATACAGGGTTTAACAGAAACAACGCAATACCTGAAAAGTGGTATTTGTTTTAATCATTAAGAACAATTATTACTTACTATGGCACCAAGCCTGAAATCGCGAAAAAAATACTTCCACATACATTTCTCGAGAAACTTGTATTGAACAGCCAATTCCCCAGCAATGGGCAACAGAGGGCATACTTACATCTTCCTCATAAGCACACTAAGCAGTTGACTCTCATCCGCCAAGCCCAGGACATCGCTAAGTCTCCGATACACCTTGCTATTCTTCTGAACCTGTTCACCCACGTATATCTTACGGAACTGCTCGAAGAATGACATCATTGCCAGCTCCAGTTTCTCGCAGCCGCCCTACGGGAAGTAAATAGTTCAAATAAATATCAAAATAATATTATTACACTCAGACTAATATTATAAAAGCGAAAGTTCACACTCAAACGGCTGGACGGATCTGGATGAAAGAACAATGGCAGGTGTCCATACATTGTTTTAGCTGAGATTAAATTCGAAAGTCTTTAAATGAAAAATATCTGGTTTAACTCAGGCTAATGTTCTGAATTAGTTTAAGCAAGAATTTTTGTTCGAGAATCTAGAAAATAATAGATATTCAGTCATAAACTTTTGTAGGTTATGTCTGGGTCACTTTTAATAATGTGTTTAATAGGTAATATTATTCAATTTCGTGGAAGTAAAAGGGGAATATCGCATTAGTATTTCCCTTACCTAGTTATTTTAGCATGAAATGTGTAGTATACTCTTTGGAAAGAGTATATTTATTTAAACTAAGGGACTTTGACGTGTATCAAAAGGTTGTCGACAACAACCAAGCTATATTTTTTTTTGACTTGGGTACTCGTCTTTTTGCCAATCATTAATTGAAAGTAATTCATTAATTTCTACTACACTACAATATTCTTACCTACCTGCAAGGAACATCTACACTTAGACATAAACTGTATTGTTAACTCATTTACTGCAATAAATACAATAATGATATTATAACTTAATATAGTTACTACTTGTCACTTAGCAGATAAAATATATAATGGCAACACTATGCTAAAGAAATGAACTAAAAAATCAAATAACTTTTTATTTATTATGTTTTTTTTAATCTATTTTGGACCAGGCCTAATTATACTTTATAAAACATAGACAATTAATAGAATGTCTTTCGTATATAACTCACTTTCAGACGTTCAAATTTAAGTCAGCTAAAATTTCGCCATTGTTCTTTGGCACAGAGATTGATTATAGTCTAGAATAGCACATATGATACTTTTTTTTATCAAGTTTAATGTATTTATATATGTCAAAGCCGACTTCTTAGATCAGCGGTCACCAATTTTACTTTCATTCGGGATCCGTTTTTTTTAAATAATATGACCGTAGCGGTCCGTAAGATGTAAAACCACCTACCCTGGGGTAGGTGGCGCCCACCCCTTATGTGTATTTACTTTGTTCAAATTGAAATAATAAACATAAATTTGTAAATATAGATGCAATATTAATGAAGATTTTGATAAGATTATTCGTCTGGTGACACAAGTAAATTTTATTGTACTGTTTACTTATGGTCCACACAAAATAAATCGGCGGTTCAGTGAGGTCCGGAGCGGGGCGCGGTCCGCCATTTGGTGACCCCTGTCTTAGATTGTCACGATTTTAGTTGACCCGACAGGCATCCTGTGAAAACTGAGTTCACACAAATATCTCATAGAAAAATCATTATTAAACCGCTGTACCGATTTAGATGGAAATTCAGCCAAGTTGGCTGACCTGTTGGATTACAGAGTTAGATCTCACCTGTGCTAGTCTAGAGTCAGTGAGGTCCATCAGCTGCAGCACACGACACACCAGCTCTCCGTCCATGGCGTCGTTCTCATCGCACGTGTTGACTGACGCGCGCCCGCCTATCGCAGCGCCAATTATGTACACCAGCCAGGTTAGCTGACCTGTTAGATTACTGAGTTAGATCTCACCTGTGCTAGTCTAGAGTCAGTGAGGTCCATCAGCTGCAGCACACGACACACCAGCTCTCCGTCCATGGCGTCGTTCTCATCGCACGTGTTGACTGACGCGCGCCCGCCTATCGCAGCGCCAATTATGTACACCAGCCAGGTTAGCTGACCTGTTAGATTACTGAGTTAGATCTCACCTGTGCTAGTCTAGAGTCAGTGAGGTCCATCAGCTGCAGCACACGACACACCAGCTCTCCGTCCATGGCGTCGTTCTCATCGCACGTGTTGACTGACGCGCGCCCGCCTATCGCAGCGCCAATTATGTACACCAGCCAGGTTAGCTGACCTGTTAGATTACTGAGTTAGATCTCACCTGTGCTAGTCTAGAGTCAGTGAGGTCCATCAGCTGCAGCACACGACACACCAGCTCTCCGTCCATGGCGTCGTTCTCATCGCACGTGTTGACTGACGCGCGCCCGCCTATCGCAGCGCCAATTATGTACACCAGCCAGGTTAGCTGACCTGTTAGATTACTGAGTTAGATCTCACCTGTGCTAGTCTAGAGTCAGTGAGGTCCATCAGCTGCAGCACACGACACACCAGCTCTCCGTCCATGGCGTCGTTCTCATCGCACGTGTTGACTGACGCGCGCCCGCCTATCGCAGCGCCAATTATGTACACCAGCCAGGTTAGCTGACCTGTTAGATTACTGAGTTAGATCTCACCTGTGCTAGTCTAGAGTCAGTGAGGTCCATCAGCTGCAGCACACGACACACCAGCTCTCCGTCCATGGCGTCGTTCTCATCGCACGTGTTGACTGACGCGCGCCCGCCTATCGCAGCGCCAATTATGTACACCAGCCAGGTTAGCTGACCTGTAAATAAAAGTGGTGGTCAGTAAAAATGTAGAAGTGCACCAAAAGTTACCAAAATAATAGGCAGAAAAAGCATAACGTAATTTCTTTTTCTGTGCCCTGTTGCATGTATGTTACGTCCCCATGACACTCCAATGAGGTTGGAGCCCTTAGGATCTGTAGTTTCTGCTCTTCTAAAAACTTACGCATTTTATCCCCTAGGGGATAAAATGCGTAAGTTTATGCAGTAAATATGTCTATATGCCTCTACTTCTTTCGTGTCAAGTAACTCAAACTATAGTCTCAACCATTCAGATTTTGTCTGACCAGTATATATAGCTACTCGAACAACTCTGTTATCAATCACATTGAAATCCTGAAAGGCGCAGTTGTTCGAGCATGAAGGGCAGACAAGGAGGTGGACCATATCCTGTGAAATGGCTCCACACTAGCACTGTGTTTTAGAAAGGTTTATGATACTCCATTGGGCCGGCCACAGCGGACAACCTGGGTCTGCAACCGGGTTAGGGATTGCCAATTGGCCACTGCAGTTCGTGTTTAGGGGGGCAGAAGATCTGCCGGAGTGATACCATATTAAATTCCTCAAATACCTTGTAACATGGGTATCTGCTGCGGCTGCGGCACGCTGTAGGCGGCGGCGGCGCGGTCGAAGTGCGCCACTAACAGCTGGCACGTCTTGCCGTACTCGCAGCGACCGACCACTGATAGCTGTTCCAGCTGCTGCTGAACTGTACCGACGTCATCCAGAGGGTCTTCGAGCCCGTCCCTGTGGAAGATAATGGTGGTATTAGCACAAAATGAATAGGTACAGAAGATTCGATCGATAAAATTAGGGAGAACACATACAAAATATCCTTGTACTGCCGTCCCTTTTTTTTCTTTTGGTTGGATATCATCCAATGACTTCTCCCGCTCTGGGTGAAGCGGGAGGGCGTGTCAGAATTACTGACTTATAGCTAGATAGTAATAAAACGACACCAGTTTCTGCCAGCGGCTTCGTCCGCGTGAATGTCAAAAAGTATCCCAAGGGAACATATTCCCGGGATAAAAAGTATCCTATATACTATACCAGACTTTAATCTATCTCTTAGCTAAATTTCATCCAGATCCGTCTAGCCGTTTGAGCGTAAAGAAGTTACAGACATACAAACACACACTCACAAACTTTCGCCTTTATAATATTAGTGTGATGGTAGGATTTGGCCGACTTTTTTTGATACCTCCGTAATGAGCAAAAACATTACTTAGAGATCTCTCTAAACAGTATCTTCTACTTTCAATAGATTCCAGATAAAAAAATATCAATATATTCCACTACCTTGTCTATTATGTAACACATTACCTAAGAAATTCGTTTCGAAATATGAACATTTAGACACAAGATAACAAAATAAAAATTAAAAAATCAAAATAATAACAGTTACGAAATGACTTTTGCATGGATTTTGATATCATTATGTAACTGGCAGAATGATCCTGAACCTGTTACCTCTCGAAAAAGCGCGCGTTGATTGTGTGTATATAGTCTGTGGTTTTTAGTCTGAACGTTTCTAATAAATTGTTGTTGAAACTTATTTGCATTTAACTAAGTAAGCTCATCAGATAGTGGAAAAATAAACGTTCGTGTCTCGCATAAAAAGGCTTTATTGTAACACTTGCTTGTAGCTTTCGAAATTGACTACATCGCTCGTGTTAAAATATCGACTTTTTATGCTCGACAGGAAATGTACTATTTTGGTTTTTCTAGACACTCTAGCTAGTACTAGTATGTAATAGTCTACTATATACTATATAATAGTCGACTGCTGCAAAACGAGCTCTTTGCTAAACAATAACAGCCGCACGGTTCGATCTTCAAGGTTAAGCAATGCTTGCCGAGAGTGCTCCGTGGATAGGCGACCATCTTTACATACCATGGCTCCATATCTCCGAAAGCCGGTAAGCTGTTGTTTGCAGCATTTGTAGATCTTTGGCAGTTGTGACGAGTATTCAGGCAGCCAGGAAATCTGATACCAGTTTTACTACAGGTGTAGTCGTTTGCAGGGTAATGTTAGTGTGCGATTTCATACCTTAGCACACAGGACACAGAGTCCAGTCTCGAGCCGATGTAGGCAGCAGTGACTCCGGGAGCATAGGTCTCTAAGAGATGGGGCTCCGAAGCCTTCACGTAAGGCACGGACGCCACCATGCGCTGCCACAGCGAGAGTAGGTAGTGGACTGAGTTGGGAGCGAATTGCCACATCTGTAAAGAGGAAAGTATACTTATTTATCTTTAAAAATACTGCAATTATGGCATGGATAAGCTGTTATTATTTAAAAAAAATGTACCTGGGCGACCGAGCTCTGTTCGGATGAAAATAGAGAAAACCACGTTTTCAAAAATTAGATCCAGCTAGATCGATTTATCGCCCCGAAACCCCATGTATACTAAATTTCATGAAAATCGTTCCAGCCGTTTCCGAGATTCAGATTATCTATATATATAAAAATGAATCCCTATTTCCCTTGGTCACGGCATCACGCGTGAACGGCTGGACCGATTTCGCTAATTCTTTTTTTGTTGTGTTAAGAGAAGGTTCATATGAAAAAAAAATTGGTACCTTACCTTAGGTAGGTTAGGTAAGGTAGGGTATGTAGGGTAGGGTAGGGTAGGTAGGGTAGAGTAGGTAGGGTAGGGTAGGTAGGGTAGGTAGGGTAGGGTAGGTAGGGTAGGTAGGGTAGGGTAGGGTAGGTAGGGTAGGGTAGGTAGGGTAGGGTAGGTAGGGTAGGGTAGGTAGGGTAGGTAGGGTAGATAGGGTAGGGTAGGTAGGGTAGGGAAGGTAGAGTAGTAGGGTAGGTAGGGTAGGGTAGGTAGGGTAGGGTAGGTAGGGTAGGGTAGGGTAGGTAGGGTAGGGTAGGTAGGGTAGGGTAGGGTAGGTAGGGTAGGGTAGGTAGGGTAGGGTAGGTAGGGTAGGGTAGGTAGGGTAGGGTAGGTAGGGTAGGTAGGGTAGATAGGGTAGGGTAGGTAGGGTAGGGAAGGTAGAGTAGGTAGGGTAGGGAAGGTAAGGAAGGTAGGGTAGGTAGAGTAGGGAAGGTAGGGTAGGGTAAGTAGGGTGTTTTTATGGCAAAACAAAGTTTGCCGGGTCAGCTAGTATATAATATATACAAGATTTACTTGTTTAAAGGTAGATATATAAACATCCGAATTGATAATCTCCTCCTTTTTGATAAGTCGGTTAAAAAGAACCAAATTCTTCAAGGTAATGCAAAGGGGTGAAGACTTAAAATTATCTTTAGTACGTCAAGTAGATTGGAACCCACTGAGTGCCCGAAACGTGGAACCACGCGATTTTTTCTATTGTTTTACTAATAACGCCATTCAACTGGTTAATAAAAATATATAACACGTATTTTTCCTAAGTACTACGTAACTATACTCCATATGAAATAACATTAGACGTCTTTACAAGCCTTTTTACAGTCCTTTCAACCGATTTTGAGTTATATCTCGTACACATAAGGATGACATGAAAAGCATAAACCTTTTACCAAAACCAACTGTTTACTACAGCTTCCATTTGTCGTATCACCAATGCAATAGGAGTCAAAATCGGTTGAACGGGCTGTAAAATGGGCTTATTTAAATGTCTAATGTTATAACAGTAAATGGAGTTTCCTGCCAACTACGTAGTAATGTTATCATTAATCACTACAAAACTGATCACAAATTCACAAAGTACGTATTTTTTACTTAGAACCAAAACAGTGCAGAAATGTTATATGAAATCTCATTGTTGCACAGTTTAGCATTAATGCACTGTTTTGTATTTTTTATCTATAAAGCCGAAGAGTAGGTAGGGTAAGTAGAGTAGGTCGGGTAGGCAGGATAGGTAGTGTAGGCTAGGCAAGTTAGGCAGGATAGATTAGGTAGGGTAGGCAGGATATGCTAGGCAGGGCAGGCAGAGTAGGCAGGATAGGCTAGGCAGGGTAGACAGAGTAGGCAGGATAGGTAGCGCTGGTAGGTAGTGGTAGGTAGATAGGTTGACGGGAGCGAAGCCGCAAGGGTCAGCTAGTTTAGATACCTCAGAGGTGTGATGTCTCCCATTAAATTTAATATAAAATGTAAGCGGTAGATCAAAAAGATACTGGCTGAAAACAAAAATCGGCTGTATAAAACCAATTAGGTGAAAAAAATGCCCCGCATTTTGTACCATTGTAAAACATTGATAGGCAGGTACTTCATATTAAGCAAGAAAAGAATAAAAAAATGGAAATAGATAAGAGGTAGATTGTTAGTTGAAAGAAAAGTAGATTACGCACCTCGCTAAAGTGAGTAATTAATGCACTCGTGTTAATTTAGTGTTTACCAACATAACACTCGTGCATCAATAACTCACTTTGCGCTCGATGCAACAATCTACTATTACGTAAACGAAAACTAAGGACGATACAGTGCGTTGAAATTTCGTGTGACGACACATTTTAGTACACTTTTTGCTCAAAAGTGACGTCACAAGCCTTCACTCCTGAACATTGATGCGCTTTATCTTTGTCAGTTTCAAAGACAAAGATATTTTATTTCAACTAGGCCACCAAGCGGCACTTTTGAACGTTACATTAAAATGATTCTACCGTGCATTCGGAAAGTAGCTTGTTATGGAGAAGAATGCACAAGAAACTCCATACTTACTCTTTTAAAAAAAATTGTTTTTTTACAATATTTAGGAACATACATTATTAAATTCATACATGTGTGGAAGATGCACCCAGAATAGCACTACCCACTATACCACGTTTTTATTGATATAGCAAAAAATACGGGTGCAATATTTTTTGATAATATAACAGACCGCCGAAATAGTATTATATTTTTTTTAACCCAGGAATCATCACTATTGGGAATAGACTACATAGTTAGATGATGTTTTCTTACCTGTAAACTCTGCACAGTGAACTTGGCGATCAGCTCGATGAGCCTCGGGTAGCTGTCCACCATGACCAGCTCGCCCAGCTGATAGTTGGACTTCAGGCGGGCCAGGAGGCGGCAGAACTCGTGGTAGTTTGTGGGGTCTGACAGGCTCTGGAACAAGATAAATAAGTTATAAGAAGAGTTAGTGAAAGCTTAAAACACGAAAAAGTACTATGAGTCTATGAACAAATGTCACATCATCAGCCTATTAATGTTCCCACTGCTGGGACATAGGACTCCTCTCTGTGAGAGGGAATGGGCCGTAATCCACCACGCGGGCCCAGCAACGTTTTTTTATAAACACATAATAAACAAAACATCTCTTACTTATTTTCTGTCTTCTATATACATAAATTGTGTATGTACCTGCGTGTTATCGAGTATCCGGAGCACCCCGGCCGCCAGCCTGTTGAGGAACTTGGCGCGCTCGTTGGAGCTGAACAGCGAGCGCCGCACGGACGCCAGCTGCACCAGGCACGCCAGCGCCAGGCTGGCCAGCGAGCCGCCCAGCAGGTGGTACAGCTCGAAGAACAGGTCCAGCGTGCCGGACTCCAGGAATGTGGGCCGCCATGATGTTGGGATCTGAGAGGGTTAGAGCACATTGATATAGCAACGTCAATATTGACGAGAGAGGAGACTACTAGTGGCTAGTAGCGCCATCTCGTATCGAATAGCGGTAGCTATCTTCTAGAAAATTCCTATTAAATTGAACTTTCCAGAATGTTGGAGATTGATACACTCCTACAAATACAGAAGGCAACAGCAAGTAGTTATTGCAATTGTTGTTGGGTTATTGCAGTTTGTTGTTGTTGTAGCTGCATCGACTAGACGCCGATGCCAAAATATCAAGCTGTGGTTATAGGCTGATGATAAAGTTGTTTCCACCTATACACCATTTGAAATAACATTTGAAAGAAAGAAAGAAAAATATTTATTTGTGACCCGCACAGGAGACACGAGAAATAAGCATAAAAATTAAACGATAGTAAAAATAAAAAACCCCGTGCGAGACCAAAATGGTTTCTATCTCAGCATGTGCAGCGATATCCAAAAAAGGAAATAACGCTACGCTGATATTCTGATAGGGCCCACAGTTGATGCCACGGACACACTTACGGAAACGGAAAATACTTAAATAATAAAAAATAAAATAGCATATATAAATAACAAAAGAAATATAATAAACACAGAAGGTGATCAAAATATGTGTACGTATATAAATAAAACATATTAAATGTAGGTAGACCTATGTAGATCATTTGTCGAAACCATAGACAAACGATGCGCGGACCAAAGAGTAATTTATTAAATATGGAAGAAATCAAATTTTTACAACCGCTTTTTACAGTCCGTTCAACCGATTTTGAGTTCTATCCCGTACATATAAGGATGGCATAAAAAGCATAAACCAAAACTAACTGTTTAATACAGCTGCCATTTGTCATATCACCAACTAATAAAAGTAAAAATCGGTTGAGCGGGCAGTAAAATGGAATTATTTAAATATCTAATGTATCTTGCGTGATCGAATCAGAAATGTAGAGATCCGCAAGAGAACCAGGGTTACCGACATAGCCCGAAGAATTGCCAAATTTAAGTGGCAGTGGGCAGGGCACATAGGGCAAAAAGGTTCTGGAGTAGCGACCGCGAACCGGAAGACATTGCGTTGGAAGGCCTCCCACCAGGTGGACCGAAGACCTGGTGAAGATTGCGGGGATCCGCTGATTACGAGACGCACGGGACCGGTCAATGTGGCGACGCTTGGGGGATGCCTATGTCCAACAGTGGACGTCTTTCGGCTGATATGATGATGATCTCAAATGGTGTATAGGTTTATGAATTTACTCACCTGCACAGTACACAGATCATCACTAGACTCGTCGCTGGTGGTGCCAATAAAGTCGAACGTGAGACAGTTGTGCGACAGCCGCAGTAGCGCGCCCACCAACGCATGCTGTCTCTCATCAGACAGCTCTAGAGGCTTGCCACGCATGGTTCCCAGCAGCGTGCACGACAGGCGGAACATCTCGAAGAGTTGGGTGTCCCTGGAGACAAATAGTTGACGTTAGAACATTTAAAAATTGATCTTTCACGACATGAACGAGGCCAACAACAGAGTCCAGTTGACCAAATTCTGGTCGGACAAAATTTTAGTTCAATCAAAACGTAAAGCAGAAGAAGAAACTGGGCCGTGTGTGCAGACGCTCTATATAAAATACCTCTGGAAGCATTCTTTTTAGATCTGTAATCCTAACATACGTACATAAAACTCGCCGAATGCATCCTCCTTTTTTGAAGTGGGTTAGCAGAACAATAGAGAAAACAAAAAAGTAAAATCTTGACAATATTGGTTTAGTCATCAGCATCATTTCAACCAAAAGACGTCCACTGCTGGAGTGCTGGACATAGGTCTCCCCCATGCGTCGCCACACTGATCGGTCTTGGGCGTCGCGCTTCCATCGGATCCCCGCATTCATTGGTTTGTACCGATAGCACATCGCCGTACGACATGTAGTCCGATGATGGAACGAGCCATTCCAATGCAAACCCGAAACGTAACCAATAAAATGATTCATTTTTAAAACAAGCTTTTTTCGTATTCTTCTCAGCAAACTCTTTCATTTGATACCCATACCATGGCAGTGCACAAAAAATAACTAGTCCCCCACCTTGGGCCGTCCGCCATATTGGATTCAGAATGACGTCACTTAGCTAACCATGCATTATCATCCAAACAAAACGTGTATGCAAAATTTCATCTCAATCGGTGGAGGATAATTGCTTTAAAATTAAATTTGACCCGAACACACTTACATACATACATTGCAAGTTAACATAATTATTACGTAAATTGACAAAGAAAAGATGCGCTTTACTCACATCACATCATCATCAGCCTATTAATGTTCCCACTGCTGGGACACAGGCCTCCTCTCTGTGAGAGGGAATGGGCCGTAATCCACCACGCGGGCCCAGTGCGGGTTGGTGGATGTCACATGCCTTCGAATTTTTGGTTCTAGGACATGCCGGTTTCCTCACGATGTTTTCCTTCACCGTTTTGAGAGCAGTAGTGATGAAATAATTTACACAAAGTAAAGCGCCTACTTCGAACCCCCGACCTACAACTTGTAAGTTGCGGCCTATACCACTGGACCACCACTGCTCTACCTACATATATAAATAACATATATTTATATATGTAGTGTGTGTGTGTGTGTAGTGTGTGTGAGTTTTTTTTTTTTTTTTTTTATTTTTTTTTTTTATGTTTAAAAAAAAAAAAAAAAAAAAAAAAAAAAAAAAAAAAAAAAAAAGAAATCAAACTAGATGACGCGATTGTGTACTTCGCGTGCCAAAAAACTGAGTAAAGTTACGATCAATGATCGTAAACCTGAGCTTTTCATTTAGCATTGTCGGCACCGGAAATCACCGAAACCTAGAAAAATTTCTTTTTATACCATATTGAGCTGTAAATAATGTATAGAAAAAGTTGGCCGACGCATTGGAAATGTTTTCTTTCATTGGTAAGTATATTTGTTTTTAAATTGTGTGTAAAAAAGTGGCACGCTTGGTTTTCATACAGATGGAGGGGACTTGCGTTATCTAAAGGGTCTTTCAACAAGGACGGGTCGATGTTAAAATTGAATAAAACAAGATGTGTGTGAGATATTAACGAAATTTATTTTTTAGTTAAAAGGCCCATTTATGCCATTATGAATGGAATATGACATCGTTCAAATGTCCGCCGCGGCTTCGTATGGTGGCACGAATCCGAGAGGTCCAATTTTTTATGACTCTGCTGCATAGATCCGGCTGAATCCGAGCGATGGCCTGCGTTATGTTGGCTTTCAGGGCAACGGTCGAATGTGGTTTATTGGCATAGACCTGCGACTTCAGAAAACCCCACAAGAAAAAGTCTAGCGGAACTCTAACTCTACCCTCAAACCGTTCATGCAGAATGTCGATTGTGTCGTTCGCTGTGTGGCAAGTAGCGCCATCTTGCTGGAACCACATGTCGTTCACGTCCATTGTTGTTGAATTCAAGCCAAAAGAAATTGTTTATCATTGATCTGTAGCACTCGCTCGATCTATGCAGCAGAGTCATTAAAAATTGGACTTTTCGGATTCGTGCCACCATACGAAGCCGCGGCGGACATTTGAACGATGTCATATTCCATCCATAATGGCATAAATGGGCCTTTTAACTAAAAAATAAATTTCGTTAATATCTCACACACATCTTGTTTTATTCAATTTTAACATCGACCCGTCCTTGTTGAAAGACCCTTTAGTTAGATATATGTCTGTGGCTTTACCTTTGTAAATTTTTATTGATTTGATAAAATTAAATATGTCTCCAATATTTTTAATCGTCTGCCGAAAGAGGGTAATGTGTTTATCAGTCTATAGAGACCAAACACGTAGGACGATTTTAATGATACTTACGTCAATCGATTCGTCTTACCCTTGCGAGTGTCACTAACTTGCGGCTTTTGGGCGCCATATTGTGGGGGCCCAATTCCTTTTTTTTTCTTTCAAACCTATCGTGTGGGGTATCGAAATAAAGGATTTTGAGAGGTAATCTCCAAAAATATATAACACTTACATATGTTTATATGTACCTATTCGAAAAATGTATGTTGACTAAAAATTTATTCATGCTGTGCAGTCAGAGGATACATATTCGCGGGCACCCGACTGCCGAAGGAGGGTAATGTGTTTATCAGTCTATGTATGCATGTATGTATGTTTGTTTCCTATGTGGCGTTCTAGGGACAAAACGCGTTGGCCGATTTTGATGATTCTTACGTCAATTGATTCGTCTTAATCCTGCGGGTGTCAATGGCTAAATTAAAATTGGAAAAAATGGCGGATTTTGGGCGCCATTTTGTGGAGAAAAATTTTTTTTTCTTCCAAACCCATCGTGTGGGGTATCAAAATAAAGGGTTTCAAGAGGTTTTTATAACACTTATATGTTTAAATGTACCTAATTCTAAAAAAAAATAACTAAAAAGTTTTCGGAGTTCGGAGGATGCATCTGGTTTTGGTCCGCCAGCTCGCGAATATGTATCCTCCGACTGCACAGCATGATTTTCTTCTTGTTTACTTATTTTTAGCTTGCTTTTAAGCAGTCGGGTTTTTTGATACTTTTAATTAACTTGTTTTAGTTCGTTTCTTAAGCAGTCTGGTTTTTTGTTAATTAAGTTTTTATTGATTTTAAATAATTTTTTTTTTCGACTGTCGGGCTAAATATAACTATTATTTTTATCCAGGAATCATCCCTATTGGCGAAATGGAGCTTTACTACACAATTATGTCGACCCATCTGTAATACAAGCGCGCTGTTGTATGTACCTGAACGAAGAGGCGATCTTCCTGTGTTTGGCGAGCGACCGGTTGGCGTCTGCTTCGGAAACCTGGTTCATTTCCACCACCAACTGCGATAGTAATTGCACGCCTATCGTGCATTGGTCTTGACTCTGTGGGCAAAAATTCAGGCAAGATTTATATGGATTCAAGCTGTCCCGACGAACTTCCTACCACCTCAAACAAATATATGGGAAAATGGTGTAACTAACCCGACTTAGTTTTGAATTTCAGAATAATAGATAACGCCATCTACTGGCATTACCGGAACCAGTATACAACGCTATGTTTAGAAATAATATTTGTTTCGGGATATTTACCATGTATATTTTGATTTTGATTGAGAGCTCGATATTTCGGCACCGTTACAAGCGCCATGATCACGAGATCAGTTCTCAAAATATACATGGTAAATATCCCGAAACAAATATTATTTCTAATGATTGTGACCATGTCAGCTTAAAAACTTATAACGCTATGTTTATTTTGGGCGCTGCGTTCGCAAAACGTATGGGAGAATGAATTTTCTTCAAAATTTTGATTTTCGTTAACATTGCCGATATTTTAATAATTATTCTGTTATTCGGGGCGAAGATAAATCCAACAAGTCAAAGATAATGAAAATCGATCTAGCCGTTCTTGAATTATAAATGGTGTAACTAACACGACTAAGTTTTATATAATAAAAATGATTGGTAAGACACTAGCATCTAATTAGCTGATGCGTGTGTTTCAGAAAGTTTGGAAATATCCAGTGTTCCCAATCAGCCCCCGTACCATGACGTGCCAAAACTATCATGGTGCGACTGAAAGGTGTATACATCTTTCCCTTACGCACGAAATAATTCGTGAAATAATGGTTGGGTCCCTGTTCTTGAAGTAGTTCAGTGTGGATGCTATCACAACACTTTTCGCTCGGTTAGGCAGGAATTGCTTCAAAGGGGGTTCTTCCTTGGCGAATTCCCCCATAGCTTGCTTCGCACGAACTTGCAAAGAGGGGCTCCGAGCTAGGCCCGTACCCAATTCTCCGCCTGTCATTCTCGCAATTTCGTGCGTGGTGGAGATCAACAGAACTCCAATAATAACAGATGGTCACGGACAAGATTGTGGACAGTCGCTTGCTTAATGCTCTGCTTAATCTGGCAATTTTTTGTACATCGAACGCATTCGGTTCTGTTTCACGGTGATAGATAGATGGTGTTAGAAGCGACTTGCAAGTAAAAGGGTTTACTAGGTTCGTGAATGTTTTTTTCTTTAAATACAGTGAAGGTTTGTTTTCTAGTATTTATTTGCATGTTTTTACAGTTTTTTTTTTGCACCAAAATGTGTTAAAATGCAAACTTTAACAATCGAGTGGAATGCCTCAGAAATTTAAAAATGCGCCATCTATTGACATCAATTTTAAATGATCCGTCTAATAATCTTTGAAATGTGAATTAAGAGCCCAATAATCCATAATTTTGTACTTAGGAGAGTTGATTAAACAAGAACATACAATTTTTGTGTTCAATTCCAGAAAATGTTAATTTTACGCACATTCAATAACAGATAGGTGGATACCGAGGTGCATATCGCGCCATCTAGTGAGATTTATTTGAACCAAATTTTCTTTCTTAGCAATGAGACCCCGTGCCCACGTAATCCTGGAATGCGAGGTCGTCCCAACGCGAATAAATCCTCGGAACAGTGAGGTCACTCCGTGAATCCTCCAGGAAGCTTCTGTGCTTTTGGACGAAGCTATGCTGGTCATGTTAGCCAGTGCCCCCACGCACAACGGACTAAGTGCGGCAACGGCATTCCCTATAGAGATGTGTCCCTCACTCATGAGGTGCCTCATTTGAGGTTCTCGTGATCGCAAATTGAAAGAGTTACTCGAATCTCAACATTGAATCACCTCACTCGTTCACGCGTCCTCATTTAAAATTGACATTAAAATTATATTGAGGCGAGTACTCGCGAGTGAGTTTTGAGTGACTGAGCGAATGATTACTATAAACTCTAAAACATTGGCATTAGATTGGTATTCATGTCATTGATTCGTTTATTTTGGCAGTCTAAAATTTATGAGCGTAAGAAAATGATGTGTGTGAGGGAGACGTAAAAATCGGTATTCTGAGTACGCGAGAGTCGACGCGCCCGTTCGCCTCGCTTGCCGCTGCCTCGAACAATCGTCTGAGTTCGGCTCATGAGTTGAATACAATATACGATGCCTCGCCTCAAATGAGGGGTACTTCGCGAGGTAAAATGAGGTGCTCCCTCAGCCTCATATAAAAATGATGAGTTACCCATCACTAATTCCCTACCACTACCACTAATACTACTCCCCCATAGCTTGACGGAACGTCCTCGCAACTGTTTGTTGGCATTCAGTGTGTACATTTCTTGAAGGCTAGGCACATCACAATATTCTGTGAGTCTCCAACTTATTTGACCATTTGTGAGGCTTAAAATTGATGACCATTGGTAGATTTAACTACGGATCACAAAACTGGGCCTAAGTCGTCACGCCGGCGTTTCTTAGATAGTACTTACTAGCTTCGCCCGCGTGAAAAGTGTTTTTACAATGCATGTCCTCGAAAAACGCGTTTTCCAAGCAGCCAAACTGTGCGGAAAGTGTCACTTTTTTTCACTAGTGCTTTTTACTTTTCTGTACATTTTTAATTTTTAACGCCAACGTCAGCCCGACGCATAGAGCTTTTATTATTTGAGAAAGGTTTTACAAATTATGTGCGAATGCTTCGCACATGCGCAGTAGATATGCCCGAGGAACTTTTAGTTAATCTGCGGTTATGCTGAGCGCGCTTGAATAAGCCCGCCATTTTATTCATTTTTGCTTGGTTCAGATATATTTTTTATTTCCTCGCACAATGCTACTACAAATAAAAATGCCACTCATCTGAAATCACCTACCTTCCGCACTTGTAGCATAAATAACTATATCATCCCAAGGGAACATTAAACCGGGATAAAAAGACTATATGCTATTCCAGACTATAATCTATCTCTGTGCAAAATTTCATCCAGATCCGTTAAGCCGTTCTGTCGTGATTGATTAACAAACATACATCCACACACACATCCATCCATACTTTCACATTTATATTATTAGTAAGATTATTAAGACTTACCCTGAGAAAGTTGGTGATATCATTGATAACGTTGTGGAAGACATACTCTTCCTTGATCATGTCGAACCAGCTCAACTTGGTGATCCGCGCGAACAGCGATACCAGTGACTGTGAACAATACACACACAATATTATTTCATATATGAGAAAACATCAAGTAACAGGGATGATGCCCAGAATCCTGGGTAATACTAGATTTCATATATGAGAAAATATCAAGTAATAGGGATGATGCCCAGAATCCTGGGTAATACTAGATTTCATATATGAGAAAACATCAAGTAATAGGGATGATGCCCAGAATCCTGGGTAATACTAGATTTCATATATGAGAAAACATCAAGTAATAGGGATGATGCCCAGAATCCTGGGTAATACTAGATTTCATATATGAGAAAATATCAAGTAATAGGGATGATGCCCAGAATCCTGGGTAATACTAGATTTCATATATGAGAAAATATCAAGTAATAGGGATGATGCCCAGAATCCTGGGTAATACTAGATTTCATATATGAGAAAACATCAAGTAATAGGGATGATGCCCAGAATCCTGGGTAATACTAGATTTCATATATGAGAAAATATCAAGTAATAGGGATGATGCCTAGAATCCTGGGTAATACTAGATTTCATATATGAGAAAACATCAAGTAATAGGGATGATGCCCAGAATCCTGGGTAATACTAGATTTCATATATGAGAAAATATCAAGTAATAGGGATGATGCCCAGAATCCTGGGTAATACTAGATTTCATATATGAGAAAATATCAAGTAATAGGGATGATGCCCAGAATCCTGGGTAATACTAGATTTCATATATGAGAAAACATCAAGTAATAGGGATGATGCCCAGAATCCTGGGTAATACTAGATTTCATATATGAGAAAATATCAAGTAATAGGGATGATGCCCAGAATCCTGGGTAATACTAGATTTCATATATGAGAAAACATCAAGTAATAAGTATGATGCCCAGAATCCTGGGTAATACTTGTTAGTTCGTCAGTTATTTTAGTTATTTATTTAATACTTCATGCACACAAACGTACAGAGGCGGACTTAATGCCTTAGGCATTTTCTACCAGTCAACATTTCTGTGATGCAGAGACAAATAGTGGGTTTAATCACATACATAGATATACATACATACTATAAAATACATAAAATAAAAGGAAAAGGAAGACAAAAGGAAGCCTTTGACTTTGCCGTAGTCAGATAAAAAATATTGGACACGTATTTTTTGCTTTATAAAATCAATCAAAATCATCCCTTTGTTCGAGAAAACAGACAAGATAGGTTCTGACAGACTGACGGGTACTGCATATTTAAGTAAGTCAAAATATTTAAAAACAAAAAAAAAAAAAAAAACAAAGTGAAAAATAACTTTCTTTTCGGCAGTCAGTGTCTGTGGTACCTATTGTTAAAACGCCCAAACACACTCTAAAAATTTCATCAAAAGCGGTTTTGCCATTTTTGAGTTATGCGCAACACATTTAGCAAAAACAATATATTTATATAGATTATAGATAGATTACCTGTACAACAAAGTTGGCCAGCTTCGGCCTAGTTGCCAAGTAGTTGAGAACATAGTTTCTGATGTCCAGGCGTTGCTGAATAGAGAGGCTCGCTGTGGACCTGAAAATAAACCAAAAAAATATTTATGTAACTTCCACATAGACTCCAGCGGCTTCACCAGCGTATGTAAGTCGAATATAAACCCACGGGAACGTCAACGTCATCATTATTTTAGCCGATAGACGTCCACTGCTGAAGACAGGCCTCCCTCTAAGTGCCACTACATTGACCAGTCCCGTGCGTCTCGCATCCACCAGATTCGCGCAACCTTAACCAAGTCATCGACCCACCAAATGAGAGGCCAACGTTGCGTCTTCCGTACTGGAAGACGCAACGTTTTCGTTCTCATACATATTTTTAAAATTACCTGTTCTTCTCGACCAATTTACCGCAGTGTCTCAAGACTAAAGTCTATGAGCAGTGCGTGTTGCCAGTAATAACCTATGGGACCGAGACGTTCTCGCTTACAATGGGCCTTATCAGAAAGCCCACCTAAAGGGCAATGGAGAGGGCTATGCTCGGGCGTTTCCTTCCGTGATCGCATCAGAAATTGAGGATATCCGCAGGAGAACCAAAATAACCGATATAGCCCGAAGAATTACCAAACTTAAGTGGTAGTGGGCAGGACACATTGCTCGCAGAACGGATGGCCGATGGGGCAGAAAAGTTCTCGAATGGCGACCGCGAACCGGAAGACGATACGTTGGAAGGCCTCCCACTAGGTGGACCGATGGCCTGTCAAGGTTGCGGGAAGGCGCTGGATGCGAGACGCATGGAGCCGGTCAATGTGGAGACGCCTGAGGGATACCTATGTCCAGCAGTGGACGTCTTTCGGCTGAAATGATGATGATGATAGTTACCTGCTTATCAGCTTAGCCAAGGTCGTGGCAGCTAGCAGCTGGGAATAACTGGAGTCTGCGCGCTCCAACAACGCCTGGCATTTGCTGAGCGTATCGGGAGACTCCTGCAATGACAGAAGATGAAAATAAAGAAATAGATATGTTACTGTAAAAGCCCGAACTACGGTAAAACCTAAGATTTACCAAATCTTACTGGTGAAAGTCCGAAAAGGTCTATTATAAATATTAATTTCGGGCTTTTATCAGTAATCAAACGGATAAATCTTAGGATTTACGTCGAATACTTGTGAATGAAAAAATTTTTGAAAAATGTGATGTATATGACCACAGAACAGATAAAAGAGGTTAGAAAGGAAATAGTTCGTGATTTGTATTAGAACGCGTGTCGCCACTTGTCTCCCACTCTTTAACTGCACTACAAGCAAGAGTTCCATACGTACGCTCATTACGCACACAAATAAACTACACGCACTTAGATCGCGAGCTTGCTATTGATTGTCACACTAACGCAAACACTGTGTTTGACGTGCACTCACACACGCGCAAAAGCAATTTATTTCTCATACATGTTACGGTGACCAAAAGGTCGATTATCGATATCGATAAAATTAATGTATTTTTAAAATGATTGTTATTTAAGTTTTGCAATTATTCGCTATAGTATCGGGATGGGGACGGGGTACGAATAGTGTGGACATTCTAAATACATAATAATAATGTCAAATTAAGGAGGAACATCCGTTACAGCTATTTAATTAATTTCATGTGACTAATGTTAAATTCCCTGTGAATTTCTATATTATGCTCGGCTCAATACCGAGAGATGAAAAAAACCGCCCGTGTGTACCTGGGCTTTGTTCCCGCGACAAACGTTATTCATGCATAGAAAGACATGGATTAAAGTTAGTAAGTAAATTAATGAAACAAGTAAAAAGTATCAGAGTATTTTAATATTTAACAATCATTTAAACAAAAATCAATACTGATTTTATTATTGTCCCTGAAATAATACGTATTTATTATTTAATATATATAATACGTATTTACGCATTTACTGCAAAATTTTTAGAGCAAATTGTGCTACATTTAGTAGGTATCCATTCAATTCTACCGGTTGCCTCAATCCACAATTTTCTTGTATCTGGATCTGTTGGAAACCTTATAATAAAATGTACCTATGTTTTCATTATAAACGGCTAACCTCAAACCAAATTTTAGACGAAAAATATATTGATAACCACAATTAACAATAATTGGTGATAATAAACAAAAGTATTTTAATTACAATATTACTGATAATAATCATTTGAATACATTTGTAATATCGACAGTGTTTACAACTTGGTACAACACTCGATACGCATGGAATTTCGCGGCATTCAAGCATTGGCTCGGCACACGCGACTCTCGCAATGAACGCAATACATTGCGCGATCGCTCGCGTAGAATAAGATAGTACCCATGCATTGCAAGCAATGTATAATTTTGCATCTGTTTGCGATTGCGTCGTTTTTGTCTACAAACTACATAATACTATTGTAATAATTACAAATAACACTCGTATTATAAGGTTTTAGGACTTACCGGAGAAAAGAAATCTCTTCTCGGGCTACACTACACATCTGGCTTCTTTTCCGACACGTTATGATAGCGCAAGACGGCATAATTCTTTTTTTTTGCGGAGCTTCGTACGTTGTTACAATATAAGCGTGACTGTTGGCCGGTGACGGTAATTTCGGTCGACATATGAGCGTTCACTTATATGAGCGGCGCGCCCGCCCCGCCCACAAGGCCCTTCTAACCTCTTTTATCTGTTCTGTGTATATGACCCACTATGATACGAAATGATGACAACAATAATAAGTACTGATTAGTTTTACCAAAGTCGGTATAAAGTATTTGGTCAAGTGTCAATTAGCAGACACAACAGAAATTACCACGGCACGATGGACACTCAAAGTTTGTTAGACAATTTTTTTAACATTTTCACGTGAATTGTTTTAAAATCATGTACCTTTTTCATAAGATTTACCGTTTGATTTCTGGTAAAAGATAGAATTATTGATTAATTTGAACATTTCGGACTATTACCAATAAGATTGGTTTTACCGTAGTTCGGGCTTTTATAGTAACAGATACACAAACTGATATACTGTCAGGAAAATTAATTGTTCACTACTTCAGGTTGAATGTCACTTGTCAAAAGCGCAATATGTGACAGTTATACAATATATCCAGGCTTATATTAATAAAACTATAAGGCCGTTATATACACTTAATTTTATCGATAACAACACCATAAATAAGGGGTGCAATCCTCGCACCCTCAAAGATAGAGCAATCGCCTCCTAACGGTTCAACTTTGCGTAATAGTCCATATTTACAGGAAATTGTTGCCAAAAGTGGTAACGGTTTTAGAAATCGATTTTTACAAATCCAGGCTACGTACGTAGGTACTACTTAGAATTTGCTAATGGAAAAACACAATAGGCTGCATGGTTTGGGAATCAAACCGAACTTCAAGCTCGGTAGTCGCACCCCTCAACCCGACTCTCAAATGATCTTGCAACAGCACATCTACTAGCAGAATGTTCCCAGCGGCGGGTTTAAATCTACCTAGCTAAGGAATGGAATTCCCTGCCGGAATCTGTATTTCCTGATAGCTAGAACCTGGGAGTCTTTAAGTCAAGAATGAATAGGTTACTTCTAGGCAAGCGTGCTTCAACGTCGACCACATCATAGCTTACCATCAGGTGAATGAGACAGTGGTCAAACGCGAACCTATTTACTATAATAAAAAAAAAAACTGTAAGACATGTACCTGAAAGCCGACGACCGCCTTCTCTGCCTGCTCCCTCACGAGCGGGTCCTGCGATTCGTACAGCTGTTTGCATAGCAGCTCTATTTGAATCACCTCCTGCAAACAATCAAATAGAAAATTTAAAAAAAAACCTTAAAAATAACATCATGAAGAGACCCAGAGTTTATAAAATTTTTGCTTCGGATACTTGAGGTTGTGGAGTCAAATCCGGGCCAGTACCACGACTTTTTAATTCTTCTAAATCAATTTTTTTTTATTATCTTTGTTTTAATATTATTTAAGACTTCACTAACCTACTGAAGAATTCAAACTTTTGTAAGGAAAACTGGACTTAACAATTAAAGTCTGAAATCAACAACCAGTCTTGAACAAGCATTATGGTGACACTTTATCGAGAGTGTTCTTAGCTATGTTTGATGAAAATTGGTTCAGCCGTTTACAAGTTATGGGCGTTTTACTGTTTGAATCGGGGTGTTTTCGCAAGAAATCGTCTCATAATTACGTTTTCAATAGATTGTCGATCGAAGCGGGTCTACTATAGTTCTCGCCAAACTTCTTGGCCGCTCTGAAGTTAGCCTCAATGGCTGCGCAGTAGTAAATCTCATACAACAGCAGCACCGATCCGTGCCTTGCGCATCGGAAAGGCAACTTTAGGGTGGCAACTTTAAGGTGGCCCCGTTTTTACCCTTTGGGTACGGATCCTTAAAAATGGTCAACCTATGCATTTCAATTTGTCTTCTTCTTCGTTGTATCGATGATGGATAGGATAGATGGACCCCTTTCCGCACTTAAAGACTCTCAATTGATCCGTTGTGCATGAAGCCCTCCTCTCTGTGAGTGGCCGTAATCTACCACGCGGGCCCAGTGCAAGTTGGGGGATGTCACATGTCTTCGAAATTTTGGTTCTAAGACATGACGGTTTCCTCACCATGTTTTCCTTCACCGTTTTGAGAGCAGTGGCGATGAAAATAATTTACAAAAAGTAAAGCGCCTGCCTTGGTTCGAACCCACGACCCACAACTTGTAAGTCGCGAATGACACCACTGGGCCACCAATGCTCTCACCACTGTTGTATCAAAATTCCAAAATTAAATATATTTTGACCAGATTTCAGCCATGCCAACAGCGTTGTCATACTTGTCATTTGTCTTATAAAGGTCTTTTAAGTTGCACAGAGAGCACAACAAAAGGTGAGGCATTGTTTGGAATTGTTGTAAATAATTACAACATAATATCGCACTTGTCTTTCCCTAAAGTTTACACAGGTGTACATAAAAGGTTTACAGGACATATACAATGTTTTTTAGGGTTACGTACCCAAAGGGTAAAAACGGGACCCTATTACTAAGACTCCGCGGTCCGTCTGTCTGTCACCAGGCTGTATCTCATGAACCGTGATAGCTAGACAGTTGAAATTTTCACAGATGATGTATTTCTATTGCCGCTATAACAACAAATACTAAAAAATAAAAATTTAAGTGGGGCTCCCATACAACAAAAGTGATGTTTTGGCCGTTTTTTGCCGATAATGGTACGGAACCCTTCGTGCGCGAGTCCGACTCGCACTTGGCCGGTTTTTTTATTACCATGTATATTTTTTTTATTTAAAAATCTTTAAATGTCTTTCTGAAGGTTCTATGTTCGACTAAATGTATTTCTTGTTGCTTAACTCGTCGAAATCTATGGAACAGCAGATACTTTATTTTTATAATAAAACCTTCCAAAAAAAAACACTACATAGTGAAAAATAACTTCAATTTCGGAAGTCGATGTTCCTGTTTTTGTTTCTTTGTTTCTTAACACACATTGCCGAAATTGAAGTTATTTTTCATTTTGCAGTGTTTTTTTTGGAAGTCAATTGTATTTTTTTGTAAAAAAAGGTTTATTTTTTATTTTTTTAGCTGTGATATGAGCAAGTTCTATAGTAAGGTACCTATAATGCACGAAATTATGCCAGAATAGATTACACGAATAACATAAAACTTGAACATAACCGGTGAAATGAGTGTACCAGGGTGAACTCTACCCCACACACGTCTGCGTACACCTTTAGAGCGTCCCAGCGTGATGTTATGTCATGAAATGGCGTAAACAATAAACAGACATACGATTGCAGCAATCCCGAGAGTTTTACCGTTGTTTATTGAAGAGTTCTGTTGTATATCTCCGAAGTTCATCATCAGATCTTCACCAAATTTAAATGGGACCACATGAGAAGCAGACAGAAACTCCTCCATTTTGAAGTCGGTTAAAAAGTGAAAAAAAAATGGGTAGTAAATTTGAACAAGTCCTATGTTATAGCTAGGCCATTACTAATGCAAAATTAAAACCCCAATAGCACTGTCCGATCCCGTAATCAAATCCAGGCCATACCACTTAGAAATAACGATAATAGATAATTTATTTGTAAAAACATGAGTGTCAAATTGTAGCTGTTCATACTGCAAAATGTTATGTTTAAAACAATTTACTGCATGTTTTGCCATATATAATGAACTAATGACTTAACAAAGTAATATCAAACCATTAGCACTATCATATAGATATAATAGGTGGGTAAAATACCTCATAAAAGGGTATAGCCCCCTCCAAACTTCTTGTCCGCCCTGAAGTTGGCTACAATGGCTGCGCAGTAGAAAATCTCATACAATAACAGCACCGTTTCGTGCCTCGCGCATCCGGTAAACCATCTTCAGGGCGGCCAAGAAGTTTGGCGAGCGCTATATCTGCTTTTCTCAAGTATGACAATCACACTAATATTAAAAACCGGCCAAGTGCGAGACGGACTCGCGCACAAATGGTTCCGTATCACTATCGCAAAATAAGGCAAAAAAATCACGTTTGTTGTATGGGAACCCCCCTTAAATATTAATTTTATTCTGTTTTTAGTATTTGTTATTATAGCTGCAACGAAAATACATTATCTGTGATAATTTCAACCGCCTAGCTATCACGGTTCATGAGATACAGCCTGGTGACAGGCAGACGGAAAGTGGAATCTTAGTAATATACTAATATTTTTACCCTTTGGGTACGGAACCCTAAAAAGCGAAAGTTTGTGAGTGTGTAAGTGTGTTTGTACGTTTGTTACTCTTTTACGCAAAACTACTTAACGGATCTGGATGAAATTTGGCACACAGGTAGATTATAGTCTGGAATAGCACATAAGATACTTTTTATCGCAGGAGTATGTTCCCTTGGGATAATGTTCGATATTCACACAGGTGAAGCCGCTGGTAGCAGCTAGTGTTAAATAAATTCTATGATACATGGATGACATCCTGTGGCAATTAGATAAAAAAAATTATGACAGAACCGTTTTTATCACTCTATAACCTAATAGGTTTGACGACCAATTCAAACAAATTAAAATCTTGTGTTCCAGTACAAGAATGCATCCATTGAAAACTCAAGTGGTTATTGTTAAAGTTGTCCAAAAATAAAAGGCCCGTTTTGACAGCTATAAAAATCTATATATATAAAAATGAATCCCTATTTCCCTTGGTCACGGCATCACGCGTGAACGGCTGGACCGATTTCGCTTATTCTTTTTGTGTTGTGTTTGTTAGGTTGTGTTGGTAGGGTAGGGTAGGTAGGGTAGGAAGGTAGGGCAGGTAGGGTAGGTAGGGTTGGTAGGGTTGGTAGGGTAGGGTAGGGTAGGGTAGGGTAGGTAGGGTAGGTAGGGTAGGTAGGGTTGGTAGGGTAGTGTAGGGTTGGGTAGGTAGGGTAGATGACTGTTTGGTGTTTTTATGGCAAAACAAAGTTTGCCGGGTCAGCTAGTACTTAATAATAATTAAACTTGATGCTTGCGAATGATACTCGTTGTTATAGTGTATGGGTAACATAGTAATACATTAGGATTCAAAATTAGATTTTTCAATTTCTTATGTAGAAAGTTATTGTTGCATGTAAAATGAGAAACGTCAACGGACTTCTTAGATTGTGACGACTATAACAAAACACAAATATAAGCCTGCCTGCCTAGCCGTTAGCAATATGTCCATGTTTTTTGGCATTTATAAAACTGGACCTATGTATTTGGCGCAACCGTGAGGCACACAATGAATCTATCTTTAATTTAACCCGGCTGCAAGGAAAGGGTTATGTTTTTCGCGCGTTTCTTGTATTTATGTATGTATTATTCTTTATTACCTCATATCTTTCAAACCGCTAGATGGATTTTTCCAAACCCATCAAATGGGATATCAAAATGAAGGGTTTTTAGAGGTGATTACAAATATATATATATACCGCTTATATGTTTAAAAGACAATTTGAAAAAGAAATTATAACTAAAAAGTTAATATAATCTATAAACCCAACTACTTAAGCAAACTTAAAAGATGTAAATCAGAAGAAAATCATGCTGTGCTGACGGAGGATATTTATAGTTATGGTCAGCCAGCTCGCAAATATATACACATCCTCGGTCAGCCTTCCTTAATCTCTAAGACTCCCGAGCTCCTCTAAACGCTGGCCATCAAGTTATTTTGACCATATCAGCCTAGCCTTGTCCCAACTGTGTTGGGGTTGGCTACTATTCTAAACCAGGGGTGACCATGAGCTCTTAGAGTAAGGTTATTTTGTGTGTGCGTAAGGGATAGATGTATACAAGTCATATACATCTGTGGTAGTATGTGTGAAACAATGTTAAATGTAGGATCTTAATGTACCATGACATCATCAGCCCTTTTATGTTCCCACTGCTGGGACACAGGGCTCCTCTCTGTGAGAGGGATTGGGATATAATCCACCACTTGGGCCCAGTGCGGGTTGGTAGATGTCACATGTCTTGTGGCTGTTATAGGACACGCCGGTTCACACAATGTTTTCCTTCACCATTTTGACAGCAGTGGTGATGAAATAATATGGGTTGGTTATGGGTTTGAACCCACAACTTGTAAGTTGTGGCCATTACCACTGGGCGACCACTGCTCCCGTATCCCATATACAATGTACCATATACTGAGAAATAAATACTTACTTACACGCACTCAAAATAACCTTACTCTGAGAGCTTATGGTACCCTCCAGGTTCAACTAAATACCAGTATTTTACATATAGCCACTGCATATAACCTCTACAAATCAGAAAAATAATTGTGATCATAGATTGTAATTATGATGTATGATAATCAAAGTAAAGTGAACCATCCCTTATTGTTAGTTATAGAACCATAAGCAGAATCTGTTAATTGATAGTTCCTTATTGAAATTGCTATGTTATTTGCAGATTTTATTATATCATTTGGAAATAGAAGATTGACAAATTTTTATTAGTAATATAGAATTGTGGACATTTTATCAAATTATCAAATGACTTATAACCTTCCTTTCCACATATTTTTATTGATAATAATAATATAAGAAATTGTTCATTTCTTATCTGGGTAAGAACTGAAAATAACATTGATGAAATTGAAATTCTTATAAGTATACCAACCTAATTGGTAATATAGGAACCTAGTTGGCATTGAAGTAATTGGTGTCCTTCAAAATAACTAAAACATGAACTAAATACGTTGAAATAATAAGCAAAAATAAGACAAGAGTAATGATTGTTACTAATCTTCAAATTAACGACATAGAAAATCAAAAGTAGAACACCACAAATAGTAAAACGCACTAGGGGGCAGAATGCAGCTAGTTCACCAACGAAAGATTTTGATTACATTTCAAGGATATGATGTGTAAACATCGCAATATAACCAAAGTGCCGGCAATATCGCACAACAACCTACTCCTAAACGTGGAACTGGTATGTTTATAATAGATAAAATGCTAAAATAACGCCTGTAAAGAGAATCTAACGCACGGATTATCACTACACGGATCAAACACCAAATAACAGAGACAAAATTAATGAAATTTGTGGCGGCATTTAAAAAATCTATTCACTATTTTTATATGTGTGATTTTAAAGTAGTGTTAAATGAAATATTAACAGTAAATTCATTTAAAATCATTTATAAATCATAATATTTTGGTTCTCACCTGTTCTTCAGCCATCTTTGTTATTTTCTTGCATTTGAAATGACGTTCCGTTACATCAAAGTTGTATAATAAGAAAACATGTTTCGATTTGTTTACCACCAAATCTAAAAATAGTACGGATGTCGAAATATATAAAAAAAAGTTCTTGGTTGTTAAGGATTGGCAAATTTGTTAACAAATCTGAAAACATTTTATTCCTGTCTCGAAATATAAGCGAATCAACAGAAACTATCGAATTCAATTAAACAACTTATGTTGCAACGAAACGTTGCAATATCACAAAAAAAGACGCGTTCAGAAAATTGCGTTCAGAATTTTCTCTCTTTGATTGAATACGTATTGTTTTTCGTTGTCAAAATACGATTAAAAAGAAACTATTCTAATTTATACATTTCTTATAGCCATTTTAACGATCTCGATGTTAAAGCTTGTTTTTATGTACCTAATTTAATTGCTTTTTCCAATCGTCCACTCTGTTTTTTAGGGTTCCGTTTTTACACAAAAACGGAACCCTATTACTAAGATCCGCGGTCCGTCAGTCTGTCTGTCTGTCACCAGGCTTTATCAGAACCGTGATAGCTAGACAGTTGAAATTTTCACAGACGATGTATTTCTAAAAACATAATAAAATAAATATTTTAGTGGCGCTCCCATACAACAAACGTGATATTTTTGCCGTTTTTTGGCCCCCCGACGGAAAAAGAGGGGTGTTATAAGTTTGACCGGTGTTGCTTTGTTGACGTTGTGTATCTGTGTATCTGTGTGTCTGTCTGTGGCATCATAGCGCCTAAACGGATGAACCGATTTTGATTTTTTTTGTTTGAAAGGTGACTTTGTCGTGAGTGTTCTCAGCTATTATATACAGCATTTGGTGAAAATCGGTTTAGCCGTTCAAAAGTTATGATAAAGATAAAGATTATTTATTAGTCAGAAACATGACCTTAACGGCGTACAAATATGTGTTACAATAACATTAATTATAACTATTAATTATCATGCATATAAAAAAATCATTAAATTTAAATATAACGTAGATAAGCTTAAACATCAATTAAATCAGATAAGTGGAATAACAAAAAAATATTATCATTAGGTACTATGCATATTATTATTATTAATTAAAATGTCAAAATCAAAATAAAATAATTACAATAGATAACAGAACCAGACTTCGCCACTACATTAATATTATTAACTTTTCTCCTTTAGAAACTCAGCAATACTATAGAAACATTTGGCTGCTAAATACTCCTTTAGCTTTTTCTTAGGTTATTGGTTATATCTCTGAGTGCTTGTGGTATGGGCTGTTTTCTGTTTGAAACGGAGTATATTCGCAAGACATCGTGTCATAATTACGTGTTCGATAGATTGTTGATCGAAGCGTGTCTACTACTAGATAAATTATTAAGTTTAAAAAGTATTAAATAAATTAAAAAAGCCGGGGGTTTTGGAAATTATTAATTTTTACTTGTTGCGATAATGGTACGGAACACTTCGTGCGCGAGGCCGACTCGCACTTGGCCAGTTTATTTACCTTATTCAAAATCTAGGGTGTCAAGACTCAAGAGTGTATGTATAAAGTCCATCTCATGAATGAAAGCCTGAAATTCAACCGATATGAACACCAGTTATAATAATAAATGAAATACTGGTAGCACTGGTAAGTAGTATAGGTGCCTAGGAGACCTGCTTAAGGTTACACTAGTCGACGGCACGAACTATTTTGTGCGCGGGGTTAAAATGCGTGCTATATCAACCGACAACACGTGCGGAACAGATAGATGCTGTTATGAGCAGTAAGAAGCTAGTACACGTACGAATACACACTTTTGCAAATTTGTAGCGAAATGGATGATGATTTAGAACGAAAACGAGCGCGCGAAATTTTATAAACAGACCTTTGGTAGTCTGGATATCATGAAAAAAAACCGGCCAAGTGCGAGTCGGACTCGCACACGAAGGGTTCCGTACCATTATCGCAAAACACTGCAAAAAAGTCACGTTTGTTGTATGGGAGTCCCCTTTAATTTATTTTATTTTAATTTAATAATTATTATTTTTTGAAGTGAATATACAACTAAACATTCTGTGAATATTTCAAGCGTCTACCTGTTGCCGTTATTAATACCGAGCAAAAAACGGCCAAAAAATCACGTTTGTTGTATGGGAGCCCCCATTAATTTATTTTATTTTAATTTAATAATTATTATTTTTTGAAGTAAATATACAGCTTAACATTCTGTGAATATTTCAAGCGTGTACGGTGTACCTGTTGCCGTTATTAATATCGAGCAAAAAACGGCAAAAATATCACGTTTGTTGTATGGGTTTCAACTGTCTAACTATCACGGTTCATGAGATACAGCCTGGTGACAGACGGACAGACAGACAGACAGACCGACAGACGGATCGCGAAGTCTTAGTAATAGGGTCCCGTTTTTACTCTTTGGGTACGGAACCCTAAAAACGACTGAATGTATCTGTTCAAAATAAAATTATTTGCATTGTTGAACTACTAATCTATCCCTGTATGGAGGCCGTTTTTCATTTTTTTTTCTTCTTATGGTACTTATTTGCGCCCAAAGATGCGTTAAAATTAGTGTTAAAATATGGAACTTTGGAAGCTTTAACTTTCAAGTAATTTTTTTTTACTTTTTTGCTTCTTAGATAATGATGAGACAAATTGATATCATTTTTTATTTTGAACATACATCGTCAAACAGTGGAGTAAAAGCCAGACTACGTTTGTATGGAAGAATTTTCGACTAGTGTACCCTTAAGAGATACAGTTTCGTTTTTTAGGGTATCGCTATCGTATTCTTGACTGCTCTGAGAATGTTTTATCCTCAGGAAAAAGTGAGTCAGTACCTATATGACTATATCGCTAGGGTGGTGTGTTTAAAACTCCAGTTAACGGTATGTATGTTTAGGTAGGACTTACATAGCTAAATTTACGTGTCTTGTAGGTACTTGTTAATTTGGTGGTCTATCAACATTAACAGCAACCGTTAAGAATCTCACATCACACACATCACATCATCAGCTTAACAATGTTCCCACTGCTGAGACACAGGCCTCCTCTCTGTGAGGGATTGGGCCGTAATCCACCACGCGGGCCCAGTGCGGGTTGGTGGATGTCACATATCTTCGAATTTTTGGTTCTAGGACATGCCGGTTTCCTCACGATGTTTTCCTTCAACGTAAGAATCTAACTAGAATGATTAGGTATCGTAATTTAATCCCCAGACAAACCGCGCGGTGCGGTCAGTTTCGGTTGGCTTGCGCGTCTCGGAGTGAATTTACACGCATGTAAATATCGTGGGCCCCGCGAGGCTTAGTACATTGAAGAGCGGACGCAGCTACGGCGAACGAAAGTATTTCATATTCTTCTTCTTGTTCAGTCGGTCCCTCCGATAAAATATCCATTATGGGCCGTTGATTTTTTGCGTGCGGAGGGGGGGGGGGAGAAGGGGAGTGGTTTGGTTACCCCCCAGTACCATCCCCACCACTCGGAGTCCCATGTTTATGGTTATATCCATGGTTAAAGTTGTCAGGTTAGAATAAAAATTAATTGTGAATTAGGCCAAGAGCGAGCGAAGCGAGCTCGGGAGCTTACGGCATTCCCGACACGGATAGGTTAGGTTCGAACATTAGGAGTGAACTCAACTCCCGTCATCTCCTTCATGTTAGGTTACTTTAGACCCTGCAGACAGAAATAGGGCTCCGTCGACTTTGTTGGTTAAAACTTCTGGTCGTAAAAACTTTAACCATGGATATCTCCATAAACATGGGGTGCTGTGGGGTGGGGATGGTACAGGGGGGTAGCCAAAACTCCCCCCCTCCCCATCCACGGTGTGCGTGTTTGAGCAGATGTTAACGTAAACTAAGCAAAAAGAGTACCTATTTTTTATTTATTTTTTTATTTGTTAAGGGTTTGCTCTTGACTCTAGTCTAGGTCAGAGGTGACAGAGACAGAGTCGACGATGGAGTGAGTTTACTCAGAAGAAGCCTGTTCACTCTAACTTTGAAGAGATTCGGGTTGAAGGCGTTCGGAAACACGGACGCAGGTAGTGAGTTCCATTTATTCGCTGTGCGCATTATGAAGGATGTCTGGAAGCGCTTGGTGCGAATTGGTGGAATGGCAACAAAGTAAGGAAGGTAACTTGCAGTACGTCTAGATGTCCGATGGTAGAAGGGGGCTGGTGGGATGAGGTCGTGGAGTTCTTGAGCACACTCACCGAAGTACAGTCTGTAGAAGACCGACAAGCAGGCAACTTTGCGGCGATGAGCCAAGCTATGTAGCTTTGGCATCCACCAGTTCAACGTCGCCAATGAGCCTCTTGGCTCTGCGTTCCACCGAGTCAATCGCGGTAAGCTGATACTTAGCTGAGCCATCCCAAAGGTGGCTGCAATACTCCATGCAGGATCGGACTTGCGCTTTGTAAAGGGTTAAAAGCTGTCCAGGCGTAAAGTATCGCTTCACTCTATTCAGGATGCCCAGATTTTTGGCCGCAATTTGGGCTTTGTACTCAATGGAGGCGCCGAAGTTGAGATTGGATGTCAACTCCATGCCTAGGAGCTCGAGCCGATCAGTCACAGGAACAGATGTACCCCGAAAAGTAGGAGTATGATCGAAAAGACTCCTTTCAGCGGTAAAAAGACACGCCTGTGTTTTGGTGGCGTTAAAGGAGACCAGATTGTCATCACCCCACTGGGAGACAAGGCTTAAGGTCAAATCTATCCGCTCCACCATAGCCTCTCTCAAGGAACGAACTTCATCCACGCTGGTTTTTGCGCTGGACAGGTATCTCTCTGAAACAGTACTGTCATCTGCGTACCCAACATTATCAGGCAGAAGTAGGTCATTGATGTGCAGCAGGAAAAGAGTTGCAGAGAGAACAGACCCCTGAGGAACTCCGGCATCAATAGCCATAAGGTCAGAGGAGCAGCCGTCAATGACTACTCGGATCGACCGTTTACTGAGGAAGTCTGATATCCAGCTACAAAAACCAGCGGGGATGCCATACGCAGGAAGCTTACTGAGTAGACTCGCGTGCCAGACCCTGTCAAAGGCCTTCGAGATATCAAGCGACACAGTGCTTCGCCGTGTCTCTCGATGGCTTCGCCCCAGCAGTTCGTGACATACACAAGAAGATCGCCAGTTGACCGTCCCCGGCGAAAGCCATACTGACGGTCACTGAGGAGATTATTGTCTTCAAGGTACGTCAGCAACTTACTGTTGAGTACCCTTTCCATAACTTTGGACTAAATGGAGGTAATGGCGATCGGACGGTAATGGGCAGGGTCTGTACGGTTGCCTTTTTTGGGCACTGGTTGCACATTTGCAAGCTTCCAGGATTTCGGCACCATTCTTTTTACAAGAGAGAGGCGGAACAAGCGTGTCAATACAGTAAACAGTTCAGGCGCACACTGCCTCAGCACTCTCGCTGAAATGCCGTCAGGTCCGCTGGCCATGTTCACGTCTAGACTGCACAATACTCTCCGGACCTCTTTAGTGTGCACAGCGATCTCCGGCATCGAAGAGTCACAATGAGGTACAGTAGGTGGTTGCTTGGAGCCAGCGTCCAGACGTGAATTGCTAGCAAAGAGAGATGCAAATAAATTTGCTTTCTCACTCGCAGAGTGAGCCAGCGACCCATCAGGTTTCAGCATTGGAGGTAATGTGTGGGACGACAGAAATTCGTTTCAACCGCTTTAGACAGGGACCAAAACTGTTTACTACCCGGAGGGTGTGATGCCAGCTTGGCCCCAATACGTCCAATATGGTCAAAACGTGCCCGACGCAGAACCCGCTTGCAGAACTTGGTGGCAGAATTAAAGGCTCTTTTCCTTGTGTGTGCGAACCCTACGTGCTCTAAGTTTGCGGTCGCGGGCCCCGACCCAGGCTTTGTAGGCAGACTCTTTTCGGGCCTCTGCGTGGGCGCATTCTGCATTATACCAAGATCGGGATTTGTGACCGAGTGGAATGTCGGAGAATGGAATGAAATATTCCATTCCCTGTCGAATCACATCCCCAATCACGTCTGCACAGCTCGAGGGGTCACCCGAGGAGAAGCACACATGCCGCATCTCGTCCCAGTCTGCTGACTCGTATCGCTATACTCGTCTCGTGCCTCTAGGACTGTCATCTGGAGGAGAGCAAGTCGACACGGATTTCACCAGACAGTGGTCAGACGTTCCCAGTGGGGCTGAGACCGACACTGAATGACTGTCCGGATCAGTTGTCAGCAGAAGGTCTAAGCAATTGGGTGTATGGCCGTCAACATCCGGTACCCGCGTTGCCACATTCACCAGCTGGGTTAGATCTAGCGATAGAGAAAACTTGCGCGCCTCCAACCCGGCATGGTCAGTTTTCCGGTACGGGTACAACCATTCTTTATGATGGGCGTTAAAGTCCCCCAGAAAATTAAGCTTCGCTGTTGGGTACCGTTGCTGGGCCATGTCAGCCGACTCGACGAGGAAATTAAAAAGCGCTGTCGTCTCCTGGTCACCGGATCCTGGTCCTGGTCACCTATGCAAGGATAGTGCCGAATTCACTTGCGCAATTAGTTTTGCTGTACTGAAAATATTTAGATATTTTGTTCTTAATTGTACACAGGCGTCGGACGAGTTGGGAAAGAGACGTAATACGGCTAGATACAAGTTGGGAAGCTGACTACATGTACTAAGTGACGTATTAGTGAAAATGACCTATTAAGGATGACTTAAGGTCTATCCACACATATCGCAGGGCCGTGCCAGGGGCGCGGACGTCCGTGTACGGACGTGTGTGAACGAGTTCATATAAAATGTACGCACCGATATTTTTTTGAGCCCCTGACGCGGCACGGTCTGTCCACATCCCGTGCACGGCCCTGATATGTGTGGATAGACCTTTAGTGACGATATAGCTAGTGTGACGAGTTGTCATCACAACCTTTAGTGCCTTTTCACACGCTCTGGTTGCCGGGTAGCCAGTGCCGGGTACCTTGCGGCGAATGTATGGCCATGTACGCTGGTACGTGTGAAAGCACATACATGGCTATACACTTCGCCGCCGGTTACCCGGTAGCGGCTACCCGGAGACCGGGGCGTGTGAAAAGGCACTTATTCTTTTTCAGCCAAAGTACCTAATGTTGCTGGCAGCATAAACTCAGAAGAGCAAACCGCAAAAGCCAAGCAAACGACGAAAGATTATTAAATACAAAAACAGAACAAAAGCAGCAATTGTCATTTTTTTTTAGATAACATTGACAAGACTGTAGAAAAATGTAAGAAATTATTTTCGCTGTTTATCATTCTAAATTAATGTGGTATTTCACCCGACGATGTTACGCAATACAGTTTCAAGAGTTAAAAAGGCGTGTTCAGTCGCCTTTGTACCTCGTATCCTGAGAGGAGATGTCTGCGGAGTACCAGGTGAGCTTGACTTATGTTGTGACCGTCCCAGTAAAGAGACCTGGGGGGTGACCATAAGCTCTTAGAGTAATGTTATTTTGAGTGTGTGTAAGGGACAGATGTATATGACTTGTATACATCTGTCACTTACGCAATCTCAAAATAACATTACTCCAAGAGCTTATGGTCGCCCCCCTGTACTAATATCCCACTTGCGAGGACGAAGCGACTGGTCTTTGGCTATAGACAATTTTTTTTGGTACAGAAATATAGACATAAAGATAGACATTTTTATTTTAACTTGGCAAAATGGTCATGCATACTGCACTATCACGGGGATATAGCGCAGTTATGTGGGACTCCAACCCACTAAAACTCCACGGTCTCCTCCTGTGCCGTTTATGGCGGGAATACGGGCACGTGTTAGCACTCACCGCGAACCCGCCACGGCTGTCCGTCACCGGGCCCACCTCTGGGGAGTAACCCCCATCACCAGCGCACTAGAACACACTGTACGCCGTGACTACCCCAGGGACCAAACCAGCACATGGGCGCCAGATCACCCAGTGTATGGCAATCTTGGTCTCCCTGTGTCGGGTCAAGGTCAATGGCCCCGCCACCTACCATTTTTCGGTCGCAGGGGATAGGGAGAGCGGCCACCGTTATACCGTCACTCCACCTCCCCTGCGGCCCCACCGCGTCCGCCATCAGACGGTGGCGACCTAGATTTAATAGACAGACCTAGGATTTAATTCTGGTTTTAATTGCTAGCTGTACTCGTATCCCTTAGTTATTATGGCACAAGCAAGTTACAGGCATAATATGTTTTCCTCGCCCAATCGTCTGCAATGGGACTGATACCAGTAGTTCAAATAGCCTTCCTATTGTAGGGTAATTAACTTCTAGGTATTTAAATAACAAAAAAAAAACTCTGCAGACCTGATGGTTATCAATATGTAATGACAATACAACGAAAAAATTTAATAAATTAACTTCAGTAGATACGCTGTTGACGTCAAAGTCGTTTGAAGTTGCTTGAAAAGTTTATTTTTTTTATTTTTTCTCCGATGAATTTAATTAGCTTGTAGGAGGTACCATAAGGGTCAAAAGTACAGTCAGACTCTACCAAAACAGAAAAGGCATTTTTTTTTGCAGGGTTAGTTTCAACTTTTCGCGGTTAGTAGGAATAATCTACACTTTAATTTCTATACAATATATTAAATCAGTTGTCGATAATTTAACTTTTTCTACAAAAACTAGCCATTTGAGTTTTGGGAGAGTATGACTGCACTTTTGACCCTTGACTGTACAAACCTTTTTTTTTTTTTTTTTTTGTTTGAAATCATCCAATGACTTCTACCGCTCTGGATAAAGCGGGAGGGAGTGTCAGACTTTTACTGACTGAAACCCACCCGTGTTCCTTCAGTTGCTTGTGCCAGGGCCGCGGTAACTGTCTTTCAAGTTTATCCGCGAGGAGGTACCTACCTAATGTTAGGATTCTGGTATGATTACGGTTTCCGAGTCTCTTATGTACGCCTCCAGTTTCCGGTCAGTCTTACCCCTATCACAGATAACCCCGATATTCTAAATCCTCGCCTCCTCTCGTCATCATCATTTCAGCTGAAAGACGTCCACTGCTGGATATAGGCCTCCCCCAAGCTTCGCCACACTGACCGGTCCCGTACGTCTCGCGTCCACCGGATTCCCGCGGCTTTAACCAGGTCATCGATCCACATAGAGGGAGGACTTCTAATTTGCTTGTTCCAGTTCGCAGCACTTTTTAAGATCAAGCCTTCAACTAGACTCAATCCAATGACAATTCATCATCATCATATCAGCCGAAAGACTTCCACTGCTGGACATAGGCCCCTCCTTAAGCGTCGCCACATTGATCAGTCCCTTGCGTCTTGCATCCAGCGGATCCCCGCTACCTTCACTAGGCCATCGTTCCACCTAGTGGGAGGCCTTCAGACGCAACGTCTTCCGGTTCGAAGTCGCCACTCCAGAAGTTTTCGCCCCATCAGCCATCCGTTCTGCGAGCAATGTGCCCTGCCCACTGCCACTTAAGTTTGGCAATTCTTCTGGCTACGTCGGTTACACTAGTTCTCTTGCGGATCTCTACATTTCTGATTCGATCATGCAAGGAAACTCGCAAGCATAACCCTCTCCATTGCCCTATGGGTGTCTGTAAGCTTTCTGATGAGGCCCATTGTGGGCGACTGCGTCTTAGAGCCATAGGTCCATCACTGGCAACACACACTGGTCATAGACTTTCATCTTATGACAGTGTTAGTTGGATTGACACTATAATTCAAAGGGTTCTCGCTGGTACTCCGTTGTTATGACAACTGACTCCTGTGAAGTGGACGAAGGTTCCATCAATAGAACTTAAAATACAGGCAATTAGCCTAAACTGAAACTAATCTATCTCTGTGCCTAATTTCATCCAGATCCGTCCAGCCGTTTGAGCGTGAAGAAGTAACAAACATACACACTCACAAACTTTCGCTTTTATAATATGAGTGTAATAAGGATAAATTATTTGACCCAAGTTGCTATAATGTGGCTTATAAATACTAAAAACCAATATCTTTGTACCTTTTTTTTTCCTTTTTTAACCGACTACCAAAAAAGGAGGAGGTTCTATGTTCGACATTATGTTGTATGTTCACCGATATCTCCGTCAATTATGGACCGATTTTGAAAATTCTTTTTTTGTTTGAAAGATTATATTCCGAAATTGGTCCCATTTTAATTTGGTGAAGATCTGATAAAGAACTTCGGAGATATACAACAGAACTCTTCATTAAATAACGGCAAATCTCTCGGGATTGCAGCAATAGGTGTCCATAACTTAAAAATTTGGTACCTACCAAAGACACCGACTTCCAAAAATAAAGTTATTTTTCACTTTCTAGTTTCCTTATTTGGAAGTCGGTAGTATTTTTTTGTAAAAAGCTTTTTATTTTGTATCTTTGTTGTTTGTTTTGTTTGTCTTTGTTTTGTGTTTTGTTTGTGTGTCTTTGTTTATGTCTTTGTGTTGTTTGTTTGTCTTTGTAGATACATGGTAGGTACTTAACGTATAATTAGCCACTAACCCAGCGCACGCAGATAAAGCAGTTCGATAGCGATTTTTCTTCCGACTTACTTTACAAATATCAATATTTAAGGCTAACCAAGAACGTTGGCGTAATGCTATATAACCTATAGCCTTCCTCGTGAATGTGGCTATCATCACATCACATCATCAGCCTATATATTCATCCCACTGCTGGGACACAGGCCTCCTCTCCGTGAGAGGGAATGGGCCGTAATCCACCACGCGGGCCCAGTGCGGGTTGGTGGATTTCACCGTTTTGAGAGCAGTGGTGATGAAATAATTTACACAAAGTAAAGCGCCTGCCTGGGTTCGAACCCACGACCTGCAACATGTAAGTCGCGGCCGATACCACTGGGCCACCACTGCTCATATATAAAAATATTTTTTCAAATCTCACTGGTAGTTCCAGAGATTAAAACAAAACTCTTTCGCTTTATTATAGTAATACTAGCTCCTGCCCGTGGTTTCGCCCGCGTATAAAGTGCTTTATCATCCCAAGGGAATACAAACTATCCTATATACTTCCCAGGGTCTCAAACTTTCTCCATGCCAAATTTCATCTAAATCGGTTCAGTAGATCCAGAGATTACCCCCTACAACCTCACAAACTTTACCGCTTTATATTTATTATTAGTAGTATACATAGATTTATTGTCCATTTGCTTGGGTAAATTTAAATTCCTTTTATTCCTAATTCAAACTTTTTGGAAGACAAAGGAAGAAAATGGCGGAAAAAGCCTGTGGCGATAATATTTTAAATTCACACTATCTCTTCATCTAATTTATTTTATGCATATTTACAAGCATACTCATGGCTTTTTTCGCTATTTTTCAGTTTCTAATGCTGCGGTAAGAAAAGCGCTTGAAAGCACAAAATCTACAGACGATGGTAATCAATATTTGTTGGGATCAGAAGACAATGTCCAAAAGAAAAGCGATGAAGCCGCTAGTCTGGACAAAACATTGACCGAAACTACTCAGCCATTATTATCACCTAGTATTCCTCTAACACATCGCGAGAGATGCCAGAAAATAATAGATAAAGCATTTGGGAACTGCGAACATACTACGGAAACAGATCCAGACGTGGGTGAACAATACTTTTCACATAGCGTCAACCTTAAAGAAGCTAGGCGTAAAATCCTTGAAGCCGAGGAAAGATTGAAAGTAGAAGAAGAATTGCATATACAGAACCAGAACCCTTTACAACATGATACTAGAACACAGTATGGCATTTTTAATATGCCTGATAACTTGGACGACCACGATGAAATCTTACATGATGTTTCCATATCGGAAGTTCATCCTACAGCAAGAGACCCTAATCTTGACAAAGATGTCGAGAGCTATGTTAAAGATCCAGAAAGTTTAGAAAATAAGGCGCTCTGTGATGATGATGCTAAGACTATCGAAATGGGTAAAGATGAAAGAAGAAAATATGTGTATCGGGAAGCAATATCACAAGAACAAATACAAACTTTACTACCTTATAGTAAAACACAGTTTGGCGTTTATTCATTGCCTCGTGAAGATGACCCTGAAAAACTTACGGAACCCACGATGGAAATAGTTGTCGACAGTGAAGATTTAGATAAGACCTTCGCTACTAATGCTAACGAAGACATTGAGAGTTGTGTAAAAAATCTAGAATTTGTAGAAAATAAGAAGCAATCTGAAAGAGATGTAATAAAACACATGTTTATTAATGCTAATACCACTACAAAAGACGACGAGAACCAATTACTTCAAAAACTGGAAACCATAGAAGAAATTCCATTAGTTGAAGCGCCGAAACCTAAACTTGATGGGTTTAATGTGACGCCAAAGGTTTTAGGAGACAAATGTGTATTAAATCGCAAGAGTATAGAAAACAACCAAGGTAACTTACATGGTAACTTAGATGACATGGCTAAACGCTGTCTGAACAGCCCACTTGGGCAGATTGATGAAATTTTGCTCAATGAAATGGAAAAGCTTCCTTGTACCCGTAAAACTGAAAGCAGACAGCTACGAGACATCTTAGTTCAAATGAACGAATTAAAAGAGCATCCAAACACCGGTGGCAGACACCAGGCAATCCTTTCCAAGTGCCGAAAATTCAAAGATGAAGAGGAAGAAAAAGTTCGTTCCGAAATACTGTATATTACAGGATTACTGAATTCAACACGACATTATACTGCATTACCCGATTTAAATAAACAAGCTAAAGAAGATGGCCAGTCAGCGAGAGAAACAGTAGAAATAATCAAACAAGAAATTGATAACGAATCTACATTAAAGAATACAAAGTCAAACGAAGCTATAGTGGCGGATATGCATGTTGTTACTGGAGTTGAGTCAATGCAAGAGTCTAAAGGAACAGCAAGTATCTTAAATAACTTAAGCAGAGATGCGCAAAATCTGCAATGTCCTTCTGCTGAAGAAACGGAAGAGTGTTTCTCCAAAGTAGCATCATACAAAGGCGTTCATAGACCTTCATATGAAACGGTGAATGCATCAAACTATGCGATGCATGGACAACAACGAAAAGCTGGCAGAAATTCATTGTATACGCGAAAGTCATATAATGGCCCGGACATGTGGGGCCACAAACAACAAAATGCTTCGAATAAAAAATGTGAAAGAGTACTATTAACCAATTTCTATTTGCCAGAAAACAAATTGAATAAACAGACGGAACATTTACCTAAGGGAGACAAGGCAGCTCCACTATGTACTCCAGAAAAATCATACTTAACAGAACCATTGCAAGCATATGAAAAAGGCAGTTTATCAGATGAGTTGCTGAAGGAACACGAGCTAGACCCTGGCCCGGAAATGTGGGGTCACAATCGGCAAAATGCTTTCGCTTCAGAAACTGACTATTTGATACAAAAAGGAGAAACAGACAGAATTGAATGTCAAAGCCAAACACCACAAGGTCAGTCCACAGAAGAAGAGGGCTTAGTTCATAAACCAAATACTGCGAATAAAAACTGTGAAATAGTACCATCACATGACAATTTGTATTTTCCAGAACACAAATGGAATAAACAGACTGAACATTTGTCTAAGGGACACAAGGCGACTCCACTATGTACTCCAGAAAAATCATACTTAACAGAACCACGGCAAGAATATCAAAACGGCAGTTTATCAGACGAGTTGCTGAAGGAACACGAGCTAGACCCTTACTATGTGTTAGCATGCAACGAGACCTGCCCGATAGCACCTGTATCTACTTGTTCCACTTATAAAAATAGTGATTTTGTGGATAGCACCGAGTCACTACGTATGAAGAAAAATAATCAACAGTCTCGACGACATAAATCGCTACCAAGAGATGTGCTAACAGAAAAAAACGTGCCTCAAGACAAAAAAGTCCGCTACAAATCAGATAAGGAATTCCAACCGGAAATCCTTCCCGAGCCCGATAATAGAGCCATGCCAAACGTAATTCAAAATCTCCCGAAGCTCAATGACAATGTATCTCTTTCGGAGCTACTACGAAGAGTGAGACAAAGAAATCGACTCGAGTGTATTGACGATCTCAAGGCCATGGGCCTTACCGTGTCGCCTACTGTCGGCGTTGGGAAATGCCCCAGGCCTGCTCCTCGGTGTCCGCCTACAGCACCCAGGTCTCCACCAAATAATCCGGTGCCTCCGCCCACCTTTGGGCTGCCTATGTTGAAGGCTAGGCCACCTGTTTGTAAGCCAGTAAAAAAAAAGCCAGTATGTAAATGTATCGCTTGTGAAACGGATGTGTCATGTGGTGTACAGATAGGGGAAATTTGTCCAGAAATGGCTTACGAGTTGAGCGAAGCCGAGGTCTGTGCGTTAACATCAAAGTCAGATTGCACAAAAGTGATTGCAGACCGTCTTCAAACTTTGGGCATTGTTTTGAATAGAGCTTTGCGTCAAGTGAAATCGAGTGCCGAGATGTTGTTTGCTAGAGATTATGATCCCTGGGCACCGATTCCATCTTGGCCAATACCAACGAAAGCTGCCAACCCCTGTGATAAGAAGTGCATACCGACCCCGCGATGCAATTTAGGGTGTCCAACCGGCCCGAAGGTTCGAGCGAGTATGAAAACCGAACCACCTTGTGATCTCAAGCCTTGTGAGGGGTTCCCTAAGAGAACTTACTCGATGTTGGACTACTTTGCAGTGTCTCTGGGAAGGACTAAAGTGAACGATCTTGGACATTTTTGAACTATTTATCCGTTACCTACTTGTTTTTATTAGAATACGCCTTATGGTAAACAGCGAAAATAAATTGATTGATCATTATCGCAGGTACCCATTTGTAGACTTAGAATACTAGAAAAGTACAACACTACCAATAAATCACCCCATCTATAATAATTACAGGTGGAATTAAATCTAGTGGCGCTCGGAACGCTCTGCAAGTCGCTGCGCAGTAGTAAATTCACGTGACAGCGGGCGTGAGGGGGGGTTAGAGTTCTGCGCAGCGAAAAGCGGACTTCATAGAATTTATTAACTTTGAGTCGACCTGTAACTTGAAGTGTTGTGATTTTTAGCTGACTACGGCGAAGCAAAAAGGAGGGTTATGTTTTTGACCAGTATGTGTGTATGTTCATCTGTTCTCCCATAACTTCTAAACTATTTATCATAATTTGTCAAATGAGGTGCTGGTGCCGGTCTGACTTCGGGACTGGGCAGGGTCCCAATCGAGCTGACCCGGCCAACTACAGACCCTTCTTCGTAATATCTGTCGTCTATAACAGTATGTTACGTGTACTGAACAATAAGTTCCTGGCATACCTAGAAGCTTTGCCAGGAACTTATTGTTTTAACCATTCACATCAGGAGTGAGGACATCGAGAGGCACGGGGATGAGCTGGCTGTCTCCTTTGACATCTCGAAGGCTTTCGACAGGGTCTGGGACGAAAGCCTTATTGGTAAGCTTCCTTCCTTCGGTCTGTCTAGTGGTCTGTGTGTTTGATTTGCAGAGTTCCTGAAGGATCGGTCCATCCGAGTGGTTGTCGATGGCTGCTCGTTTGGTCGGTTAGATATTAACGCCAGAGTCCCTGAGGTGTCAGTGTTCTCAGCGACATTGCTCTTACTGCACTTAAATGATCTGCTTAAACCTGGAACCTTTGGGTACGCAGACGACAGCACTGTTGCTGAGAAATACATGTCCAGTCCAGCGCACGCTGGTTTCTCCGTGAGGCCATGGTTGAGCGCATGAACCTCGAGTGAGTCCTTGAAGGCAGTCTCCGAATAGGGCGAGGCCAATCTGGTTAGTTTTGAATGTTGCTAAGATCCAGGCGTGTCTTTTTTCCCGCTAATAAGAGCCAATTTCACCCGGCTCCATCTTCTTGAGAAGTAACCGTGCCGATAATAGACCATGTAGAACTTCTTGGTGTTACGTTGACATCAACCCTTAACTTTGGTCTTTTCATTGAGGCAAAGACTCAGCAGGCTGCTAAAAATTTGGGGGACGCCGCAAATTTGGGACGGTTCTTTACCCAAGAACAGCTGCTCAATTTGTATAAAGAGTTAGTTCGGTCATGCATGGAGTACTGCGTCTCACCTCTGGGACGAGCTGCTAAATACCAGAATGATGCTGCGCACAGGCGGGCTAAGAGGCTCGGTGTTTTGTCGGTAACATTTCTGGAAATATGCGTTGGATGTTCCCTCTATCTGGCAGAATCTTGATGTTCCGAAACTTACTTGGCATAATCTTTTTTAAAATATGTGTATCGGGAAGCAATATCACAAGAACAAATACAAACTTTACTACCTTATAGTAAAACACAGTTTGGCGTTTATTCATTGCCTCGTGAAGATGACCCTGAAAAACTTACGGAACCCACGATGGAAATAGTTGTCGACAGTGAAGATTTAGATAAGACCTTCGCTACTAATGCTAACGAAGACATTGAGAGTTGTGTAAAAAATCTAGAATTTGTAGAAAATAAGAAGCAATCTGAAAGAGATGTAATAAAACACATGTTTATTAATGCTAATACCACTACAAAAGACGACGAGAACCAATTACTTCAAAAACTGGAAACCATAGAAGAAATTCCATTAGTTGAAGCGCCGAAACCTAAACTTGATGGGTTTAATGTGACGCCAAAGGTTTTAGGAGACAAATGTGTATTAAATCGCAAGAGTATAGAAAACAACCAAGGTAACTTACATGGTAACTTAGATGACATGGCTAAACGCTGTCTGAACAGCCCACTTGGGCAGATTGATGAAATTTTGCTCAATGAAATGGAAAAGCTTCCTTGTACCCGTAAAACTGAAAGCAGACAGCTACGAGACATCTTAGTTCAAATGAACGAATTAAAAGAGCATCCAAACACCGGTGGCAGACACCAGGCAATCCTTTCCAAGTGCCGAAAATTCAAAGATGAAGAGGAAGAAAAAGTTCGTTCCGAAATACTGTATATTACAGGATTACTGAATTCAACACGACATTATACTGCATTACCCGATTTAAATAAACAAGCTAAAGAAGATGGCCAGTCAGCGAGAGAAACAGTAGAAATAATCAAACAAGAAATTGATAACGAATCTACATTAAAGAATACAAAGTCAAACGAAGCTATAGTGGCGGATATGCATGTTGTTACTGGAGTTGAGTCAATGCAAGAGTCTAAAGGAACAGCAAGTATCTTAAATAACTTAAGCAGAGATGCGCAAAATCTGCAATGTCCTTCTGCTGAAGAAACGGAAGAGTGTTTCTCCAAAGTAGCATCATACAAAGGCGTTCATAGACCTTCATATGAAACGGTGAATGCATCAAACTATGCGATGCATGGACAACAACGAAAAGCTGGCAGAAATTCATTGTATACGCGAAAGTCATATAATGGCCCGGACATGTGGGGCCACAAACAACAAAATGCTTCGAATAAAAAATGTGAAAGAGTACTATTAACCAATTTCTATTTGCCAGAAAACAAATTGAATAAACAGACGGAACATTTACCTAAGGGAGACAAGGCAGCTCCACTATGTACTCCAGAAAAATCATACTTAACAGAACCATTGCAAGCATATGAAAAAGGCAGTTTATCAGATGAGTTGCTGAAGGAACACGAGCTAGACCCTGGCCCGGAAATGTGGGGTCACAATCGGCAAAATGCTTTCGCTTCAGAAACTGACTATTTGATACAAAAAGGAGAAACAGACAGAATTGAATGTCAAAGCCAAACACCACAAGGTCAGTCCACAGAAGAAGAGGGCTTAGTTCATAAACCAAATACTGCGAATAAAAACTGTGAAATAGTACCATCACATGACAATTTGTATTTTCCAGAACACAAATGGAATAAACAGACTGAACATTTGTCTAAGGGACACAAGGCGACTCCACTATGTACTCCAGAAAAATCATACTTAACAGAACCACGGCAAGAATATCAAAACGGCAGTTTATCAGACGAGTTGCTGAAGGAACACGAGCTAGACCCTTACTATGTGTTAGCATGCAACGAGACCTGCCCGATAGCACCTGTATCTACTTGTTCCACTTATAAAAATAGTGATTTTGTGGATAGCACCGAGTCACTACGTATGAAGAAAAATAATCAACAGTCTCGACGACATAAATCGCTACCAAGAGATGTGCTAACAGAAAAAAACGTGCCTCAAGACAAAAAAGTCCGCTACAAATCAGATAAGGAATTCCAACCGGAAATCCTTCCCGAGCCCGATAATAGAGCCATGCCAAACGTAATTCAAAATCTCCCGAAGCTCAATGACAATGTATCTCTTTCGGAGCTACTACGAAGAGTGAGACAAAGAAATCGACTCGAGTGTATTGACGATCTCAAGGCCATGGGCCTTACCGTGTCGCCTACTGTCGGCGTTGGGAAATGCCCCAGGCCTGCTCCTCGGTGTCCGCCTACAGCACCCAGGTCTCCACCAAATAATCCGGTGCCTCCGCCCACCTTTGGGCTGCCTATGTTGAAGGCTAGGCCACCTGTTTGTAAGCCAGTAAAAAAAAAGCCAGTATGTAAATGTATCGCTTGTGAAACGGATGTGTCATGTGGTGTACAGATAGGGGAAATTTGTCCAGAAATGGCTTACGAGTTGAGCGAAGCCGAGGTCTGTGCGTTAACATCAAAGTCAGATTGCACAAAAGTGATTGCAGACCGTCTTCAAACTTTGGGCATTGTTTTGAATAGAGCTTTGCGTCAAGTGAAATCGAGTGCCGAGATGTTGTTTGCTAGAGATTATGATCCCTGGGCACCGATTCCATCTTGGCCAATACCAACGAAAGCTGCCAACCCCTGTGATAAGAAGTGCATACCGACCCCGCGATGCAATTTAGGGTGTCCAACCGGCCCGAAGGTTCGAGCGAGTATGAAAACCGAACCACCTTGTGATCTCAAGCCTTGTGAGGGGTTCCCTAAGAGAACTTACTCGATGTTGGACTACTTTGCAGTGTCTCTGGGAAGGACTAAAGTGAACGATCTTGGACATTTTTGAACTATTTATCCGTTACCTACTTGTTTTTATTAGAATACGCCTTATGGTAAACAGCGAAAATAAATTGATTGATCATTATCGCAGGTACCCATTTGTAGACTTAGAATACTAGAAAAGTACAACACTACCAATAAATCACCCCATCTATAATAATTACAGGTGGAATTAAATCTAGTGGCGCTCGGAACGCTCTGCAAGTCGCTGCGCAGTAGTAAATTCACGTGACAGCGGGCGTGAGGGGGGGTTAGAGTTCTGCGCAGCGAAAAGCGGACTTCATAGAATTTATTAACTTTGAGTCGACCTGTAACTTGAAGTGTTGTGATTTTTAGCTGACTACGGCGAAGCAAAAAGGAGGGTTATGTTTTTGACCAGTATGTGTGTATGTTCATCTGTTCTCCCATAACTTCTAAACTATTTATCATAATTTGTCAAATGAGGTGCTGGTGCCGGTCTGACTTCGGGACTGGGCAGGGTCCCAATCGAGCTGACCCGGCCAACTACAGACCCTTCTTCGTAATATCTGTCGTCTATAACAGTATGTTACGTGTACTGAACAATAAGTTCCTGGCATACCTAGAAGCTTTGCCAGGAACTTATTGTTTTAACCATTCACATCAGGAGTGAGGACATCGAGAGGCACGGGGATGAGCTGGCTGTCTCCTTTGACATCTCGAAGGCTTTCGACAGGGTCTGGGACGAAAGCCTTATTGGTAAGCTTCCTTCCTTCGGTCTGTCTAGTGGTCTGTGTGTTTGATTTGCAGAGTTCCTGAAGGATCGGTCCATCCGAGTGGTTGTCGATGGCTGCTCGTTTGGTCGGTTAGATATTAACGCCAGAGTCCCTGAGGTGTCAGTGTTCTCAGCGACATTGCTCTTACTGCACTTAAATGATCTGCTTAAACCTGGAACCTTTGGGTACGCAGACGACAGCACTGTTGCTGAGAAATACATGTCCAGTCCAGCGCACGCTGGTTTCTCCGTGAGGCCATGGTTGAGCGCATGAACCTCGAGTGAGTCCTTGAAGGCAGTCTCCGAATAGGGCGAGGCCAATCTGGTTAGTTTTGAATGTTGCTAAGATCCAGGCGTGTCTTTTTTCCCGCTAATAAGAGCCAATTTCACCCGGCTCCATCTTCTTGAGAAGTAACCGTGCCGATAATAGACCATGTAGAACTTCTTGGTGTTACGTTGACATCAACCCTTAACTTTGGTCTTTTCATTGAGGCAAAGACTCAGCAGGCTGCTAAAAATTTGGGGGACGCCGCAAATTTGGGACGGTTCTTTACCCAAGAACAGCTGCTCAATTTGTATAAAGAGTTAGTTCGGTCATGCATGGAGTACTGCGTCTCACCTCTGGGACGAGCTGCTAAATACCAGAATGATGCTGCGCACAGGCGGGCTAAGAGGCTCGGTGTTTTGTCGGTAACATTTCTGGAAATATGCGTTGGATGTTCCCTCTATCTGGCAGAATCTTGATGTTCCGAAACTTACTTGGCATAATCTTTTTTAAACGATTATTTTTAAATATATTTTGTCCGAATATTTGTACGTCCGAATTTATAATGGCTTACTTTTAAGATGGCAGAATTTTATTTGGCATAATTTCACTAGGCAATTTTTTTTTTTTTCTATTTATTTTATTTGGAATAATTTTAATAGGCATATTGCCATTTGCGCCGGCGCGGCTGAGGCTGGCCGGGGACACATCATCGCTTACCGTCAGGTGAGATAATGGTCAAAGGCGAGCATATCGATAAAAAAAATTACGACCAACGGTCGGGCGAAACGGGTCGCTCCGCGGGCCAATCAAGCTGTGGCCTGGGCCGGTCCGAACCACCAGTTTGACTGGCCCGAGCCACAGCCTGACCGCGCATATTTTGTATACCTAGCTGCTGTTTTCAAATTAGTCGCGGAAAAATACCGCCAACTTGCGGTCGTTTGTATTGATATAAGAACATCACAAAATACGCAGATCAAAACCACGACGCTATCTCCCTAATCACAATTTGGCTCTATATAAAAATGAAGGGAAATGGAGCTGGAGTGGCCAGGGCACAACCAAACCGGCCCATGAAGGAACCGGTCCACCGGGAAAAGTCCCGGTACTCCATGGGGCTAGTTCGACCCTGCTCGATAAAAAGTTATAACAACAGTTAGTCAACAGATACGCTCGTACATGAGAACAGCAGTTCTATTAGATTGACAAGTAAATGTTTTTAGTCGGTATTTGTCAGTTTTCTAACACATACCTACATAATACATAAGTAGTGTTAAGTTCTGTGGGATACCTACATTCTGCGACGTTTACAAACATTTCTTATCTATTATGAATTAGATACCGGGTAACCGATGCATTTGTTATCAACTCTAGTGGAATGTCAGAAAACAGGAAAACTGTAGTTAAATGTTATTTGTGATTAGCAAAAACCCGCATGAGAATTAGTAATAGAAGGTAGTCATAAGGACTTATAAGTAGGTTCGCAAAACACCGCACCTAGGGAGGTAATCCTCGAAGGAGATGTTCCTACCTACAGTATAAAGCGCTGTCGTCTAAATGTTTGTGGTACTGGAACACGTCTGTGTCATACGTGTACTGTGTCACACGTGAGTGAGGGCTTGGGACGTCACTTTTGAGTAAAAAGTGTGAGTGTGTGACATGACGTTCCACGAAAATCGACCAATCACATGCGAGATGAAACACACGATGTGGATTGCCGTCTTTTTTTTTTTTTTTTTTATTATAGATAGGCTCGCGCTTGACCACTATCTCACCTGATGGTAAGCGATGATGTGGTCGACGTTGTAACACGCTTGCCTAGAAGTAACCTATTCACTCTTGACTTAAAGACCCCGAGGTTGTAGCTATCTGGAAAAACAGACTCCGGCAGGGAATTCCACTCCTTAGCTGTACGCATAATGAAAGTATTTCCAAAACGTTTAGTGCGTATGGGTGGGATGTCCACCATGTACCGATGGCGCATCGCCGTACGTCTTGTAGTCCGATGATGAAACGGGCTAGGTGGAATTAGATCATGCAATTCCATCGCACACTCTCCGAAATGCAACCGATAAAAAACCGACAAGCTGGCAACTTGACGACGATGTTCAAGGCTCTGGAGCTTTGACTCGACCAGTGCCTCATTGCCGATGAGCCTCTTGGCCCGTTTTTCGATCGACTCTAGAGCATCAAGCTGGTACTTGGCAGATCCATCCCAGAGATGAGAACAGTACTCCATGCAAGATCGAACTTGCGCTTGATACAACTTAAGTAGCTGTTCCGGCGTGAAGTACCGTCTCACCTTCGCAAGGATCCCCAACTTTTTGGCAGCCAGTTGTGCCTTTGCCTCAATATATGGGCCAAAATTAAGTGTCGATGTCAACGTTACGCCAAGAAGCTCAAGATGGTCCGTTATCGGTACGGTTACACCTCGGAAAGATGGAGCCGGGTGAAATTGGCTCTTTTTTGCGGAGAATAGACACGCCTGTGTTTTTGCGGCATTGAACTTGACCAGATTGGCATCGCCCCATTCAGAGACTGCCTGCAAGGACAGGTTCAAGCGCTCCACCATGGCCTCCCGGAAAGACTGGATCTGAGGCCCGGTAGCACGAGCGTTGGACAAGTATCTCTCAGCAACAGTGCTGTCATCTGCATACCCAAAGGTGCCGGGTTTTAGCAGTTCATTTATGTGTAGCAAGAACAATGTCGCTGAGAGTACCGACCCCTGAGGGACCCCGGCATTAATATCCAATAGGTCCGAAGAGCAGCCATCGATGACTACTCGAATGGACCGACCCCTCAGGAAGTCTGCAATCCAGTCACACAGACCACCGGGCAGACCGAATGAAGGAAGCTTACCAATAAGGCTTTCGTGCCAGACCCTATCAAAAGCCTTCGAGATGTCGAGGGAGACGGCAAGCGCTTCCCCATGCTTCTCGATGGCCTCACTCCAGATGTGAATGGCATACGCTAGAAGATCCCCAGTGGACCGATTTCGGCGGAAGCCGTATTGGCGGTCGCTAAGGATGTCGTTAGCTTCTAGGTATGCCAGGAGCTTACTATTAAGTACGCGTTCCATACTCTTACAGAGTATGGATGTTACAGAGATGGGTCTGTAGTTGGCCGGGTCAGCACGACTGCCCTTCTTGGGCACGGGCTGTACGTTGGCTTGCTTCCAAGCATTCGGCACTTTTCCAGTCTGATAAGAAAGGCGAAACAGGCGCGTCAAGATAGGAGACAATTCAGGCGCACAGGTTCTGAGAACAATTGCTGGTATACCATCGGGTCCGCTAGCCTTATTCACATCGAGGTTGCGCAGCACCCTACGTACGTCCTTTTGGTGGATGCGAATGTCCGACATACTCGTCTCGCATCCATTAGGAGAAGGAGGGGGGCGCGCGCCACCAGGATTCAGACGCGAAGACTCCGCAAAAAGAGAGGCAAACAAGTTTGCTTTGTCCTCAGCGGAGTGGGCCAGCGACCCGTCGGGTTTCAGCAGTGGTGGCAGTGAGGGACGGCAGAAATTCGATTCAACCGATTTAGCCAGGGACCAGAACGCTTTACTACCTGCTGGGTAGGAAGCAAGTTTGATCCCTATCCGGCTAATGTGGTCGAACCGAGCCCTTCGCAATACCTTCTTGCAGGACTTGGCAGCCCTGTTGTAAACTTTCTTCCTCTGACCAACGTCACTCGCCTTGCGCGTTCTAGCGTCGACCCAAGCATGGTACGCCTCATGTTTACGCGCATCGGCGCGAATACACTCGGCGCCAAACCAAGGTCGGTCTTGGCTAGACATTGCAACGTCAGAGAACGGAATGTAGTACTCCATTCCCTGACGCAACAAATCCGTCACGGCGTCTGCGCACGACGTAGGATCAGACGAAGAAAAGCAAAGCTGCCAAGGATAGCATGCGAAGAAAGATCGCATGCCATCCCAATCTGCTGACTTGTACCGCCATACCCGCCGGGTGCCTCTTGGGCTGGGATCGGGCGGGGAGTAGACGGATACAGACTTCACCAGACAGTGGTCGGAACTACCCAAAGGTGGAGATACCGAAACCGAGTAACGGTCTGGATCTGTGGTCAGCAGAAGGTCCAAGCAATTAGCCGTATGCGATTCGACATCCGGCACCCTCGTTGCCCCCTGGACCAGCTGAGTGAGATTTAACGCTAGCGCAAGCTTTCGCGTCTCTCGCCCAGCATGGTCAGTGTACTGGTACGGGAAGAGCCACTCCTGATGGTGGGCATTAAAGTCCCCCAGTATCACTAATTGGGCGGTTGGGTACCGTTGCTGAGCCTCATCAGCCGCCTCACTAAGGTATTGTATAAGCCCGGTTGTCTCCATGTCTCCGCTGTGCGACCTATAGACACAAGCATAGATAATCTTATCTAGACCTGTGTCAACCAGGGCCCAGAGCACTGAGTATCGAGAGTCTTCAAGGTTTCGGAGACGCCGATAACAGATGTCGTCACGGGCGTACATGCATACACCTGCGCGTGGCTTGAACCTGTGCTCCAGGGTAAACCCTGGGTAAGAAAGATACGCCACGTCTGACGGACATCCGATCTGCGTCTCCGAAAGGAACAAAAGCGCTGGTTTATCAGTCTCCAGATGATGGTGGACTGCATCAAGGTTAGAGTGCAGACCTCGGATGTTACTGAGGTGAACCTTATGTGAGAGTGAGTGCTGCCGCTGTTCAGCTTTTCTCTTTTTGTTCCTTGGCATTTATTGTGAGTGAAGGAAGGTGAGGAGAAGGAAGTGAGATGAGGTTCCACGCTGGCAACCTTCAGACACGCGCAGACAGGACGCTATCATTGGGGGACTAGTCTGGAGACCGCGGGGACGCCCGAGCCCCCCCGGGAATGTCCATCGGGCACTCTCGTCTGGTCGCCAACCAGCACGATGGCGCATCCCGGGATTTTTCGACAGTTGGCGGGGCAGCCTTTCGTGTGTGGCTGGCACACTACTTGGGCCCCCAACTACCTGCGGTCGGCCAGCGGCGCACCGTGCCTCGGATCCCGCTACCCTCCGCGACTAGTCCCACGATAGGCCCATAACAACGCGAGTCAGGCTGGTCCGCCTGCAATGGAACAACTATCTCGACCCAACTCCTCTTGTGGCTACACCGAGCATCTTACCGGAACACGGCTAGGCCGCTTGGCGGTACGTCTTTGCTCGGTGGGTGGTCGCAAGCCTTCGGTCGAAACCTACCACCAGTTAGTGTCACCTGTTTAGCACCACCCGGGGACCACGTGTAGGGTAACAAAAGGGGTACTCACCTACGGACGCGGGTGACTCAGCCCCCAAAAAGCCGTCTATTTGATTGGTCGATTGTTCATACTCTTTGCTCTTTGTCTTGCCGAATTCATTACGCAATAAGGCTGCGGGGCTCGCAACAGCGAGCCCTTCGCTGTATTTTCCTCTGGACCTAGCTTGTTGTGAGCGCGAGTCATACTAACCCGCAGCATTATTGCGTAATGTATTCGGAAATGAGTGGGTCCATATGGGTATTTCATCTCGCATGTGATTGGTCGATTTTCGTGGGACGTCATGTCACACTTTTTACTCAAAAGTGTCGTCCCAAGCCCTCACTCCGGAACTTTGATGCGCTTTATCTTTGTCAATTTTTATTGATTTGTTATAGCAAAAATGCACGAACAATATTTTTTGATAATCTAGCTGACGGGCTAATTAGAATTACTGTTTTTAACCCAGGAATTATCAGCCCTATTAAGGTGCGGATATAACTGAGTATATCTACTATTAAGACGACGACTAACGCAAACGACCTTGAGGGAACATAACGCGCACTCGTTTCACACCCGCGCGACACAAAATTTAGTACTTTTTTGTACTTTCCTTATTATTCTATGACTTTATAAAAAATAACCTCAGATCAAAATGTTGATAATTAATGTCTTTGGGATGGTGTCGATTTCATAAAATACGCCCAGCGGTTTTAGTGCGATTGTCGTGTTTTTGTCCGTTTTAGACATAACTTTACAAATTAATTACACTATGTTATACGAATAAAACTCAAAATGTGATTAGATCAAATTTTTAAGAAAATGGTCTTATGTAACATATATTTTTTCCAAAAAATTACAAGTAGCCGTTTAGACGTGATTCTCATTTTAAAATCAGCTACTCAAGGGTATCTGCGCCTTAAGTTCTCGCCAAACTTCTTGGCCGCCCTGAAGTAGGCTTTACGATGCGCGAGGCACGACGCGGTGCTGTTTATGTATGAGATTTATTACTGCCAAGGGCGTCGCCAGCCGATGGCCTAGGGGGGGCAAGTTGATATGGAGAATGAGAAAAGTATGAATTGTAGGTAAAGTCGAGAGCACATGAAGCTTTTCACTTGTAGTACGAGCCTTACATCTACAGCGATTGTAATAATATCGGTATAGTTCTCGCCAAACTTCTTGGCCGTCCCGAAGTTGGCTGCAATGTCTGCGCAGTAGTAAACCATACAAAAACAGTACCGATCCGTGCCTTGCGCATCGGAAAGCCAACTTCAGGGCGGCCCAGAAGTTTGGCGAGCACTATTCAGAGTCCAACATGTAAAGCTACGCAACTCTACCGTACACGTTGTGCACGGAAGAGCGATCAAAATTTTCAACGCTTTTCCGTGTCGGGAAAGAAGGTTTTTGCCTATTTTAGGATATCAACAACGGTTCGATCTGTTGGGTTTGGTTTATATATATTCATTCGCGACGTACGGGAATGATCAATCAAGCAAGTCAAGTCAAAGACTTAGAACTGTGGTTGCTTTACATTTGGTATGCTAGTATTATATTATCTGTGCATTTGGCAACTTTTTTAGAATCTCTAGGGGGGGGCAGCTGCCCCCCCCCTGCCCCCCCCCCTGCCCCCCCTTGGCGACGCCCTTGATTACTGCGCAGACATTGTAGTCAACTTCAGGGCGGCCAAGAAGTTTGGGGAGGGCTATACCAGTATACCACTACATACACTTACTTCTGGTGGCCCAGTAGTAACGGCACCATCTTACGTGTCGCACGTAGGTCAGCGATTCGAACGCAGACAGCTTTATTTTATCACCACTGCTCCCAAAAGGGTGAAGGAAAACATCATGAAGAATCGGTCGGTACCTATGTCCTAAGAAGACATGTAACGTTCACCATCCCGCACTGGGCCCGCATGTTTTATGGTCCACTCCCTCTCTCAGCAGAGGGGGCCTCTGTCTATGGCGGCCGGAGATCATTATGGGACCTCTATGCTAGGTCGGATAAGTCTCGTATCATATACTTTCATCACCAATGCTCCGTGCGGGCGTCATATATTGCAAGGCATGTGTGATGTGTCCTTTTTGCAAAGTATGTGATGAAGGGATGATAAACGAAACTTGGCACTTACTATTATTTATATCTACTTTAATATGAAATACTTAACCAACTTGTTACGAATAAATGTGTGCAAAGTAAAAAGTCCGACTCGGCTGGGCAGCGTTCGGGAAGTTGCGCGGTATCTTCTCGTCCAACTTACCACAGTGTCTCAAGACGAAAGTCTATGACCAGTGTGTGTTGCCAGTGATGACATATGGCTCTGAGACGTGGTCGCTTACAATGGGCCTCATCAGAAAGCTTACAGTCACTCAAAGGGCAATGGCTATGCTCGGCGTTTCCTTGCGTGATCGAATCAGAAATGTAGAGATCCGTAAGAGAACCAGGGTAACCGACTTAGCCCGAAGAATTGCCAAACTTAAGTGGCAGTGGGCAGAGCACATTGCTCGCAGAATGGATGGCCGATGGGGCAGAAAGGTTCTGGAATGGCGACCGCGAACCGGAAGACGTTGCATTGGAAGGCCTCCCACCAGGTGGACCGATGACTTGAAGGTTGCGGGGATCTGCTGGTTGCGAGACGCACGGGACCGATTAATGTGGTGACACTTGGGGGAGGCCTATGTCCAGCAGTGGACGTCTTTCGGCTGATATGATGGTGATGATGAAGTATAAAGTAAAAACCTCAATTGTAAGTTTTTTTTTGTTGTCGCGCGAGATCCCTGCAAGGGCGAGGACCCGGGCGAATGCCCTGCTCGACGCCCTCTAATGCCGCCACTGACTACCACTTCCTCGCAGCAGGAGACGACGCTGTACCTCACTCTATCGCTTCAGAACACTATCAGCACGCTTCAGTATTCTAGTGCTTGACATAGTATACCTTTTTATCCCAGTAGGCATGTATCCCTGTCATAAAGTAGTATTATTAATTTATACCGTTTGTATTATAAAGGTACTATTTATTTTCCAGTGATTCGCACTGGCACGCTGATTCCTTGTAGAAGTTTCTTCAAAACCGAATGGACGAAACCGAAGTTTGTCAACAAACCATATACAACTACAAGAGAAAATACCTCCGGCTTAGAGGATGTGGAATATGAAGAAACACTAGTACAACCTTACATCAAAAGAACAGAGGGAATAGTATCGGAGCAAGTTCGTAAAAGTTCCACAACAACAGAGTTCGCAAAAGCCCCGTACTCTTGTTTCAACATAAAAAAACGCGTACCGGCAGCCTTCTTCCCTTTGAATTTAGAAAGTCTATTGAACCCACCAAGCACGTCCCTGGCATACATACTCGTGCGATACTTCGCTACTGACACCGAGAGTAACGACGTATTCTGGAGACCTAGAGACAGGATTCCCGATGAGAACGAAATGATAAAAAGATTAAGAGATCCAGATCCAGAGACCAGAAAACAAGCTGAACGAGAGGCCAAGTATTTATTTTTGAACTATGGCAGTATTCAATATTTGAGTAAAAAAAAAAACGACAATTCCAGCCCGGACCAAGACAATACCACCCCGGTCCAGGGCAATACCCCCCAACGCAAACAGTCTGCGATGCCAGATGTTTAATTAAGGCATTTATTAGGTTTTTTTAGTAATTTATGGAACGTGAACAAATATAAGTTTTTGAAGCCTTTGTCGTCTCTTTTTTTTTTAAAGCATAACAGTCTGTAGCGGCACCGACGCCGCCACTTACGAACTAATGACATGACGTCACACAAATCCTGCATCTCGCAAGCAAAGTTTTCAGCGCGATTTGAACATATACAACAGTCCGACATCAACCGATGGGCAGTTGCCCGGATCAGACACAACACCCGTCTGGTCGGAGGATCCTCCCTTTTCTATGGAGGTTTGTGGGACTTTACACCCTGTTCCGCATGCCTCCAAAAGTCTAACCCTCTTACAAATAAACGCGGAATAAAGTTATACCAAGTCGTTCACACACGTGCACGGGCCCGGGCACGTCCCGTGCACGGACGTGTGTGAACGATGTGCATCTGGACCGAGGGCCCATTTTTTAAATCCTTGCGAAACGAAATAAGACTTAAAGGGAAATTAGTTAAAAATAGTAAAAACATAAAGCAATGGGCCAAGAATTTCTTAAATGTGAATTAAAACAGTTATGATTAAATTACTTGGGCCCTCAATCCAGACGCGTGAATAAACTGGCATAGCCTAAATCTCAGAAAATACTATCTCTGGGTTAATCATTTTTATTTAGGAATTTAGTTAAGAATTTCTTAAATATTTTAAGAAATTCCCAAATCTGTAGAATATGACATTACAGATTTTTGGCGGTATATCTAGGGCCCTCAATCCTTTAATGTCTCTACTGAGGAATCTGCAAAACATGAATTTATCTGAAGATATATATTAATAGGACTTTAATATATTTTGCTTAGATACCTCTGTAAATTAGTTAAAAATAAATAATGACACAAAAGTGAATTGTTATAAAGTAAATGAGAATCGAATTTTACTATAACGTCTGGACTGAGAGCCCAATATTTTCGGCTTTATTGACTAGGTTCAACCTCATAGATTAAGTCAAATTAAAATAAGTTTTTTTTACTATTTTTTAATTAAAATTTCACATATCGTCCGTTCTTCTAAATGCAATACTTTAAGAGAAAATAGATTTTTAATTTTTCATAGGAGGAAGTTTTGTAGGGTACATATGATTTTGTTACTTTTTGGACTGATCAGTATGTATCCTCATACAAGCTATTTTTTAAGCGCCTAAAGTAAATATTTATTGCTTGAACTGTCGGAAGCGACTGTTTTTTGTGATACAATATTTTGAAGGGAAGACAGTGCAATTTTCAGGAAAAGCCATTATTGCAAAGGTCCTTTTCGGGCGAGGATAAAACAAATCTTTCTTGGTAATATACACAAAGTAACTAATTTACGTACGTTTTATGTACGTTCAAAAGTGCCGCTTGGTGGCCTAGTTGAAATAAAATATCTTTGTCTTTGAATTGCGTTATGTAATGGAGAATAACGGATTGAGGATAAAACCTGTGTGTCATGTAAATGTGTGGCAAATTCAAACTACGATCGTAGTTTGAATTGAAGCTCTCTGATTTGATCTCATTTGATTTGAACAGGACAGATAAAGTTAGTTTGAAGTAACTACCCGAAACAATCAGTTTTAAAAGGAAAATATTTTAAAATATTAGGTGTTATTGAATTTTTCCCCCCGTTGAACCCGGCTGATCTTGGTCACTACAAGGGGCATGGTTTCATAAAAGGCCGCATGGTCTGTTATGATGATTTAATGCTTAGATTTTACAATAATAGAGAAGAACAACCTATTCATAAACACATTGTGACATACGGTTAGGCTGATCCTAATTTTGAAGAGTAAAGATTAAAATATTAATAAAAAAAGTTAATTAAAAAAATCAAAAACCCGACTGCTTAAAAAGCAAACTAAAAAGAAGTAAACAAGAAGAAAATCATGCTGTGCAGTCGGAGGATACATATTCGCGAGTTGGCGGACCAAAACCAGATGTATCCTCCGACTGCACAGCATGATTTTCTTCTTGTTTACTTCTTTTTAGTTTGCTTTTTAAGCAGTCGGGTTTTTGATTTTTTTAATTAACTTTTTTTATTTACAACTTTATAGTTATTTTTTTTTTAGAATTAGGTACATTTAAACATATAAGTGTTATATATTTTTGAAATCGCCTCTTAAAATCCTTTATTTTGATACCCCACACAATGGGTTTGGAAGAAAAAAAAATTTTTTTGCCACACAAAATGGCGCCCAAAATCCGCCATTTTTGTTTTTTCCCATTTTAATGTAGCCAGTGACACTCGCAGGATTAAGACGAATCGATTGACGTAAGAATCATCAAAATCGGCCAACGCGTTTGGTCTCTAGAACGCCACATAGGAACAAACATACATACATACATACATACATACATACATACATACATACATACATACATACATACATACATACATACATACATAGACTGATAAACACATAACCCTCCTTCGGCAGTCGGGTAAAAATACATGACTGTGCTGCTAAAATCACGAACTACAGTTGGAGGACTGTTCTATGGAACACTATTTAATATCTAAGAGGTCACCCGACTGCTATTCGTGTTTTTGGTAGCGCAGTCGTGTTTTTATATTTTTATTATTATTTATTTTTCTTTAATACATTTTAGTGACAAGTTTAATTTTGAAACAATATTTAGATATACTGTGATTTTTAATTTCGTGGACTAAACTGACAGCTGCTATTGATCTTATTTGTTTTTAATGTTGCAAGCGCGGAGCATAGTGTTGTAGGTAATGCTCAATCATAAGTGATTCATCGAATCGATGTGACATGACTCCTGAACTTATTTTTACTAATTGGTGTAAATAAATGTTTTATGAATATAAACGTAATATATTTAAATATAACAGTATTCATACACATAGTACATGAACTTTTATTGTGTTAAATATGAAATCTATACTAATATTATAAAGAGGAAAGATTTTTTTGTTTGTTTGTTTGTTTGTTTGTACCGAATAGGCTCCGAAACTACTGGACCGATTTAAAAAATTCTTTCAACAATAGAAACCTACGTTATTCCTGAGTAACATAGGCTATTTTTTAATCCCGAAAACGGCTCCTGCGGGGTGGCCCACGGGAGCGAAGCCGCGCGAAGCAGCTAGTCAACAATAAAATAAATGCAATCAATAAAATTAAGTCTGCCATAAATGAGTAGAAACTAAATAAGGGCCGCTAGTTTCTAAACAAATTAATTTTTTATGCCGTGAAATAGTTTCTTTTTCGATCTACTTTGATTTTCGATTAACTTTCGATCACTCAGGATAGTTAGGGTACGACACTATTTTAATGTAACAATAAAGTGACAACCCCCCAAAGGTCAGTTTAGGCCACGAAATAAAAAATCACATTATAGGTAGGTACTCATCTGGACTTTTAAATTTCATATCCATGTTGTTATAATCGACGACAAAATCTGATTTCATCTTTGAAAAAAGTTAATTAAAAAATTCAAAATACCCGACTGCTTAAAAAGCGAACTAAAAAGACGTAAACAAGAAGAAAATCATGCTGTGCAGTCGGAGGATACATATTCGCGAGCTGGCTGACCAAAACCAGATGTATCCTCCGACTGCACAGCATGATTTTCTTCTTGTTTACGTCTTTTTAGTTCGCTTTTTAAGCAGTCGGGTATTTTGAATTTTTTAATTAACTTTTTTATTTATAACTTTTTAGTTAACATTTGTTTCGAATTAGGTACATTTAAGTATATAAGTGTTATATATTTTTGAAATCACCTCTTGAAACCCTTTATTTTGATACTCCACACGATGGGTTTGGAAGAAAAAATAAAATTGGCCCCCCACAATATGGCGCCCAAAAGCCGCCATTTTCCTATTTTCCAATTTTAATGTACCCTATAACACTCGCAAGTTTAAGACGAATCGATTGACGTATGAATCATCAAAATCGGCCAACGCGTTAGGTCTCTGCAACGCCACATAGGAACGCCACATAGGAACAAACATACATACATACATACATACATACATACTTACATACATACTGTTCGGGATAATCACCGAACAATAATAAACATGTCAGCATAATTGCGACATCGCGCGCTATGCCCTGAATATTTTATGTATTACCTAAGTAAAATAGTCAGTACGCTTTCGGCCAGCATATCGGGCGCGACTCAACCTCATCTCATTCACCTCATTAGTTTTAATAGTTATCCCAGTTAAGTTACTGAATTATACCTATCTTTATAATCTTTAATCCTAGTTTATATTTATCTCACCCCAACCCCGAACACATACATAGACTGATAAACACATTACCCTCCTTCGGCAGTCGGGTAAAAATAGAGCCGTACAGTTAGCCGCTATTTTTGCCCAAAAATTATAGCACTAAAAACTAACATTATTAACTAGCTTTCATAACTAAAAATCAGCAACCAAACTCAGGAGACTGAACAACTACTATACATACCACACTAAGATAAAAACTAAGAGCACAGTTAACGAAGATACACTCTACATACCTCTCACACGCTACCCATACACACATACACTCACGCATACTCACACCCACACACTCACCACATTATTAAATTCACATCCGCTTGCACCTACATATACTCATATACATACGCTACTCACACTCCTACACATTCTCAGAAACATACACCATACATACACTCACATACGAACATACACACTCACGCCCACACACTAAATCCATTTAATAATAAATTGAAATTATGTACTTATAAATTACCAATCCAAAGTGTCACGGTGTGTTTGTGTATCACTTATCAACTATTTTTCTGTAGTATTCACTTAATTGTATTATACTACCATGCTTGGCATTTATTCTTGTATTGTTAAAACTCGAGGGGAATGTTGCTGATAGCCGAAATACAGGCTATGCCTAGTTCGGCTACAGACGCTAATCTCTTTGCCCAAATTGAAATTGCTGCCACATTGCCATTGTAAAGTAATATTAAGTATTTGGAAAAAAAAAAAACTTCGCTCACTCGCTTCTTTGAACAAATTTATTGATAATTTAAACCGTTTATTTGAATATTTGTTACAAAAAGTTTGTAAGTAGGTAAATTGTATGTGTCAGACTGTCACTCAATGTCAGACTATTTTTAGGTTACATTTATGTGAAGTAAATAGTTTTCTTATATTTATACCGATCGTAACCGTTTATTTGAATAGTTGTTACAAATAGTTTGTAATTAAATTGATGTTACGATACTCGTATCAGAGAATAGTTTTCATAAATTTATACCGATTGTGTTTTATTCATCGAAATGAATTTGAATGATTTGCGGATTGCGACGTCTCTGGTGCTACATATACTGTCCATTGAAACAATGACATATGATTTTCCGTCCAAAAAAGTAACAAAATCATATGTACCCTACAAAACTTCCTCCTATGAAAAATTAAAAATCAATTTTCTCTTAAAGTATTGCATTTAGAAGAACGGACGATATGTGACATTTTAATTAAAAAATAGTAAAAAAACTTATTTTAATTTGACTTAATCTATGAGGTTGAACATAGTCAATAAAGCCGAAAATATTGGGCTCTCAGTCCAGACGTTATAGTAAAATTCGATTCTCATTTACTTTATAACAATTCACTTTTGTGTCATTATTTCTTTTTAACTAATTTGCAGAGGTATCTAAGCAAAATATATTAAAGTCCCATTAATATATATCTTCAGATAAATTCATGTTTTGCAGATTCCTCAGTAGACACATTAAAGGATTGAGGGCCCTAGATATACCGCCAAAAATCTGTAATGTCATATTCTACAGATTTGGGAATTTCTTAAAATATTTAAGAAATTCTTAACTAAATTCCTAAATAAAAATGATTAACCCAGAGATAGTATTTTCTGAGATTTAGGCTATGCCAGTTTATTCACGCGTCTGGATTGAGGGCCCAAGTAATTTAATCATAACTGTTTTAATTCACATTTAAGAAATTCTTGGCCCATTGCTTTATGTTTTTACTATTTTTAACTAATTTCCCTTTAAGTCTTATTTCGTTTCGCAAGGATTTAAAAAATGGGCCCTCGGTCCAGATGCACATGTGTGAACGATGTCATATAAAATGTTCCCACCGATATTTTTTTGAGCTCCTGACGGGACCCGGCCCTGTCACGTCCAGGGCACGTCCCTGATATGTGTGGATAGACCTCTAACTATTCAGCTTCATTCGCGTTTCGCTGAACGATTTTATTAAGCACGTTAATCCAACATCAACACATTTAAGTACGCAAGATCTAATTAATTCTAACTGTATCTATAGCATTCGCATGATAAAAACACATTTGTCCTGACTTTATACCTGTTTGCCGCGAAAACTTAATAGACGCAACCTACTTGTTGGCCGCTACGTCGTCGGCTTATCGGCAAAAGCCCTGACGAGCAGGCCCCTCCTCGGGTTCCTCTTCGCTTCAACGTGGGTAACCAAAACACTGCTACTGAGCCCCTTCGCGTTGACAATGCGGGTACTTGGGGAAATACCTACAACCTCATTGATAGTACAGTGTCATCTCAATTTGGCAGACCTCTGCACCATTGATGGTGCAGGTCAATGGTGCATACGGTACAACGGGGACGCGGCAAGCTGTAGGTACGGATGCGTAATCATCGCATCTCCATAAAAAAACGTCGTTTTCTATAGAAAAAAGCTGAATAGAGCTGCATAAGTGTGGTTTATAGTCCCTTAAATCTTCGTGCTTGAGGTCCTGATTCAAATCCGGGCAAAAACCAATGTGACTTTTTAGGGTTCCGTACCCGAAAACGGGTCCCTATTACTAGGACTACACTGTCCGTCTGTCAGTCTGTCTCTGTCACCAGGCTGTATCTCATGAACCGTGATAGCTAGATAGTTGTTTTCACAGATGATGTATTTCTGTTGCCGCTATAACAACAAATACTAAAAACAGATTAAAACAAATATTTAAGTGGGAACCGGGACCCTCCGTGCGAGAGTCCGACTCGCACTTGGCCGGTTTTTTATTTCATATTTACTTTCTAAGTTACGGTGAAAGAAAACATCTGCAGCCTAATTGCGTTAGTGAATTCCGAAGCAAGGCGAAGGATTTGATCCCATCAATCCACCAATCACGTGCAAGATGAAAGACGCGTTGTGGATTTCCGTCTATGCGATTGGTCGATTGATGAGGTTAAATCCTTCGCCTTGCCAAATTCACTTACGCAATTAGGCTACTGGGCTTATCTATATCTATACAAATAAATAAAATTGAAGTGTTTGTATGTAATATCAAAATAACAAAGTTTTATTGAATGCACGTGAAAGTTTTTTGTCTGTCTGTTTGTTCCGGGTAATCCCCGAAACGGCTGCACCGATTTGGACGGGACTTTCACTGGTAGATAGCTGATGTAATAACGAGTAACATAGGCTACGTTGGATCACGAGAAAATTCATAGTTCCGGCGGGAAACTAAAAACATATAAATATATTTTTTACGAGTTTGACGCGGACAAAGTCGCGGGCAACAGCAAGTAATAATATAATAATCTATATATATAAAATGCTTTGTCCTGAATGACTGACTGACGGATCAACGCACAGCCCATACCGCTGAACGTAGAGACCTGAAACTTGAAACGTGTATTCTTTGTATGATGTAGGCATCCGATAAGAAGGGATTTTCCGAAATTCTACCCCTAAGGGGGTTAAATAGGGGGGCAAAGTTTGTATGAAAAATCTAATTCCTTCGACTAATATTTTTGAAACTTGGCACAAATAGTAATCTAAGTACATGATAAAGATTGACATAATTAGTTTTTTGAAACTACCCCCTCAAGTCGATTTAGGGGGAGTTGAAATTTGTATGGCAGAATCTTATTTCATGGGTAACTAAACTTGAAACATTACACAAATACTAAAATAAATAAATAATAAAGGTTGTTATTATTAGTTTTTCGAAACTACCCCCAAAAGACGATTTAGGGGGTGTTAAAGTTTTTTTTAAAAATCTTATTATTAGGTTAATAAACTTGAAACTTGGCATAAATACACAACTAAGTAAGCAACAAAAGGTTGCAATTATTAGTTTTTTAAAAATACCCCCCAAGAGTCGATTTTTTTTTTGAAGAATCTTACTTCTTAGGTTAATAAACTTGAAACTTGACACTTTTCTTGAGCTTCTAACTTAAAATATGGGCAGGGATGTAGTTTATAGATAGTAGACGTCCACTAAGAACGAATTTTGCTAGAAGGCCGGATTTAGGGGGTCTAAGGGCTCTCGCAAGTTTGTATAAAAGCCCTTCATTTTTTGAACTACTAATTTAAAATTTGGCAGGGAGGTAGTTTATAGTTAGTAGATTTCCGCTATGAATGGATTTTGCGACAGGACTGGATTTAGGGGGTCTAAGGGCTCTGGCAAGTTAGTATGAAAGTCCTTAATTTTTTGACCTACTAACTTAAAATTTGGCAGGGATGTAGTTTATAGATATTAGACGTCCACTAAGAACGGATTTTGCGACAGAGCCGGATTTGGGGGGTCTAAGGGCTCTCGCAAGTTTATGTGATAATCCTTAATTTTTTTGAACTACAAACTTAAAAGGCAGGGAGGTAGTTTATAGTTAGTAGACGACGCTCAGAACGGATTTTGCAACAGGGCCGGATTTATGGGGTCTCTCGCAAGTTTATATGAAAGTCCTTCATTTTTTGAGTTACTAACTTAAAATTTGGCAGGGAGGTAGATTATAGTTAGTAGACATCTGCTAAGAACGGATTTTTTGACAGGGCCGGACTTCGGGGGTCTAAGGGCTCGCGCAAGTTTATATGAAAGTGCTTTATTATTTCAACCATAATCTTGAAATTTGGCATGGAGGTAGTTTATAGTTATAAAAGCCCGCTAAGAACGGATTTTGCGACAGGGCCGGATTTAGGGGTCTAAGGGCTCGCGCAAGTTTGTATGAAAGTCCTTCATTTTTTGTGCTACAAACTTGAAATTTGTCATGAAAGTAGTTTATAGTTAGTAGATGTCAGCTAAGAACGGATTTTGCGACAGGGCCGGCTAAAGGAGGTCTAAGGGCTCTCGCAAGTTTATATGAAAGTGCTTCATTTTTTTAACTACTATCTAGAAATTTGGCATGGAGGTAGTTCATAGTTAGTAAACGTCCGCTAAGAACGGATTTTGCGACAGGGCTGGATTAAGGCGGTTTAAGGGCTCTCGCATGTTTGTATGAAAGTCCGGATGTCTTTTTGTTCTACTTTTCTGAAATTTAGCAAGTCTAGAGTTTATGAGTAGGAGACATAAGCTAAAAAAGAATTTTGTGATACTCTATATTTTTTTTCTATTTCGTGCTTTAAAAAAATATGCTTAGTGTGATAGGCATTTTCAGTTGACATCATTAAACTTTATATCTTCTTAACCACGCGGACGAAGTCGCGGGCAACAGCTAGTATATAATATAATAATTAATATTATAATAATAATATTATAAAGAGGAAAGATTTATTTGTTTGTTTGTACCGAATAGGCTCCGAAACTACTGGACCGATTTAAATAATCTTTCACGAATAGAAAGCTATATTATTCCTGAGTGACATAGGCTATTTTTTTATTCCGAAAACGGGTCCTGTGGGTGGCCCACGAGAGCGAAGCCGCGGGGAACAGCTATAATATTATAAAGAGGAAAGATTTGTATTTTTTACGTAACGAAAAAACCTGGACCTATTTCAAAAATTCTTTCACCGTTGGGAAGTTACACTATCCCCGGGTGACATAGGCTAATTTTTATACATGTGTTCCCACGGGAACGGGAACTACGCGGGTGAAACCGCGAGGCGTCCACTAGTAGTCAATATAATGTATGTTTGAAATCACCATTGCAACCTACATTGAGCAAATATGGTTACAATGCTCACTTAGTTTGACAAGAGACTTTTATTAGACTGGTATTATTATCATCGTGCCGTCTTCTTTTTCCGCCCAACCGTTTGTTTTAAGGCGATGATAGCTCAGTGGTAGTGACGTCGGATACCGAGACGAAGGTCGCGGGTTCGAATCCTACAATGAGCTTGAGCTTTCGGTGAAGGAAAACATCGTGAGGAAACCATAGCACGGTGGTAGGGTACTTTGTAGTACCCGCCTGGCTGGCAACCACCCTCAAGTTGAAAATCTGTCGCCAAGCACTTTCCGGTGTGTTCCGACAGCAGCACTTGAGAGCCAGTTCCCTTCTAGGCTTTGTGTGCTTACCACCATCGGCCACATCATCACTGACTACGGTGAGATTGTGGTCAAACACAGGCCTAAACATAGAAAAAAAAAAAAAACCGGTATGACCTTAAGACTGAATGATAATAACTCGACAAAAGGAAAATTAAACAAATAGCAGTTTCCTTGACGTCTGGAGCCGGTGATTCCCGTGTGTAATGAATCGTAATGGATATATGTAAATTACTTGTACCGTATGTCACCCGTATACTGGCTAGGGTTGCCAACTTGTCGCGGATAAATTTGAAAGAGAGTTAAGGCTGTGCTACACGGTCGCCAACAAAGCCAAAAACCAAGGTCACCTTGGTCGGAAGCGGCCGTTCCCGACCGTGTAGACAGTGGTTGCCAACTAAATTTAGCATGACCTTCCAACGCCCTTGGTCGGCGTGCGTGCGTTGCCAACGAGTTGGTCGGCGACTTGTTTGATGCCGTGTAGATGCTTGTTGACAACCACGCGTATGACAGTCGCGCTTCTGCAGGCGGCGAGCGCAGACGCACGCGCAAAAAATGGCTCAACAGAGCGAACGAAAAGTAATAACGGAACTTATCGATATATACAGAGACTTGTCCTGTCTTTGGGATTTGACATCAGAGTCATGTAAAAAAATGCATGGGATATTTTTTTTTTAAGTATATTTATTCTTTTACTTTAAATGTATCTATATTAATAATGGAAGGACAAGGAAACATTATATCGGGATGAAAAGATGCATACGTGCTATTCCAGATTATAATCTATCTCTGTGGCAAAATTCATCCTTGATCCGCTCAACAATTTTAGCTTGATTGTGCAACAAACATACATACATCCATCCAAACTTCCGCATTTACAGTATTAGTAAGATTAGAGTTTAATTTTTAAAGTTTATTAGTATATTCTTTTTGAAGTTTTGATAGGCAAGGCGCCATGATGTCGTTGTAATGAATGTACGGTACGAGAGTAAATACGTCCTCTCTGCGCGGCGTTCTAAACATACTGAGGTTGGGAGCTTGTCGCAAACCGTGTAGCCGGCATCGCCCGACGCGCTTCCGACCAAGGTGACCTTGGTTTTTGTCGCGGTCGGCGATCGTGTAGCACTGGCTTTACCAAGGCCCCTGGCACAAGCAACTGAAGGAACTCGGGTGGGTTTTAGTCAGTAACGCGGAATAAAGTTATACCAGGTATAACAAGGGTATAACCATACATTTTTATAGGTTTATACTTGGTATAACTATGCTAGTATTACGTTATCTGTGGTACCTATAACTTTATTCCGCGTTTATTTGTAAGAGGGTAAAAGTCTGACAAGTCCTCGCGCTTCACCCAGAGCGGGCGAAGTCATTGGATGTCTTCCCAGACAAAAACAAAATGGTTGCCAACTTGACACTTGTACGAAATAATATATGATTGGGTACCAATAGTATAAACTAGTTGTTTAGAACGGTTTCGCTCCTTTATCTAATTATTTTTTTTTACTTTTCTCCACACTAGGATATTTTATTTCTCCGGTATCTTGGATGCCTTTACAACATACTAGGTATAAATAAAAGTTGTGATCTTATTTAAAAATCTGCTTCTCTCCATGTAAATTAACAACTTTCTTCAAGGAAGTCATAGGACATTCTCAAAAGAAAAATACCATACCATTAAAATTTTGGGAAGTTGACGATAAATTTGTATGGAAAATATTTTTTTGGCATCTCATTTATTACATTTTCTACGTCTGTAAAATCTATAGTAATATAATATTTCGCCTCAGAAAAAGTAACAGTTTCTGTAGGATAAGGTTCTTCAAAATTAAGAGGGAACAGGTTTTTTTCTGGCTAAGCTCACTCCTCGTTGACTCTGTCTCTGTCACTTCTGACCTAGACTAGAGTCAAGAGCAAACCAATAACAAATAAAAAAACACGCCGGTAAAAAGTATCGTTATGAAATAAAAAATTGCATTTTTTAACTTTAAACCGGTGGCAACCCTACACCAGGCTGAGGTCGTAGACTCCACAGCAATTACAACTTGATTATACCGTTTATCTAGTAAGAGCTTACAGTTGTGAGATTATTTAATCTGTGCATCAGCGGGTATCAGTTGTTGATTAGAAACTAATAAAGCATGTATTTTCCTCCTTTTAGGCTTTAATTTTAATCTCTTTGAATATAACCTGCTAGCTTCTGCCAGCGGCATCGCCTGCGTGGGTGTCGGGCAATATCGCACGGGAACATAACTACCGGGATAATCTATCTCTGTGCCAGATTTCATCCAGATCCTTACAGCAGTTCTGGCGTGATTGAATACAAATTTAATCCATCCAAACTTTCGCATTTAAGTACTTATAATATTAGAAAGTTATTAAGATATGTGCCTAACTATAAATTTACGCTTTTATAATCAGCCTACAATAGTCTGGTGTCTGTTAGGGTACGAAACCCCCTGAGGATAGGATAGGACAGATGGACCCACCCCCTCTTCCGCACTTAGACTCCCATTTTGGTCCGTTCTGCGTGCAGAGCTAATCCCTGTGAGAAGGAATGGGCCGTAAACCAATGCGGGTTGGAGGATGTCACATGTTTTCGAATTTTTGGTTCTAGGACATGCCTCAGGATGTTTCCTCAGGATGTTTTCTTTCACCGTTTTGAGAGCAGTTGTGATGAAATAATTTACACAAAGTAAATTGCCTCCCTGAGTTCGAACCCACGACCTACAGTACTTGTTAGTCGCGGCCGTTACCACTGTGCCACCACTGCTCTCGAAACCACATTATTGCCAATTTCAATGTATTACAAGTTACTCTATAGATACCTACCTATATTGAGATACTTATATATATATTATTATTATATTATATTTATTATATATATATTAGATACTTACTATTATTTTCCTTCAAGCTCGTTGCCTCACCTTTATGTCAGTGTTCTACATCTGACTGCGAATATGTACAATCTGCACATCATATCGTATGGGAGTGTATTCTTTGGCAGAATGAACGTAATACTATGTTGAATAATGTGCAGGCTGCATCTGGAGTTTTTGACTATACGGACCTTGTGGAAACTAGAACAAATTTCCGTGCGTTCAAACGTTTTTGCCATACCTATTATTAGAATCAAATATAACAGATCACAATGTTAGGACCTATTAATAATAATGTTTATCCGTGGTGTTAGTCAACTGGGCTGGGACGTGGTGTTGTTCTGTCTCCTGCTTGGTATGAAGGGAAGTGTAAATTTGTATTTTTCCTATTCCACCGTTATTCTTTTCTGATTAATTTTGTTGCGGGATCCAAGACAGTTAAATGCATTCTCCGGGACTTCGTCGAGCTTCATTGCCTCGGCGCTTATCTGGTGGTCGCCACTGTTGATTCTAGCTTTCAGGTGTTGCAGTGGTTTGGAAATAGTGCGGCGGGATTGTACCAAAAAAATATAAAAATCATGGGCCAATTCGACAACTCCTTGCTACTCGTATTACAAAAGCGAAATTTTTAAGGATAGATGAATGGATGTTTGTAACTTTCACGTAAAAACGGCTGAACGGATTTTGATGAAACTTTACAGCTATACATCAGAATAAATGATAAATGATAAATGATTTATTTTCTGTAAGTTGGTTTGTACAAACACTTTCACATGTCGATCATATTTTTTAAAACTAGATGAGGTCGGCGTTTCCTGTCTGACTACTCTGAGAAGAAAGGCCGAAACAAACTCAGAGGTCACAGTCTCTTTTAAAGTCCAGACAAAAACTTGGTTAGATCATGTGAAGACCATGTAGACTGATGTCTGAAATGGTCTTTTGAGAAAAGAACCAGCCAGATTGAGTGGACCTGTCCAGTCAGTGCACGCATTTGTCAATAACCGTGCAGCTCAACTTAGAATTTAAGGAGCTCAACGAATTGACGAACAATACCAAAGAAAGGACATTCGGGTAGGCCGCATAAATACTCAAACTGCCAGACCATGACTAAAAACTAACTAAGATAAATTAAAATTAAAAAAAAAGAATAATCCACATAGTCTTCACATTCACAATAATTAAAATAAAATAATATAATACTTTAAAAAGTAAATATTCTTGTCATTGCAAGAAAAATTAAAAAAATTAAAATATAATTAAAAACTAAATCCACGAAGCAAAATAAAAAAAAATAAAAAACGAAATTAATTGGAGCAGCTCAATCCCAAGCCTTTTTGTCCTCAACGTAATCTTTAATGTTATAAAACGCTTTCTGGCACAACTTACGTTTAATGAATGATTTGAATTTATTAACACTTAAACCTTGTACGTCGCTTGGAAGCTTATTATAAAAGCGTACACATTGACATCTAAACGAGCCACCTATTTTCTTGAGCCTTGTTGTAGGTACTACAAATTTGTGTTTGTTCCTAGTATTTATGTTATGGATATCACTGTATTTTTTAAACAATTTTATATTTTTATGGGCATATAAAAGATTTTCATAAATATACTGAGAAGGCACAGTCATTACATTAATCTCCTTAAATTTCTCTCTGAGAGAGTGTCTCGGGCTTAATTTATAAATTGATCGAACAGCTCTTTTCTGCAAAACAAAGATAGTCTGGATGTCGGCGGCATTTCCCCACAACAGAATACCATACGACATTACACTATGAAAATAGCTAAAGTATACTAAACGGGCTGTCTCTATGTCAGTTAAATTACGAATCTTTCTAACAGCATATGCTGCGGAGCTTAGCTTCTTTGACAATCTATCTATATGTGGGCCCCACTGAAGCTTAGCATCCAAAGTTAGGCCTAAGAATACTGTGCTATTTTCAGGATTCAATTCTTCGCCCTTTAACATCACATCAGTTTTCACCTGCCTAACGTGAGGTAGGGTAAACTTAATGCATTTGGTTTTTTTTCCATTTAAAAGTAAATTGTTAACATTGAACCAGTGAACTACTTTTGAGATCGCGCTATTTACATCGTCAGTAACCAGCTGCTGACGTTTAAGTTTAAACAAAAGTGAAGTATCATCCGCAAACAACACTATATCATGGTTATCCTTTATGAGGTAAGGCAAGTCATTAATATAAATAAGAAACAAGAAAGGGCCAAGAATTGAACCCTGCGGGACTCCCATTGTTACTATAGATCCGGGAGATCTTTTTCCATTAACGTCAACGCTCTGAATCCTATTACTCAAGTATGAAGTAAGAAGAGCCAGAGCGCTGTTCCGGATCCCGTAGTGGCGGAGTTTCCTGATTAGCGTTTCATGAAGAACACAATCAAATGCCTTGGACAAATCACAAAATATTCCCAAGGCATCGCACTTATCTTCCCATGCATTATAAATATGTCCTAAAAGCTCAACACCGGCATCAGTAGTTGAACGACCCCTTGTAAAACCGAACTGTTTGCTATGTAATAATTTATGTTTATTAAAAAATCTTTGCAATTGCTCTAAAATTAATTTCTCAAATATTTTACTAAACGTAGGTAGTACTGAAATAGGTCTATAATTTGTAGGGTCTGAAGTACTACCTGATTTAAACAAAGGTATTATTTTACTATTTTTCATTAGGTCAGGAAACTCCCCACTGTCGATACAATTATTAAAGATAATAGCTAAACTAGGTGCGACAATGTCAATAATGGACTTAGCAACTTCTACAGAATGTCCCCACAGATCTGCAGTCTTTTTAACATTTAAAGTGTGAAAGGTTTTAATTATGTCTCTACAAGTAATATGTTCAAAAAGAAATTCCGAATCACAAACATTAACATTTTCTTTTAGTATAGACTCAGCAACAGAAGGTGATGAGTTTAGGGATTTAGTAGTTGAAATGGGAATATCTGAAAAGAAATTTTCAAAAGCCACTGCGACTTGTGAGTCTGATTTTATGATGTTGTCATTAATAGATAGGCTGTAGTCAATATTCCGGTTACCAGATCTTCCCGTTTCACTATTAATAATATTCCAAGTCGTTTTAATAACATTACTACTACTTTTAATCTTCGAACTCAAATAACGCGACTTGGCCAAACAACAAACTTTTTTAAATAATTTTGAATAATTTCTAACATATAAATTAAATTCAGCAGTGTTTACATAAGTCCTTTCACTGTACAGCTCATAAAGCCGTGTTCTGCTTTTATGAATACCAATGGTAGCCCAATCACCGAATGAAGCATTACTATTAACCGAGATAGTTTTGGGAATAAAAGTGGAATTAAATTGTCTACAGTATATATTAAAAAAATCATCATATAGATGATTAGGTTTAGAATGAATTGCCAATATTGGTAATTCATTAATAAGTTTAACTTTAAAAGCTGCCAAGCGACTTGCAGTTTTGGGGTTAACAGTGATATCCTTTTTAGCCACTTTGTTATTTTGGTTTGGTATAGTAATCCTCTGCCCGCAATGATCAGAATCTAGTAAATTTATAATTTCTTTGTGGACTGGTATAACATTAGTATAAATATTATCTAAGCATGTGGCACTAGTAGGGGTTATTCTTGTGGGCTCCAAAAATAGGTTTACAAGATTGTAGGACTGAAACAGACTTTTTATCTTACTACAAGAACCTGAGTTTTCTAATAAATTAACATTAAAATCACCACAAGTGATAATGGATTTATTCGAGTTACAAATCTTGTGTAACACTTCATCCATTACCTTTTCAAAGCAGTCATACAATCCTGAAGGGGGTCTGTATACACTTAATACAATAAACTGCTCCAATTCTATACAAGCTATTTCAATTGTCCGCTCAACAGATAGGCTCACAATATCCTTACGGTCTTTAAATTTAAGCTGGTTACTTACTAAAATCAAGGAGCCACCATGTATAGCATTAACTCTGCTGAATGAACTACCAACCTGGTGATTATTAAAATTGAACAATAACTGGTGGCTTTTAAGCCAATGTTCAGTTATACAAAGAATATCAATACTGTTAAAGTTCATAAATAATTCTACTTCTAAATCTTTGTTCATAAATCCTTGAATATTTTGATGCACCAGGTTAATACTATTTACTGATTTTAAACTTTTATTTAATTTAATTTTGCAATTTTCATCCTGTACAATTTTGCAAGAGGTTGTCCCTATTGTCCTAATTTCTAATTTAAATTAATATCAATTTCTGATACCAAATTATTGGCTGAATTAAATAACATATCTTGGCATTGCTCAATAGAAGCAAGTTGTTTAGCCAAATTCTTGGCTGTAATAGAAAAATAATATGATAGCGACACAGCTATCTGTCTTTTACAATACTTTGAAAGAAAGTACCTATCCATGAAAAAACTATCTTTTTTCAAATAAAAGTGATTACCAACATAATTGTTGGTGTCAATTAAATGGAATAAATTACTACTATATGTTAAATTATGTAATGTCCTATTCAATTCAAATCTAAGATTATTTTCTTCCTGTGGCAAACTTTGGCTGTATGGGAATGTGAACATCACAATTTTTTTTAAACTAAGGTTGCACAATGATCTATAATGTTGGAGTAATTCACCTTTGTTCACATTACCCCTATTACCAATAAAAATTAATAATGTAGTATCCTGGTTAAAATTACATTTTATAACTTTATTCATTATATCAAATAAAGAACAACCAGGCATACAGTAGTTCATTATTGAGTGTCCTGGATATTTATTTGATAACAAGTGGCCTAGATCCTTTCCAATTTCATCACAAAATAATACTATATCTGTATTTACATTCATAATTTTTACATTCATAATAACTTATAAAGATACTAGCTTTTGCCAGAGGCTTCGCCCGCGTGAATGTCGAAAATTATCCCGAGGGAACATATTCCCGGGATAAAAATCATATGTGCTATTCCTGACCATAATCTATCTCTGTGCCAAATTTCACGTGCCCCCGTGCCCCCCCCCCCCTAAATCTGCCCTTGCACCAAAGGTTCCTGTTACCACAATGAAACCTGTTCTATAATGTGTTATTCCAGGTTATAAACTAACTGTGACTCTTACAAAAAAACAAAAATGAATTAGCCAAATAGGTGCAACCGTTTTGGAGTGATACGCGGCAATTGATTCGGCTATTCGGCAATTGATTTTAATTTATTAAGTCTATGTTAGTTATAAGACTTCGTCGTAAAAAAGTCAAACTATGCTATATATTTCAAAAAACCTGCTCGAAAACATAACAAACTGTTAACCACCCAATTAAAAATGTAGGTAAACTTGGCAATTACGCACTTCTGGACTGGTTCATTTGATTTTCAATTTCTGAGTGTTTGAGGAAAATCTCTGTCAAAAGACTCTGAACTATGATTCAAATACCAATAAATAAGACTAATAATTTTTAATCCCAGCACGTATAATACATATTATTACCTGTGGGTTTACCCCCTTCCATGCAAGTGATGAATTAGAGTAGGTACAAGCATGAAATCATAGATTTAATAACAGCCTTCCAGGTCAAATTTCGCCAACGGCTGCCAATCTTTTTTTAGGGATGCGTACCGAAGGGTCCAAACGGAACCCTATTGTCTGTCATTCACGTATCGGGCTGTCTGTCCGTCTGACCGTCGTCTGTCACACGGGTTTTATAGCGAAGGGTTGGAGCTACGGTCTTTAAATTTTCATAGTCTGTCATTTTGTTGACACAACACCATTCAAATTATCAAAAAATATTTTGAAATGTTTTTAAGGGGGGCTCACATACAGTTAAAGGGGGGCCTGTATAAAAAATGTTGACCTACTCCATCGAGTGGGCTAAAGTTGTTTAGAACTCGTTGAGTAGATAAATACTGTATTTTTTGTTTAAAAAATATTGTATAACAAAGGAATGAGAAGCCACCAAAGTCAATTTTTTTTACAAAATTTAGTTCCAAAAATTTTTTTAACTTCCCATTGACGAACTTGAAATTTGGTGATTATGTTTATTATTACGTATATTTTACTAACAAATACCAATATATTGACTTCTTTGGTACGGAACCCTAAATATGCGAATTCCGATACGCACTTGCCCTGTTTTTTTCTGATATGCTTGGGCTTGACCACTATCTAACCTGATGGTAAGCGATGATGTGATCGACGATGAAGCACGCACCTATTCACTCTTGACTTAAGGTTACACTAGTCGACGGCACGAACTATTTTGTGCGCGGGGTTAAAATGCGTGCTATATCAACCGACAACACGTGCGGCACAGATAGATGCTGTTATGAGCAGTAAGAAGCTAGTTCGCGTAAGAAAATACACTTTTGCAAATTTGTAGCGAAATGGATGATGATTTAGAACGAAAACGAGCGCGCGAAATTTTATCAACAGACCTTTGGGAGTCTGGATATCATGAAAAAACCGGCCAAGTGCGAGTCGGACTCGCACACGAAGGGTTCCGTACCATTATCGCAAAATACTGCATAAAAATCACGTTTGTTGTATGGGAGCCCCCCTTTAATATTTATTTTATACTGTTTTTAGTATTTGTTGTTATAGCGGCAACAGAAATACATCATCTGTGAAAATTTCAACTGTCTAGCTATCACGGTTCATGAGATACAGCCTGGAGACAGACGGACAGACAGACAGACAGACGGATCGCGAAGTCTTAGTAATAGGGTCCCGTTTTTACCCTTTGGGTACGGAACCCTAAAAACGACTGAATGTATCTGTTCAAAATAAAATTATTTGCATTGTTGAACTACTAATCTATCCCTGTATGGAAGCCGTTTTTCAATTTTCCTTCTTCTTATTGTAATTATTTGCACCCAAAGATGCGTTAAAATTAGTGTTAAAATATGGAACTTTCGAAGCTCATAACTTTCAAGTAATTTTTAAGCTATTGCATAGCTTCTATCGCGGGCCTTGAGCACGGGGACCGAATCCAGATTTCCGTAACGAAAAAAACCTCACGCTCCCCACTCCGACGGGCAAGGAGGTGTGGCTTGAAGGCCGTGCATCGTCTAACGTCGTTTCAGTTCGGCAGTCTTCGACACGGCGTTGTGTGCGATTAGACGTATTGTACGAACTCTTATTATTATGGTTTTTAAACTTAAGTTTCTCCGGTAAGAACCTGGTGTTTTTATAAGATCTCACGGGTGTGAACCAAGGTGAAATCCTAAGTTTCTATTTGAACTGGTGAATTATTTTGTACTGCACTCAAATCGTAATCTAAATCTAACTGTAAAAATTTTCTTACTATTCGGCAAGTGTTCAATATTGCAGCTTTTTGTAGTGTTAGGTATGTGTATTTTGATAGATTGAGAACATTAACCGTATAGTTCGGACGGGGTACATTTTGGGGCTTGACAAACATACCTCCGCTGGCTCAGCCGCGGCTCATTTTGGACCCCAGATAAATCTGGGGTCATACGACATCCTAATTAATATCTTAATTATTGACTAAGATACCTAACGAATCTAATGTGGAGGCTTTAATTAAAATAGTTGGATAAAAGGCGTACATGTAAGCGCAAATATTTTTTTTTAGATTAAGTGCGCAAGTTTATTAATTTACATTTGTTAAAAACAAGTGTATTATTACGATAATCGCCATTTTGATGACAGTGGTGGTCGAAGCTAAAAAACATAAAAATGCAGATTTTGGACACCCAAACTCCACGACAGGGGTAGTGGTTTGCTAATTGTTTAATTATTGGTCAAATTCATCCATATTTCAAAATAAATAATTAGTGGTAATGAAGTTATTTGTTATTCAAAGTCGAAGTTTCGCGCCAATCGTGTTTGTTTACATTTTATTTTACACAATTATCACCCACCCACATGTAAAAATAATTACAAATATGACTACTATGTCTCTAAATATAATAAACAACAAGAAGAAGCCCAGATCTTAACGTAATTAACAAGCACCGGTCCAATAATACGTAAAATTCATTACCACTACTTTATTTAGTTCAAAACTTCCAATTCATCAATGATATTGTTTTTTTTATTGTAATAGTGGTGTGCCAAAAAGGTTTTAGCAATCGATTTTTTTATACTATCGACTCGATTAATGAGCAATTATCCCAAATCGATTCATAAAAATTAAAATAAACCTGATTTAGGCATAAAATACAATTAGTACTTAAATTATTACTATTAATTATTTCTTAAAGTAATCTTAATAGATTTTGGACATTATTTGACTACAACCAACTAAACAATTTCATCGAACCGTGGATAATTTCGCGCCGAATTATTTAACCGATTCAAAATTCAAATTCGGAATGCGTTCGCTATTCAAAACTATTTTGTATAAAAATAATAATGATTGAGTCTTTTAATGTTTGATAGTCTCAGAAGTATACAGAGTGCCTAGTATATTTTTATGTAAGTTTGTAACGCAAGTGTAGATAAATTTAGTTTCGGGGAACCAACGATTTTGTGATTATTCGTTATATTGCAATGAGTGTCGTACTGGCCCAGTGGCTAAAGGCCTCGCCTTGCCTGAGGTCATGGGTTCAAATCTGGACAAATACCAATGATTTCCTTTTTCAAATTCATTAATGTACTTTCTAAGTATATTTTAGAAATCGTTGACAACTGTGAATGAAAACATCATGAAGAAACCTGGTCTTATAGTCTCAAATCGCCAACCCGCATTGAGCAAGCGTAGTGATCAATGTTCGTGCCTTCTCTGTATGAGAAGAGGCCTTTGCCTTGCAGTGGGACAGTTATAGGCTGGTATTATTATTATATATTGAATAATGAGTTGAGAGTATGGTATGGTTAGGTTTTGAATTCGGTCGAGTTTGTTGTAATGTTATGAAAATTGGTTATTCTATACATACTTTTAAAAGTTTATTTTTATTCGTTTTTAGAACATAAGTTTGGTTTGTATTTACATCTGCATTCCCCGAAAACTATTAATGTCAATAACCTTGTGCGTATCTTCTTGCGCAGTTCCTTTCCAAGCGAGTTATGGCTTGGTTGTCAACCAACTAAGCTGAAAATCATCTAGAAGCATGAAATTTGGCAGAAAGGTTCCTCAAGTGACGTAAGTGTGCAGTAAGAAAGGATTTTTGGAAATTGCATCCCTTTTTTTTTTTTTAAGCTATTGCATAGCTTCTATCGCGGGCCTTGAGCGCGGGGACCGAATCCAGAAATTCCGTAACGAAAAAAAACCTCACGCTCCCCACTCCGACGGGCAAGGAGGTGTGGCTTGAAGGCCGTGCATCGTCTAACGTCGTTTCAGTTCGGCAGTCTTCGACACGGCGTTGTGTGCGGTTAGACGTATTGTACGAACTCTCTCTATTATTATTATTTTTTGTAAAGTTTTTTAACTACTCAGCTCTTAGGCTGGTTTAAACTACATTTACAAGCCGAAACCAAGTAAATGCAGCGTGTTGTGTGTTATGAGGAGGGTGTGTTTTGATGTGGACCTACTTCGTTTTCTTCTATTTGCAAGAACTTTCTAACTATACGACATGTATTTAAGATGGCAGCTTTTTGTAAAGTGATATAGAGGGTTTCTTTTAGACTTAGCAATTTTAAACTTTGAAGAAGGTGATTTGGGATAACGCCTGTTGTGGAGAGGACTATAGGCACAACATAAACTTTTTTTTGACGCCATATTCTAGTTACCTCATCCTTCAAGTCTGCGTATTTACAGATTTTTTCAGTTATTGTTTTCTGTATGTTATGTGTGTTGGGAACAGCGATATCTATTAGGTAGGTAACTTTATTTATTTTATCCTGCAGAGTGATATCCGGTCTATTGTAATGAATTGTCCTGTCAGTGAGAATGGCGCGGTCATAGTAGAGTTTATGTGTGTCATTTTCTAATATGGTTTGTGGTGTATAATTATAATAAGTAGTGTTTGCGTCCTGTATAAGTGTGTATTTAACGGCTAGTTTTTGATGAATTACGTTTGCCACTTGATTGTGTCTGTGTGTGTAGTCTGTCTGCGTAAGAGTTGTGCACGCCCCAGTTATGTGCTGGATCGTTTCTGGCTGTAAGTGGCACCTACGACATTTATCGTTTGTAACTGAAGGATCCTTGATAATATATTTTCGGTAATTTTTAGTGTTAATTATTTGGTCTTGTATTGCAATTATAAATCCTTCAGTTTCAGGGAACAAACTACCTATCTTAAGCCATTTGTTTGACGCGACTTTATTTATATGGGATTGTTCCAAGTCGTGAGGATGTCGGCCATGAAGTACTTTTTTCTTCCAGTCTTCCATTTTTTGTATCTGTGGGTTAATGTTGGTGCTATCTAGTGGATCTGACTGTTCAACTAAGTTAAGTGGAGTGTAGTTGAAATCATTTAGGGCTATAGTTTTATGAATATTGCTGGTACGAGATTTTGAGTGAAATAATGTTTTAAGTCTACAGATTTGTTTTCTCCACAGATGCTGGATATCTATTAGACCTCTCCCTCCGTTTTGTCTTTTGATCGTAAGTCTTTCTATTGCAGATTTAGGGTGTAAGTTGTTATGTTTTGTAAGTGTGGTCCGAATGGTTCGCCCTAATTGTTCTGTATCTGTTTTTGTCCATTTAATAACACCGAACGAATACGTTAATATGGGGATCGCAAATGTATTTAGTGCCTTGATGAGATGTTTACCCGAAAGTTGTGTTTTACATAGAGCGTTAAGTCTCTTTTTAAACTCTGTCGTAAGTGTACCTTTAATTCTAACATGATCTAATCCCTTTAGTTGTGTATACCCTAAATATTTGTATAAATCAGTCGCTTCCATTGCTGAAAAATTTGTTTTCTTATCGGTCACCACGCTCAAAAAGTGTAACTTGAATTAATATCAAAGAAAAAGCAATACTGCATGAATAAAAAAAATATTATAATTGCATAAGTTGATACAAAATGCTATGCAATAGCTTTACCGCGGCAGTCCCCGAGTGCCACAAGTCTTTTTTTTTTTACTTTCTTGCTTCCATACAGGGCTAGATAATGATGAGACAAATTGATATAATTTTTTATTTTGAACCTACATCGTCAAACAGTGGAGTAAAAGCCAGACTACGTTTGTATGGAAGAATTTTCGACTAGTGTACCCTTTATAATACCCCTAGATTGTAGCTGTCGGCTGTCGGGCAACACAGACTCCGGCAGGGAATTTCACTGCTTAGCTGTACGCACATTGCGTATCTTAGTGGAGACTAACCATCGGTGTGTTTTCCGAAGCACGATGTTGTTACACAGCAAACTTTCCAAACTACCTACCTACCTACCTACAACCTATTTAGAAATTCCAAATGGAAAACTCAATATACTTTTTTGCCCGAGAAATAATCTACACTCAACTCTCACTCTCTGGACTCCTGGAACTAAATACCAGTATAAAAACATTTATAGCAAAAAAAATACCAAAAAACTAGCACTAGAAAGGAAAAAAAACATTCTTTTCCGAAGCGGTGACTTTGCTAAGTACCTAATTGATTTTCGTTTTTCGACACCGCCTTCGGAAAAGAATTTATGCTACAAGTGCGGCATGTAGGTGATTCCCGATGAGTGTCATTTTAATTATAATTTATAATAAAAATTATAATTCCACAAATTTTAAATCCGAAACCGGTATCGAAATTTGAAGTTTTCAAAATCGGTCCACAATTGGCGGAGGACAAACATACAAAAACAACATACAGTCAAATTGAGAACCTTCCCCTTTTTGAAGTCGATTGAAAAATAAAATAGGGTTTAAATTGGCTAGCGAAACTGCGCAGCCGATAATATACATTTTCTAAACTTTTATATCAAGTAAGTGTCTAATTAAACCCTGTTAAAAAGTGTTAGTTCTTCCTGACGGTGCGACGCAATTAATATTTTGTCTACAACGGTAAAGGAAAACATCGTCAGGAAATGGAACTTATTATTAACATAAATGTATACCAATTTATCTATTCTAATTTAATTTATTCTAATTTATTCTAATTTAATTTAATTTATTCTTATTTAATTTATTCTAATTTAATTTAATTTATTCTTATTTAATTTAATATGTTCTAATTTAATTTAATCTATGTTACTTAATTTAATTTACTTCAATCAATTTAGCTTTTCATAGTTTTTATAATGTTTTCAATTAATAAATTCTGTATTTATCTGCGCATAATTTAGTGCATTTCTTTAAGTGATGAGGCGCTTAGAGTTAAGTTTGAAATGTGATTTATATGGTAAAAGTGTACTCAGTGTTGAAAAGCCTAATAATAAATAAATAAATAAAAACATAAGCTTGTGTTCCATTGGTGTAATTGCTGCGAGGATAAATAAATAAATATTAGTAAATATTATGAATGCAATACGTGGAATTCTGCCGGTGACAGTAAAGTCCCGACGCTGTAGGTACTTATCAGCAGAGTATGCGCCGCACTTTGCATCAACACGCCACATTGCAAGAAAGAAAGAACAGAAAACCGACACATCAATTTTTTTCAATTTTCCTGCTAGATCATAAGATGTGAGGAACGTATAACTTCATCTTTCCGACTGAACAATTCCTTGTCAGTTCAAAAGTCATCATCATCTTCCTGCCCTTATCCCATGTTACTTGGGGTCGGCGCAACACGTTTGCTTCTTCCATACCGTCCTATCCCCCGTCATGTTATTACTGACTACCTTTTTTTTCATATCACTCCTCACACAGTCCATCCATTCTTTTCTTTGGCCTTCCTCTCCCTCTCCATCCATCCACATTTATATTCATAACTCTTTTAGTAATATGCGTTTCATCCCTCCTCATCACTTGACCATACCAGGACAAACGGTTTCCTTTCAACTTTTCTGCCACTGGCGCCACTTTCAAACTGCCTCTAATATACTCATTTCTCACTTTATCCAATCTCGTCACGCCGCACATCCATCTCAACATTCTCATCTCTGCTACATGCAATCTCCTTTCATCCATCTTTTTCACAGCCCAACATTCCGATCCATACAGTATGACAGGTCTAATCACGGACTTGTAGATTTTCCCCTTTAACTTGAGGGGCATCCGTGGGTCGCAAGTTGTTCCAGTGACCTGTCGCCATTTCATCAAAAGTGTCAGTTCAAAAGTGTCTGTAAATAACGTAACATCACAGTATACCATTTTTAACCGACTTTCCAAACAGGAGGAGGTTCTATGTTAGACTTTATGGTTGTTTTTATGAAGTAATAAACTTCTTATGGGAGGGTAAACAACTTCGTAACGTAACGCGTTACGGCGCCAGTCTGTCTGGCTTCCCTTTCTCTCGCGCATACGGCAGCGGTAGGCAGGCTTTTCCTCTCTCACTCTAACAAGTGAAACAAAAGTTAACACTTCTGTCGGGCGTGCCGAGACGCACATATTTTTTTTTGTTCACCGATAACACCGTCAATTTGTAGACCGATTTTGATTTTTTTTATATGAATGTGTATGTTCCCAAATTGGTCCCATTTTAATTTGGCGAAGATCTAATGAAGAACTTCGGTGATATACAATAGCACTCTTCAATAAACGACGGCAAACCTCTCGGGATTGCTGCAATCGCATGTCTGTTTATACCATTTCATAACATAACATCACGCCAATACGCTCTAAGGGGGTACGCAGATATGTACAGTGTACAGTTCACCTTGGTACACTCTCATTTCACCGGTTATGTTCAGTTTCATGATATTTGGGTAATCTACTCTGGTATTATAGGCACCTTACTTAACTACTTGCCTATTAGGTAGGTACAACTAAAAGTATACTCCCGACTTCGGTGTCCATAACGCAAAATATTGGTACCTACCAAATACCGAATTCCAAAAAAAAAGTTATTTTTCACTTTGTAGTGTTTTGTTTGGCAGTCGGTAGTATTTTTTTGTAAAAAGATGTTTAACCAGTTATTATTAAGTCCTATAAAGTACGGGCGAGCCTATTGCCATCAACCGGGCACAAGTCATGACTCTCTGGTCTGCATCTGAGAAATTCCTGATGGAAATGCTCAATAACGAAATGACGAAGAAGTCTAAGAAATAAGGTAACCATAAAACATTTAAAAATGGTCTATTACGCATTAGTAGAGTCAAAACTGAGATACAGCATATACTTTTCTGGGGAGGAAGTTATGATTACAACACTCTAAAAGCTTTTGTGAAGAATTCAACAGCAAGAATCATGCAAGCATCATTTTAATGACTTGACTTACTTAAACTTGGATCGACTTAAATTTGGACAAGCTTGGGATATTGACAGTCCCAAGCTTGTACATTTTGATCCTACTTATCAAAATATATCTTTGAATATGACACTGAAGATGAAAGGCAAAAAAGGGAGAGTACAAGAGAAAAGATCTCCAGACGAAGCAAGTACCTCACCTGAACTTTGTAAAGCATAGCGCCTACCACAAGTCAATAAAAATGTTCAATAAACTGCCGACAGAAATAAAACGTCTAGTCTATACAAGTAAGTTTCAGAATAAGCATAAACAGTTCATGTTAAACAAGTGTCTAGGAAAAGTTTGGGATCGTAAATATTGTGCAAAGTGGATATTCTGATGACAAAGTTTAATGCAAAATAACTGAATCATTTTTGTCTGATATATAAACTGGTACATCGCCTTGTGTTTTCGTAGTGTAGTTTCTGACAAGCTGCGAAAGGTACGTGCAAACTCAGGTTTTTCGTATTAAGTATTTTATTTTTTTAACTTTTATTTAAATTGCAATTTTTTTTTGGTTCGTGTCATATGTTAAAAACATAATTCCCAACCGATTGGGCAGATTTGAATACTCGTTTGGTTTGGATGTCAATGCACGGTACACGGTACTTAAAAACCTTGTTCATTTTTAGGGTTCCGTACCCAAAGGGTAAAAACGGGACCCTATTACTGAGACTTCGCGGTCCGTCTGTCTGTCAACAGGCTGTATCTCATGAACCGTTACAGTTAGACAATTGAAATGTTCACAGATGATGTATTTCTGTTGCCGCTATAACAACAAATACTAAAAACAGAATAAAATAAATATTTAAGTGGGGCTCCCATACAACAAACGTGATTTTTTTGCCGTTTTTTGCGATAATGGTACGGAACCCTTCGTGCGCGAGTCCGACTCGCACTTGGCCGGTTTTTTTTTATTATTTCTGTCCGTCGGTTGAAGACTTCTTGTAAAGTGGATTCTGGCTTTTTTTTTCATTTAGGTTTGGTAGACCAAAGCAATTTCGAGCTCTAGCTCCAACGGGGTAAATTCACAGATCAGCCCCCGAATATTATATTTACGTTTTATAATTTTTCAAATTATCGTTACGATTTTTTTTTTAACTCACCTAGTTTTAATATGGTATTCTAAAACTAAACTTATTGGTCAATAATGTGTAGACTTTATAAATAACTAGCTTCCGCCCGCGGCTCCGCTTGCGCTGCATTAGAACTTCTATCTCAATAAATATTAGAGTTGCCGCGAATAGTGTTTATAGCGAATAATCGAATACCGATTAATCGCCATTCACTTTGGCGAATAGTCGAATAACTCGACATTACTATTCGACATAAAAAAAACACACCAGCAAGCTCTGTTTATTCAGAAAGACTATTTTCCGAGGCAGGTTTAATTTACGAGGAAAAACGAAACCGACTTGCTCCAGAACGTGCAGAAAAAATTGTTTTTTTGCACCACAATCTGCCTCTGTTGGATTTTAAATATTAATTAAAAAGCCTTACTAATTTAATTTCATGAATATGATAGGCACAGGCACATATTACAGACAATAATTGATATTGTGTATTGTTTTATTAAGGAAAATAATTTAAATATGATTATTTTTAACTCATTAGTTCTTTTGTTCGTTAAAAGTTTATTTTCGACGACTATTCGCCGAATGCCGAATATTCGGTATTCAACGAATATCAAAAAAATGCCGAGTAATGCCGAATACCGAATAATAGCGAGTATTCGCGGCAACTCTAATAAATATCGCCTACGTGTTATTTTGATGTAGGTATATAAGCTATATTACTTTATCAAAATCCGTTCAGTAACAAACAGAAACAAAAAGTGAAAAAGTAACAAACATCCATTCAACCATATTCAAGACTAGCTGTTGCCCGCGACTTCATCCGCGTCAAACGCGTAAAGAAATATGATTAGTTTTTAATTATCCCGCTGGAACTATGAATTTTCTCGTGATCAAACGTAGCCTATGTTAGCCTACTCGTTATTACATCAGCTATCTACCAGTGAAAGTCCCGTCAAAATCGGTCCAGCAGTTTCGGAGATTACCCGGAACAAACAGACAGACAGACAAAAATCTTAAAAATTGCTTATTTGTTGTTAGTACCGTATATACTTTCACGTGCATTCAATAAAACTTTGTTATTTTGATATTACATACAGACACTTCAATTTTATTTATTTGTATAGATGTATAGATAAGAATACTTGGGAACATGCTGGTCCTGCTCCATAGGGCAATCTTTAGTGTGGACAAAATCAAATTTATTAATTTATACTCATAGTTATTGTAGGTATTCATTTTTTTTAAGAAATTGACTCACACACTGTTCCGTTGTTGTTGAATTAGGTATTTACCTATGTTTGCAGTATTTGTAAGTGTGTGAGAACCATGTTCCTATTTATCAAATAAATGAATTTACCTGATAATGCTTTTAATACTTTATGCCTGTACGTAGTATAGTGTGTAGTGCTATTCTGGGTGCATTGTCCTCTCATATATGCTTTTAATACTTAAGTTAATATTGTAAAACACCTATTATTTCAAAAAGAGAGAGAGAGTTTCTTGTGCATTCTTCTCCATAACAAGCTACTTTGCTGAATGCACGGTAGAATCAACTTTTATTACTTGTAAATTTTAATTTTTGTTTGACGTTCAAAAGTGCCGCTTATTGGCCTAGTTGAATAAATATATTTGACTTTGTCTTTGACATCCATCCATACTTACAAACTTTCGCGTTAATAATAGAAGTAGAATTAAGATTTTTGCAGAAAATAGAAAAAAAAAAAAATTGAAAATAGCCCATGGTTCCCGGCTTTCTTTCAGTTAACGAATTTTCGCAATCGGATCATTAGATACTTCTCTCGATTACATTTTACAAACTTATAAACGGACAATTTTAACTCTTCATCATCACCATTGTCAGCCTTTTAAAGTTCCCACTGCTGGGACACAGGCCTCCTCTCTGCAATGGGCACAAATCCACCACGCGGGCTCAGTGAGAGCAGTGGTGGCCCAGTGGTATCGGCCGCGACTTACAAGTTGTAGGTCGTGGGTTCGAGCCCAGGCAGGCGCTTTACTTTGTGTAAATTATATCATCACCACTGCTCTCAAAACGGTGAAGGAAAACATTGTGAGGAAACCGGCATGCCCTAGAACCAAAAATTCGAAGACATGTGACATTCACCAACCCGCACTGGGCCTGCGTGGTGGATTACGGCCCATTCCCTCTCGCAGAGAGGAGGTCTGTGTCCCAGCAGTGAAAACATTAATAGGCTGATGTTGTGATGTGATGTGTGTGGGCCCAGTGCGGGTATATCATTTCTTTTTTGCATCCATCTCCGAGACTTACGTAACTGATATAAGTAAGCAACAGGAATACATACCTGAAAAATGGTATATAATATGTGTACCTATTTATATATATTTTATTGTACACCAGAAAATACAGAAACAAAAGAAACTACCTACGTCGGCGTTTCTAGAACTCGCGTACGCTAGCTACGCGCTGCTACGGCGTAGTATGTAGTGCTACGCAGCTATGCGATGCGGCTCCCAAAACGCTACGACAAGCTACGAGCCTATACGGCCTTTAAAAGAGATCGTTCGTGTGTTCTTCCCGCCTTCAGAACCGTGATTAGGTTTTATTTGGGATAAATTCGAGAATCCATTCATTATTTTCTTGATTTTCTTCTTCTAAAACTACTTAGTTTAGAAAAAAAAAAATTTTTGTGTATCAAAAACACGGCGACAAGCTCGGCTATAAACCACTAACTGAGAGACCGAATCTAGGTGTCTCCCTCTGGTCGCGGATAAATTTGAAAAAGAGTTACCGCGGCCCTGGCTCAAGCAACTGAAGGAACACGGGTGGGTTTTAGTCAGTAAAAGTCTGACACACCCTCCCGCTTCACCCAGAGTGGGAGAAGTCATTGGAGGACTTCCCACCAAAAAAAAAAAAGTGTCTCCCTCTAACTATCTACAAACAGCACCAATTCTAGACATCATAAATAAAAAAAACCGGCCAAGTGCGAGTCGGACTCGCGCACGAAGGGTTCCGTACCATTATCGCAAAAAACGGCAAAAAATTCAAGTTTGTTGTATGGAAGCCCGACTTAAATATTTATTTTATTCTGTTTTTAGTATTTCTTGTTATAGCGGCAACAGAAATACATCATCTGTGAAAATTTCAACTGTGTAGCTATCACGGTTCAAGAGATACAGCCTGGTGACAGACAGACAGACAGACGGACCGCGAAGTCTCAGTAATAGGGTCCCGTTTTTACCCTTTAAACGTACGGAACCCTAAAAAGGCACTTGTCAAATATCTTACATACATTGTTTTTTTTTTACAGAAATCATGATTTCGAAGAGTTGTTTCTTTGTGTTGGCAGCATGCCTAGCATTATGTAAGTACCTACATTTTATTGACTACATTTAATTTAGCAAAAAACATCGAATACATAACCTCCTCATTCTTAAAACTGGTTAGATACACTGGTTTTAACTGGGACAAGAAGTGACGCAAACTTCTTTATCCCAGCTAAAACTCTAAGAAGTGGTGACGGGCATGTATTTTTTTCTTTTTCTTTATAAGAAACATTGCCCCAAACTAGAAATTTCTTCCTGTATCGTGGATGCGTTTACAAACATTTTAATTCACATACACAAGACACCCAGATCCGGAACAACTATCTGTTGGCTACACAAATATTTCTTCTGTTCGGCAATCGAACTCACAACACGCAGCACAGCAGCCGATCGCTCAACCACTACGCTAACCGTGTTGTCATTTGCCACATCACGCGATGTCGCTTGATGTGGCGTACGAGTCATCTAGACGCGATGTGGATTTCCGTCTATTTTATCGGTCGATTTTTCATACTCTTTGCCCCCTGCCTTGTTGAATTCATTACGTTATAAGGCTGCAGGATTCCTCGCGACATTTTCCTTAGGAAGTACATCTATGAGATGAAACATTCGTATTCCCTTCAAATTCTCTAATAATATGCCCTCCTCACAGGCGCCTCCCATCCCGTGAAGAAGGCAGACGGTGCCAACCTGCCGGTACTGAAGGACCAGCCCGCCGAGGTTCTGTTCAAGGCTGACAACTACTCGACAGTTCTGCTGGAGTGCGCCACTGAAGGACGGGAGCAGGATAACAAGTGAGTGCATTACTTATGCCCGTTTTAACTAACACTATAACAACTCCATTTATTTGAAATAACATGACCCATAGACTAAATAAGGATTGCCTTAGTATAAAAATCAATATGCAGACAAATCATTTGAGTCGAGTGCAGTTTGAGATACGGATGGAAGCTTATAACTCACTAAGTTGTCTGCTATTCTTAACTTTTTTACTAATCCTAGTGTGTAAGTTGTAGTAACTAAAGGGTGCACTCACACAAATGTTTATGTTGTCCCAAATAAAACAATTTATTATATTATTATATATTATAGGTACGCTGTTGTATAGCGTATATGTAGACCTCGATACATTAAGGTATTCAGTAAAGCGCAATGCTCCATTGTTGTAGTGATTGTATAGTATACTCACAGCGGATCTTTGTGTCTCAGAAGTTGGCTCCAAGACCCTGCGCAGTTGTTATTTTTGAGCCCATGTAGAAGTAGAAGATTGCACTGTATAACGGCCTCTTTCACTCGCTTACGTTTGTCGCATCGTCCTATCTCGCTTACTCTATGCAGTATACTCGATGACAAGCTGTTTCTTGCGCAGAGCCAACTTCAGAGACACAAAGATCCGCTGTGACTACTGTAAGTGTCTTTTCTGAAGATAACATCCGAAGTTCGATCAAACAGCAACAAGAGAACGATACACACAGACAACACAAACAGAACAATATAAGTATTTTCATAAAGAAAATTATAATGGTACGTCTTGTCCATAACTTTTTTTAAGTTTCACCCTACTAGGAACTTGTATTGTACCGTGGTTGCGTTTGTAAACATTTAAACTAACATACACTCAAACATCCAGATCCAGAACAACTATACAATTATCTGTAGGCCATACAAATATTTATTCCGTGCGGGAATCGACTCCACGACACGCAGCGCAGCTGCTGATCGCTCAACCACTACGCCAACCGTGTCCATAACTACCTAATGACATGTGCGTGTTCTAAAATATACTTCTGTCTTCCCTTGAATACTGGCGTGATATTGTTTTGTCATAATATGACAGGAAAACCAGAGTAAATACAAAACAATAACAATCTTATTGTTGCCTCAAATGCCCAGGTGCTTTACCGAACGTAGGTAAATTGAATAATTTTTAAGGAAACTCTTGAATATTTCCTCATAAAAATCTTGCTTGAGAAACCACAAAGAATTAACATACGTTTAAGTGTCTAGTTATTGAGGAAAACCTATTTAGTTTGTTTCCTTTTTATTGATTCATAGAAAATTAACAAAATTTTATTTTACATCTCAAAATCGTTTTAAATGAGTTGCAAGATACCTACGTGATCTCATCAGCATTCTCTTGCATTTGTGCCAATTTATTTGGGGTCATCGCAATATGGATTCTTCTTGTAACTTTCATAATTCTCTATTGTTCGTCACCTTGGTGTAGCGATTCCAAACGCGACTGGATGAGCGACGGGTCCTGGGTTCAAGCTTGGGCCTGCGTGTTATCATGATTTTCTTTCACAAAATCGTTTGCGAATCAACGAAAATTTAGTTTCACCTCTCTTATCTAAATACTTGGCAATAAAATAAGAGCCTCTCTGATCAATTCATTGAGGAATACTTTTTTTTTTGTTTTGGCTTCAAACGATTTGTGCATTTAGCCAGTGTCACATTTGGAATAGAAGTTCTACTTTCTTTAGAGTTTAGTCCAATGTCCTAGTCATGCCCCAATAAAATGGCGGTAAATTTATTGGAAGTTTCTACGGAGTTTTGTCGACAACATCTACAAACTCATGTTCTACCGCTGTGTTTTACTTGCCCACACTTGTGCACGTTCACTAATATTATTAGAATAAAAGACCTCCATTTTTACACTATTAATATTCAATTTAACACAATTTTAGGAAAATAAAACAGAGAAGCAACATTGACGCGATCACATTCCCGCCAAAAAAAGCCGAGAAATACTTACAGGATCAAAAAATAACTTTTTTTATTTTCTTTCAGATACACATGGCACAAAAATGGCCAGCCTTTCGACTGGGAGAAGGCCGGGCACATCGCCCAGCGCCCCGGCGAGGGTAGCATCATGTTCTTCAACCCTCAACCCCAAGACGAAGGCAAATACCAGTGCTTCGTGGAAACCTCTGCCGGAACAGCCAGCACTCGCCAGATCAGCCTGAAAAAGGCCTTCATTAACGCCCCAAAAGTAAAAACCCAAGAACATACACCAGTAGAAGGCAAGCCGTTCAAACTGGACTGTCCTATCCCGGAATCCTACCCCAAACCTAAGATCGTTTGGAAGACTCAACTGCGTTCTGATCCGTCTATCGTTGAGGAGTTCCTGAGCCGCAGAATCACTCTTTCCCCAGACGGCACTCTCTGGTTCTCCAATGTGACAGAGTCTGATGTCAGCCCTAGTTTCAAATACGTCTGCTTTGCTCAAACTACTGCGTCTGGTGAAGATGTGGTGCTTGCTGAACATTTCTTGAAGACTCTGGTGCAGGAAAAGAATCCGAACAACGGGCAATTGGTGCCTCAGTATGTAAGCAATGATATGATGGCCAAGGCAGGCGATGTTACCATGATCTATTGCATCTATGGTGGAACGTAAGTCTTTTAAATTATGGTTTAATGTTTGTGTAGTATATTATATTATCTGTGGTAGTATGAATATGGCATAATAGTATTGTGGTCACAAACAGACACTAACCCAAAACAGTCTCGGTTTCATAACCACGGGTCAGGCAAATTGTTATTCAACGAATGCAAAAGAAAAAACAAGTAAGTAGGTAGTTTGAATATTACGATTAACAGAGTAATCGTGTTTAATATGAGTATTGATTTTCCTCTTCAGGATTTAATAATCTTATAATAACATTTAGAACAGAAATAATTACAACAACATAGGTCATAGCAGTAGCTAACTGTAACGCCTTTGAAATTATCCTAACAAAAAGAGATACATATTCTGGCATTGGCTCCTAGGAGGGTCATCGGCCATGTAGCTTTTGCGTGTGGCAACACCGGGACAGAGGCTATTCAAAAGAATGTACATCTTGTGTTTTATGTGGAGCACTTCATATTTCTTCCAAGTCTTGAAAAAATTGTTTTATAGTCTTACCCAAACAACAAAACAAAGTAATAGGTTGGTTGATTTGATTTTTAACGACTGTTTTATACCTTTCCAAGCGTGCCAGTACAGTGTTATATCATTATTTTATGTTCCTATAATTTGGCATCGACATAATTACTTCACACATACAGTATTTATTATTACTACTCGGTTTTTAGTGTTAGCTGTTTAATTACTTGTGATATTTTGGTGACTGTCATTTTTGAATGCTGTCAAACTAGATTGCCCAAGGAGCTAACGAAAAAAGTTCGAGGATAGATCACTTTTGTTGAAGATCGTTGTTTTTCAGTTTTGTAGATTTAAATTGTAAGTAATAATCCTCTATGACGATTATCTTTAAGGCAGAAAATCGCAGAACAGACTATAATGGTTGCGTTTGCGTATCCTCACTCTTATAGTCCGTTGGAAAGGCAAATAAACACAACCTTTGAATGATCAGGATATAAAGACTACCTAGCCCGCCACATACATTGAGCTAGGAAAAACATAGAGGCGCCGCGATGTTCTATACATGCATTAGCTTATACAAATATAAGTGAAATACGATACAGATTGTGAAACATCGTTTTGTTGCATTCTTTCTAATGTAGTAATCATATTTGACAAGAGACAACAATATTTCAGTTGTTACTCATTATGGCAACACTTTTTTATGACGTAGTGACAGTTGTAGGTACGTGCCATATTCGCCATAATAAGTGACGAATTTTGTGGTTGTGTTCGTGTTATGTAGTTCTGCTGTCAAATGGTTGTTTACTTTTTGTTTTATTAATGTGTGTGTGTTCTGTGATTGACACAACCATAGCATCGGCAGCCATTTTAAATGCCATTTTAAGGTTTAGGTAGTCACGTTTTTTTTGTAGGTATTTCCAGTCCATTTTATTTAATATGTCTATGGCCACATACCTTCCTCGTTTTTCACTTTCATTCAAAATTGATCTAACCACAGACAAAACTCATGATTATCATAATTTTAGCCGAATGACGTCCACTGCTGTATATAGGCCTTCCCCAAGCATCTTCATATTGACAGTCCTATGCTTCTCACATCCAGCAGACTCACGGTTAAAATTAGCTCGAAATAATTAATATGATATTTTCCTCCACAGCCCTCTAGCTTACCCGGCTTGGTTCAAGGAAGGCAAGGACCTTGAAGGCAAGCCAGGAGACAGAGTCACCTCCCACAACCGCACCAGTGGCAAGAGACTATTCATCAAGGAGACGCTGCCCGAAGACCAGGGAGAGTACAAGTGCGTCGTCGACAATGGAGTCGGACAGAAGCTGACGCATACAATGAAGTTGACTGTAGTCAGTGAGTATCTAACATTTTATCAGAAAGTTTCAGAAACTAAAAATCTTAGCATTTCATCAATAATATTCAGTCCAAAAATGTCGTTCCCACATCCAGCTATTTCCAGCGGAGAGGGCCTCCCTGTAGAGGGCCAATCGACTCATTTATTTGAATACTCGTATTACTCCTACAATGGCTTTTTTATTAAGTATTTCTGGATAAATATTATCTGATGCTCTGTGTTTCTCACTTTTAGTGACACTTTATTCTCTTTTCACAGGTGCGCCAAAACTTTCCAAGGAATCAGAAAAACAAGTCAGCGTGAAGGAAGGCGAAGATGTCTCGATACCCTGCCAAGTAACTGGCCTGCCTGAACCCAAGGTTTCTTGGACATACAACGCCAAAGCTCTTGGAGATAGAGCCACATACAAAGATGGTGTCTTGACTATCAAAAATGCGAAGAAAGGAGATACCGGGTACTATGGCTGCAAAGCTGAAAACGAACATGGCGATTTGTACGCGGAGACTCTAGTCCATGTTGCTTAGACTGATAAAAATTTAATTTATCTAGTTTTAAGATGAATATTATGTATTTTATTGTTTATCAGACGGATATCCAATCGTGTGATTAATTCGATTAAAATTAACTATTTGCAAGTAAAATTGACTTTTCTTTTGTAAAACTTACGTTTCTAAATATTGACATAAATCATAAATGTATATTGTAGAGTAGTTATTAGGTCGTCCAGCAACGATAACATATCCGGCTAACATTGTTGTCATTGCGGATAGAACTTTGATCCTCATCAATGTTTTACAAACGAATCTTTCATGGAATAAACTCAGTATTTATTCTACTATTTCATTGCAAGATACTTCGTTTGGTTGGTAAGAATTTAAATCATACGATGACAACACCATTTTGACAATGACATTGACGTTAATAACATTCTAATGACAACGCGTATAACCTCAAAATTTGTTTAGAAAATTCAAAACAAAAGCAGAAAAACATTAAAATCATGTTATTCCTGTATTTATTAGGTATTTTATCATTAGCCGTACAGGCTATATTCGTCACACTGGCCATTGGTAAGCAATACACACGATTTTAGGTCTGAAAACGCAAATCGATAACATTATCGAAAATACGCAATTTATGTGTTAAAATTCAAGTCTAAGAGTATATTAGTAAGTTTTTCCTGTAGCTAATATATGAATAATAAGGCTTATGTACTCCTTAATGTCCAAAATATAAAAATACAGTAACAAAACAGTTATTTTATTGCTTATTTCTTATAAGAATTATAATATATTAAGATTTCGCCTTATCATTGTTAATTAATGCCAAATGTCCCTTGACCGATAATAAATATTGCAACATTTCTAAACTTGTCGTGGGGCATGTAATTAAACAAATAACTGCCATTGTATTCTCATAAAGGAATATTTTTCTAGTATGAGTCAGGAATATCTGACAAGAATCCGGATAGAATTTAATTAATTTATTATATTTGTTATTTTTAAATTGGTTCTAATCAAATTGGTATTATTTCTACACTCATCCATACTATAATATAAAAAATGCGAAAATAATTCAATCTGTCTGTCTGGTCTGTTATCTTTTCTCGCTTTAGCTGCTGAACCGACAAAGATGAATTCCGGTATTTAGATGTTGAAACCTCATAGAAAAAATAGACTTTTCGAAGTACTATTGCTAAGCAGACGAAGTTTCGGGCAAATGCTGGTATTATGTACAGATCCCGTCACGTAAAAAGAACGCTGAGCAACAGTGGAGGGGATGTGTTTGCGCATGGGTACAGTCGCGTTCTAAAGTACTAAGATATTGTTTTATAAGAATATTTTTTTCATTGTAAAATCATAATAGGTACTTATTAGCTAGTAGCTATTTAGTACTTTGGAAGAGGCTGGATTTAAATTAGTTAATCTTTACTTAAGATTTTTTTTTATTTCTTTCTTATTATTATAAATATATAAATATCTTATCATTATAAATTATCAACTTCTCTTTTCTCATCTTCTTTCTTCATAAAACAATAAATACTATAAATAATTTTTCTTTCCTTCATTTTTAAAAGTTCGTCGTGCAAAGAAAGTTGTGTGTGCGATTGTATTTTGGGAGCGAATGAAGCGTGATCTCAGCGCGGGAAGCATGGGTCAACTGACGAACCAATAGCGTGCGCGCACAGAAACACTGGCGGGGCATTCCCCCGTCGCGCGCCCTTCATACCACCAGTTTGATCGATAAATCGCTCACTGCGCAGATTCAAGGCCAGCGTTCTTTTTACGTGACGGGACCTGTATTTAACATTTTGCCAATATTCTCAAACAGTGACAGTGCTAAGCATTCACCTGGGCAGTCAGTAGTATAAAACTACAAATAAACATACTCAAGATATTGCCTAGCCAATGGCATGAGCTAATGAATCTCTAATATTCTGCCTCCTTATTGTTCTGCCTATATGTATGTAAGAATATTTATGTACTGATAGAAAAAAACTGTCATGAAAACATTTATTAAATGCTGGTAAGTTAGAACTAAAGTTCGCTGCACCGCTAAACATTATTTATGTTGTCTAATCAAACTATTAAAACATGCAGCGCTAAATCGCTTATAGAGTTTAGTTTTAATTTAGTTTACTCGCGATCAAAACATAAGCCATAAAATTCATGGCACTAACGCGTTTCGATCAACATAGTGTAACAACAAGGTGTATGATTGCAGTACAGTTCAGTCGAAGAGAGTGTTCAGATAGCTAAATTGACGGCGCGGCGTGGGAATATAATAGCCTATGTCACCCAGGGATAGTGTAGCTTCCCAACGGAGAAAGTTTTTTTTAAATTGGTCTTGTAGTTTTTAAGTTTATTTGTTACAAAAGAATACAAATCTATCCTCTTTATGATATTAGTATAGACTAGCAATCAAACTCGTAAAAAATATATTTTTATTTTTTTAGTTTCCCGCCGGAACTATGAATTTTCTCGTGATCAAACGTAGCCTACGTTACTCGTTATTAGATCAGCTATCTACCAGTAAGAGTCCCATCAAAATCGGTCCGGCCGTTTCGGAGATTACCCGGAACAAACAGACAGACAGACAGACAAAAATCTTAAAAATTGCTTATTTGTTGTTAGTACCGTATATATTTTCACGTGCATTCAATACAACGTTGTTATTTTGATATTACATACAGACACTTCAATTTTATTTATTTGTATAGATTCAATTCAAAATTCAATTGTTGGCATCACAAATGGTCAAATAAGTTGAAGAGTTAATTATTTGACCATTTGTTAGATAAAAAAATTATGAAAAATCACGTTTTACCGAAATTTGAGACCATTGATTACCATATTTAACCATTGGTTGAATTAACTACGAATCAAAAAACTGGGCCTAACTCGGACTTAGTAAGATAACCCAGGGTCAGTGGTGTCTCATCCCATACAAAGATACCGTGCCGACGTTCTGTAGGTACTGATTATACTGATTATTTTTTGTATATCGATCGCATTCGGTTCCGTTCCACGGATATAGATGGTGATCTATCTATCGCCGTGGCACGCAACCGAACGCGATCGATTTACAAAGTTACGTCGACACGGTTTCTTTGTATGGGATGAGGCATCTGTATCAAGGGCGTCGGGCGGCAAAGAGGGCGCTGCACTGCGCAGGCGACGCAGGACTCGCATGCAGCATGTGGCCATCGAACCCTCTGGACCATCCGCGCCTGCGACCCTGGTACAAATAATATAATAGTACGATACGCATACAGTCTGTATATCTGTGTGTGTGTGTGTGTTTGTGTGTGTTTTATTATATTATTTATACCAGGGTGGAGCAATGGTGCCTAAATCTTTCGGTTGCGAAGGGTCTAAAATAAGATAATTATATTTTTTTCCAGCTGCTGGTCTATACTACATAGCAGAATTAGTAGAAGAATACTCAGTAATGGCTAAATATATCATTACATGGACTGTTATTGTAAGTATAACATCATTTTATGGCAAATATTTACTGACTGCCTCATTTGTCTAGTTGCAAGTCTTACTGGTAAGCATGAGGTCATGTGTTTGATTACCGGGTAGTGTCCGACCGAAACCGAATTTCGGCACATGGCACGGGCGACTTCCTATTCCATTCAAATTTCATACTAAATGCATGGAAATAAAGTGCAATTTGATCAGGCGCGGGCGCAGAAATGGCGCGTCATAACCATGTCCGAGCAACGACATACCGTGTGTCCTAAATTGTTCTTTATTTCCATGCATTATGTATGAAATTTGAATGAAATAAGAAACCGCCCGTGCCATGTCCGCGGCCCAACGCCTTTTCTATGTGGCCTGCGCCTTAAATGGATAGAAATAGCCTGGACACGACATGGGGTTGCACTTGGTGCAAATTTCAAATCATACAAGAAATTAGTTTTATTAAGTACAATTAGGTACTAAAAATAAACTACTAAAATAGATACATAAATACATCTAAATATACAAACAAAAAAACAATACAGCTTAAACAAGGACAGGATCACAGAGACAGGTAATGTTCCTGCCGGGTCCTTTAGGGTTGCTTGGATTTGCCTCTTAAATGCATTTACTAGAAAAGTAATGTCGATTGAATTAAATTCATTGTTATATGTATCAACCAAACGATGAAGTGGTGAACGGAAGCCAGCGTTGGATTTACAGAGGCTAGTAGAAAATAGATGTGTAGGTAAATATGGTACTTAAATTGAAAGATACCTACCATAATGCAGGTGTATTGTACTCAACCCCTCTGCTACACCCCTCCCAGATATACAGGTGTAATACACCTATATTTTATGCTCCTCCAGATCGACTTCGGCCATGGCAGCTAATCTTAACGGACACTTACCATAAGTGCACGCGATATTATGTAGACAACAGTCCTACTAATATTATAAATGTGAATGTTTGGATAGATGGATGTTTGTTACTCAATCACACTAGAATAGCTGAACGGCAGGCTTATTACGTATCTTTTGCAAGAGCAAAACGATAGCGATTTTTGCGCAATAATTGCTCTTCAATACAAAAGTTGAGTAGTTGGCGGTTTTTTTTTTAATGTTTGTTACTCAATCACGCTAGAATAGCTGAACGGCAGGCTTATTACGTATCTTTTGCAAGAGCAAAACGATAGCGATTTTTGCGCAATAATTGCTCTTCAATACAAAAGTTGAGTAGTTGGCGGTTTTTTTTTTAATGTTTGTTACTCAATCACGCTAGAATAGCTGAACGGCAGGCTTATTACGTATCTTTTGCAAGAGCAAAACGATAGCGATTTTTGCGCAATAATTGCTCTTCAATACAAAAGTTGAGTAGTTGGCGGTTTTTTTTTTAATGTTTGTTACTCAATCACGCTAGAATAGCTGAACGGCAGGCTTATTACGTATCTTTTGCAAGAGCAAAACGATAGCGATTTTTGCGCAATAATTGCTCTTCAATACAAAAGTTGAGTAGTTGGCGGTTTTTTTTTTAATGTTTGTTACTCAATCACACTAGAATAGCTGAACGGCAGGCTTATTACGTATCTTTTGCAAGAGCAAAACGATAGCGATTTTTGCGCAATAATTGCTCTTCAATACAAAAGTTGAGTAGTTGGCGGTTTTTTTTTTAATGTTTGTTACTCAATCACGCTAGAATAGCTGAACGGCAGGCTTATTACGTATCTTTTGCAAGAGCAAAACGATAGCGATTTTTGCGCAATAATTGCTCTTCAATACAAAAGTTGAGTAGTTGGCGGTTTTTTTTTTAATGTTTGTTACTCAATCACACTAGAATAGCTGAACGGCAGGCTTATTACGTATCTTTTGCAAGAGCAAAACGATAGCGATTTTTGCGCAATAATTGCTCTTCAATACAAAAGTTGAGTAGTTGGCGGTTTTTTTTTTAATGTTTGTTACTCAATCACGCTAGAATAGCTGAACGGCAGGCTTATTACGTATCTTTTGCAAGAGCAAAACGATAGCGATTTTTGCGCAATAATTGCTCTTCAATACAAAAGTTGAGTAGTTGGCGGTTTTTTTTTTAATGTTTGTTACTCAATCACGCTAGAATAGCTGAACGGCAGGCTTATTACGTATCTTTTGCAAGAGCAAAACGATAGCGATTTTTGCGCAATAATTGCTCTTCAATACAAAAGTTGAGTAGTTGGCGGTTTTTTTTTTAATGTTTGTTACTCAATCACGCTAGAATAGCTGAACGGCAGGCTTATTACGTATCTTTTGCAAGAGCAAAACGATAGCGATTTTTGCGCAATAATTGCTCTTCAATACAAAAGTTGAGTAGTTGGCGGTTTTTTTTTTAATGTTTGTTACTCAATCACGCTAGAATAGCTGAACGGCAGGCTTATTACGTATCTTTTGCAAGAGCAAAACGATAGCGATTTTTGCGCAATAATTGCTCTTCAATACAAAAGTTGAGTAGTTGGCGGTTTTTTTTTTAATGTTTGTTACTCAATCACGCTAGAATAGCTGAACGGCAGGCTTATTACGTATCTTTTGCAAGAGCAAAACGATAGCGATTTTTGCGCAATAATTGCTCTTCAATACAAAAGTTGAGTAGTTCGCGGTTTTTTTTTTAATGTTTGTTACTCAATCACGCTAGAATAGCTGAACGGCAGGCTTATTACGTATCTTTTGCAAGAGCAAAACGATAATAATTTTTTTTTCGGTTTTTTTTTAAATAAGTGCATTTGACAAACAGCGAGCGATTAGCAAACGATTGTGTAGGACCTACCATACCTACACTGCAGGTAATGCCGACTTTTATGACATAAAGCGTTTGATCGCTATCGTTTTGCTCTTGCAAAAGATAAGTAATAAGCCTACGGATCTGGATGAAATTTGGAACAGAGATATATTATAGTCTGGGATAACACAAAGGTTACTTTTATCCCGGTAGCATGTTTCCGTAGGATAATTCCCGACACTCACGCGGGCGAATTCAGGCGACGAACTGCCAAACTTAAGTGGCAGTGGGCAGGGCACATTGCTCGCAGAACGGATGGCCGTTGGGGCCAAAAAGTTCTAGAGTGGCGACCGCGTACCGGAAGACTCAGCGTTGGAAGGCCTCCCTCTAGGTAGAGCGACGACCTGCAGCCTAATTGCGTAAGTGAATTCTGCAAAGGAAACAAGTCGATTCTTTCAAAGAATCAGAATAATTTCTTTCAACTTTTTCGGTATTGCGAAACTAATTTGGAAAGCTAGCGTTAGCTTTCCAAATCCTCCTTTGAGTTGAACACAGACTACTTAGAGATACTACGGAGTTGAAGATAAATGACATTTGCATTACACAATACCAATAGTAAAGTTTTATCTCGATTCTTCCGCTTTCATTCATTCTTTTGCAATCAATTCTACGTCAAAATATTGGTAATGAAAGGAACATAACCTTTCCGTTTCAGAGTGTAATATGCAATACGAAAAGTCGGTTTTTGGGAAGGTTCCAACTTGTTTGCTTTGCAGTATTCACTTACGCAATTAGGCTGCTGGACAAGGCTGCGGGCGTCCGATGCAAAACGCACAGGACCGATCATCGTGGCGACGCTTGGGGAAGGCCTATGTCCAGCAGTGGACGTCTTTCGGCTGAAATGATGACGCGGGCGAAGCCGCTCGCATTAGCTCGTATGAAATACTCAAAAAACACCACAACTAACAGGTGAATTCTTAACAAAAACGTTTAATTTCCAGGTCACAGCCGGTATCCACATAGGACTCCAAATCTTCGAAGACATACCGCTCCACCTGAACGCCCTGGGTCTCCTACAGCAGGCACTGCACGGCCTACTGCTGAGAGACTTCCCAGTGGTCAGGGTCACCAGTATACCCTTCATCATGGCTATCCTGACCCTTGTGTTACACCATTACTTGGCTTTCAAGTTCTTTGGAGTCGTGTTATATAATTTTTCAGAGGTATGTTGGTATTTTATATATAAACTCGCGCCTTTATCCCATGGGGGTAGGCAGAAAATACAGAACACCAACTATATTGCTTTAGGGGTGACGACACCGTTAAAATAACGACTTTCGTATTACGTAATACACTCGAAAGGGGGTCATGGAAAGGATATGTGAATTCAATTCATAGGCTGGAGGACGTACCCTTTCTAAGTTATTTACACAATAGGTACTGAAAACATTTAAAGGAAATGTGTCATATTTTTTCATGGAGTTGTGCCCTTTGCCCTGCTGAACTCACTTAGGGCACTCACGGCACGACGGCTTGTCGTGACAACGCGGCACCGTTTTGACTTCACGTCCCTATTTCTCTTTCCAACCACATTTGGTTCAGGGTGACAGATGGGTGTAAATATTTGTTGAGTTTGTAAGTCAAACTTGTGAGAAAATAGGAACATACATCTGGTTTTGGTCCGCCAGCTCGCGAATATGTATCCTCCGACTGCACAGCATGATTTTCTTCTTGTTTATGTCCTTTTACTTCGCCTTTTAAGCAGTCGGGTCTTTTGATTTTTTACTTGCCTTACTCCTGGGCAAAGACCTCAATTTCTTTTGGTGCTGTGCCATTCCAAGGGATGGCCTGCCCAGTCTCACTTCAGTTTTGCAGCTTATTGAGCTACGTCGGCAATTTGCGTTCTGGGGCGTAGTCTAGTGTTTCTGATTCGGACAGTCTTCCTAACATTAAGTATGCTGCGCTTCATCGCTCGTTGGTAGACCTTCAGGTTGGACTTCTAAAAAATAGCAATGACCAATTCCTTCTCCATATTTATAGATGGGAAGAGTACATGCCGTGATGGGTAAATCACCCTTAAATTGCCCTTTTATGGACCAGTAACTCTTCCAGGCATCACAGATAATATAATACTAGCAGACAGATACCTCATCCCATACAAAGAAACCGTGCCGATGTAACTAGCGTTTTTCATCTGATTGTACCGATTATTTTTTGTAAATCGATCGCGTTCGGTTCCATTCCACGGCGATAGATAGATCACCATCTATATCCGTGGAACGGAACCGAACGCGGTCGATGTACAAAAAATAATCAGTATAATCATTACAGTACGTCGGCACGGTTTCTTTCTTTGGGATGAGACATCTGTATGCTATGCTAGAATTATATTATCTGTGCAGGCGTTTAACTTGACCTGTTTTAATCACTTTTTTTTATTTGCAGGTGTTAGCATACTTCACACTATGCCTGTGGGTGGTGCCTTTCGCTCTGTTCGTGTCCCTCTCAGCGAACGACTACGTTTTGCCCACTACTGGGGAAAAACAACCACTGTTATTAGGTAAGAGTTTTATAATATTATGTTCGCTTAAGGCGGATTGGCCTGCCAAACTAATATCAACTTTGTATGTCTGAAAATAGTGTTGGAAATAAATAATTTTTACTATACTATCTCTCGGACTAATGGTTGATTATTTATTTTCAACTTTATTTCAACTGGTCAAGGTTGATTTTTATTTACTAGATAACTACGCTGCACTGCGCTTTACATTACAGTACGGGCTGTAAATATTGAGCATTGAGTTCAGGGATGTTATGGATATGAATTTCGGTTCTGAATACAGATAAAAAATAATATTATACCGGTTTCAGATACGGTTACGGATATAATATTGTTTCGGATTATCCATTAGTTTCGGGTACGGATATGAGACATTTTTTTAAAAACAAACATGCAAGTGACGCGCTTGGCTGAGGCGTATACAGACATTGCAGGCGCGGATACAAGGGGGGGGGGGACAACGTGTTTGTAGGGGGTAATCTCTGGATCTAGTAAACCGATTTTAAAAAGTCTTTCACCAGTAGAAAGCCACATTATTCCTGAGTGGCATAGGCTATAACATATTAAAAAAAAATTGTGATCCTTATGATAATTGCAATAATGTAACCCAAAGTAACAAAATTTTGCTTATAAAATTCATTCTTAGGCGTGCGTTGAGAAAACTATGGATAATACATATAAAATATGTACTACATGATTAAAGTACACATTATTATCTACAAAAATGTCTGAAAAGAGAGAATATATCTAACTATCATTGTTAAGTCACAATAGCAGCTTTTATGTTCTAAATTTTAATTAGATCGCTGGTAGAAACAAAATTTATTAACATTCGTATTGTAGATTGGTAGGGAGGTAGGTAGGGTAGGGTACAGGTATGGTAGGTAAGTGGTAGGTAGGTAGCCATTTGACGGGAGCGAAGCCGCGGGGTTCAGCTAGTTTATACATAATATTTCTTTTTTACAGGTGACAGCAACGTCTTAACAGACTATCTAGCAAGAAAATCAAAAAGGTACAGCCTTCTCTCCTTCTTCAGTTTCGCGAAGGAGTCGATCTTACCGCAGCGGAGTAAGAAGGCCTTCTGAGGATAGAAAGTAATTAATATAGTCATAATTTATATAATATAACAGTGCCACGAACATTTATTGTAGCTTCCAAAAGTGTTATGTGAGCTTTGCTAACAAGGAGTAGAAAATACTGCGAAATCTCTCTTTTTTCATTTGCAGAGTGATTTTTATTTCAATGGAAATCTTTTTTTATTATGGGACCAACTCTGCTACCTTGAAAACAATTCAGAAAGTGAATTTCTCGTTCTGTAAATTCAAAATACGTTTAAATTCAAGTTGTATCTTTGTCACCGGATTATTGCTAAAACCGTCCGTTTGTAATATATCGATATAATAGTTTGTAATAATTGAGATGATTATTATGATAATTTCAATTACAATATATCCTACCCAAATTTGATAGTTTACAATGTATGAGCCTTACAGAGAAACAATTTTTTTTTTTTATAAACCTTAATATATAAAAATGCATTGGGTATGGCTAGATATATGAACGTGAGTGAGGCAAAAGAAATATGTAAGGATTGTAGCAGGTGGCGTTCTGTAGATTCTGTCTACCCCCAAGTAGCCGAACTGACCAACCATCGTATAGTACGAACGGAACGTGGAAGCAACGCGATTGGTCAGTCGATCCATGTGTCAACTGACTAACCAATCGCGCGCTCGGAACGGTGCTAAACGCTCCCCGCGTCCCGCTAGGTAACCAAAGAGACCTAAAAAATGACTTGTGCGTATCTAACGACTCTTGCCAAGTTACGTGCCGATAACTATTTGTATGTATGTTTATGTATTAATATGCATTTTCACGAGAAATAAACGTGTGTTTACAAAATTTCATCTCAATGAAACACCGAGAAGGGAGTCAAAATTAACTGTAATTTTTGATAACAGACACCTGGATAGTTTTCCTTTTTTTTAAACATCTTTGCCCCACACTAGGAATTTCTTCCTGTATCGTGGGTGCGTTTACAAACATATAAACTCACATACACAACACGCAGAGTCGGAACAACTATCTGTAGGTCATACAAATATTTGTTCCGTGCGGGGAAGAGTTTACAATCTAACTCGATTTATTATAAACTTACGGTGTTTGCAATTATCAGGTGATATCAATGTCAAAAACTTTACAAAATATCTAGTGGGAAAATAGAGCTTCAGCAAACTACAAACTTTTTATTAGCCGATATAGTCGGGCCTTTAATCATAATACTGCCTGTATGCAAGTGCGTACATTACATGCATGTTATTTTCAATGTGATCTAACTATCGGTTGATAAAAAGTCTGAAGTCAAATGTATTTATTTCAACTAAGCCAATATGCGGCACTTTTGAACGTTAAAATTTACATGTAATAAAAATTGATTCTGTAAGCACCTTAACTCATATAATATTTGCATGCCAACTTATGGCGAAATGTGTCATGGTGCTAATAATTTATTTATACCATCTTTTGTACCGCATTTAATGCAAATAAATGGCTTTGACTTTGATTCTACCGTGCATTTGGCAAAGTAGGTTGATATGGAGAAGAATGCACAAGAAACTCCATAAGTTTGCGGAGGCTCTCAAGTTACGGGAATTGGAATTGCCCTTCAGTTGTTCCCTGCATTTTGTCTTCATGTGCAAAATGTCGTGAAATCTGATTTTTGTACATATTTTCAGCGTTGATCTCATAGTAAAAGATGTTTATATTCGTGAACTTTCACTGCTTGGAAGATTGGCAATGTATTAAAAGACGGTCTGTGTATAATTTGATCTTCTGCAAATTTATTGGATAAACGGAGCTAAGGGCCGAGTCCCCCAATGTATAATACTCATATGCCTATATTCCTCATACCCATCTCTTACTGAGGTCCAGTTTTTTGATCCTTAGTTAACTCTACCAATGATTAAAAATGGTTACAAATTTCGGTAAATTTTTTAGTATAACAAATGGTCAAACAATTGAATATCCAGCAGCCTTATTGCGTAATGAATTCGGTAAGACTGAGGGCAAAGAGTATGAAAATCCACCAATCACATGCAAAATGAAAGACGAGGTGGATTTCCGTCTATGTGATTGGTAGATTTTTCAAACTCATTGCCATTTGTCAATAGATGAAAAAATGCATTTTACCGAAATTTTAAACCATTAGTTTACCATATGATTAAAAATTGGGTCTTAAGCCCAGTTTTTTGATCCGTAGTTAACGCAACCAATGATTAAATGTGGTAATAAATGGTTTAAAATTTCGCCAAAATGCGTTTTTGCATCAATCAATGTCTAACTAATAGTCAAATAATTGATTGTCCAGCTAATTTGACTGACTACGGATGGAAAAACACATTTAACCGAAATTTGAAACCATTAGTTACCATATGATTAAAAAACTGGGTCTTAGGCCCTATTTTTTAATCCATAGTTATTTCAACCATTCACATTAATTAATGGATTGAAATTTCGGCAAAATGCGTTTTTTCATCAATTTTTAATCCATCAAAAGTTGAAAAAATTGATTCTCCAGCTTATTTGACCATTTGTGATTCTGACAATGGATGAAAAAACGCTTTTGATCTTAATTTGAAACCACCATATCTTTTTAAATCTGGGTATTAGGTCCAGTTTATTGATCCGTAGTTAACTCAACCAATGGTTAAATATGCTAACCAATCGTTTTAAATTATATCAAAATGCGTATTTTGCTCAAGTATTTGCCTCACAAATGGTCATTTGTTAGACTAACAATTGATAAATAAACGCGTTTTACCGAAATTTGAGTTGAATTAACTACGGATCAAAAAACTGGACCTTAGAGAGCTTAAGGCTCTAAACAAGTACCTATCATTCGAAGTCAGTGATGGCAACGGTCGATAGACAGAGACATTATATCAGCGTATAGAATGTCTAAAATAAAAACTTACTCTGAAATTCAAGGGATTTACCAAGTGACATGTCTGTAGCGCATATTAATCTCATACTTTTCTGGCCGTTTTGGCTAGGTCACGGGGTCTCAGCGTTATGAAAGAAAATTTGGTTCAAATAAATCTCACTAGATGGCGCTATATTGTAGTGCATTTGTTATTGAATGTGTGTAAAATTAACATTTTCTGGAATTGAACATAAAAATTGTATGTTCTTGTGTAATCAACTCTTCTAAGCACAAAATTATGGAATATTGGGCTCTTAATTCACATTTCAAAGCCTATTTGAACGGATCATTTAAAATTGACGCCAATAGATGGCGCGGTTTTATATTTCTGAGGCATTCCATTCGATTGTTTAAATTTGCATTGTAACACGTTTTGCTGCAAAGAAACTGTAAAAACGTGCAAAAACATACTATAAAACGAACCTTCACTGTATTTAAAGAAAAAAATATTCACGAACCGAGTAAACCCTTTTACTTGCAAGTTGCTGCTAACACCATCTATATATCACCGTGGCTCTGGACCGAACGCGATTGATGGACAAAAAATAATCAGAATCAGACGAAAAACGCTAGTTACGTCGGCACGGTTTCTTTGTATGGGATGAGGCATCTGTATGCTAGTATTAAATTATCTGTGGCTAGGTTTAGAAATATTAAAATAATCGTAACGATTCCAAATTACTTCTCGGTCACAATTACTGTACACCTCGCTGGAATGCGACACCACCTCCTGGTACCCGTACGGCGCCTTGCGTTCGCCTCGTGCGCCAATAGCGATAATCGAACGCCAGAGTGACGTCACAGTGCTAGGTGCATTGTTATTGTGACCGAGTAGTAACGGTTTCTGAAAAGCATGCTTACCGATAATGCAATTACAAAATTTGCAATTTAACAGCTACAGTTGTAATTCATGCAATAATTCCACGCCTTAATAGAAAAAAATATAATTCTATTTAGTCCGTCAGTTAGTATATCAAAAAATATTGGACACGTATTTTTTGCTTTATGAAATCAATTTGACAAAGATAAAACGCTTCAAAGTTCAGGAGTGGGGGTTTGTGACGTCACTTTCCGAGTTAGGTGTACTAAAAGGTTGAAACGTTATTTTTTTTCGTGGTGGCTCAGTGATAAAGACCTCGCTTCTCTTGCTTGAGGTCGTGGTTTCTAATTCGGTAAGAACCAATGTGTATTTTTCAATTATTATGTAGATACTTTCTATATTCTTGCTAAATTAGCCCATTTTACAGCCCGTTCAACCGATTTTGAATTCTATTGCGTTGGTTATACGACAAATGGTAGCTGTAGTAAACAGTTGGTTCTGGTAACAGGTTTATGCTTTTTATATCATCCTTATGTTAACGGGATAGAACTCAAAATCGATTGAACGGACTGTAAAAAGATTTGGAAACATGTCTAATGTTATTTCAAATGGAGTTTAAGTTTATTTTGGACATCGATGACAACGGTGAAGGAAAACATCGTGAGGAAACCTGCAGCCTTATTTCGTAATGAATTTGGCAAGGCAAAGAAGACAAAGAGTATGAAAAATCGATTAATCACATAGAAGTATTGTACAAATAAATAAAATTGAAGTGTCTGTATGTAATACATACAAATAAATAAAATTGAAGTGTCTGTATGTAATATCAAAATAACAACGTTTTATTGAATGCACGTGAAAGTATATACTAACAACAAATAAGCAACTTTTAAGATTTTTGTCTGCCTGTTTGTTCCGGGTAATCTCCGAAACGGCTGGACCGATTTTGACGGGACTTTCACTGGTAGATAGCTGACGTAATAACGAGTAATATAGGTTACGTTTGATCACGAGAAAATGCATAGTTCCTATTTTTTTTAATAATCTATAGGCTTGCGTTAGACCACTATCTCGCCTGATGGTAAGCGATGATGCGGTCTACGGTGAAGCACGCTTGCCTAGAAGTAACCTATTCACTCTTGACTTAAAGACCCAAGGTTGTAGCTATCAGGGAACAAAGACTCCGGAAGGGAATTCCTCTCTAAGGAGTGAAACAAATAAAATAAATTTGTATATGTGACAAAAGAAAAATACGTATCCAATATTTTTTTATTAATCTACCTGACGGACTAAAAATATTTTTAGTCTTCATCCCTATTGTGCTATTCAAATAAGAATAAGGGTATATACGCCCAGTATCACTTATGTCCTAAAATAATTTATATTTTAGTTCGATTCTTATTTTGATGGCACAATACTTATTAGTTTTAAAACCCTGTTAGATAAAAATAGTTTATTTTATTAATAGGTAAATTATTCTTAATTTATTTATTTAGTTCGTTTATGAACTCTTGCTCATTTTTTTGTAGGTATAAAAGGTTTTTTAGGATAAATTCTAATTGGCTAATGTTTTTTTTTTCTTAACTGATTTTGAGAACCACTTCGTGTTAAGGTATCCTGTGTGGTAGTGGCCCAGTGGTTAAGACATCGCCTCTCGTGCTTGAAGTCGTGAGTTCTAAGCCGGGCAAGTACCAATGTAACTTTTTCAATTCATATGTATAATGTTAGGAAACCTGCAGCCTAATTGCGTAAGTGAATTCTGCAAAGCAAACAAGTTGGAACCTTCCCAAAAACGACTTTTCGTATTGCATATTACACTCTGAAACGGAAAGGTTATGCTCCTTTCATTACCAATATTTTGACGTAGAATTGATTGTAAAATAATGAATGAAAGTGGAAGAATCGAGATAAAACTTCACTATTGGTATTGTGTAATGCAAATGCCATATATCTTCAACTCCGTAGTATCTCTAACGCTAGCTTTCCAAATTAGTTTCGCAATACCGAAAAATTTGAAAGAAATGATTCTGATTCTTTGAAAGAATCGACTCGTTTCCTTTGCAGAATTCACTTACGCAATTAGGCTGCGGGACATATAGTTGGTTTATTATAAAGTTTATGCTCCATGGGTGTAAAGCGTTCCAGTGCGAGGGTAAATGAATAAAAAGTCCTGCACCTTGTATCCATTCACTTTATTGAAAGATTATTATTATTTATTGCACGCACACGCACAAGCACGATGATCATTCGATGCTACATATCGATACCTTTGGGTAGAAAGGTCGTATAAACCAAAACCCGACTTTTCAGGAGAGCAGAAAAACTATTTTTTTTTTACATAAAAATTCATAACATTTTTGTTTTTGAAGTTATAAAAAAATTATCTATGAGAATGGTTCTTACAATTTGCAAATGAAAAAGGTTAAATCATCAAAAGTCAAAACCTATCTATCTTCTTTAGTTTTAAAGTTAGCTTGGATTTACGTCTAAGAAAATATCAATTGTTGGTTAATACACCCAATGAAAATGTACTTTAAAAAAACTGTATAGGTCGTATATCCATTTTTGGTAAGCTTATGGTCACATTTACTGTCGTAAAAACCCATATATGTAGTTTTTTTTTGTATTAAAAACCATTTATAATCATAGATCAATTGAATTCTGACTAATAAACAATCCTGTTACTCTCAGAATTAGTAGGAACTCAATTATTAATATTCTAATACCCAATAATGGTCGACTCAAATAAAATAAAACTACCTGAAATACGAAATCAACATTTATTAAGTATTATAATACCTTCTAATCAACATTTACTATTATTTCAATAATGGTACAACATACCTAACAGGTTTAACAATTTTAAATTGAAAAAATTATTACAACAACTTAAACTGAAAAGTTAAATAAAAAAATCTACTTAGTCATAAAAAAACAAAAATTATTTAACTTCTTCTAAATTAAAGTAATCAGGCATTTTAAGCATTTATAAAATTATAACTTGATCATTTTTTTTCGTTATTGAATTAAGCCTTTGTACTAAGGCTTACTTACTAAGTAATTTATTGAATTGCAACTATATAAAAAAAATAAAAAACGATCAAACACTAAACGTAAATAACTTATGTACTAAAAAGTAACTTATTTATGATATAAATTTGTATTCTTAATTAGTTTGAAATTATTTATGAATTGTTACTGTAAATTATTTTAATTATTATTATAAATTATTTTAAAACGAATTATGAATTGAGAAACACATTTTCAAAAAATAAATTTAGGTGACGAAGAATTCAATAATTTAACATAGTCTTGTTTTTTTACTAAATAATATTTTAAACGAAGGAAATGTGAAATTACGTAAATACGAAAAGTTATTATTTTTTTAATAATAATAATTGTATTATTCAATTAGATCTTCCTCGTCTTCTTCGTCGGTTAGCGTAAGAGAGTCTGCAACATTTCCATGGGGTAAGTTGAAATAATCATGGTGGTACCTTTTTAGTAAAATGAAATTATCACATAGACGTTTTAAATCTCTATATTATACATCCGATTTTTGCAATTTGTTTTTATAAAGTGCAGTTGGGGACATAATCATCACCTTTTCATGTGTATCATTGCTTACACCTTGTTCGGGTAATATCGCACGGCTTTTCGATCTTCCTTTACCTCTACCTTTACCTATTTCTTTATTGCCAGATTTTTTAAATAATATTACGTTATCAGGTGACGTCTCTTCTTTCATAGAATATTTAATGTACATTTCATTTGGATTCTTTTTCTTCAACGTAATAATTCGGATGTTTCGCAACGTAATAATTCGTTATGTGCATCAAGAGCGGGTAAAACGGGATCAGTTTTGTTCATCGAACTTAGATCAGTATTAATGTCAACTGTAGGAGATAAACCTGAACTTGCAGCATCAACATTGTACAAAGAAGTATAGGTGAGTATCTAGAATGCAGAAATCTGGGTCTGCAGCATCAATATAGTATGTCAAAGGTGTCGCAACATTATGGTCTTTTACAGGACTATTAATCGGTATAGCATCGTTGTCATAATAAGGATGGGATAGTGAAGACGTATTCATAGACGTGCTAAAAGTATTGTCACTATTACTGGTGGTTGAATCCATAATTATTGTTTGTGGTTTGTTGGCACGTTTTGCAGGTCGTTCAGAGTCACTGTCTTCTATAACGTCACTATCCGATGAAATACTCTGTTGTGATTGTTGTGTGGCATATTAACTGCGGGCTCTACTTGTTGGGTGGAACTGAAAATAAGAAATAAAATCACAGACAATAGGTATAGTTTAGCTTAGATAAAAGTTACAGTTACTATAAAGGTTTAAATCATTTTGCAATAAAAACTTTCGTGTCGAGTCCTTAAAAATGTTTATTGTATTATTTTAAATTAAGCTTAAGTAAAATTAAAACACTATCTATCTGGCTACATTTTAAAATTCTTTTCGTTATCATCACCGCAGAACCAAAATTTTATGCCATACAATATTGAACCTTATTTTTATAACAATACGCGTTGTTTTACTATTGGCTCGGACCACGATTTTATTTTGCGATTAAAGGGTTTTTAAGCCATCCCTTAAAAAAACGTGAGTTGTAAATGCAGGTCTAATATTAGTAGCATGTCGTTTGAGGGAATAAAAGAAAATATTTTAAGCGAAGAAGGTCGTAAAAACCATTTCCTGCAATATGGCGAAGATTGTTTATAATTTATGTTACTTCGTACTTGCTAGTCTATTATAAAATATCATAGCTTGAAGGGTGTATAAACCATTTCCTATAAAATTGTTGAGTCGTTAATGCGGATCCAGCTAACGTTACATGTCAAATTGAAGGAATGAAAGAAAATATTATTTTAAACGCAAGAAAGTGTAAACAAACTGCAAACGATCAAGGCCTTTTTAAATCAATACTAGGTCGTATATCTTAGTCCATAATAAATAATAGGTATCAATAGCAAAGGTAAATTATCAATTAGGTACTGTAAGTTTACAGTTTTAAATCTATACTAAGTCATAATTCATTATTTACCTATTGATAACACGAACTCATCTACAATAATTGTTACCAAATAAGTTAACAGTATTAAATTAAGTGTGTAGGTACTTACGTTTTCACAGGTTTTAACCGTCGACTTTCGTACATTGCACTAAGCACTTGCCTCCGTCGAAGTAAAGCATCCAGGGTTCCTTTTTTAGTGTCTCCCTCCATTTTACAGAATTATTTAGTCACTACATAATATTCATTTGTTGTAATAACAATAAAACTTGTAAACGAAATTTGTGACGAAACGCTCAGTGCGCGAACTCGCATCCAAGCTGTCTATCCCACTCGCTCTTCTGCTTATCGCTGCGCGCCAAATGCGAGCCTTGTGTGTTGGTCGTAAAGTGCTTCTTGCAATGAACATGGTTTATACACCACAGTCGCGAACTGCGTTTGGATTTACTACGTCGAATTTAAACTATGTTTAGGTAATGCATTTAACACGTTAGGGCGTATAAACCATTTACAATTAACGACTATTTTTACGCCCTGAGTTAATATAAATTATGGTCATTACATCATAACAAAACTACAAAAAAGAAACATTCGGCTTTTACATAGAAAATTTACTTTTTTTAAGAGGCTATGACCGAAAATTTCTGGGTCGTATTAACCATTTTTGTGCAAATTTCTGCATTTCGTATATACAGATCGATAGAGAAAAAAAATCTGAGAAAAATGGTATATATAACTCAATTTGGCCAAAATGGTTTATACGACCTTTCTACCCAAAGGTATCGATATGTTTAAATGTTAATCCGTCTATACTCCATTTGTGATTAGACATTTAAATAATCCCATTTTACAGCCCGTTCAAGCGATTTTGACTTCTATTGCGTTGGTGATATGACAAATGGCAGCTGAAGTAAACAGTTGGTATTGGTAACAGGTTTATGCTTTTTTGTCAGCTTTTTGTTTACGGAATAGAACTCAAAATCGGTTGAATGGACTGTAATAACGTTTTTATTTTATTTATTATGTTATTTCAAATGGAGTTTAGTACTCGATAGTGTAAATCACGTTATGAATGGTGTTGAATTGTCGAAATAAAAGCGTGCGCACGTGCTTTGAGCTTTCACGTTAAGGTCTTAAGAGGCAATATGGGCAGAGAGCGCCGATTGAATTTCCTTAGTAAAAAGTCATAATTCGAGGTTTGGCTCTCGTCTCGTACCTCCTCCAATAATGAACCAATATAAAAGATATTCCATAAACTGGTAAAGTAAGATATATACTATGCCTTTACGTTTTGCTTTCCGTTTTAGGGTTCCGTACCCAACAGGGTAAAAACGGGACCCTATTACTAAGACTTCGCGATCCGTCTGTCTGTCCGTCTGTCACCAGGCTGTATCTCATGAACCGTGATAGCTAGACAGTTGAAATTTTCACAGATGATGTATCTGTTGCCGCTATAACAACAAATACTAAAAACAGTATAAAATAAATATTTAAGGGGGGCTCCCATACAACAAACGTCATATTTTTCCGGTTTTTGCACGATATTAATAACGGCAACAGGTAGACGCTTGAAATATTCACAGAATATTTAGTTGTATTATCCACTTCAAAAAATAATAATGATTAAATTAAAATAAAATAAATTAAGGGGGGCTCCCATACAACAAATGTCAATTTTTTACTGTGTTTTGCGATAATGGTACGAAACCCTTCGTGTGCGAGTCCGACTCGCACTTGGCTGGTTTTTTTATTTATATTTGTTTGAGATTTCTAGTGCTTCTAAAGATAATGTAGCATCAAAAAGGACAACATAGGGGCATAGTATATATCTTTAATTTTCAGTTTAAGAAGTATCTTTTAAATCGGTCCAATATTGGTGGAGGAAATAGACGAGAGCCAAATCTCGAATTATGGCATTTTACTAAGGAGATTCAGTCGGCGCTCTCTGCCCCCGTTTCCTCTTAAAGCCTCGCAGATTTTTCCTGATAAGACCCATTTTATGTTATATTCAGGTATGTATTGGCCTCGTGCATTGTAAAAGTATTTAATTAAATATACATGTGCAAATTAAAATATTTATATATATTTACATGTTTTTAATAAGTTTAGCAAAAAAATCTAAATTATTAGGTGGTATCTCATAAAGTGACTGCAGCCGGGTCAACGGCCACTGCTAGTACAACTTATAAGTTTATCACGTCAGCGGAGTATAGCTAGCATTTTTTTTTTTTTTCTTTAGGCTCGCGTTTGACCACTATCTCGCCTGATGTTAAGCGATGATGTGGTCTACGGCGAAGCACAGTATTTATTTATCTTTACTTGACCGTATAGATGTAACTATTTAAGGCCCGTTTTTTCAATAGTCTGTTATCTTTTAACTGAGGAATAAAAATGGCGGTTTGACAGCTTTTGTATAGAAAATATGTCAAACGGCCATTTTTATTCCTCAGTTAAAAGTTATCAGACTATTGAAAAATCAGCCCTTAATCTGTTTGTGATCCTCCAAAAGGTTATTCAAACTTCGTCTTCGGCCAGGAATCGACCATTGGTAGGACATTCGTTATTGTTAGAAAGATAATGGTAGTTGTAACAAGCCTTGAGGCTGAAATATGAGCACTCGTACATTGCTCAAACGTGACCCTCGCCAGTGATTGTTGAAGAGATGTTGGTTTAGCCCCCTAAATCAGCAGCCTAATTGCGTAAGTGAATTCTGCAAAGGAAACAAGTCGATTCTTTCAAAGAATCAGAATCATTTCTTTCAACTTTTTCGGTATTGCGAAACGAATTTGGAAAGCTAGCGTTAGCTTTCCAAATCCTCCTTTGAGTTGAACACAGACTACTTAGAGATACTACGGAGTTGAAGATATATGATATTTGCATTACACAATACCAATAGTGAAGTTTTATCTTGATTCTTCTGCTTTCATTCATTCTTTTAAAATCAATTCTACGTCAAAATATTGGCAATGAAAGGAGCATAACCTTTCCGTTTCAGAGTGTAATATGCAATACGAAAAGTCGTTTTTGGGAAGGTTCCAACTTGTTTGCTTTGCAGAATTCACTTACGCAATTAGGCTGCAGGAGAACCAAAGCTACCGCTATAGCCCGAATAAAGCTTAGCACACAATGCGATTTTTATTTGCGCGAATATTTATTCGCGTACTGAACTTGACTAACACGCACTGCGGATAAAATTCCGCTCGATTTTAGTCTCCTACCTGTTCATAGAGTTCAAAATATTCGCAAGAATTTAATCCGCGCCGCGGTGCGGTGGATTCTGTGGCAAAACGCGGATTTCTTGCGGTATTATTTCCGCGCGATTTAAGCTTCAGCTTCATACAATTCCATTGGTCGCAGAATGAGCGGAAAAAAATCGCGCGAATAAAAATCGCAGTGCGTAACTAAGTGGCAGTGGGCAGGGCACATAATCGCGGAATGCGATAAGGCCTTATTCAAATGTTTATGTTTTGTCTTTGTCTTGGTGTGCAATAAAGATTGATTAATTGTGATTTATTGAATAAAGATAGCGCCATAGTATTTTATTACTCAAATCTATGACCAGCGCCCACGTTTTTCTTCAAATAACTAGATTTTTCCAAATGTTTAGAAAATATTATTGTGTTTTGGGAAAGTTTTTTTTTTTTGTATGTCCTTGTAAATGGCTTGTGACTTACAAAAATTGTTATCTATGCAATTCTTCATAATAAACTTATTTGAATTTTCATAATCCTAGATTATTTCAATCTATCGCCACCAACTCAAGTATTGACTTTAGCGTGATCTATTAAATGTATTAAAAAGACCCTAAAAAAAGTATAGTTTGCAATGATATTTGAACTTCGTTATGTATGGCAAAGAGTCTGCTTTTCCAAAAGTAGATAAATATTTGGAATTCTGAATTTAATGAGTTTGAGGAGCTGTAGCAATAATAATATTATATATAGATTGATGTAAATAATGAGTGTAAATACTTTTTTTCTTTCGAGTGATAATAAACTGTACATGGAGTAAATAATTTTGTTTTTTTTTTCTTAATTTATATGTTGTTCCTGCGTTATCCTACTGCTGGGAGAACTCTTATATAACTCGCAAATTTTGATATTGGAAGCATTTCTAGGGTTCCGTACCCAAAGGGTAAAAGCGAGACCCTATTTTACTAAGACTCCACTGTCTGTCTGTCTCCAGGCTGTATCCCATGAACCGTGATAGCTGGACCGTTGAAATTTTCAGATGATGTATTTCTGTTGCTGCTGTAACAACAAATACTAAAAACAGAACAAAATAAATATTTAAGTGGCCCTCCCATACAACAAACGTGATTTTTTAACCCTTCGTTTCCAAGTCCGCCTCTTGGCCATATTTTTTTTGTTAACGATAGACTCGCGGTTGACCGATGCCAAGGTAAGCGATGATGTGGTCGAGAGTAAAACACCCTAATGCCGCGGTCCTAATGCCTGATTTATCACAGGCCAGATCGCGCCAGGCCGTGGGCACCGTCGCATCCGATGAAGCCCGCGGTGGCCTGACGTCGCCCGTTCGATCCATCGAGAGTCGGTAAGTTCAAAGGAGAGGCATGATGTCCATAGTAAATTATCAGTCAGCTGATCAACATTGTATGGCGGCCAGAAGACCGACTCACGGCGTGGAAACTCTCGGCACGGGCCGCGCCAGGGTTTGCCAGGTCTGGCGCTGCCTGTCGATTAACGAGTAGTGGGACCGCTGTTTAAATAGCTTCTAGGCAAGGCTGCTTCGCCGCTTTTTACTTAAAGACCCCAGGTTGTAGCTATCAGGAACACGAACCGACTCCGGCAGGGAACTCCACTCCTTACACCATAAAAGTATTCCCAAAACGTTTAGTGCGTATGGGTGGGATGTCCACCATGTACCGATGGCGCATTGCCTTATCGTTTGTAGTCCGATGATAGAAAGCAATCAAAATAAAAAACACTGGCTTAACTGAGCAATAAACTTTTATTATATTTACATAATGAAGTACCGTAAAACTATACAACTATAGTCAGGACCCTAATTGCCTAACTGTTTTGACAGCTCGAAGCACGCACGCTCCCTTTCGCTGACAACTCCACAGTATTCATTGCGTGCTTACGCTGTCTAGAGACAAATTTATGAACATAAGAAGCAATTAATGCAAGCACAGCATGCGTGCGCCATTCTATGAAGTTAGGCAATTAGGTTGCAGATACTTGTGCTATTATTTATTCTGTGGTGCAGGTGCAGGGCCTCAACTAAAGTCTAGCTACCACTTCAAACAAAATTCCATTTGATTCGACTAGTAGCGACATTATTATTCAGTACTACACATAAATATATAAACTCACGCCTTTTTCCCATGGGGGTAGGCATATCTTTGCATACTCCTTTTGCTTCACTCACGTTCATACATCCAGTCATACCCGCACGCCGGTTAGCGAGTACTACGCACCTGGCCTTTCTATTAGGTAGGTATATGGATAATTTACATTAGGTCTTATTGACCGATTCGGTTGCAACCCATATCCGGAAACCGACTAGTGTAAACGGCAGGTTTATTACGTATCTTTTGCAAGAGCAAAACGATAGCGATCATTGCGCAATAATTGCTCTTCAATACGAACGTTTTAGATTTGTTGGCGGTTTTTTTTTTTAAATAATTGCATTTGACAAACAGCGAGGGATTAGCAAACGATTGTGTAGGACCTACCATACCTACGCTGCAGGTAATTCCGACTTTTATGACATAAAGCGTTTGATCGCTATCGTTTTGCTCTTGCAAAAGATACGTAATAAGCCTGCGGTTTTTCGGTTAGCCGTATCTATTCGGCCGCAGACCGTTTTCGGTGACCGACCACGGTTGCCTTGTTGAAACGCACTATTTATTGTTCAATCGAAGAGCGCGGACGGCGCATGCGTCAAGTATTGTGTTAGTTTTTTCACGTACCTACACATTTAGTCATTAAAATTTAAAATTCTTTGTCGAAACACAATATGTATGTCCATGATGATGCTTTCAACTCGAGTGTACACAATTCGGCTGAATGCGGTCGCCAAATCCGGTAAACCGACAACTTAAACGAATTTGCTCGCCGTATTCGATGGCCGATTTAATGTAAACAGCCTAATTCGGTTAACCGATCTGGTTCGACCGAAAGCGGCCGCTGTATAATGTAACCGTACCATTAAGAACTTCACCATTACGTCCTTCTACTACTAGGGCGTGTTCTCCCGGCGTTTCCACTCACGTCTCCCTTGTAAATACCTTTTCATAGTCGCTCGACATGGCCAAACCATCTAAGCATACTCTTTTAAATTTTACTTCATCTTCATTTAAACCACAACGTTGTCAGTGGTGTCTCATTCCATACAAAGAAACCGTACCGTACACAGATAATATAATACTAACAAACAGATGCCTCATCCCATACAAAGAAACCGTGCCGACGTAACTAGTTTCTTTTTTAGATAGCTAGATCACCATCCCTGGAACGGAACCGAAAGCGATCGATTTACAAAAAATAATCGGTATAATCAGATGATAAACGCTGGTTACATCGGCACGGTTTCTGTGTATAGGATGAGGCATCTGTATGCTAGTATTATATTATCTGTGACGTTGTCTTATTACATCATTCCTCAGTCTATTATTTAAAATTACACCACACATACTTCGCAAGGAACGCATTTCTATTCAGTACTATTTTCTTCATATAATCTACTAGCTTTTGCCCGCGGCTTCGCTCCCGTGGGCCACCCCACAGGACCCGTTTTCGGGATTCAAAAATAAACTATGTCACTCAGGAATAATGTAGCTTTCTATTGGTGCAAAAATTTTTCAAATCGGTCCAGTAGTTTCGGAGCCTATTCGGTACAAACAACTGGATTACATTAATCTGATTTCTACGTAGAACATGATAAACGTGTTAAGTTAACTCTGCAAATTTTTATTTGAAAACATTGATATAAGCGAGGAAAAGGTTTCTGAGTTAGATTCGTAAGGTAATGTTTCTAATATGTATGTACAGTACAAACAATTTCTTAATGTCCCTCGGCAAACTTCGTGTTTCGTCAGTGGATTTCTATCATTTTATGCAGACCGGACGCTCTCAATCAACTTGAAAGTATATAGAGTATAGTAGAGTTAATACTTATTTAACATCATCATCATCATATCAGCCGAAAGACGTCCATTGCTGGACATACACTGCCTGCCCCAAGCGTCGCCACTTTGACCGGTAACGTGCGTCTCGCAACCTTCACCTGGACATCGGTCCACTTGGTGGGAGGCCTTCCAACGCAACGTCTTCCGGTTCGCGGTCGCCACTCCAGAACCTTTCTGCCCCATCTTATTTAACATAATGTATTTTTTTTAATGGGAGGAAAGCTGTTAAAGCTGCTGTTTTACAGCTCCATATATTACACACGGAAATCAAAATAAAACAACAATGAAGTACTTAGTTCTAAATTCAAATTATTATTCACGATCACGATAAATCTAATAATTGATGGACATGGAAATTAGCATTCGTTTGTATTCGGAAATGCGATTATTACCGAGGGACATTAACAAAAAAAAAGTTAATTCAAAAATTCAAAAAGCCCGACTGCTTAAAAAGCGAACTAAAAAGATGTAAACAAGAAGAAAATCATGCTGTGCAGTCGGAGGATACATGTTCGCGAGCTGGCTGACCAAAACCAGATGTATCCTCCGACTGCACACCATGATCTTTTTTAAGAATTAGGTACATTTTAACATATAAGTGTTATATATTTTTGAAATTAGCTCTTAAATTCCTTTATTTTGATACCCCACACGATAGGTTAGGAAGAAAAAAAAAAATTGGGCACCTACAATATGGCGCCCAAAATCCACCATTTTTCTATTTACCAATTTTAATGTAGCCAGTGACACTCGCAGGGTTAAGACAAATCGATTGACGTAAGAACCATCAAAATCGGCCAACGCGTTTGGTCTCTAGAACGCCACATAGGAACAAACATACATACATACATACATACATACATACATACATACATACATACATAGACTGATAAACACATTACCCTCCTTCGGCAGTCGGGTAAATAGTTGTACTGTAGTAAGATGAAACAACATTTTCACTATTCTATGTGTAACTGTATAATTATGTCCTTTCTCAAGTGTTTTATGTGTAAATAATTGAATCTAAACTTAACACTAAGTTGCCCTCAATTCCAAACCGCCCCTTCGACGCCATGATGCACCCTCATATGCAGCTTCCAACTGGTCACCTGAACGAAAGCCTTTCCACACTCCCTACAAGCATACCTCTTATCATTCATATGTATCCTAAGATGAATATTTAGCGTCTTCTTCCTCTGAAAAGCTCTCTCGCAAATTTTGCACTCATAAGGTCTGAAATTATCATCATGGCGGACCATATGCCGTTTCAATAAATCCTTGTTAAAAACCTTGAAGCCGCAAATGTCGCAGGTAACAGTTTTCGTTTTCAAATGTATCCGTTGCTGATGCTGAACAAGTCGACTCTTCATTGTGTAGACCAGGTCACATTGGTCACAGCTGAACTGTAACTTTTTGACATCGTGCACCGTCGCCAAGTGACGTTTCTTCAGGTATTGTGACGTCAGAATCTCGGGACACTTCGGGCATTTTAAACTCGCGGTCTTGTGTACTTGATCGAGGTGTACTTGTAAAGTGTAGTAGTTTTTGAATACTTGGTCACATTTCTCACATTTAAGCTCATTGTTCTTGTGTATGTTCTTTATGTGGCTGGTAACATTTGCTCGACCAACAAACCCTTGCCCACATATCTCGCAGAGGAATGTCTTGTTTTTATTGTGGAATTTGTGAGCATGCTTCAGTAACGTGGCGAAGAATCTGAAGTCATCCTGTCCACATTCATTGCAAGACATACCCTCATCTGACAAGTTGAAAGTAAACATACATTTACCTATTTCGTCGTCAAACTTAAACTCGTGTGATGTTGCTAAATGGGCCAAAATCTCGTCGAAAACCTGGAATTGTTGGTCGCATTTCTTACAGATCATTTGTGAAGTATCCAGCTTTACTCGACTGCTTGATACTAAGGATCTGAGTACGTTTTTAAGGTTTGCACCTTTGTGTTCTTCTATGGTGTGCTCTTTAAGTTTTGTGCTATCGAGGAAGTCGCAACAGCAGTAGAAGCACATGTACTTGTTTGCTGACCATCTGAAGGGCAGAATCGAAGTGTTCTCTATAAGGACTGTCATAAATCTTGTAAGTTCATCTTTACGTTGTCTTTCTGCCTCTCGTCTCTTTTTTTCAGCATCATCGGTTCCTGAAACAAGATTGTTAAGATTAAAATGTTAGTGGGAAATTGTTTGAATAATCTCGTTGGTTGCGGGGGAGGCGAGTGGTAACGGGGCTATCCCCCGCCGCGGAAGCGATACCGGCAAGCTTATTACGTATCTTTTGCAAGAGCAAAACAAATAGCGATTTTGCGCAATAATTGCTCTTCAATACAAAAGTTTTAGAAATGTTGGCGGTTTTTTTTAAATAAGTGCATATGGAGTACTGTTCTAATCTCTGGGACGGACCTGCCAAATACCAGCTTAATGCACTAGAGTCGATTGAAAAGCGGGCCAAGAGACTCATCGGCAATGAGGCACTGGTCAAGTCAAAGCACCAGAGCCTTGAACATCGTCGCCGAGTTGCCAGCTTGTCGGTTTTTTATCGGTTACATTTCGGGGAGTGTGCGAAGGAATTGCATGATCTAATCCCACCCAGCCCGTTTCATCATCGGACTACCAGACGTACGGCGATGCGCCATCGGTACATGGTGGACATCCCACCCATACGCACTAAGCGTTTTGAGAATACTTTTATTGTGCGTACAGCTAAGGAGTGGAATTCCCTGCCGGAGTCTGTGTTTTCCGATAGCTACAATCTAGGGGTCTTTAAGTCAAGAGTGAATGGGTTTTTTCTAGGCAAGCGTGCTTCACCGTCGACCACATCATCGCTTACCGTCAGGTGAGATAGTGGTCAAGCGCAAGACAATAAAAAAAAATATATTTGGCAAACAGCGAGCGATTAGCAAACGATTGTGTAGGACCTACCATACCTACACTGCAGGTAAGTCCGACTTTTATTACGTAAAGCGTTTGATCGCTATCGTTTTGCTCTTGCAAAAGATACGTATTAAGCGTACGGGGCTCGCAACAATGAGCTCGTCGCTTGTTAGCCTCATTTGAATAATCTTTCTTAATTCTTTATTGTACACCAAAACAATACATTTACACAAAGTGATATCAATATTCATGTACAAAGGCAAACTTAACTCCAAAATGGAGTTTTCTTCCAGCAAACCTTTGAGTGATAGAGATCATAATAATTGAGGGCAGTAATCCAGTGTACAATTTTACAGTAAGATACTAATTAAATATATAATAAAATACATACCTATAAGAACTACGTCCATAAATACAAATATATATATATATATATCTACTAATATTATTTATTGCGTTGAAAGAAAATGCTCCTTAATTTTCTTCTTGAAGACATCGAGAGAAGGGCTATCGCGTAGGGAGTGTGGGAGAGAGTTCCAGAGATGCACTGCAGAAACAGAGAAGGAGCCATCATAGCGGCTGGAAGTGTGACGCGGAGTTCGAAGAAGAAGCGATGTGGCTGTGCGACAAGGCTTACCCCTCGGGACATGGTACTCAAACCGTTCGCGAAGATATTGAGGAGAAGTAGGATTGTGCAGGATAGTATAGAGAAGGGATAGGATGTGGGTATCTCGTCGACGCGGAATTGGCAGCCACTTCAATCTGGCCCGAAATTCCGACACACGGTCGTACTTGCGGAGGCCAAAAACAAAGCGGATGCACAAGTTCAGCAGTCGCTCGAGTTTGTTTAGGAGTACCTACCTACCTCCGTTGCATCCAGAAAACAGACATCCGCATATTCTATTATCTTTAATAGTTACCTACCTATATATACATACTGGGGTTCAGGGTTCGCTTCTCGTGTCTCTTTTGCGGCATCGTCGTTTCCTGAAACAAGATTATTATGTATTAGAAAATCTATATTGTTATACTGTAAATGGAAAATTGTTTGAATATTATTTGATAATTACCTACCTATTTTAATATGCTGAGGTTCGAGATGAAATAGATTTTTAATAATCTAGTTTGGGAATAAATAAAACAGTCCATTTAAAGTAAAGAGTTAACTTTATTCTTAAAATCTAAAAATTCTATTGTTATGTACATTGCTATATAAAAGGGTTGGGTTTTTAATATATCAATGGTTATGTAGCTTAAAATAGTAGTTTATGCAATGGTCATATAATAGGGGTTATTAAAACACGAGCGTAGGTTTAATAATAATATTACGCGAGTGTTTTATTGCAATAAAACAATAGTGCAAGCGGAAAAATATTTGGTATGGCGGGCTATTTAGATTCTTAATGCGTATGACTGCGCAGCGCGCGCCTCCTTAGACAATGACAGTACTTCAATGAGCCCATAAGCACCAATAAATTAAAAAGTAAGTGTGCTATAAAAGTTAAAAAGTTATTTTTCAATACAGTTGTTAAACATGGCGTACTTTCAAAGGCTATAATTATGTGCGGTGCGTTTTAGCATTGAACACTCAAAAGCCTTTTAAAAGGTTGTTTAATATATTTAATTACCAGTTTTAATTAAATTATTTTCACATCAACATTTGTCTAAAATCGAATAGGCTGTATAGACTGTTTTCGTTGAAAAAAATGTCCAGTTGCAAAAACGCGCCTTTAGTTATAAGTCAATTTAAAAAAGTTTAGTAGCAAGTAGTTTTCATACATAGAATAAAATGGAATAGATTTTATACGAGGAAAAATGAATGATTCCGTACGTTTTAGCATTTAATTCTCAGAAGTCTTTTAAATGGTTGTTTAATATATTTAATTACCAGTTTCATTTTAATTATTTTCACATCAACATTTGTCAAAAATCGAATAGGCTGTGTAGGCTGTTTTCGTTGTAAAAAAATATCTCCAGTTGCAAAAACGCGCGAAAATTTTATTTTTTTGTGAATTAACAAATCTAATTCTTTGATTTGTTTTTACTATTTCCCACAACTGTATTGAAAAATATCGTGTGATACACGGGCGTGTAGGTTATTGTAAACTCGTGTCATTAATAACCCTCGCCTTCGGCTCGGGCTTGTTAATGACAGCTCGTTTGCAATAATCTACTTTCCACCCTTGTATCACAATGTATTATTATGATGCAGTTGTTTAAAAATCGAAAGAAAATGTTGCATTGTAATGGTTTTTTTTTTTTTAATTTTACGTATCCATGAATATAAAGTACGTGTTTATACAATATGTTTTGAATTCATATTTGGAATATTACGTTGTGAGTGTAGATAATCTTTTTTTTTCTACCAAGTAGAGACTTAATAATAAAATAAAAACTATTTATATATAATGAAATATGTACTCAAAAACAGCCTGACTTGAGGATCGATAATTTTATAGATATTTGATAGGTTTGAGCTCTGCTCGGATGAAAATAGAGAAAACGACGTTTTCTAAAAATGAAACCTAGTCAGATCGATTTATCGCCCCCGCAACCGCCATCATACTAAATTTCATGAAAATCGTTGGAGCCGTTTCCGAGATTCAGATTATATAAATACATATATACTAGAATCGCTCGTTTAAAGATATTAGATAGATAGGTAGGTAGGTACAGAGAAATAAATACATTGTATTGTAAATATCTACAAGCTAATAAAAGTATCCTGTACAAACAGGATAATAGGGGGAGAGGGGAAGAACTCATTGGGCATCCAAAAACTCGTCCGCATCGCTGCCAATGGCAAAAGTGCCCAAATCACTGGCAGCATTGTCACGTTGAATGGCAATGCCTTTGGCTGAAAAAGAAGCCAGCCCTCTGGTCAATTTAGTCTCATCACCCAAGGATATACAGTTCTTCAGTCTCTTTATGCTTACTTATATGAGCAACGAAAGTCTTCCTCATTCTAAAGTTCTGACCACAATGCGGACATTTAAAATTTTTGGCTGGATCGTGCGTATTCATATGTCGCCTCAATGCCTGCAAATCATAACTTTTGTGCCCACAAAGATGGCAAGTCGTGAATTTCTCCTTTAAATGTACCACAGATACATGTTTCAAGAGAGTGCTTTTACGTGTAAATATTTTAGAACACCTCTCGCACGGAAACTGTAAACTTTTCACGTTATGGTCTAAAGCAATGTGGTTTCTTCTCAAATATCTACTTTCGAATGTTTCAGGACACAAGTCACAAGTGAATTTCCCTGTTCTATGAGACTTCCGGCAATGATTCGCTAAACTGGCTTTGCTAGGGAACTCTTGATCGCAGAATTTGCAAGTTGTGTTTATACTGGAGTGAACGTTTCTTATATGGTGTGTTATCGTCCCTTTTAACGTAAATGCTAGGTCACAATAATCACAAATGTATTTTCTAGCATTATTATGGAATTTGTTGACGTGTCTAAGTAATGGCGCGAAAAATTTGAAGCTTTCATAGCATTCAATGCAGACCATGCTTTCGTCAGACAGATTGAATATGTAGCAACATCGATCAAATACTTCTCTATCAATTTCTAAATCGTGTGCTTGAGATAAATGGTTTAAATAATGATCTAAGTTTTGAATCGATTTGGGACATAATTTGCAGGATATTTCAGAGATATCCCATTTAATTCGGCTATGGCAGCCAATCTGTTTCAGAATGCGGCTAACTTTTATTTCGTCATGTTTTTTGGTGTGTTCTTTTAACTTTGAGCAGTCGAGAAAGATTTCGTCGCAGTAGAAACACCGGTAACGATTACGGAACCACTTGAAAGGCATGATTGTGGAGTGTTCTATGAAAATTGTGAATATTCGCCGAAGTTCCTCCAGGGTCGTGACATATTTTTCTGAAACGAAAAGAAAAAAGCGTGTTCAGACTTTTTTGGGGTTTCTTTGGAACTTCACTGGGTACAGGCAACTCATTGGGGAATAATATACAGTTTTGATTATGCGATTAGATTCTCTGTTAGATGGGTTCCGTGAGATCTAATGCTTTTTGCACGAATAAACAGAATCTCGAAAACATTCCGGTACTCGGGATGCAAAGCTTCGATGCTTCAAATGCCTCTTATCTTGAATATAATATATCATATATATATATATATTCAATAAATATATTATCATCTTTTATGGTTAGGTTAGATACAAGTAAATGTATAGTTGTCGGCACATAACTTGTCAAGAATCGTTTGATGCGCACAGGTCGTTTTTAGGGTTCCGTAGCCAAATGCCAAAAAACGGAACCCTTATGGATTCGTCATGTCTGTCTGTCTGTCGGTCCGTCCGTATGTCACAGCCACTTTTTCCGAAACTATAAGAACTATGCTGTTGAAACTTGGTAAGTAGATGTATTCTGTGAACCGCATTAAGATTTTTATACAAAAATAGAAAAAAGAAAGAATAAATTTTGGGGGTTCTCCATTCTTGTGGGGTATTTATGGATAGGTCTTCAAAAATTATATTGAAGTTTCTAATATTTTTTTTTTCTAAACTGAATAGTTTGCGCGAGAGACACTTCCAAAGTGGTAAAATGTGTGTCCCCTCCCTGTAACTTCTAAAATAAGAGAATGATAAAACTAAAAAAAAAAATATGATGTACCTTGTAAACATCCACCGAAAATTGGTTTGAACGAGGTCTAGTAAGTAGTTTTTTTTTAATATGTCATAAATCGTAAACCGCAATTTACCAAGTACGGAACCCTTCATGCGCGAGTCCGACTCGCACTTGGCCGGTTTTTAGATCTATTTGGTTTATTTATTTATTTTATTGCATAAAACATGGGATACCTACAAAGGTGATACATGAGTTAAAGGTGAGATCATACAGGTTTTGCTTAAGACTAAAGCGTGCAAAATGATTCTTATGTTCAACGTATTCTTTAATGCTATAAAAATTATTATCATTTAGCCATTTGGACAAGTGAATTTTAAACAGTCTGCTATTTAGTAAACTGCCGAGCAATGAAAATGCCTACAAACACCTTAATTTAATTTTTTCACATTTAATTGAAAATTTGAACACAATATTTACGTTTTTAGTTGGTAATATTCTGATGCGCTGTTAAATGTAGGTACTTCAATATTGCAGACGGCGTCATTAAGCTAGCCTTTCACGTTTAGGAGTAATTTGGTGCTATGTCACTGGAACTTTTTCATTGCTCGTTAGTGTATTTTAAGTTTACATGGTAATTTGTTATATATGTGTACAGCTATAGCTAAACAGCTTTTAATATATTTTGTTAATCGAGGGGTTTCATCTAAAACAAGTCAAAATTTGACACGCCGATTCCGAAAAGATCTTTGTGTTTTAATATTGGTCGACAAGATACGTCCGGTGGAATGCTCTGAATAACTCGAACATATTTCTTTTGAGCGATAAATGCTCTGTTATGGTTGGTTCTATTTCCCCATACAATTAGTTCATATCTTCGTCTAAGAGCGTTTACTAATTTATTGATTTTATTACATACACTATCGATTTGAGCCTTCCAGTCTAAATGTTCATCTATGATCGTTCCCAAAAACTAAGTCTGTGCTACTTGTTGAAGTTTTGATATATTCATTTTAAAATTTAATTTATTATTATAAGATTTATTAAATTGTACATATACTGATTTATTGAGGTTAATAGATAAATTATTATTATTAGCCATTTTATATGATTTTCTATTGTATTATTAATATCTAATTCATGATCAGTTATTGATTTACATTTTTTGTGGTAGAAACGATAATTGAAATGTCATCACCAAACAGAAAGCATTTATGATTACTCACGTTAACAATGTCGTTCTCATAAAGAAGAAACAAAATCGGGTCCAATATACTACCCTGAGGAACGCCGCGTTTGGTGTTTTTAAATTTAGAGTGGTATGAAATATTAGCGATAGTAACACAATGCTTTCTTCCGGATAAGTATGACTATATCCACTGCAGTGGACGTCCTCTTATTCCTATAGACTCTTATTTCTGAACAAGCAAATCTAAAAATAAGCCCGTTGTTAGTTGATTATTGTTAATATTAGTCAGTACTGCTTTTAAGAGTGAAAAGATGGTTACTGAGCAGGACGCGGGGAACATTTAGCACCGTTCCGAGCGCGCGATTGGTTGGTCAGTTGACACAAGGATCGACTGACCAATCGCGTCGCACCCACGTTCCGTTCGCTATATATGGTAGTTAGTCAGTTCGCGCGCTATGTCGAATTTACCCCCATTACGCCAAAACCTTCCAAGTTAGATGCCGAGGACTATACCTACTGTAAAAATGTCTCGACGTTTGTTACGATATGGCCAGTTAAATCAGTAATTATCCTACTTACTGATTTAACCAAATTATCATTTACACGTTGTTGTATCCACCGTATTGTCAATAAACATTTCTAATAATTTACTGAACGTTGTGTTTCTATTAATATTAATACTAATTAAAGTATTCTGAAACCTTAGAAAATTTTCTAGCTTTGTCCTGCCTGTTTTATACAGTATATTTTTTTTACTGGTTTTGAGTTATATTTTGTTAGAATAGTGCAAACACTATCACTGTCCAATGCTTGATGATTCTTCACGTGAGTCGTCATATTTCGTTTCCTCCTAAACGTCATGCCACAAATCTTGCATTTGAAAGGCCGTTCTTCACTATGCACCACCATATGCTTCTTCAGACACTCAGCACTAAATGTCTTAAATCCGCAAACTTCACAAGTGCAATTTTTCTCCTTATTATGTACTCTAAGTTTATGTTGGATGTATTTATTATTTCTCGTAAAGATCTTGGAACAGTATTCGCAGACTAGTTGAGCGCTTTTGCAGTCATGGACTAAAGCCATGTGTCGTTTCTTCAAGTAACTATTTTTTTGTATTTCAAGACATATCGGGCATTGAAGCTTGTCTCTCCGATGAACGATTTCTTCGTGTTTCTTCAGCGCGTATTGAGTTTTGAAAGTTTCCTTACAATGTTTACAAGACTTGATCCCATGGAAATATTTTATATGGTTCAGTACGTTATGTTGTTCAGGGAAACCTATTCCACAGATTTCACATACAATCTTCTCGACGTGGTATTTGTACGTATGTGAGAGTAGAGGACCAAAGAATTGGAAGTACTGTCCACATTCTAGGCAGGACATACCGTTATCAGCTAGATGGAAACAGTCAAAAGATTTTGAGGCTTCTTGGTCTATACTGAGGTCATGACTTTCTGATAGATGCTCCAAATACTCTTGTAAACTATCGAATTGATATGCACAGATGGTACACCATATATTTGAAGTGTCAAGCTTTGTCCTGCCTGTTTTATATAGTGTTCTTATAATGATATCTTCGATTGCGATCTGTCTGTGTTTCAAATCCACGTGTTCTCTAAGCTCTGCGCTGTTGACGAACACAGACTGGCAGTAGAAGCATTTGTATTTGCTTGTATGCCATCTGAAAGGCAGTATAGTTGAGTTTTGTATGATAAGTGTCAGTATTGTCGCAAGCTGGTCTTTGCGTCTCTCTTCAGTGATTGTAGCTGTTTGTTGCAATATTTGTTCTGAAATGAGAGAATAGCCGCTTTAGGGTCAAACTCAAAATACATTGAGACAGAGGCGAACCGAAGTGACGGGTCGGTTTAAAAATGTGCATAACATATTGACCCGTATCTCCAAAGCGTCAAATTCTGTAAGATGCTTTTGTTTTTCTTGACAGAATCTTATCGTGTGTTACGTGCTGGAAATACTACTCGGTCAAAATACCTTTGCACTTGGCGCTGTGACGTCACGCTCATTAGACTCTCGCTATTGGCGTACGAGGCGAAAGCGGGGCACTGCGCGGGTAGGAGGGAGGGGGGTCGATGACAGTCGTAGTGCAAATTTATTTTGACGATTTTTTTTTGTTCTATATTTTATGTTCCATCTTCCATGTTTGACCCTTAGATGTTCTCTGTGATATTTGTGAGTGTACTGAATGAGTCTTCACGAGCGTTTACTTAAAGAGGCCAGCGCACCTTGGACAGTCAGAACCGCTACTTCTACACTCAAGAGTGTCCGTTCATTTCTCGTTTGTTTTTCTTTAAAAGTTTTAGATATTATTAGGTATTTTGAGGAGTCTTATATACTTAGGTATGTTATTTGAAACACAACACTAGTCTAGTTCGTGCCTCTAAATGGACAATTGCCTATATTTTTACCATGATTAAAATAAAACCCATTCTTGTCATTATAATAGTAGTTTATGCAATGGTTATATAATAGGGGTTATTAAAAGACGGGTGGGATAATAGTATCACACGAGTGGTTTAATAACTAGTAAACAAAAGTGGAAACGGAAAACATAAGTGGTATGGCGGTTAATTTAGATTCTCATTGTACATAACTGCGCAGCACGCGCATCCATAGACAATGACACTATTTTTCTACATTAAGTCACAGATAATATAATACTAGCAATAAAGTCAATGAGCCCATACGCAACAATTAATTAAAAAGTAAAAGTGTGCTATAAAAATATAAAATTTATTTTATGATGCAGTTGTTTGAAAATCGAAGGAAAATGTTGCACGGTAATGGTTTTTTTATGTTATTTTACCTATCCACGAAAAAAAAGTACGTGTTTATACAATTTTTTTTTTAATATTTGGAACATTACGTTGTGAGTGTAGATAAAATGTTTTGTTATCCACCAATTAAGATAAACTTACTGACTAAACATTATTCTTATAGAATAATAAGAAAAATTAGAAGACCAGTCGATGTAATCAGCTATAATACAATAGTTTTTATAATTATAATAATATAATTTTGTAGCTTTATAATAGGGTCAAGTGGGGGACAGTGTAACAGGGGGCACAGTATAACATCAAGATTAACTCTGTTCTTTTCTAATTTATCAATGGTGTCTCTTTACGTGTTTTGTCAGTCTCAAGTGCCGCCATCTTAAACAGCTACCATCGGACGACAAATCGCTGGATTAACGGAAGAATCCCCGAATTTATGTATATCGTAAAAAAAATGTGCAAAATTTAGAGAGTGAAGTTTCGTTCTTATTGGAAAAGTAATAAGTTCTGGTGAGTAAATATATGTTTCTCTTAATCTTCAATTAGTTGGTGTTTTAATAGTAAACAAAGTTTATTGCAATTTCTAACCTTTAAAATTTTAACGAATTTTTGTTTGAAACAATATGGTGTGGGGTACAGTGTAACGGGGTACAGTGTAACATGTGCCCCCTTTGATTTTTACTTTATTTTTTAGGTGTGCTACATCGAAAATGGTTCGGAATCGTAAAAGGAAGACGCAAATCGGTCTACACGATGCTAATGCTATGAAAGAAGCCATTACCAAAATTGAAAAAAAAAACTTGACATCAGGCTGATTGCTACTCATTTCCAAAGAAAATACTGAGGCATTTTAATCTAGGCTAAGGAAAGATAATATTTTTATATTATAAATTTGTTTATGTTTGATTTTGATTACCAAAAATATGTATATGTAATCTTGTTATACTGTACCCCTATGGCTGTTAAACTGTACCCCACCCCTGGGGTACACTATAACAAATTTGTGATCTCAGAAAACTAAAAATAAAATTAGTTTCCATGTATAAATTCGATATTATATCAAGCCTAATATGAAGCTTAAAGACTGCTGATTTTATGGTAAATTATAAGAAGACGATATAATAAAGGTTTTTTTTTCTAAAAATTAAAATGACTTTTTTGTTACACTGTCCCCCACTTGACCCTACTTATTATGTTTAAAAAATACTCTACGTTATTTACATTATAAATGTGAATATTTTATTAATAATTAATCACGGCCCAACGACTGAAGGGATTTGGATGAAACTTGCAACATGGGAAGTCCATGTCCTAGATTAGGACAGAGGATAGATACTTTTTATCTCGGCAGCAGCAGCCTAATTGCGTGAGTGAATTCTGCAAAGCAATCAAGTCAGAACCTTCTCAAAAACAACTTTACGTATTGCATAATACACTCTGAAAAGGAAAGGTTATGCTCCTTTCCATTACCAATATTTTGACGTAGAATTGATTGTAAAGAATGAACGAAAGCGGAAGAATCAAGATAAAACTTCACTATTGGTATTATGTAATGAAATTATGTCCTAATTATTTGGAAATAAATCATTCTAGTTTGATGAAACATAACGCAGTAGATGAACTGAAACTCAAAGGAGGATGTTTGTACTCTTTCCAAATTAGTTTCACAATACCGAAAATGTTGAAAGAAATGATTCTAATTCTTGGAAGGAATCGACTTGTTTGCTTTGCAGAATTCACTTACGCAATTAGGCTGCAGGTCTTTGAATTATTGCCGCCTTAAACGTGGTCCAAGCCGCTGGCAGAAGTAAGTATAAATATAAGTTTGATCTAAGGTGAAAGTTCGGGCGGCGGCGGCACAGGTCTCGACGCATTTCGCCGCACAACCTTCGGTTGCTCTTCCAGATGTATATTTTTTAAATGTCCTCTCAACGTCTTTTTTGTTTTAAAAGCCTTCCCACATTCATTGCAGCTAAAATTCCTCTCATTGCTGTGTTTCAACATGTGTGCTTGAAGCCTGCTTCTTTCAAAACATTGCCACCCACAAACAAGGCATATTGCGTTCTTTTCTTGAAAATGCGACTCCCTTACATGTCTCATCATAGTACTTCGAAAAACGAAATCTAGTGGACACTGCGGGCATTTAATTTTTTCTCTATTTTTGTGTACTGTCATCATATGTGAAGACCGCTTGTAATGTGTTTCAAAAACTTCCGTGCAAATTGTACATTTGTACTTCTTTCCGTGTATTCTCTGCATATGGGTCCGTATTTTCGTTGGTGCTATTTTATCATCACATAACCTACATTTGACTGTTTTATTTTCGTGTGTATTACTTATATGTTCCTTCAATCGTTGAGTAGACCTGAAATGATTCCCACAATGATCACATAGCACATCCGAGAGACCTCTGTGGTACTTATTTGAATGGTAAAGTAGCCGGCCAAAAGAATGGTAGCTACCTTTGCATAAAACACAGCAAACAATGACATTGTTCAGTTGAAAAGGCATCATGCATATGCCTATATCTTTATTAAAAACTATTCCATGTTTTGCAATCAAGTGATCTATTAACAAGTATAAATCGCCAATTTTTTCCGGACATAGTTTGCATGAGATTCTCGAAACATCGACATACACTGCAGGATCTAAAAAGGACTTCATTTTCTGGGCGATTTCTTCCATTTTATGGGTAGTTTGGTGTTCTTTTAAATCTTTGGGTTGTTGAAAGATCTCGTAACAGTAAAAGCATCTGTATGCGTTTTTGAGCCATCTGAATGGCATTAATGTTGATCTTTCAAGTACTTGCGTTACATTTTTTCTCAAAATATTTTGTGTTTCCAGTATGCCATATGATTTATTTGTTTTAACCTCAGGATCATTTGTAGTTGCATTCTGTAACGGTTTTATTGCTGGAATTTCCTGGTTCTCCGTTTTCTTTATTTCTGTTTTAGCTGGGGTTTCTTGAGGGCTTGCGATCTCTGAAAGAGAAAACTATCTTCAAAGAGTTGTATTGTATACCAACGTACTCTTATTTTATTTGCTTGTTCTGGAACGCTTGTGCTTATCACCTGCATAGTTTTCTATGAAGCGACGTTAGAAACATGAGTTTATAATATAATTATGCTAGTACACCGAGATTATACTTAAATTCATTGGCAGATTATGCACAGCAGTTGGATAGTTTTTGAAGTTAGAAACATAAAAGTATTTTACTAAAATAATAGTGAAAACCCAGCGGATCTGTGTCTCTGAAGAAGGCTCTGCGAATCATTGCGCAAGAAACTGTTTTTCATCGAGTATACTGCATAGAGTAAGCGAGATAGGACGATGCAACAAACGTAAGCGAGTGAAAGAGGCAGTTATACAATGCTATCTTCACCTTCGACATTACACACAAAAATAGCTACTACGCAGGGTATTTCAGCCAAATTCAGATACACAAAGATCCGTTGTGAGTATTTTATATATGTGTATTTATTTTTTATAATAAAAGAACGTTGCCCCGCACTAGGTTTAACTCCTGTATCGTGGGGGCGTTTTATCATCAGCCTTATAATGTTCGCACTGCTGGGATACAGGCATCCTCTCAGTGCGGGTTGGTAGATGTCACTCGTCTTCGAATTTTTTATTCTAGGACATGCCGATTTCCATACGCTGTTAGTGGTGTTCGTGGATGCGTTTACAAACATTTAAACGCACATACAGGCATTGTGTGTAAGTAAGTGAGGTTTGCTGTTAGAGAACCCAATTATGGGTTAAGTTCGCCTTTGGCAGATAGGTAATAATTTTGTTTCAATAAACAATTTATTCTTCTTTTTTCGTAATCGAGTAATAACAATGTAAGTACTGAAATTTGTGTGAAATAAAAAACAGTTTCAAGATGAGATTCTGGTATAATTTTAAGTCACTACAAGCTAATAAATACTTCAAAACAACAATCTATGTGTCTAATATTGCTAAAGATAGACAGAAAAACAAATTAGAATGTGTATTGCATTATGGTATAAAATGCTTTCTATGTTTGCATAAATTCAACTCTGTACAACAGATCCAATGCAGAGATTTCTTAGCAAAAGTATCGTTTCTTTTTTCTGTAAGCGTTCTAATCCACTAATTTCTTATTTCCATGAGTAATAAAAATACGTTGTGTATAAATAATTTGATTTTGCATAAGCACGGACAATATTGCAATGCCGTTTATGGTTATTCACATTATTTATAAAAATTAGAGGAACAATTTTTTTTTTTTAGTTTGTACGAACGACTAGCATATCGCAAAGCGCCATCTATAGGTGCGAGTACGCGTTCGGATTTGCCAAACAAACAATCCCGCGATGATCGATTATGATTAGGACGACGATTTATAGAACTTTCTTTCATTTGCAAGGTTTTTTTAATTTATTAATAGGTCTTACTACTTACAACTCTTGGCACCGTACGCATGAGTTAAGGGAGCGTTTAAGTATTACGTAACGCAATTTTTGAAGATTTTTGACCCCCCCTCCCCCCACTGTAACGCTCCGTAACGTTTTTCTGTACCCCCCCCCCCCTCTCTAAAGGTTACGTAACACTCAAGTCATCATTTTTACCCTGAAGTCGCAAAAAGTTGTTATAGTTTTTATCCTTCGTATAGTTTTAATTGCCTTATAATAAAACAAGAGATTTTTAATTCGCAACACTATAAAAAGGGTTGCCAATTTGGGAGTTTTATTTCCCTATTTTTTTATATAAAAAAAGAAATAATGTTACGTAACGTGTTGTAAGAAGGACCCCCTCCCGCCCGTGTAACGCATCGTAACGTTTTACGAGACCCCCCCGCCCCCCCAAATTGCGTTACGTAATACTTGAACGCTCCCTAAGGTTGCACTAGTCGACGGCACGAACTATTTTGTGCGCGGGGTTAAAATGCATGCTATCTCATCCGACTACACGTGCGAAAGAGATAGAATCTAGTTTGCGTATGAATTTGCACTTTTGCAAATTTGTAGCGAAATCGATGATGATTTAGGACGAAAACGACCGCGCGAAATTTTATAGACAGACCTTTGGGAGTCTGGATATCATTATTTGCATTGTTGAAATATTTATCTATACCTGTATGGTGGCTGTTTTGCAATTTTCCTTCTTATGGTATTCATTTCCGCCCAAAAATGCATTAAATCTTGTGTTGAAATATGGATCTTTCAAATATAGGTATATTTTTTTTTTACTTTTTTTGTTTCCATACAAGGCTAGATAATGACGAGACAAATTGATATAATTTTTTATTTTGAACGTACATCGTCAAACAGCGGAGTAATCGCCAGACTACCTTTGTATGGAAGAATGATGAACTAGTACAACCTTAAAAAAATATAATCCAAGAAATATGTTGAGATCTATAAGCGACTTTCCTGCTCGACACGATTCAATTTATATCACATCGACAAGCGATTTTTACTAAACGAAATTGCAAGTAGGTATCTACGTTCAAATTTTCTTAAAAAATACGAGCGTGACATCGTCTACCGTCGCAATTTTAATTGCTTCACGCCATCAGAAAGGTCCGTACTATTCCATAAATTCTAAAAATACATTCTGTTGTAAAACCTATTAAACTTGTCCAATATAAGGATTATCATAATGCATGATAGATGGATGAGGATTCTTATGCATTCTCGCGAAGTGAGCCTTCATAATCTTCTTCGTTGTAAAGGCCTTATCACAAGCATCGCATTTGAAATTCTTTTCGCCACTATGCTTGTACATGTGGTTTTTCAACCGGTTACTGTTAAAAGCTTTCCAGCCACACACCCCACAAATATGGTTACGGAATTTTAAATGGGAGTCTCGTAAATGTGTCATCATCATGCTTCTAAAGACGAAGGTCTTCGGACAATGAGGGCATTTGATTTCTTGACGATTCTTGTGCTCGGCAGCCATATGTCGAGACCTCTTGTAATGACTCTGAAACACTTCAGAGCAATCCGCGCACTTGTACGTCTTTTCTATATCATGGCTATTTTTCTGATGCGTTTTTAATTTAGATTTCGAGTCAAATTTTTCATCACATTCCGTACAAGGATATAATGCGTTTTCATGAACTGATTTCACGTGGAGACGCAGTAAATTTGCATCTTTGAAATGTTGACCGCAGACGTCGCATAGGATGGCTGAGGTTCCTTTGTGGTCCTTATTTGTATGATGGAGTAAAGGTCCAAAGGTGTAGAAATTTGCTCCGCAAGCGAGACAGCTAACATTAAAATTGTCGAGTTTAAAAGCCACCATACATATCCCTACATCCTTGTTGTACTCAATCCCATGCATCGCTATTAAATGGTCAATCAATTCGTACAAATCGTTTATTTTATCAGGACAAAGACTACAGGATATGTTCGATACATCGACATAGACAACCGGCTCCCAATAGTTCTTCATAGCTTGCGCTTTTATTGTGTCTCCTGTATGGAGTTGCTGATGACTTTTCAGTTCGGAGGCCTCTTGAAAAATATCGTAGCAGTAAAAACACCTGTAGGAACTCTTGAGCCAGCGGAAAGGCATGACGTTAGAATTTATCAGAACATGTAGTACGTTACTTCTCATGATATTTCTCTTGTCTTTAGCCGTGAGAGTCGGCTTGCTGGTAGACTGTGTTATGGCGATATCGTAGTCTGCGGCAGTTGAATTGGTGACGGCCTGCTTTTCTGTCGTATCGTGGCCACCTCTAAGTTCTCCTGCAAGGAAAACACAGGGTTTTAGAGGTAGCCAGAATACGACACAGTTTATATTTACATACATAACATCGCGCCTGCGGAGCTGCACCTATAGAGCAGGTAAGTCCCATGCAGTAGACAAACCAGACACAACTCTAGACTCCGGGCTGCTACCGCGAAATACTAGATGGAAAAGCCCAAATAATTTTGAATTACACTAAGGCCTTTATTATATATTTATGAAAACATCATGTATGTTAGAAAGAATTTACATCTTTTTAGTAAAAACGGCGGCAAACATAATTATGTTACTAGATATAGGGACCAACTAATTCAACCAGGTTTCAGGCTGGCTAAAGTAGCATCATCTTTTATGGGGTACTGTATAAAATGTTACAATAAAATTCCTCCCCACATTCTACAACTAAATGAATTAGTATTACGAGTATATAACTGCACAGCACATGTGTGAGTACTATGTTCCAACTGTAGATAAATCTACCATTCGCTGTACCTATGTGTCGTTCGTTGACTTCTATGTGCCCTGGCAGTTGAGTGTGTCATGCTCTCTCTAATTTCTCTCTGATGGTGGCACATGTGTTGGATCATTCGGTTCCCTTCATGATGGTTGAGCTGAGTGGTGCCGATCCATGCGTCATGTTCGTGAACGGGCGCCATCAGTTGGGATTGGTCATAACTTAGCTGTCTCGGCCTGTTAAAGTGTTGTTTTTTTTTTTAAATTGTTTGTTATTCTAGACGCTTTTACGTACACGTCTTTTTACATCGTTCTCACATATATGTATTTTGTCAACAAGAATGATGTAACCAATAACTTGTAATTAAAACTGATGGAAAAGAGTGTCCGGGGAGTTTCTTGCAAATTCTTCTCCATTGAGACCTACAGACGCTTGCGATTTTGTAACTAGAGTCATCTTTTTTTAATTTTTTTGCTTGACTATTCAAAAGTACTTCTAAAGTTTACTTGAAATAAACTACTTAATTTTGCCCACTTGCTTGCTAGGTTATCTAACAAATATATTTGTTATTTCACATGCATTATCCTTTTTCAAAGACACATGACTTACATTGTTTCTTGGGAACAAATGTGCAGTTTAGGTAAATAAGTGCCCGATTACACAGTCACTGGTGATTAGAGAGCCACACAATTGAGGAGACCCTAGTATGTCGCGGCATAAACGTGTTTTTTTTAATGCACTCAATCCAACTTTATACCGAATTTGAGCAATTAACAAAAAAAAATTACGATATTTAACGAAAGTACCCAATTCCGATATTGAGATCTAATATCGGAAATCAATATCGGAATTGAAAATCTTCCGATATTACATTCCCTAGTATCTAAGAATGAAATAAGTAATTTTAAGTTCTTGATATAGGTAAAAGAGAAACAAAATCGTAGATAATATATTATATTTATTTATGAATTTCAGTAATACTTAATATAACCAGACGTTCAATTCTTATCAGTTACAGAACAAAGCATGGTTTTAAACCAGTTACAGAAATATTTTTTGAAGAATAAATCAGAAAAAAAAAAAAAATGGCCAAAAAAAAAAATGTAATAAATGAATAATGGTATAAATAATAACAATGGCCAAGCGCTGTAATACCATTTTATAGACCATTAATTTGTTTCAATAATAGTTCTACCTGCCCCTGTCAAATGCCACGCCGTGAAATACTCTTTTTCAAATCTATTGGTGATTTAAGACTTTATTAACTTTATTTTCAGGTTTCCTTACGATGTTTTCCTTCATCGTTGACAGCGATGTCAAAGATAAACTTATCATAAATTAACAAAATGATATTATAGCTAGTGATGCCCCCTCTTGAGCAAAACACTAATATTTTAACGAAAAATATACTCATTACTTAGGAGTCTATTAGAAAAATGCAAGATCTGCCTCAGACCTCTGAAAATTAAAAAAAAACAGTAATAAGCTACTCCGATCCTAAGCTCTTTTCAACCTTATTTAAAAACATCTGACGATTTTGCATGGAATTTTTATATATTCACCAAAGAAATTTAAAAAAACAGGAGAAGGGTCTGAAGTGGCGTGTCGGTGTCCGTGCTATGACGTGCTCACTAATTAATTTGGTGAAGATCTGATGAAGAACTTCGGAGATATACAACAGAACTCTTCAATAAATAACGGCAAATATCTCGGGATTGCTGCAATCGCATGTCTGTTTATTGTTTATACCATTTCATAACATAACATCACGCCAGTACGCTCGAAAGGGGTATGCAGATCTCTCATTTCACCGGTTATATTCAAGTTTCATGTTATTCGGGTAATCTATTCTGTCGTTATAGGTACTTACTTAACTACTTCCCTATTAGGTAGTTACAACTAAAAAGTGAAAAATAAAAAACTTTTTTACAAAAAAAATCTACCGACTTCCAAATAAGAAAATAACTTTATTTTTGGAAGTCGGTGCCCATAACTTAAAAATTTGTTACCTACCAAAGACACCAGTCAATCTGCCTGCCCTTTGCCCATACTTGAGGTAACAGATAACAGTTTACTTCTTGCCTTTGTATGTGCATCTATCATCTGCTTTTATTACACGTCCCTACATTATTTGCACTAACAAAGCCTCCCAATAGAAGTTTATCTATGTAGTTAAACCTTACTTGTTACCTAACCTTACTGAACTTTCTGCATCCCTCAGTTATCTCACTAACTCTTAGAGTTAGTAGCTACCACGGCCAATTATTATGTATGAACATATATGTTTATTAACCTCGTTTTAGCAACTAACTCCAAATTAAGTCTTTGGCGCAAGTGAGCCTAAGTATGCAGTCGCAAGCTCCTAGTAATAATTAGTTTATGTTCCTTTAAGACTCTTCAAAATAATGTAACCCAGCTGTATGAACATTCAAAGACTCTAAATCAGTAAAGCCTTTTCTGCAAATTCGACAGACGCGACCAGAAACCCCAGAATGAACCTTCATATGCGTTCGCAAGTTACTAGATCTACGGAAGCATCGGTCGCAAATGCTACAAGCATAATCGCGATCCCCAAAGTGCTTCTTCTTATGTAAAGTAATCTGCCATTTGATGCCGGTTTTATAGCTGCATAAATCACACTCAAATTTCGAGCGTGAATGTTGAGATTGGACGTGCAGCATCATAGCTCCTTTGGTCGTGCAAATTTTCGGGCAATGTTCGCATTTGATCGTGTACTTTTCCACATTGTGCATCTTCCCTAAATGTACTTTTAACTGGTACTGGCTGTCAAATTTCGCACTGCAGAGGTTACACTTGTGTGATTTAGCTTGACCATGCATTCTTTGCTTGTGTTTCTCCATTCTGTTTGTCGTGTTGAACATTTTGCCGCAAACAGTGCACCTGTATCCGACATGACTGTTGCTGATGTGTCTTTTGAGGCGTATCGTGCTTATGAAGCTAAGACCACATATCTGGCAGATGAAGGAGTGGCTGACATGGTCTTTATACATATGACCGACCATACACGTAAAGTTGTCATACCGATTCTCGCATAGAACACATTGCATGACATAATTTTTTAAAACGAAGGGTAGCGCACAGACACCCAACGATCTATCATGATCCTCACCATGTGTGAGAACTATATGATTTATCAGCTCTTCTAAATCATTCAGAGGCTCTTCTGTACATATTTTACATCCTATATTGGTGACGTCAATTTTGACTGGTATATCTTTCGATATAATTTTCTTTGCAATGAAAGTGTCGAGATTTTCGGCATGTTTTTGAGTGTGTTCTTTCAGCGTTTCGCAGTCCCTCATAGGTTTTGAGCAGTAGAAACATCGGAATCCTTTAGTTTGCCAGTTGAATGGGACCACGTTACCGTATCGTAGGATTTGGAGGATATTTCTTCTTTTTTTATTGAGCTGTTCGATGTAGGTGTCCCGGTTGGCCCGACGTCCTGAAAAGAGAGCCAAGGTTTACGCCTCCTTTTTTCGTTTTCATTTTTAATCATTTGGAGTGATGGGTGGAAATGTGCTTCAGTTTATTATCACTAAACACTGTGCCATATCTTAATAAAAACATAACACTTATTTTATGGGCAATCGTGTAATTATAGAGACCATAATAATGTAATTTGGGATTAAATATTTAATATACAGATTTTTACGGAAAGACCATGGACGCGGACTTTTTAACGCGGAGTGACCGTGAAAAAATCTCTAGATTATTTAACCATATATTGACGTCTGGGAGGGACTTTTATCCGAATGGCAATGTAGGTGGGATAATTCCATCAAGGGCCGACACCTCCACCAATTATTTCCATCCCTTTGCGTGCGGTTGGCCAGCACGTGCCCTGGCCGATGGCATATGCGGTTTAAAAGACACATCAATGTTGTAAAAGAATGTCATTAGCTCTCCTCCGCCTCAGATTTAGAATATATGGTAGTGGTTATGGTAAAAACAACAGTTTAGAACTCATAAATGTTTATTTACTACATAATAAGTGAGTATATAAAATACTTCATATTTACAAGTAAAACATAATGAAACAATAGCACTAAAAGTTAATTCTGGTCTTTAAGACTGAATTTTAAACACAAATATCTAAAATTGACGTAATATAGATTCGCAAAACCGAATCGAAACTATTTTTCTCTCTGCACAACATTGTAATAGCTGTCAAATGAATTGACAGGGTTGCAATACTAATAAAATTATCTATAGTTTCATTCTGATTTGTCCGATTATTATCTAGACTTTTTTTCAATTACGAATACTATAAGTTCAAGTAGATAAACTTAGTATTTTCAAGTTAGTAAAAATTATTATTAATAAGTAGGTACCTAAGTAAATGTATCATGTTGAATATATACAGGTTGATACATAAGGCTAAACCATTTTTCATATTGACAAGTACGTGAAAATATTTGTAGTCTATATCGGTAGATTCGTTTCTATGCAGTAACTATAGTAATTTAAATTTATAATAACAATCAAAAGTTAAATCGCAGATACCTAAAATATAAAGAATCATAAAATAATTACGTTAAATTACCATAAAGATATAGACGACTTTTGAAGTGCAACTCAACAACAACAATTCCCTCGCAATAGCTGACCTGGCTAGGAGAATAAATCACATTGAAATAATATTCAGAAGATTTTGTTTTTTTTTATTTTTAAATAAACTAAGATCGATAAAAAAATTGTAAAATGAAAAAATGTGACACCATTCTTGCTAAGGGGTATCGGGTCTGTGGAGGTCAGATAGGCAATCGTTCCGGTTACCTATCATAAGTCCGAACAACATTTAGCCGAATTTCATTTCACCTAAAACTTTTCAACTATTTTCGTTTCGTTTTTTTTTACAACATCGAAGTCACGTCTGCCACTGTCTCAGTTGACCTATTATCAATTCGATTTTTTTCGTTACTCCGACGTTTCACTTGGTCGAAAAACTTTTTACCGAAGTTACACTTAGCCGAAATAACATTTGTTCTAAATATTTATTTTTAAACGCATATCAAAATAATAAGTGAGACAGAAACAGTGGGCGAATACAAATGTTTAAAACAGAGACTCGAAAAAAAAATGTCGACGGAGCCCCGCTCAGCGGGGCTCCTATTTCTGTTTGCAGGGTCTAAAGTAACCTAACACGAAGGAGATGACGGGAGCCGAGTTCTCTCGCTTTGCTCGCTCACTTCAGCTCCCGTCATCCCCTTCGAACCTAACCTATCCGTGTCGGGGTGCCCTAAATCCCCGAGCTCGCTTCGCTCGCTCTTGGACAATTTTTTTAAAATAATTAATTAATAAAAATGTCTAATGCATGACAGCTATTAATAAATCATTTGCATGAAAATTCGAAATAAATACGTAAACACAAACAAGACTGCGTTTTTGCAGCGATTCGTTTCTGTCACTTAATTTTGTAGTACAACATATTGACTTTTTATGACACTATTTCAATTTTAAATTGAAAATGCCACCAAATAACCGGATATAAATTTGTGACTAAATAATGTTTCCTAAAATTTTATTTCGGTTTGGTGAAAATATGGCAAATAAAAAAAGTTCAAAAGAGGCTTCGGCCAAAAGTAGTTCGGTGAAATAATACATATGCCACATGATACTTCGATGATCTGAAAATATGTCAAATAATGCATATAGCAAAAGAGACGTCGGTTAATAGTTTTCGGTAAAATGAAATTCGACCAAAAAATATTCGGAAATGTGATCGGTTCCCAATCGTTCCATGTAAAATACTGGTATACATCTGCGTCCAGTTAGACTGGCCCTAACATTAGGCAGATTGATTGAACAGCATGTAAGATGTCAGGGGTTATCCCAGAGTTCATTATCTAAAATTATACTATTTACAAATGAATCATACACAGAAACAGTATATTACGTAACCATATTTCACATTGGCAGAACAACTCTTAAGTTCATCACTCACTTTTGAATCACACTAGTATTCAAAGAGTATGAATCATTTTTTTATTCACAACATCAACATTTTTACAGTCCAGTCTTCTTTACTTGAGTCACTTTAAGTACACTTCTAGATTTAGAACTGTATGACCGTTACACAAATCTAATTTACATTGGGGACGATCTTTTCCAGTTTCATTAAAGTTGACTTTCGTTTCTGGCTGCTGAGGAAAGCAATTGTGGATTTACTCCACAATATAGTAATATCATTGAATATATTGTCCTGCCACTTCGCCTTCTAACTCCTCTTGAATGATCTCCATTTGTACCATATCGTTTTCGTCAATCTCGTCAACTATTGGAGCTAGATCGAACCGACTATGTCTATTACGGATATGCATTCGCAAATTCGTCTGGTGTGCAAATGCTTTATTGCAAACTTCACATACATAGTCCTTTTCTTTCGTATGTAGTACGGCATGGGAATTCAAGTTACTTCGCTTGGAGAATTTCTTGCCACAAACAGAGCAAACGAACTTCTTTTCGCCATTATGCTTGACCATGTGTAACTTCACGTCATAAGGACCGAAGAATTTATCCCCACAAACCTCGCATTCTACATTCTTCTCTCTTAAATGCACCCTTCTCATATGACGGGACATTATAGACTCTTGTGGATACACTTTTGGACAGAATGGGCACTTGATTTTGAGCTCTTCGATCTCGTGTACGTTTGCCAGGTGAAGCTTCTTTAGATAAGGACTTTTGAAGGTCTCGGGACAATGCGGACAGGTCGATAAGTTGACTAAATGCACGTTTTTCTCGTGTAGAATCTTCTTGGATAGAGTAGCAAGACTGATACCACAGTATTCGCAAGTATAGCCACCTTCTCTGTGATAGTACCTATAGTGCATTTTCAAATGGTTCTCTCCTTGGAAACTAGTGCCACAAACGTCGCATATGTAATGGTGGGATAAATGGTGCTTATTCGCGTGGCGGAGTAGATATTCAAAGAAAACGAATTTCATATTGCAAGTCGGGCATGTCGGCTGATCCTTGTCTAATTTGAAAGGTAGGAGACAGTTAGGAACACTGACATCATACTCTGCATCATGTGCAATGATCAGATGATGTATCAGCTCTTCTAAATTCGTCACAGCTTGCGGACAAAGCTTGCAACATATATTAGTGACGTCAATTTTGACTGCAGCATCCTTGTTTCGGTTGTTTTTGGTTCTGTCAAAGACAACGAGCTCTAGATTGGCGAATTGGTGTGATTCTGTGGTGTGTTCTCGAAGAACGACGGGGTCTTTCGTAGTTTCGTTGCAGTAAAAGCACTTATACTTCCCCTTGTGCCACATAAAAGGTGTAACATTGCTATACTGTAAAACATACTCGACATTCCGTCGCTTTATTAGGAGCTTACGGGCGACTTCCATTTTCTTATATTTGTCCTCCACAGTATTGAATTTTGAACCTGAAAAGAAATTCAGCTTTTACTTTTCTAGGTTTCTGTTATATTCTGTTGGTTGTTCGCTGGTTTCTGCGAGTGGTTTTTGTTTGGAAGGGTCCAATTGGTTAGAATATAAAAAGGTTAAAGTAGTCATGTAGTGGCAGGTACAAAATAGTATTTCTACGAAATTTCAATCTATTGCAAATTGTAAAGTCAATGGTTTGTCATTTCAGAGTATTTAGACTACAAATAGGATGCCTGATAGAATAGCCGATTGGCGAAAATTACGAATTGTTTGCCTTATTTAACCCCTTTCACATCACATCATCAGCCTATTAATGTGCCCACTGCTGGGACACTGGCCGCCTCTCTGTGAGAGGGGATGGGCCGTAATCCACCACGCGGGTCCAGTGCGGATTGGTGGATGTCACATGTCTTCGATTTTTTGGACCCCTTTTTTTGGATTTTTTAACCCCTTTAGGTGACGAAATTTCAAAAATCCTTAGTGCCAACTTCACTACAATTTATAAAGTTAAAATCCCCCGCTGCGGCTGTCTGTACGCGATAAACTCAAAAACTACTGAACGTATTTTCATGCAGTTTTCAAAGATAGAAAGAGTGAGAAACGAGAAAGGTTTTTGTGTATAATTTGTCATGGGTGAAGCCGGGGCGGGTCGCTAGTTATATAAAATCTAGGCTGTCTGTCAGGTAATGAATAAATTAAAGATTTTAATGTAGATACTAGATAGTTTCAGCTAATCCATATCGAGTAATTTGTGATTCTAGGGTGCACGTATCCAAGATAAGTTCTTCAAACATTTATACCTTTTTCAAAGTTTGAGCTAAATAAGTAATTATTGCTTACTAGCTGACCCGGCAAACATTGTTTTGCCATAAAAACACCAAACATTAATCTACCCTACCTAACTACCTACCCTACCCTACCTATGTAAGTAAGGTACCAATGTTATTTTTCACATTTCTTTTTTGTCATAAGTACCTTCTCCTAACAATAACAAACACAACAAAAAAAGAATAAGCGAAATCGGTCCAGCCGTACACGCGTGATGCCGTGACCAAGGGAAATAGGGATTCATTTTTATATACATACTAGCTGACCCGGCAAACTTTATTTTGCCATAAAAACACCAAACATTCATCTACCCTACCTACCCTAACTACCTACCCTAACTACCTACCCTACCTACCCTACCCTAACTACCTACCCTACCCTACCTACCTACCCTACCCTACCTTCCCTACCTACCCTACCCTATATCTCAAGTTAGACCAGACTGCTCACGGTGTGCCAATTTAATTTAAAATCGGTTATGTAGTTTAGGATTCCATCGCGGACAAACATCGTGACAGGAGATTTATATATCGGAGGAAGGTAAATGATTAGTAATAAATATCCCTTGTAAACTTATTACTTCAGGTTTGTTTAATTGGCAACATTTAGCTTCTGATCAGTTCTCAGTTCGATTTTATTCGATTGACAACACTTTATTTTTCTTATGTCAAAATACTCGATTTGGATTGGATAATACAAGCAGTAATTTGCCGGAAGAGATTCTCTTAGCCAATAAAAAGCAGGAGTGTCATAGAGGCACTCTGAGTGGGTTCTCCCGCCATATTGGGTCGTGAAGTTAGAAAAGATACGCGCGGACGCGCGTTTTGGGAGTTAAAAGGAGTTGAGAGAAAAAGAGTTGAGAAGTAGCCTAAAGTGGCGTGTGTGAACTTGAACAAGTGTGTTTTAGTTGGGAAAAAGCGAAACGATTGGTGGCCGAATCCGCTGCTTTGATAAAATTGGAACAAGAACTATCTCTAAAACGGCATAAGTTACCTGCTTTGTGCATTGCATACCCACGATATGCCCACAGACCGAGGGTATTATTGAAGATAGCCCTCCTATCTCCGATATCGGAAGTGAAAACAATGCACGCACAAAGCGATGATGGACCAAATGAGACGAGTAATGGTTGGCGCGCTCTGGTGCGCGAAAATTAGCATGGAAGTACCTACCTACCTACCTAATGGAGATGTTTGCCGGCTACTAAAGACAGAAATATCATGTTGCCCGAGTTCAACCGTATAGTGTGGCCTATCCTAGACAATATGCGAAGTCGGGTTGCAGATAATGATGAAGTTAATGATGACATCGACGCAAACGAATCGACGGAACAATCCTGACTAGATACTTGGGAAACGCAACTGTGGTGGTGATGTTCAGGGAAGTATAAACTTAAGTATTCCGACAACAATAAGTACCAATCTAATGCCTTATGAAGTTTAGCCACAATATTGTTTTTCTTGGTTTATAGTGGCTAATATTTAAAATAAATTGTTATTTTCGTATGCTAAATGAAACTCTGCCAGATTCGTACTGTCAGCGGAATTCGCAAAAGATTAAGACCACTTGTGCAAATACAGTGCAAGAGAGCAAACATCCTAAGCTACAACTTGATTCTATAAAACATTATGCTTGTGAAAAACTTGCTCATAGACATGAATTTTTCAGCCATTCACACAAAATGCAACAAATAGCACGGACGTCTGAGCCCTTCAACATGGCTGTGGATACCACAAGACCTGTTGTGACCGGCTGCGTGTAGTGCTACAAGATAAGTGTGGAGCTCAGGTTCCATTTTAAGAGGCAACATACAACCTGCAGTCTACAGCGCTATGAAAGAGGAAATTTAGTGGTTTTATACATGCCGCTGCGGTGATCAATCAATTTAATATTTTCTGATAGCACCTAGGAGTCTGGACATGTGCATGGTTGGCACTGCTGCCTGACCTTTCCGGGAGTACAGGCTTAAAGGTATGTTACTTTGATCTGCATTCAACTATCTGTGCATTGGCATACATTTGTGGCAGCCGAAGTATGTATTGGATTTGGAAGTACCTAAGTTTTATAATTAATTGTTGCATTAATTGCAATTTATAACTATTGCATTATGTTGTTTAATGGAAATGTTTAATGTAAGTTACATGAAAAGAGTAGAAAAATCAAACAGCGCCATCTATGTAATGATATTGATACTGTATGTTTCTTTCAATAATCATCGAAATTGGATCCGGGACCCCATTATGCCGTGATTTACTGCTTGGGGGAGCTTATTGAATACGAGCATGTTTTTTTTTTTTGTGATCAATTTAAAAACAAACAAATAATTTTTGCATAGACAGAATGAGAAGTCCGTGCATGTCATGCCATCTTTTAAATCTTTGACGGGCTCAAGCTTTGAAATATTTTGTTTCAAGTATTTAATCGTTTTTATTTACCAACAAAATAAACAATGAAACGATTTTCGCAATTTCATCTTTCTAATGTACTTGGAGCATTGGAATGTGAGAACAAAACGGAAAGAAATTAGATTTCGTCACACTATTTTATGTTGCATGATGTTAGAACAATATACGGTTTTGTGACCACTAGTGCTGTCACAAGAGTACACACATTTATGAATAGGTTTTTAGTTTACTCACTACTGATAATCGAGAAGTAAAGATACTAGGCATTTTAGCCATGCATTCTTTATTAATAGGTGTCACTTCAGATTGCCCGTAAATATTATTACCACTGAGTTTGTTGTTGATTTGATCTTCAAGGAAATTTGTGAATATGCTTTTCTTTGAAAATAACGTACATTCTAACTATTCGCGTCGGTATTTTTAATGCAAGTGTGAATCCCGTTATGGAAAGTAAAAAGAAAAATCGTAATAATAGTGTATCTTTTCACATCTTTGGCTGATTGGGATTGTTTTTACAACTAAATTAAAGTATCAGGTAAAAGGGAAAGAAATTTATTTTGTTAACGTTGAATTCAAATATCTTTGTGTAATACATTCGACTATTTTTAAATAATATTTTGGTTCATATCAAAACAGAAAAATCGAATCTCGATATTCTAGGGCGAAATATCGATACGCTGGATCGATTCAGTACTGGATATCGATTGAAAAATTGTTAATTTATTTTTTTTCTTTAAAATCGATTCGCCGATTAATCGATAACAGATCGCCATCCCATCTCTATTAGACAGTGACATGTAAGTGTCAACATTCGAAAAAGTTTGAAAAAAGTCAGACAAGACAAAACAAAAACAAATAACTTTTAACTGTGATATGATTTTTAACTTATAAATTACTGGATAAAGACTAGATTATTAATAAGTCGTTACAAGGTGTGAGTCACTGTAAGGATTAAACTTTTAACTTTTGCTTTGTTGCAAAGACATGCAATAACTTTCAGTTAAGAGCTATCTGATAAAGATTATTTTCAAACCGGTGTTTAAGTTTAGTGAAATAGTTTGCTGGTTGACTCGATTTGCAATCTTACAACCTGGAAATATCACGAGGATTAACGTTACTATAGCCTAGACAGTTGGCGTTTAGTTTTGTTGCTACCAACGGTTGAATAAAGGTAAAGTTAATGTCTGTAGTTGTTATAAATCACTATGTAGGGAACTAACCAACTGATAACATGTCATTCTAACGATACCTACAAATAAAAACGATTTAAATTGACTATGGCAAATGAAAATTGCAACTAGACATTAAGATGGCGTCTAGAAGTCGTATTCAGGTATTATGGGATGCCCGAGGGCCAATTACTGTTTGAAGTTGTGGCTGAAGATGAGATAGATGTTCAATTGGCAACATTTTCATTTACATAGAACAGTTTTTCAGTTTCATGGGTCAGAGAGATGACGGAGTCAAGAGTTGATTCGGCATTTAAGTTGAAAGTGTATTCTGTGTAGCAAATGTATTTGCTAAGTTATTGTTGATTGTGGACCATGAATGGGACACTTGGTTTCTATTTGATTTACTTGGTTCATGAGTTTTTGTTTTTTGGAGAAAACTAGGAATGGTTTCCTTGTTCTGTGTTGTTCAACGATGCTTGGCCTCGGTAATCTTGAACATTATTCAGAAGTTTTAATAATTGTAACATCTCTTTAAAGAAAGGTGTGAATTTGTGAATTGTGTGATTGTGTGGTGTCATGTAGGCTAGTACCTACCTTGAATAATAAATGTGGAATAATGAATTAAAGTATACCGTCAGTAATGGTTGTGGTGTTCTTACTTGTTGAATGTTCTGTGCTGGTCATTGTGAACATACCTAACATAATTTTGTTTTATTTGCTATCTGAGCAAGTTGGATAAGATAATGTTAATGCAGATGTAAACTCGGTGACATGTGGTGCATGATTTCATTTTCATATTTAGTTTGCAAAATTGGTAATGTTTGATGTTGCTAGTTATTATACCAATCGCACTGAGGGTTTGGTATGAAATCATGAACATAAAATGAAGTTCTTGAATATGCTTTTGGCAGGGTTAGAAATCCTGAATATGAGGTTGCCTTTGTATTCAGTACTGAGAATGAAGATTGAAATAACAAATTTGATTTTGATTTAAATGTGCTGTTTATGGTCATTGGAGTTCTGAATGGTGGCAGCTATGTGTTGAATTAAAAGCTTTGGTTCATGATGAGTTAGAGGAAAGCTGAAAGATCGAGTACCCATTGAAGTAACTGAATGTACTGTGTTGAAGACTGATTCAAATCAATCTAGCAATGGTGAGGTCGTGTGTATGGTCAAAGGACTGACTGTACGGTGATGAGTAGTCGCTGCGGTGACTGCTGTAACCGAGGTGGGTTACGAGGTGAGTGGTCAGAGATGACTGCTGTAACCAAGGTGGGTTACGAGGTGAGTGAGTGGTCAGTAAGATGACTGCTGTAACCGAGGTGGGTTACGAGGTGAGTGGTCAAAGATGACTGCTGTAACCGAGGTGGGTTACGAGGTGAGTGGTCAGTAAGATGACTGCTGTAACCGTGGTGGGTTACGAGGCCTGGTCAGGATGACTATGGTTGCAGGGTGGTCACTGGGTTGACCATCAGGAGCTACAGCGATTGCTGTGGGACCAAGAAACATTGCTGGATTTGTCAGGGGGGAACCTGGTCCCTCTGGGGCTTTGGAGTCCTGTTATCTGTCTGGGGAAGCCTGGTCCCTCTGGGGCTTCGGTGACCTGTTGTTTAGTGTATGTGGCATGGGTATCTGGCAGTCTTGTTGCTTCGAGAGGACCGGTTGTCTGGGGAAGCCTGGTCCCTCTGGGGCTTTGGTGACCTGTTGTTTTGTGTATGTGGCATGGGTATCTGGCAGTCTTGTTGCCTCGAGAGGACCGGTTGTCTGGGGGAGCCTGGTCCCTCTGGGGCTTCGGTGACCTGTTGTCTGGGGGGAGCCTAGTCCCTCTGGGGCTTCGGTGACCTGTTGTATGTCTGGGGGAGCCTGGTCCCTCTGGGGCCTCGGTGACCTGTTGTTTGGTGTATGTGACATGGTATGTTGTGTTGGGCGTTTGGGTGGTTTCTGGCACACTTAGTGCTTCGAGACCGACTTGGCGTTTGTTGGGAACCTGGTACCTCTGGTGCTTCGGTAACCATTTAGAATGTGTTAATATGGTTGTCTAAATGGTGAGGTGGATGGTTCGATAGTACGATGATGGTTGTGTACGGTGTATGGTGTGGAGACCTAGATTTACATGGAGAAAACAAATGAACAGTGTGAAAGCTAAGAGAATTCAGTTTTCATGAGTAAAGATGTACTTGAGTTTTGTTGTAGGCTGGTAATATAAGGTGTTGATTGAAGGTTTCACGTGGAAGATGTCACGACCACGTTATTTTTTTTATTTGGTCAGGAGCGGCCGAACTTAACCTATTACTTATTTTTTTTATCTCTTGGTTTTTGTTTTTTGGTTGAGTAACGATGTTGCTCGTCGCTTTACATCAAACGTGGGACCGTTTGAATGTCAAGATGGCCGTATCGGAGGAAGGTAAATGATTAGTAATAAATATCCCTTGTAAACTTATTACTTCAGGTTTGTTTAATTGGCAACATTTAGCTTCTGATCAGTTCTCAGTTCGATTTTATTCGATTGACAACACTTTATTTTTCTTATGTCAAAATACTCGATTTGGATTGGATAATACAAGCAGTAATTTGCCGGAAGAGATTCTCTTAGCCAATAAAAAGCAGGAGTGTCATAGAGGCACTCTGAGTGGGTTCTCCCGCCATATTGGGTCGTGAAGTTAGAAAAGATACGCGCGGACGCGCGTTTTGGGAGTTAAAAGGAGTTGAGAGAAAAAGAGTTGAGAAGTAGCCTAAAGTGGCGTGTGTGAACTTGAACAAGTGTGTTTTAGTTGGGAAAAAGCGAAACGATTGGTGGCCGAATCCGCTGCTTTGATAAAATTGGAACAAGAACTATCTCTAAAACGGCATAAGTTACCTGCTTTGTGCATTGCATACCCACGATATGCCCACAGACCGAGGGTATTATTGAAGATAGCCCTCCTATCTCCGATATATATATATTAGATATAGATAAAAATTATTATTAAGTGAATTCATGCGCTGAAAAGTCACTCACCATGAAAATATCATGAAAGTACTTTTATTTCTGTAGGTAACAGGTTAAGTGATAAAAACGCCATATATAAATTACAAAGAAGTATAATATTTTTAAATTAAAATTTCGCACTCATCTTACATACAGTTCGAGTATAGTTATATCACAATATTATAAAGTCTAGTCTTATTTATCATATCTATCAGCTATTATATATATTGTTTTATTATATATATAATAGATTCCTGCAGGGTTGCCTGGCCGCATCTAACCGCAAACAGCTTTTTTAGGGTTCCATACCCAAAGGGTAAAAACGTGTCCCTATTACTAAGACTCCGCGATCCGTCTGTCTGTCTGTCCGTCTGTCACCAGGCTGTATCTCATGAACCGTGATAGCTAGACAGTTGGAAATTTTCACAGATGATGTATTTCTGTTGCCGCTATAACAACACATACTAAAAACAGAATAAAATAAATATTTAAGTGGGCTCCCATACAACAAACGTGATATTTTTGCTCTTTTTAGGGTTCCGTACCCAAAGGGTAAAAGCGGGACCCTATTACTAAGACTCCGCGATCCGTCTGTCTGTCTGTCTGTCCGTCTGTCACCAGGCTGTATCTCATGAACCGTGATAGCTAGACAGTTGAAATTTTTACAGATGATGTATTTCTGTTGCCGCTATAACAACAAATACTAAAAAACAGAATAAAATAAATATTTAAGTGGGCTCCCATACAACAAACGTGATTTTTTTGCTGCTTTTAGGGTTCCGTACCCAAAGGGTTAAAACGGGACCCTATTACTAAGACTCCGCGATCCGTCTGTCTGTCTGTCTGTCCGTCTGTCACCAGGCTGTATCTCGTGAACCGTGATAGCTAGACAGTTGAAATTTCACAGATGATGTATTTCTGTTGCCGCTATAACAACAAATACTAAAAACAGAATAAAATAAATATTTAAGTGGGCTACCATACAACAAACGTGCTATTTTTGCTGTTTTTTTGGGATATTGGTAGGTACGGAACCCTTCGTGCGCGAGTCCGACTCGCACTTGGACGGTTTTTTTTCTGTAGGTAAGATATTTTTTGGAGGGCGTTGGAGTCACTTGAATAATTTATACTTATTGGGGTTAACTATCAAACAAATTTCTAGGGTAGTTGCGGCTATATATTTCCAGGCTACCCTGCAGAAATCTATTCTAGTATTCTACTATCAAGTTTCAATTCATGATAATTAAGTTTAATCTAAAACAAATTAACTGCAGATTTTTGCAGTGGGATCTTAGGCTATAAAACATAATTGCCAGTTTTGGGAATACTTTCATTGTACGTTTAGTAGAAGTGAAATACCCGGACGCAGACTGCGTTTGACGATAACTGTGGAGCAATCGCGACTTTGGAATTTGTATGGATTTTTTTTGTATGGAATAAATCGTTTGTATGGAAGAGTGATCGACTAGTGCAACCTTAAAAACCTTTTTCGGACCGTTCAACCGATCTTGAGTTCTATTCCGTAAACATAAGGATGCCATAAAAAACATAAACCTATTACCAAAACCAACTGCCAATACTACAGCTGCCATTCATATCACCAACATAATAGAAGTCAAAATAGTTTGAATGAGCCGTAAAATGGGATAATTATGGATAGGTAAGCGTGCTTCACCGTAGACCGCATCATCGCTTAACATCAGGCGAGATATCATATTAGTAGGTACATTATACCAAATAAAAACATAGGAAATACAACTGAAATGATATTATGCAAAAATATTAAGCGCTATTCCTCTCTCCTAGACACTGACTGTATCTAGAAGGTTGCTGTGCCCGACAGGGTCCATAATTGTTTCTGTAACCTATATTTAACACCTGTATGTACATTATGGATGCAATAAATTGAATTTGAATTTGAATTTGAGATAGTGGTAAAACGCGATTATATAAAAAAAAATCTTAACTCACACATTTCACAGAGGTATTGCCTGATTTTAGACAAAACGGGCAAAAATGCTTATTTAGTCGTTAAGACTTAGAGACACTTTTATCTTAACACATTTACTATATTTTTCTTACAATTCTAGATTATTTCATGGCTTTCGAATAAATAATACTTTAGTAGTATTTATTATAATGATTAATAAATAAGGTATTGCATTTAATCGACATTTAGAAAACGTTGACATATTTTATACTTAAATTCATAATCTTAGATAATTTACATTTCATCGGTATTTAATCAATTATTAAAATGTATTAAAACCATTTTTGTTAAAATGGATTTTGGACTTTGTTATTTTTGGAGATTGTTATTTCAATACTTGATAATTATCTTAGATTCTGAATTCAAATAGAGGCGGATTCTTTTTCATAAAATGTTCTGTCGACAGTAAAAAATCTTAATAAATAATTAGTATTCCTAAGAAACTTACATATTGTTGTAATCTCATTTTCTCATCATTTTAGGAACTGCCAGCGTCCAAAAGTTATATGAGATCAATTTTTGTCTAAAATTTTTGATAATACTTTTTAAAATTAATTGTAGTCCAGACATAATTTTTTATATCGTATTTTATGAGATATATACGAAGAGAATAAACAAGGTAACTTTTAATTCATTGACAATCTTTCTGAGTACCTAGTAATTTTTTATATTTTTTATTTTTTTTAGCTGATTGAAATGAAAGGTTCTAAATGTAATGTAATATGACTTCTCAATACACATCCAATGAGCCCAAGCATGAAGTATGTATGTGTGTTGTAAGTATGTGAGAACCATGTTCCTATTTATCAAGTGAAGGAATTTACTTGATAGTGCTTGTAATACTTTATATCTATCCGTAGTATAGTAGTGCTGGGTGCATCGTCCTCATGTATATGAATATAAATGTATGTAAATGTAATAAAACACTTTTTTTTTAAAGAGGTAGTTGTAGTTTCTTGTCCGTTCTTCTCCATAACAAACAACTTTTCCGAATGAACGGTAGGATCAATTATTATTCACTTTAATTTTATATTTTTGATTTTTTGTTTTTAAATTTTTTGTTTTTTGATTTTTTGATTTTTCAACAAAATATTGAAAGCAACCATATTTTTGGCAATTTTAGGGTTGCCTTCATAGTGAAAATAGGTATCCATACTTTCACTCTCTGAAAGGTTGCCAACAAATTAAAATTCACCCAGTTCTTGTTTTCTTTGTGATTCATAAATAAATAGTTATAAATAAGTTTAAAACTAAGAGGAATAGCATCGCGATTCGATATAGCAAATAGGAAACTAACATAAACGTAAAGCATTAAGCGTAAACAAGAGAGATTTCGTTGCTTCATACCAACTAAGTTCTGCGAATATTAATTAAAATAATAATTTATACTCTAAAACTAAAAAGTCGTCAGACTATTTTATGATATATTTACACCTAAAATACAACTCTTATACAGAATGTAACGGCCAGGTGTGATCATATTTAATAATTTGTTTCTGCCCTTATTCAACTAACTATTTTTATAATAATCTATACTAATATTATAAAGCTGAAGAGTTTGTTTGAACGCGCTAATCTCAGGAACTACTGGTTGGAATTGAAAAATTCTTGTTTGTGTTAGATAGTCCATTTATCGAGGAAGGTTATAGGCTATATAACATCACGCTACGACTAATAGGAGCCGAGCATAAATGAAAAATGTTGCAAAAACGGGGAAAAATATTCCTTTTTGACAGCTTCCGTTGCGTGCGCTGCGTGACCGGCAGCCTTATTGCGTAAGTGCACAAAGAAGTTAAACTCTATCCAACCGACCAAATCGCCCAATCATACAAAAACATCGCGACATTCATCTCGCATGTGATTGGTCGATTTGGTCGGTTGGATAGAGTTTGGCTTCTTTGCGCATTTACGCAATACGGCTGCGGTTAAAGTTACGCAATATTCATGTATATAGGGTAGGTAGGTAGCCAGTTGACGGGAGCGAAGCCGCGTGGGACAGCTAGTTTATTATAAATATTTTATTTACTGTATTCCTTCGTTTTACTTGCCCTTTACCAAAGGTCACTATTTCTAAATAAATTCATTAATAATCGAAGTTATGTGGGAGGGGTGGGGGGTGAGGGGGGTAATCTGTATGACAGGATTTCCTAATGCACACAAATGATTTATCAAATAAAGTTGCACTTTTATGTAATAGTTTGTAAGACATCTTTGTGAAAGGGAAATTATGTTATGTTAATTTCCTCCAAGAAAATTATAGTAAATGACTAAAAAAAAAAATATATAAAAAATATTGAATTTCAGATGATTTTCCATACAAATCATCTGATTTATCATCGCCGACAAAAATATGTATAAGCGAATTTTTTTTTTTGCTTTGTCTATGACGTTTTGGAGAAAGTTTTTCATTTAAACGGGGTAGAAGCAGTTTTTTAAATAATATCAAACTTGTCCGTTACACTCTATAAAGCCTCTACGATTAAAATAGTACATCCTAAATCTGCAACTGCACATGCCCATACTTTTTATGCATCTCCATATGCGAACTTAAATTACTACGTCTCAGAAATGCTTTCCCGCAAACAGTACAACTGAATTTCCTATCACCCTCATGTTTCACCATATGCATCCTAAGAAGATAATTATCGAAAAACTTCTCGTTACAAATCGAACATGGAATGTTTTTTTCTTTTAAATGTGTTCTCCTCACATGGTCTTTCATAAAAGAATTCCTAGTGAACATTTTACCGCAATAATTGCATTTATGGCCAACATTATGCATTTTTATTAAATGTTTTTGTTTATGATATTGAGATTGGAACTGCTCTGGGCATTTTGGGCACTTATGGTCCTTTGCGTCGTGTGTCCTCGCTCTATGTCGAGCTAAACACCATTGGTTCTTGTATTTGACTCCGCAAATGTCACATTCGCAGGAACCTGTATGTGCGTAAGTTATATGTACGTTTAGATTCGCCGCGTTCCGGAAGCTTCGACCGCAGAAATCACATATTCGATTGTTATTGCTATGTTCGGAGTTCATATGCCGAAGCAAAATGCCGAAGTATCGGAACACAGTATCCGGGCATAAAGGACATGGCATTTTGTCTTTAATAACCCGGAAAGGCTCCAAACAGCCGGCAATTGAAGTGTCATAGTTCGCCTTATGCTCTGCTATCAAATGCTTTATTAAATCTTCTAAGTTAGGCATAGGAAGGCAACATAATTTGCAAGCCAATGCCGATATGTCGATTTTGACTGCTATCCTTTCTCCTTTGCATTTCTTCATGCATTTGGACTTCAAATCGCAAACAGGATGTTCAAGGCTGGTATGGTGACGTAACTCGTCGAATTCTACGAATTTCTTTGAGCAATAAAAACAGGAGTATTTGGAAAAGAATTTGAAAGGTACAGCAGTAGACATGTTAAGTACACACTGTATATTCTGTCTTATTTGTAGTATATTTTGCTTTTTCTTTGGTTCTATGTTACTGTCGTTTAGAAAAGAGGTTTGGGGTTCGACCTGAGAAATGATTTTAACTTTACATTTGCTTATATGCTGTTTTAAACCTAAAGAAGTGTGGAACTCTTTGGAGCAGTAACTACACTTCATATTGCTCTCATTTTGTGGATGATCGACTTGTACATGTTTTTGTAAGAGAGAAAGAGACGCGAACCGTAAACCACAGCTCTTACAGTGCCTAAAATGCATATTATTTTGATGTCTGCGCAACATAAGGCGAGTTTCGAAGTTCTTCAAGCACATATCACAAGGATATCCTCCTTGTCTATGATAGTTCCTTAAATGTATAGACAAATCCCTTTTCTTGTTGAAAGTAACACCACAGTCATCACAAATGAAACAGTTCTGTGGGTGAACGTTGTTAACATGCTTAACTAAATATCCAAAGTAAGTGAACTGCTCCTCGCAATACAAACATCGGAAATCAACTAATCTGTACTCCTGGAATGGTATATCAATATTTTTGTTGTATTCCATATTGTGTTTCGAGATCAAATGTTCGATTATTTCCTCGAACCTGCTGAAGGGTTCATTGCAGATATCGCAACCGATCTCAGATACGTCGATTTTTATTTCTACGTTATTGCCTTTGATTAGTTTCAGGGAGTAATCTTTAGTGGTGCAGAGTCCATGGGATTTTGTGTGTTTCCTAAATTCTGTGTACTCTGTATAGTTTTTTCCGCAGTAGAAGCAGAGGTATTTGCCTCGCCATTTAAAAGGCATGATGGTTGTGTGGTTGAACAGTATTTTCAAGTTTTTCCGGCGTCGCTCAGAGGTACAGCCTTCGTACGGTCCTGGCAGACCATCTGAAAACAAATGGTTCTTCTCTATAAATGGGCTGTTATTTCATCTTCTAATTCCACAATTGGTTAGTTGTTTTGAGCGTTTTCACTTATTATATTCCGTTAGTTATATCAATTCAGATCTAAGTTGTATTATCTGTGGTTTGGGTCAAAGCTTCGGATAAAATGTTGGTCAAATCGTAGCATTCATCTTTTCTTTTTCTAAAGGATATTCTTAGTTTATCAACGATATTTCAGGCAGAAATCTTAGAGAAAAATCTTGGCTAAACCAAATGGAAACCAAAACACGGTCACATCAGAACCAGCTACTGGTACAAAAGTATACAGCCACTGGTGATCAGAAAAATGAACGTGATAATCCTCAAAAATGTTAGGTAACATTTCGGGCGGTCGCGTTCCGAATATGGGAGGCCATATGGCCTCTAAGATTCCTCTTCCATAAAAACTTTTTTCCGCAAATATCACAATGAAAATTCCTTTCCCCTACATGCTTAACCATGTGCATTTTCAGCCGTTGACTGTCGAAAAACTTCTCGAAACACACAGAACATTCTACATTTTTCTCTTTCAAGTGAGACCTCCTAACATGGTTGACCATAAAAGAGTTTTTAGTAAAAAGTTTATCACAGTAAGTGCACTTATGTCCCGTGCCATGAGAAGTGATCAAGTGCCGTTGCATCGAATATTGCGAAGTAAATTTTTCGCTACATTCGAAACATTGAACTAATTTTGTACCGTGGACAGTTCCTTGATGGTTTCTTAACGCACTATTAGTAGGAAATAGTAGATCGCAACTAGTGCACTTGTGATTGTCAGCGCTTTTATGTCGCCTTGAAACATGAGCTCTGAGGTTAGGATCCGTTCGGAAGGCTTTCCCGCAGTACATACATATGTGCTTATTGCCACTGTGAGACGCGCTAACGTGCTTCAATAAGACGCCAAAGTACCTGTACACTTCACCGCATATAGGACAAGGGTAATTATCTTTAATTAGTTTGAACGGCTGTAGATTACTCTCGACTGTTATGTCGCATTTCACCTTATGCTCTTTGGCCAAATGGTCGATCACATCGTTCAAGTCCAGCAAGGCGATGTGGCATAGTCTACAAGACAAGGAAGACGTATCAACTTTGATTTGGACACCGTCATATCTGTTCCGTAGCCTCATAGACTTAAAGGATATATCGCAGTGAGGATGCTCGGACAACGAATGATGCTTTAAATCCTCGCAAGTGGTAAAGTCTCTCGTGCAATAAAAACATCTTAGTCTATTCATGAAGAATTTGAAAGGAAGTGCTGTGGTCATGTTAAATATAGCTGCCAAACCTTTTCGTATTTCTTTGACGGATATCTTTTTGTCTTCGTCATCAATTATGATGGCTTCTTCCTTTGGTTTATGTTCACAATTTGCAGCATGTCTTATAAAAGCTTGTTTTGTTGTTAGAACTTTATTGCAGAATCCACATTTAGTTTGTTCAGTATCATGGTCGGATTTTAGATGAGCTAACCTTTTTCCGTCTGATGAAAATACTTGGAAGCAGATGTTACACGTTGATGAATGAGCGTTAGATCTATGGATCTGAAGCGCGGAGTTCGTCGGGAAAGTTTCATTGCATTTCGTACAAGAATGGTACTTCTTATGATGGAATCTCAAGTGCGAATCTAAATCCCTTTTTTTGTTAAACGTTTTTTCACATTCGGAACACTCAAAGCTGTTATTAGGATGAGTGGTGTTCATATGGCTGATTAATTTACGTAAGAAGTTGAAACTTTTATCGCAAAGGAGACACTGAAGGTCTACGAGTCTGTACGCCGTTAACAGTACCTCTATATTTTTCTCGTAAGGCAATTGGTGTTTAAAAATCAAATGATCGATAATTTCATCTAAAAAGGGGAAGCTTTGTGAGCAAATCTCGCAAGTGACATCGGAAACATCTATTTTGATTTCTACATCAGCTGATTTTACTAGTCGTAAAGCTCTGTCCCTATCACTGCAAGGTCCGTGGCCTTTCGTGTGTTTCCGGAGACGATCGGGAGTCTTCGTATCGTCTCCGCAATAGAAGCAGAGGTATTTACCTCGCCACTTAAATGGTATCAACGTTGTATTGTTGAGTAATATTTGCAGATTTCTCCTCCTTAGATAACTAGCACTGTGCTTTGTCATCTCTGTTTCCAAATCTGAAAAGAAATGACAGGTTTGTACTTTTGAGATAGCAAAGACAGTGCATGGAGGGATGACGAAGTATTTTATTTTTTATAAACTCATTTGAGATCAGGAGTGGTCATAGCCACACAGCTTCTTCATATGGATCATTTCGACCAGTATAAATTTATGTTTTCGTTTCGGCATGTTGTTCTGGAGTGCTACTAGATGGCGCGCAGAATCGTCTTTACTTTTTTAGGGTTCCGTACCCAAAGGGTAAAAACGGGACCCTATTACTAAGACTTCGCGATCCGTCTGTCTGTCTGTCTGTCCGTCTGTCTCCAGGCTGTATCTCATGAACCGTGATAGCTAGCCAGTTGAAATTTTCACAGATGATGTATTTCTGTTGCCGCTATAACAAGCAAAGCTAAAAACAGTATAAAATAAATATTTAAGGGGGGCTCCCATACAACAAACGTGATATTTTTGCCGTTTTTTGCTCGATATTAATAACGTCAACAGGTAGACGCTTGAAATATTCACAGAATGTTTAGTTGTATATTTACTTCAAAAAATAATAATTAATAAATTAAAATAAAATAAATTAAGGTGGGCTCCCATACAACAAACGTGATTTTTATGCAGTGTTTTGCGATAATGGTACGGAACCCTTCGTGTGCGAGTCCGACTCGCACTTGGCCGGTATTTTTTTTGTATGAGGTCGATATTCTTCTCCCTAGAGTAAATAATATTCTGTGCAGGTAGGTAAGTTGGGTAGGAAGGTAGGTAAGTAGGTTAGGTAAGGCGTAGGTAGGTAGGTAAGTAGGATAGTGTAGGCAGTTGACGGAAGCGAAGCCCCGGGCACAGCTAGTAACTAATATTATGGCACTTATAAGTTAAATACTCCTTAATAATTAACTAAAGCTTACTTTCCAAGAATCTAGGCATTTATACAGAGTAGCCCAAAAGTCAATAGGTGTTGTGGCAGTCGTTTTTTTTTATTACCTATCTTAAAAGTTATATAAGAAAAACTCGTGAAGATTTGTTTTGAATCGTTCTTACAAAGATCGTCTTGTAAAAGCTCATTTTGTGCAACCTCAAAAAGAATTGCATTTCTAATCAAGTTTTATCTGTGTTATTCTGACGTATAAGCTGTTTGTGTAAAGTTTTATCTAAATACGTACAGTAGTTTTTGCGTGTTAGAATAACAAACATCCATCCTCAAAATAACTTTTGCATTTATAATATTAGTAGGAATTTTGAAAGTAAAACGATATTTATAAAAAAAATAAAATACAAACGACTTCCAAATACCTACACAAAGTGAAATTAAATTCAATTTCGGAAGTCGGTGTTCCTGTTTTGTTTCTTCGTTTTTTGTAATTTTTTGTTAAAAGTTGTTATATTTTTTACTTTTCAGTTGTGGCAAGCAAGTTCAATAGTAAGGTACCTATAATGTCCAAAGTTATGCCTGAATAGATTACCCGAATAACATAAAACTAACATAACCGGTGAAATGAGAATGTACCAGGATACCCACCAGGTAGGTAGGTAGGTGTAGGTATCTGCGTACCCCTTTAGAGCGTACCGGCGTGATGTTATGTTATGAAATGGCGTAAACTATAAACAGACATGCGATTGCAGCAATCCCGAGAGATTTGCCGTTGTTTTTTGAAGAGTTCTGTTGTATATCGCCAAAGTTCTTCATCACATCTTGATCAAATTTAAATGGGACCACACGAGAAGCACCAGCTTCAAAGCTTTTTTAGCTCAAATAAAAAAGAATCATCAAAATCGGTTCACCGACAGCTGTCAGTATCAATACAGTAAAAATAGAGCTTGACAGGCTAACAATAACGTAAACGTCAGTTTGACACATGCCGCAGAGATCAAATCATGTCGCTATCTTTTAAGAAGTATAGTAAAGTTTTGAGACGCATAAAAAAATACAGTCGAATTGAGAACCGCCTCCTTTTACAAGTCGGTTAAAAAGAAAGGATTTTAAGTCATCTAATCTTACTATAACGCCTTCGCATCTTACCCCTTCGGGCAGTGTTGGCATAAAAGGTAAAAGTGAATGCTATATATCATGGCAGGCGTCATATAGCCGTTTGATTACCCCTTCGCGTCGGGGAACAGCTGGGGGGATAGTTGGTATAAACGGAGGGGGTGGCGGAGGAGGATAAACCAGTTTAGCATGCAGCCTATCCCTATGTGTCTTCATAGTCTTTCGCCAGTAGAACCGTTCCCCGCACACATCACATGCATATTTCTTTTGCCCACTATGTTTCAACATATGCTTCTTCAACAGCACAGTATTAAAGAACCTGGTATAGCAAATATAACATTCATAAGTCTTCTCTTTCATATGCGTCCTTCTTATATGATTACTCATGAAAGACATTCTTGTAAACAGCTTCCCACAGTAAGAGCATTTGTGGCCAGTATTGTGGGCGTCGATCAAATGTTTCTGTCTCTCATATTGCGTGGAGAATGTCTCGGGGCATTTTGGACATTTGGCGGCTTTAACGCCGTGTGCTGTAGCCATGTGCATGTACAAACGAGACGGTATTTGGCATTCAGCAGCACAAACATTACATTTAAACCGCCCAGCTCTGTGATGACGCCAAATGTGAACGCGCAAGTTTTGATCCCTACGAAACGATTGGCCGCAGTAAACGCAAATTATATTGTTGTTTGTATGTTCCGTGTTCATGTGTTTTAGAAGCGTTCCGAAGAAGGTGAATACCGCGTCGTGGCAGACTGGACACGCCATTTTGTCTTTAGTAAGCTTATAAGGCTGAAGACAAGTTGTTATAGATTTATCGTAATTCGCATTGTGTGTATCTATCAAGTGATCGATCAGATGATCCAAATCAGTCATTGTCTCGTAGCAAACTTTGCATTCGAGTCTCGAAACATCGACTTTGACGCAAACGACGGATTCCCTGCACTTCCTAATACATTTCGATTTAACATCACAAACAGGGTGCTCTGAAGCAGAGTGTTCCCTCAACAATTCCGAATCAACAAAATCTTTCGAGCAGTAAAAGCAGTTGAACTTATTCTTGTAAAAATTAAAAGGTATTGCTGTAGACATGTTTATGATTGTTACTATATTTTGTCTGATTTGTTTGACGCAGGGTCTGTTTGAACGATCATCGTAATTCAGGTCTGTGTCCATGGCAACGTGTTCTTCTTTGAATGCGACTCCGAATAGCTCTTCCCCTTTACATTTTTTTGAATGCATTCTAAGCCCTTGTTTCGTGTGGAACTCTTTCAAACAGGCATCACACTGCAGAGACCCGTCGTCCGGATGTTCTAACTCGAGGTGTTTTTGTCTCAAAGCAGCTGACGGTAGTTTCAAATCGCAAATGTTGCATCGAGTCAAATGCCTGTTATTTCGATGTTTCCTTAGAATATTTAATGAGCTGAAGACTTGAGGGCACATTTCGCATTGATATCCTCCTTCTCGGTGATAGTTTTTTATGTGAGAAAATAGATCTCTCATTTTGTTGAATTTTTTATTGCAGTTTTCGCAAATGATGCAGTTCTTTGGGTGTTCTTTATTAACATGGGAAACTAGATAGCCAAAATACGTAAATTTTTCTGTGCAACCTGTGCAACTGAGATCAGCAAGCTTATATTCTTTTATATACATTTCTACTTCTTTATCGTATTCAAGTTCGTGTTCTTCAAACAAATGAGTGACGATTTCGTCGAATGAGTTCAATGTTACGTCACAGATTTCGCAATTTATAAGTGAAATGTCCAGTTTAATTTCCATCTGCTTTCCTCCTTTAAGGACTTTAAGGCAATGGTCATTTAAGGAGCAGTTGCCATGTGCTTTCGTATGAGTTCTTAACTCTGCATAATCGGTGACATCTTTGCTGCAAAAGAAACACAAATACTTTCCGCGCCATTTAAAAGGGATAATTGATGTGTTGTTGAATAGAATTTGTAGGTTCCGTCGCCTCCTCATCGATAAAGGAAGTTTTTTTTCCTTGCTTTTGCGTTCCTTGCTTTTGCTTTTCTTGTTTTTGCTTTCCTTGCTTTTGCTTTCCTTGCTTTCCTTGCTTTTGATTTCCTTGTTTTTGCTTTTGCTCGATTTTTTATCTGAAAAGAAATTAGTCTACTGTAAAGGTACCCTCAGTATTCAGCAAAAATCAAGCTCTAAAAACATAAATTTAATTCAATAATGGTAAGAAGCAATAATTTTGTGGTTAGGGTACATTTAAAGTTGTTTAAATAATTTTACCGAAGACTTTTTAAACGGATCCCATGAAAATTTCAAACAAAATTGTTATATTATAAGTGTCGCTAGAGAATTCGGAGGAAGAGCTACTTTATTCACAGCATGGCTTGAGTGGAGATTAATATAGCTCATAACTTGCTCAAATAATTGAAAAACCCAGCTTCATTTTGTAAATTTTTCGAAAACAAAACAGCTTTATGTCCCAATGTTCTGTAGAGAACGGGGCATATTCTGTGACTCATAGTGTAAAGAAAGATAAAAATCGATAGCAATCCTCTAATAATAGTCAGTCAATAGAAAAATTCTAGGCGCTTAATCAAGAATATCAGGCTGAGTTGAAAATCTCTTTCTCATAATCATTTTAGCCGAAAGACCTCCACTGCTGAACATAGGCCTCCATCAAGTTTCACCACATGGACTGGTTCTGTGCGAACCGCATTCAGCGAATAACCGCAATTTTAACTAAGTATATCAATTTAAATTCGATGCCCTCTAAAGCCTCGGAGCCACGGAGCCACATAAGAGCGTTTACGGAGAAACGGGGCGTCGCGCTTCGCGTGCTTCGCCAACGTTTCTCCGTAAACGCTCTTATACAACGCCGTATATTTGAATTTAGTGCGTTTCGCACAGCACAACGCGACGCGTCGCCAGCTTTGAAGCAAATACCTCACTGTATTACAGATTCAGCTTTCAATGAGACTTGCAGAATAATAACTGAGGCCTTAGTGCGAGTTTTTACTCACGCTCAATCGCGATAACGTAAACGACAATTTTTATGGAAACTGGATAAGTGCCGTCTGGTGACGGTAAGGAGAAACCTCTTTTTTTGTATACATTTTGACATAAGAGATCGTTTACGTTATCACGAGTGAGTACGTTAAAAAACTCGCACTAAGGCCTTTGGTTGCTTAAAACCAACTCCACTTAACGCACTATACCCGCTAGCCGGAATAGCCCCTCCGGAGGTTCGAAGAGAAGTTGCTTGTTCCTCAGAGAAACGACACCTAATGTACAACATGGAGCAACCAAAGAGACGGCGATTGGAGAGTTGGAAGAGCGTCCTTAAGTCGACAGAAACTAATTAAAGATAACAGCCTAGCGAAGCTCGCAAGAAACTGTGGCTCCTCAAATACCCCCCTTCCAACTGACTATGTTGAGCTTGCAGAAAAGTTTCCAGCGGGCCATAAACAGCCATGGCCCATCTGGAAATCCCTAAACCGGTTGCGAAGCCAAGTGGGCCGCTGCAGGCATAACTTAGTCAGAAGGGGATACTCCAATCAGCCACAGTGTGACTGCGGAACTACCCCACAGACGATACTCCATCTCCAGTCCTGCTCCTTATGTAAAAAACACCTGCACCATGCAAGACCTTTGTGAGGCCAGCGACGTGGCTGAATACTGATCCAAGAAAATTTAGTGAAGGGAATGATCGACACGAAGAAGTAGAAAACTGTACCTACGTTCTACATCCAAAATTTTAATCTTATATAATAATTATATGAGTGTAAGCGTAACGGTAGACAGGACGGTATGGAAGAAGAAAACGTGTTGGGTCAACCCCAAGTAACTTAGATAAAGTACCTATAGATTAAGTCTTAAAATGAGCTTGATTGATAGAGCGAGATGGCTAATTGGCAGCTTCATGTAAATAATAAGGACAAAAGATTATTTTTTGTCTTTGTCACTGTGGCCGGTTTCTGTTGTTTGTCAAACTCTAATACAATGGCAGGTTTGACAAACTCGGTTTTGTTTTATTTTCTATGATTTCGTGGTATTATGTGTTAATTGAGACAAGGAATTTGGGTTATTTATAGATAATAAGTGTCAGTGCGATGGTGGGTTGTAGTGTTCTTGTTCTTGTTGTAACACCAGAACTAACTATTGCTGTCTCATGTGCGGCCACGCCAGTACTTAATCTATAGGTACTTTATCTAAGCCAAGTAACATGGGACAAGGACAGGAAGATGATGTAAATAAAAACCGATTCTCCGAATTATTATTTTGTTTAATATCTAATAGGCATATAAAAATACAACGCATTAATATTATTAATACTATTTTTAAGTCTCCATAAAGAATACGTTTAATATGTATTTTGATTACAAATATATATATATATATATATTTAAATTCAAAATAATGAGATAAATGCACCATTACTAAGTAAAAAATGCGAAAAAAGCGTCTTCAGCATTTCTAATACCTTCGTTATCACCCTATAATGTCCCTTCTGCAGTGAGACAGACCTTATTGAGAAAGGGAGTGGGCTATAATCCAGCAGTTGGCTCAGCACGGATTGGTGGACGTTACATGTCATCGAATTTTTTGTTCTAACGGTTTTCCATTGCAGTTTTGAACGCAATGGTGATGAAATTAATTACACATAATAAACCACCTTTCGAAGCCACGGCTCTTAGTATGCCCAGGGTCGTTATGACTGGGCCACTGCCCACTACTGCTGCTATTCCATTCTATCTTACATTTTATAAATTGGTATATCACTTGAGAATCTATTTGATTACGTATTTCTTTATATCCATAGATATTATAAATGCATGTTAAAAAAGCGTTAACGTGTTTTCCAGTAACTATTTCTGGAGGTCAGATAGACACCCGCTCTATATAAAATACTAGCCGTTCCCCGCGGCTTCGCTCCCGTGGGCCACCCCACAGAACCCGTTTTCGGGATTAAAAAATAGCCTATGTTACTCAGGAATAACGTAGCTTTCTATTGGTGAAAGAATTTTTTAAATCGGCCCAGTAGTTTCGGAGCCTATTCGGTACAAACAAACAAACATACAAACAAACAAAAAAATCTTTCCTCTTTATAATATTAGTATAGATTATTATAGTATAGACTGGTATTCAGTTGCATTTGGTTTCTCAACTCAGGAGTAGGCAATGACCTGTTGCTGCCGGCCGTAGTCGAATCGATGGGCGGCAGCGAGGAGTCCTGGGACGCGGTGGTAGGAGGCTGCGGAGAGGGAGAGGGAAATCACTTCACCTCACCCGGCCCGCAGCAGACGCACCGGGCGCCGTCGGACAACGCCCATTTCCAGCCCTCCTAAATGGGTCCAGGGGAGATGGGACTCGGAAACGTCCGTCGCACCCCCACACATGGACCAGAGATGGCGGCGCGTAGTGTTCTACGCGCGCCCCTCTTAGACGTCGCGGGGGCAGTCAAACACCTCACTCCTCACCACGACCCGAGGTCGGCACTAGCCGGGGTTTGCGGAAGAATCGTACGTTCCCGTGACCCTGGTGTAGGTATAAGATGGAACACCGATTGGTTTTTAGTAAGTAGGAGTCTGACAGACCCCCCCGCTCCCCCAGGGCAGAGGAAATCTAATGAGGATTTTATAACCCCGAGCAAAAATAAAAATGGTTAGACCCCAAAATAGTTGGTAAAACACTGGGAAAATGACGACATGTTCGCTGGTTAATTTTTCAATATTTGTACGTTAGGATATTAATTCAGTAACCACTTCAGGATGATGCACCTTCATATGCAGCCTCATACTATTACTCTGAACAAAACCCTGACTGCAAACACTACAAACGAACTTCTTTTCATTGCTATGTATCCTCATATGGTCCCTCAAAGTCTGCTTCCTAGCATACGACTTCTTACAAACTTCACACTGATGTACCCTCTCGCCAAAATGTTTGATCATGTGCTTTTGTACATGCGTCTTCGAAAAAAACTTTTGTTCGCACATAGAGCAGGAGAAATTCTTCTCCCTTATATGAACTTCTTTCAAATGTACCTTCATTTTGCTCATAATTTGGAAACTTTTACTGCAAACTGGACATGAAAACTCCGGGACTTTAACATCATGTATTAGATTATGATGTCGCCTTCTTTGGTTGTAATTCTGAAACGTTTCAGTGCAGTAGAAACATCTAAGAAGTTTATCCTTATTATGGACTTTTGATTCGTGATTATTCTTCTGGGTCAGAGAATCAAATGTTTCAGGACATAAGTTGCAGTGGAATCCCGAACCATGTGTTAAAGAATGACATCTTAATCGATCCTGGCTCAGAAAAGACTTGCCACATAACTCGCAAATGTAATTCCCATAGTGTTCATTCATATGCTGATTCAACTTCATGAAATACTGGAACTCTTCTTTACAAACTGCGCAATGGTAGACATCGTTTTGTAGAAAGTACGGAATAAGACCGTAGCCACATTCTTCTGTGAATTTAAAGCTATGTGTGCCTTTCAAGTGTTCTATAAGGGAGTTGAGATCGTCGAATTTTCGAGTATCATTGCAAGATCGACATTGCAGTACAGAGACGTCAATTTTGACCTTCTCGTCTCTTCTCAAGTATGAGACAGCAGCTTTCATATTAGATTTCTTATGCTGGTGTCTAGTGTGTTCTTTAAGTAAGTCAGTGTCTTTGAAGGTGAGATGGCAGAAGAAACACAGGTAGTTCTGTCTGTGCCATTTGAAGGGGATCACGGTTGATGTCTCAAGGACTATGATAGCGTTACTCTTCATAAGTTTGTTGCGTTTTGTCGACGTCATTGAGGACTTACTCGACGCCTCTGTGATGCGCCGTTTCTCACCTAAAAAGTGAAATTTTTGTATGAGATATCTTGGCGTCTTTGCTCTTTAGTGTTTTAGGTGATATGTTGACACACATAGATTATGTCACGCCTTTTTTTCATGGGGGTAGGCAGAAACTACGGAACGCCAACTGCTAAGATCCTTTGATATCTTATACAGCCTTCGATATTTTGAGGTTTTGATTAATATTTTATTTTACAGTTTGTTGCGAGGACACGGAAACGTACATTAAGCTACCAGCTTGCTGTCTAGCTATTATGTATACATCAGTATGTGTTATCATTGTAATTCATCCCGTTTCAAGAAAAAGTTGCCTCTAGACCACGGTGATTCTCAAGGAGTGAGGGTTCTCATATTTCTGTCGTTTTCAAGCGTAAGGAAATATACTTGGGTATTAGTATAATGGTTAATAATATGAAATCGTAGACACTCATTTGTTTTTTTTTTTAAACTTTACCCCACACTAGGAATTTCTTCCTGTATCGTGGGTGCCTTTACAAACATTTAAACTCACTTCCACACACCACCAAGACACCCTAGAAAAATTATAATTCTATTTAGTCCGTCAGTGAGATTATCAAATAATATTGGAGACGTATTTTTTGTTTTACCAAATCAATAAAACATTACAAAGTTCACGAAGTGCACAGAGACCGCTGCTGCCCATTCTCTGGTGTGTTCCTAAGTCACCTCTTACGATACCCACGGGAAGATATGGGATGGTGATATTCTTAACGTCCGACACCATACGGAACAGGAACGTCAATGTCACGATGAACAAAGAACAATGGCGAAATCTTATCTGACTTAAATTTGAGCGTCAGAAAGTGAGTTATATAAGAAAGACATTCTATTAATTGTCTACGTTTTTTAAAGTATAATTGGGCTAGTTCAAAACGGATAAAAAAGACATAATAAATAAAAAGTTATTTGATTTTTTAGTTAATTTCTTTAGCTTAGTGTTGCCATTATATATTTTATCTGCTAAGTGACAAGTAGTAAATATATTAAGTAATAATATCATTATTGTATTTATTGTAGTAAATGAGTTATCAATACAGTTTATGTCTAAGTGTAGATGTTGCTTGCAGGTAGGTAAGAATATTGTAGAAATAAATGAATCACTTTCAATTAATGATTGGCAAAAAGACTAGTATCCAATTCTAAAAAAAATATAGCTTGGTTGTTGACGACGACCTTTTGATACACGTAAAAGTCGCTTAGTTTAAATAAATATACTCTTTCCAAAGAGTATATTATACATTTCATGCTGAAATAACTACATAAGGGCAATACTAATGCGATATTTCCCTTTTACTTCCACGAAATTGAATAATATTAGCTATTAAACACATTATTAAAAGCTACCCAGACATAACCTACAAAAGTTTATAACTGAATATCTATTATTCCCGACATTCTCCAACAAAAATTCTTGTACAAACTAATTCAGAACATCAGCTTGAGTTAAACCAGATATTTTTAATTTAATGACGTAGGAATTTAATCTCAGCTAAAACAATGTATGGGCACCTGCCATTGTTCTTTTCAACCTACGAATACTGACTCTTATTGCAATGATTTAAGGTTTACAATGTATTCTCTAAGCTTAGTATAAAAGTTTTACTTTTATTCACACGTGAATAGCTTTGTTTAAATGCATCTCAGTGCACCACAGTTCAATGAAGATTTTCCATAGTCAAAAAGCTTAATTTTATGGTCAAGATTCATACTCGCTGTCAAAAACAGAAGTAGGTACTTTACCGGAGGTTAAATATCACGAATAAATTCTAGTCACATCTAGTATTTAACGATAAAAAGAAAGTACGAATAAAATAATTGATTGTACAGTCACGGAAAACATTCGTTGGTCGTGTGAGGATATTTTAAGGTGCTCTACGTAACCCTTCGGGGAATGCCCACTGCTGGGACACAAGCCTCTTATCAGTGTAAATATCCATCGAGGATGGAATGGACAACTAGATCGTTATCATCAAAGCACATGAATGTAGGATGCTGGTTCAGAACGCACCATCATAATGTTGAGAAATTATTTAGAATATGAACGCACCGAAGAGAGAATGAAAAGGGCATGTGTGTGAGCCATTGAGATAGAAAATACAAGGAGGCACCGCGATGTTCTATACATACATTAGTTTATACAAATATGAGTGAAATACGATACAGATTGTGAAACATCGTTTTGTTTCATTTCATTCTTTCTAATGTAGTAATCGTATTTGATAAAAGAAACAACAATATTTCAGTTGTTGCTCATATTGGCAACATTTTGTTGTGACGTAGTGACAGTTGTAGGTAAGTGCCATATTCGCCATATTAGGTGACAAGTTTTGTGGTTGTGTTCGTGGTAGACCTGCTGTCAAATGGTTGTTTACTTTTTGAATTATTGAGATTTGTGAGTGTGTGTGTTGCTTGATTGATACAACCCCAGCATCGGCGGCCATTTTAAGAGACATTTTATGGTTTATGTAGGCACCTTTTTGTAGGTAATTCCAGTCCATATTATTTAGTATGTCTATGGTGTGAGCGAGAAGGAAGGGGCGAGCTATAATAAGATTAGGCAATTGTTTTTTGTTAAGAAGTTTAAAATCAATTAAATTACATTTAAAACAAGACATCACGCCTACATAAATGCACTTGTATTTTAAATAAGTGCTTACAACTATGTTTCCGTAACTGTACATAAAATCACACGTGCAAAGTCTACCGTGGTAATTGGCTTTACTCTGACCAAAACTATCGTGGTTCCACAGTGAGAGAGAGACGGAGCTATACAGGACGAATTGCACTATCTCTTTTTCCAAGGCGGAATTATTATGGAGTTGACTGCATTTATATCACAGTTTGGGAGCAAAAACCGTGATAAAATGCACGACTCAAGCCTATCACAGAGGCCGTGCTCGCCCGGCAGATCTGTTTCTGACTGATATTTTGTGACTCGGTAATTTCACCGGCTTCTTGTAAGAAATTTTAAGGAGTTTGACACTAAAATTATATTTTCAACTGCGTGCACTTAACATGATAGAGATTGCACATGTGATAAACACAAAAAAAATACTAACACATTTGTTTCTGAAAAGCTAAATCATCTTGCGCACTTCTTAATTTTTGCCAGGAATATTAGCAATTAAAAAAGAAGATAAAAAACACCTTTTCACAAAAAAAAATATCGACTTCCAAAGCATAACACTAAAAAGTGCAAAAATATCTTTCGTTTCGGAAGTTGGGTGTCTTTGGTACCTCTTGTTTCTATCGTTTAACAAAACCAACTTCCGAAACGAATAGTTTATTCCCACTCCTGGACAGAGGCCTCTTCACACCATTCCTTACACATATCTCCAAATATCTTGATGATTTTACGTTTCAGAAAACAAAATAAAGTTGACAATACTTCTTTTATTCAGATTCAGTAAAAGCTAAAACACTATTTATTATTATATATTTATGCCAATTTTCAGCCTGTTCTGTTCCCACAATAGGACAAATTCTTTCTTCCAGTCCTCCCGGTTGAGGACAATAATTGTGGACCAATCTTGTCGTTAAGATCAAGCTCGAAATATTTATCGTCACAATGATTTTAAGAAGACTTCCGCTGTCTATTAGAAATATTGTCAACAAAAATAAGAAAAACTGGAGTTAATGTGCTGTGATTTTGTTGATCAAGTATTTAATTCAATTGTTTACCGAAATAACCCAGAAAGCGTCCAACTCACTTTCCTATTAACAATCCCGAAATCTTGTTACATTCGCTTATACGAAAGTGAAATTTAAAAGCTGCTTATACATAAATTTCAATTCTTTATTCTAGGTGCCGCCTGCAGCAGTACGTTTTCCAACCTATGTGTTATTCTGATGTATAATCTATATTTCTGTAAAGTTTCAACAAAATCCGTTCATTCGTTTTTGCGTTAAAGAGTAACAGACATCTATCCATTCATCCTCAAAAACTTTCACGTTTATAATTGGAAGTAGGATTTTGTTTTGATCTAAGTTCCAAAGGTTATAAAACTTCAGACTAATATGGCCCTCCCACCTCTAAAATGAAGCTGAGAATGGACTAGCTAAACATAGAAATGGTAGACCAATGGCCAGACGGGTAGACGATCTACACAGTATCGTGGGGAAGACCTGGATGAGACTTACACATACCAGGGAAACATAGCGCAGAAAGGAGGAAACTAAAACTTAACAGTGTATGGACAAGGCTGCCATCATATTTTACAATATTTAATTTAACTCGTCTTGTAAGTTACACATACCAGGGAAGCATGGCGCAGAGAGGAGGAGACTAAAACTTAACAGTGTATGGACAAGGCTGCCATCATATTTTACAACCTTTTATTTAACTCGCCTTGTAAGTTACACATTCCAGGGAAGCAGGGCGCAGAAAGGAGGAGACTAAAACTTAACAGTGTATGGACAAGGCTGCCATCATATTTTACAACCTTTAATTTAACTTGCCTTGTAAGTTACACATACCAGAGAAGCATGGCGCAGAAAGGAGGAGACTAAATCTTAACAGTGTATGGACAAGGCTGCCATCATATTTTACAACCTTTAATTTAACTTGCCTTGTAAGTTACACATACCAGGGAAGCATGGCGCAGAAAGGAGGAGACTAAAACTTGTGTATGGACAAGGCTGCCATCATATTTTACAACCTTTTATTTAACTCGCCTTGTAAGTTACACATACCAGGGAAGCATGGCGCAGAAAGGAGGATACTAAAACTTAACAGTGTATGGACAAGACTGCCATCATATTTTACAACCTTTTATTTAACTTGGCTAAGTTAGTAATGTACGGGTCGAATCTTGCACCTGAATTTCGAATAAGTTATCCCCAAACGATTGAGCTGAAATTTTGCATACTCTTTTGAATTTTAATAACAATGCAAGGTTAGCTAAGTGACATCTTACTTAATCCAATAAAGCAAAATCCCAAAGATGGCAGACCAATTATTGTTATGCACCCCCATGAAATCATGAGGAAGAATGGGTATCAAATGAAAGGGTTTGCTGAGAGCATTATGGGCTATATGGGACAGTGTAGAGTCCTGCAACTTCCATTGAAAAGGGAGGATCTTCCGACCAGACGGGAGGATCTTCCGACCATACGGGAGCTGTGTCTGGTGGACAAATGCCCGAAGGTTGTTGGGCTGTTGTTTACATACAAATCGCACAGAGAACTTTAATAGCCCGAATGCAGGATTTGTGTGACGTTTGGTCTTTTTCTTTGTTTGCATGTAACAGCATAGATGCTTCTACAATGATATTTTCCTGTATACAACCTCTACATTACCTTGCTTTTGTATGTGTATGGCAACTAGATTCTTCAAGAATCGATTTCAAAGCATTTCCTGGCATCCGACTTGGTGTACTCATGTAACTTTGGTAATATTGAAATAATGTTGTACTATGGAGCTAGAAAGTGGAGATAGCAACACAATCAGACAAGATAGCACCATCGAATTTGGCTCTTTGGACTATGTATTGACAAGTGATATTACAATTACATAAAAAATCACAACACACACCCCCCACTATGCATCTAAACAACTATCGACCTACCTTTAGGAACAGTTTTCGAAGTCTTGGCTTTGTCGTCGAGTTTGGCGACTTTCGCCCTCTTGTCTGGCTTCACTGGTGTGTTCTTGCGTGGACGGCCGCGTTTTCCCTTGACAGGCAGTGTGGCTACTGCTACTGGCAGTTCTGACACTGAAGGCTGCGATAATTCGTCTTTTAGGTCATCTGGAAGAGGGAACAGTAAAGAGTGTATGGTAACATTCTTCTGTCTTTATTATTTGAACCTAGGTCCGCCCCGGCTTCGGACGAGTGTACTAGCTAAGAAAATGGAACTTGTTTTACAGTAAAAAATTTTCCCATCATTGTACGTCTATGAACTAGCATTGGACATAAGAACTAATCTAAATAAATATGTAACTTTAAAAAGTGCACGAGATGCGAGTACACTCAGTGCAATTAGCCATAGAACGGCTATGTTTGATAAGAGTGCATTTTGTATGGGCCCTAGAATATATAATAAACTACACATACATAAAAACTACCCATATTTCGCAAATAAATGTTTTCATTTGATTCAATACTTCTCTATTTGCCACCAGCCTCTTTTTTAGGGTTCTGTACCCAAAGTGTAAAAACGGGACCCTATTACTAAGACTCCGTGGTCCGTCTGTCTGTCCGTCTGTCACCTGGCTGTGTATCTCATGGACCGTGATGAAATTTTTACAAATGATGTATTTCTGTTGCCGCTATAACAACAAATACTAAACACAGAATAAAATAAATATTTAAGTGGGACAACAAACGTGATTTTTTTTCCGTTTTTTGCGATATTGGTACGGAACCCATCGTGAGCGAGTACAACTCGCACTTGGCCGACTTTTTCGTAATCTGTCACACAATCCATCATTGCTTCTTCTTACTGATCACATTCATACAAAAAATTATCCTCACAAAATGTTCCTCATTCCTTGGGTCACATTGACTCCGTTTCGTGGTTGACTGGTAGAGAATGCCTCAGGCATTAAGTCCGCCTATGTACTTTTATGTTGCATGAAGTTTTAATAAATAAATGACTGCTTGTCCAGATTTGAACCCAAAACCTCAAGCACAGGAGGTGAAGTCATAGCCACTGAGCCACCACATCCAGCTAGATACCGCTTAGAATAGAAACTCAATGCTTTTTCATTTGGTCCGTTATGCATGCAAAATTAGTAAGTTACTTACCATCACCAAAATCAATTTCGTCGTCAAGATATTCAATGTCTGCATCTTCGACAGGATTCACCACAGCATTTGGATCTTCACATTTCATCTGCGTCTGGTAGATTAGCACTGCAATAGAAATAAATATCATCTAACTAATGCGTTAAATCTGTGCAAAGCAACAATTGCTCTGCACAATGTTGGGAGTCTCATTATAATCTTGCATTTATTCACTATATAAGCACAGTATCTCTTCTTCCATATGACAATGTCTAGTATTGAAATCCAGAGCTCTTCCATCTCACACCCGAGTCCCAGTAATATGCTGAGCGTTGAACTTTTTGCATTGTTGTATGGCGCATACTTTTTAAATGTATTTAAGATTTTCCTTTTTCTTTTTAAGGTGTGTCATGCCCAGGCAAAAGTAATATTTGTGTTTCTTTCATATAATACTATTTGCAGTCATCTCAGTTATTAACATGTTTTAGCAATTTAATTTTTCAAACCATTCATTCATTGTTTTTTCTTGCATCTAACAAGCCAATCATAAGCATTTCCTCTGTAATGGCCTGGTATCTATTTAATTGTGTATGAGAATCGATGTAAAACAGACTTGTGTATGTCAGCTCGTATTAATGAAAAGATGTCCTAATTTTAGGTGGCGAATGGGACAGGCGAATGGGACAGTCTAACTCAAATTTAAAAATGGAATCTTATCAGAATTTAGAGGAATGATTGATCTTTAGCATACAGTTCAGCGCTTCTGACGCTGCAATAAACATGGCCACCTGTATGTGAATTGGTCCCAAACAATTTAAATAAATGTACAGTCAAAACCAAAAGAAGAACAGTTATTTTTGTCAAGCAATGTTCTGTAATAAAATGAGACAATGAAACAAACAAAAAACATTAGGTTGAGAAAAGACAAAGTAAGCTACTTACTCTTAGGCCTAAATTCACCCCTGCCAATCATATCAATGAATTTCTTCTCCGAGTCCATGACCTGTTTCTTGAAATTGCAAGCGTCTCGCAGCCGGGTGATGCAGACCTCACAGATGAGCCGGTTTGGACCATTTGGACCTTCATTATGCTGGGTTATCTGGATTGAGAAGCAACAACTGGTCAGAGGGCTAACTCAGGCCTCTTTACTTTATGAATGTCTTATAAGAATCATCTAGGAATAACTTTGTTGTTTTATTTAGTACAAGTGGAATTGTAGTTTAGTGTGATACACGGTAAATAAAAATAAATATATCAATCTAATGAATAAACAAATATTATTAAAATGAAAAACCAGTGTCACTATGGCTATGAGATTTGTGGAAAGCTAGACAAACAAGAATCAATACTACTAACAACATTGAAAGAAAATGAACATAGTGGTCATAAAGAAGCTAAACTCACGCTAATATCGAAGCATTCAAGCAGCATATCAGCGTACACCTCAGTTTCATTCATCCAGGTATACTCCGATCCCAAATCCTTGTAACATCCTTCGGAGAGACAGCACCGGCATAGCCCGGGGCTTTCCTTCACCACAATCTCGTCGAACTCCATCATCACAATACTACACTAACATATTCACAATCACAACGAAAAGTAATGAATTTTCACGTTTTCAGTGAAAATTCTGTAATAAATTCAACATAGCGTCAAATCTACCAACAAATCAATGATCAGCGGCGGCCATTTTGTTATATATATACCTGCCTGCAGAAACAGAAATGCAGAGTGAGTGCAGTTTTTATTTTCTTAGTGGGCAACTTTATACTTTCTCGTTTTAGAATCTTACAAAAATATAAACTCACATTTTAACATGGAAATAGCTATTATAGTAACTATGTAATAGGTGAATGTAACTTTCTAAAAGATACATTACAAGATACAAACGGTACAAAAAGCACGTCATAGATAAATAAGTACAGCTTGTAGTAGAAAGTCAATCATACAACCTTAGATAAAGTAGGTATAGATTAAGCCTTAAAATGACCTTGATTGATAGAGCGAGATGGCTAATTGGCAGCTCCATGTAAATGATAAGGACAAAAGATTATTTTTTGTCTTTGTCACCGTGGCCGGTTTCTGTCGTTTGTCAAACTCTAATACAATGGTAGGTTTGACAAACAAACTCGGTTTTGTTTGGTTTTCTATGATTTCGTGGTATTATGTGTTAATTGAGACAAAGAATTTGGGTTATTTATAGATAATAAGTGTCAGTGCGATGGTGGGTTGTAGTGTTCTTGTTCTTGTTGTAACACCAGAACTAACTATTGCTGTCTCATGTGCGGCCACGCCAGTGCTTAATCTATACCTACTTTATCTAAGCATACAACCATGACTATTCATTGCAAAAGCTTGCTAAAAGAATATTTTGCCATCTCCAAACTATGTAGTGACTTAGTGAAGCTGCGAAAGGATGCGTAGCGAAGCTATTAAAATATGTGAAAACTAAATGCTGCAAAACACATCCATCGTCCGCGTCCGCATTCACATCACATCACATCATCAGCCTATTAATGTTCCCACTGCTGGGACACAGGCCTCCTCATGAGAGGGAATGAGCCATAATCCACCACGCGGGCCCAGTGCGGGTTGGTGGATGACACATGTCTTCGAATTTTTGGTTCTAGGACGTGCCGGTTTCCTCACGATGTTTTCCTTCACCGTTTTGAGAGCAGTGGTGATGAAATAATTTACACAAAGTAAAGCCTGTGCTCGAACCCACGACCTACAAATTGTAAGTCGCGGCCGATACCACCGTCCGCATTCCTCGCACACAATTCTCATTTTTTTTATGTTACAATACATAACAGAACTCTGCTAGCCCTGTTCCACCAGAGCTGCGTTAAGCCCCGCCTGAAGTATTATATGACCTGTGGCCCCGCTAAGAAAATAAAGGTATTCCAGTGGTGGATACAAATATATACCTCACGCACTGCCTCGTTACATCTTTAGTGGAAAAGCGGAGTGGATTTGATTTGATTTGCACCATAAACCTGAGAAAGATCGAACAATCGATCTATTCACAATGATAGATAGAATCGATCAATCGATCGAATCAATTTTAATCTGTCATATATCTTCTCTTGATATTGATATTGGGCAAAGAGTAAAATAATTGACATTGGGACTTTTTATTACATATCTGGCAACCCCAAGAGATAAAAAATAAGAATTTCTGCTGTCAAAAATCAGGATTTCCCGTTTACATTCTAGATTTTCAATATTTTCATCGAATTTTCACATAATATCTATAAAATTGTTTGTTTGAATGTAAAGAAAACCAACAAAATGGAAGTGGTCGGTGTCTGCCGTTGTTGCCTCACCCAAGGCCTGAATAAAGACTTACATTCAAGTTATCTTTGGCTGGACAAAAAAGAGAACTATGCTCAAATGTTGAAGGAATGTTTCAATATCATCGTAAGTTTGTATTATATACTGTAGATTTATGTACATAATATTTCTAACCTTAATTCACAACTTGTAAACACGTAATTAGTGGGTTAACTTGGTATTCTCGTGTTAGTAATTGGGGTCAATATCGCTTTATAAGATTCCTGCATAGCGCGTAAAGTGCCGGTCGTGATGATAATACCATGAGTGGTCAGGTAGGAACAGACAGCAAACGAAATAGTTTCTTAATAGACAATAATTTACTCTTAGAAACTAATTGGACTACAAAGTAGGTGATTTTAATTTTATTATCAATATTATGAAATGTCAAGGACAAATAATTATCTAAGTATTAATTTTATCAGCATTTGGAACTATGATTTAATTACTTGCTGTCTGATACTACATTTGGCATCAACACAACATGCCTTCTTCCAATCTTCTGTCTTAGTCACCACTCAGCCACTCGGTTTTCGCCTCTTATTGATGTCTATATTCATATCACCGTCTGCGATCCTTGAATAGATAAGGGTTCGGATTAACGAGGCACTATTGTCTAAAATCTATTTTTATATATATCTATCTATATATATAAAAATGAATCCCTATTTCCCTTGGTCACGGCATCATGCGTGAACGGCTGGACTGATTTCGCTTATTCTTTTTTTGTTGTGTTTGTTATTGTTAGGAGGAGGATCTTATAAAAAAAAAATTAAGAAAAAGCAATGGTACCTTACCTACATAGGTAGGATAGGTATGTAGGTAGGGTAGAGTAGGGTAGCGTTGGTAGGTTAGGTAGGGTAGGGTGGGTAGGTAGGGTAGGATAGGGTTTAGTAGGTAGGGTATGGTAGGGTAGGGTAGGTAGGGTAGGGTAGGATAGATAGGGTAGGATAGTTAGGTTAGGGAAGGTAGGGTAGTGCAAGGTAGGTAGAGTAGGGTAGATGAATGTTTGGTGTCTTTATGGCAAAACAAAGTTTGCCGGGTCAGCTAGTTCTTAATATATTTTAAAACTAATTGTTTAGGAATCAGTCATAATACTGCATTCAAGACAATTAATTTAAACTATAAATAAAAGTCCAATAACTTTCTTTTCAGCTGAGACCATCGGATGAGGACCCCACTGGTATCTGTGACACATGCATCAAGAGTCTTCGCAGTTCATTTAGCTTTAGGCAGCAAGTTCTGAGCGCTGACGAGGAATTCTTTAAGAAAATAAAAACTGTTCAAAAAGGTATACTCCATAAATGATAAATGATTTATTTTCTGTAAGTTGGTTTGTACAAACACTTTCACATGTCGATCATATTTTTTAAAACTAGATGAGGTCGGCGTTTCCTGTCTGACTACTCTGAGAAGAAAGGCCGAAACAAACTCAGAGGTCACAGTCTCTTTTAAAGTCCAGACAAAAACTTGGTTGGATCATGTGAAGACCATGTAGACTGATGTCTGAAATGGTCTTTTGAGAAAAGAACCAGCCAGATTGAGTGGACCTATCCAGTCAGTGCACGCATTTGTCAATAACCGTGCAGCTCAACTTAGAATTTAAGAAGCTCAACGAATTGACGAACAATACCAAAGAAAGGACATTCGGGTAGGCCGCATAAATACTCAAACTGCTAGACCATGATTAAAAACTAACTAAGATAAATTATAATTAAAAAAAAATAATGATCCACATAGTCTTCACATTCACAATAATTAAAATAAAATAATATAATACTTTAAAAAGTAAATATGACGATGATAAGATGATGATAAGTTTCATTGCTGCATAGGTTTCATTACCTTAGGTTAAACAGAACTAGAATGTAAATTATTTTCTAGCCCTCACTTGAAGTTGAACTCTAATCGAGTTACTAGGTGAGTAAAATAAAAAAATATGCTTGGTCGTGGAGTTGCGGAAACTAGCCCGTTTTAACCTAACCTAACCTACTAGGTGAGTTTTACAAGCGGGCAGAAGATGGCCAAATCCGAAACTGTAAGGCATAGAGAAAAACAATTTAAGGAGTGCCGGGTCCAACTAAAATTGCATCATTGAATTTTTTTTATAACATCTTTTCTAGCTAGCCAGGAATTAAACCAGTTAAATTTGAAAAAAGCACACCTGTATTATTAAGCCATCCGGTAGTGTCGCTAATAAGGTTGTTATTAATCAAGAGTGAACAGGTTACTTTTAGGCAAATATGCTTCATCGCTTACCATTAGATGAGATTCTGGTCAAACGCAAGCCCATAGTTAATTAAAAAAAAAAAACAATAGAGAATAATAGAAACATAGCACATATGTATTTTCATAGTATGATCTCTTTCTAATATCATAGTCTTTGTTTTCAGATGAAAAAGTAGAAATTAAAATGGAGCCGAAACAAGACAGCGGGGATGATTCTGATGACTACTACTTGATAGATGCAGGTAAGAAATATTAATGCGCTGTCCACACAGTTCCGGGTGCCCATACCTAACGTTCGTTAAGTTCGATTCCCGCACAGAACAAAATATACTTGTATGGCTTACAGATAGTAGTTCCGGATCTACTGTTTGTGTACAAACGATACAGGAGAAATTCCTAGGGAGGGGCAACTTTAAAAAATAAATAGCTTTTATATAATTATACTATTCTTTCCAGCCAGTATAACATCCCCAGAGAAAATCAAAAGCGAGAAACTACCGCCCGTTAAGAAAAAAGCTGAAGCAAAGAATACTAAATCTAGACCTAAGACCAGTGCTCAGCCTAAAAGAAGTTCAGCGAAGACGAAAGCGCCCTCTGACAGTGCTTGGAAGAACGACAAGATTAAGACCCTGGTGTCCCGACTTGCAACTTCTATAAGTAAGTTAATCTTGATTCTGAACTGAATAAGGATTATGATTAACTAAACTCCATTTACTATAACATTATACATTTAAATAAACCCCTTTTACAGCCTGATCAACCGATTTTGACTTCTATTGCGTTGGTGATACGACAAATGGTAGCTGTAGTAAACAGTTGGTTTTGGTAACAGATTTATGCTTTTTATGTCATCCTTATGTGTACGAGATAGAACTCAAAATCGGTTGAACGGACTGTAAAAAGAGTTGTAAATACGTCTAATGTTATTTCAAATGGAGTATAGCTTCTGCCAGCGGCCTCGCGCGCGTGAAATGTGTTTACTTTGCCCAAGGGAACATTATACCGGGGGGAACCGTAGCATATGTGGTGTTTCACACTATAATCTATCTTTGTGCCAAATTGTATACAGATCCGTTCAGCCGTTTTAGCGTGATTGAGTAACAAACATACAAACACACACACACACACACTCACAAACTTCCGCCTTTATAATATTAGTGTGACTATCTGCTGCCAGCGGCTACACTCGCGTGAAAAGTGTTTACTTTGCAACATTATACCTGGGTGAAAAGTAGCTTATGTGCTACGAGTATTCCACACTATTATAATCTGTATCTGTGCCAAAGGAGAATGCCCAATTTTGTAAGGGAACTTGGGCCCCTTTGAAAAATTGGTTGTATGTTGATGAATTTGGTTGTATATTGTAGAAAAAACACGTTATATTCATAATTAGAAAACATTTTTTATTTATTTTGCGGGGTTCACGAGATATAAGGATGTTTCTGTTCTTGAAATGAAACCTTATTACAATGCAATAAGGTGCATACAAATCTCCAAGCGATGTAACCTGATCTGTTGTTGTCTGTACATATAAAGTAAAGGACACAGATGAAAAAAAACACAAAAGAACAATGGCGAAATTTTTGCTGACTTAAATTTGAGCGTCTGAAAATGAGTTATATACGAAAGACATTCTATTAATTGTCTATGTTTTTTAAAGTATAATTAGGCATGGTCCAAAACAGATAAAAAAAAACATAATAAATAAAAAGTTATTTGGTTTTTTAGTTCATTTCTTTAGCATAGTGTTGCCATTATATATTTTGTCTGCTAAGTGACAAGTAGTAACTATATTAAGTAATAATATCATTATTGTATTTATTGCAGTAAATGAGTTAACAATACAGTTTATGTCCAAGTGTAGATGTTCCTTGCAGGTAGGTAAGAATATTGTAGTGTAGTAGAAATAAATGAATTACTTTCAATTAATGATTGGCAAAAAGACTAGTACCCAAGTCTAAAAAAACTATAGCTTGGTTGTTGACGACAACCTTTTGATACACTTCAAAGTCACTTAGTTTAAATAAATATACTCTTTCCAAAGAGTATACTACACATTTTATGCTAAAATAACTAGGTAAGGGAAATACTAATGCGATATTCCCCTGGTACTTCCACGAAATTGAATAATATTACCTATTAAACACATTATTAAAAGTTACCCAGACATAACCTACAAAAGTTTATGACTGAATATCTATTATTCTCTACATTCTCGAACAAAAATTCTTGCACAAACTAATTCAGAACATCACCCTGAGTTAAACCAGATATTTTTCATTTAATGACTTTCGAATTTAATCTCAGCTAAAACAATGTATGGGCACCTGCCATTGTTCTTTAAATCCTATTTTTGGATAATATTGCAATCGCAGACACGATATCTCACAAGGGGCCTGTGTATGGGCAATCCCCTTTCCAGATGGCAAAATCCAGATCCATTCAGCCGTTTGAGCCTGGTTGAATACACACATCCATCCAAAGATTCGCATTTATGATAAGATAATAATTTCTCAGTAGCAGCTCGGCGTTTGGATTTGTGCTTGGTTATATGATACTTTTTATCCCAGGAAACTGCTGCAAGATAGTTTTCTACTTTCACGCGTATGGAGCCGCTAGCAGAAGCTAGTTTGATTATAATTCTAATTCAATTTATTGCATCCATAATGTACATACAGGTGGTAAATATAAGTTTCAGAAACAATTATGGAACATGCCAGCACAGCAACATTCTAGATACAGTCAGTGTAGGAGGGAGTAATATGTATTAATTAATATTCTTTCTCTTCACAGAAGACTGCGAGATGCCAGACATAAAACCGGAAAAAAAAGAAATAAAACCTAAAAAATCAAGACTAAGACTGTCTGCCGCCAGCGAATCAAAAATAAGCTTACTATGGTCATCACAAGTGCACCACGAGAAGCTGAAACATAGAGAGAACCTTCAAAATATATTAAAGTACTCCAACGCTACCCCTTTCTCGAATAAATCCTTGATCGGATATGCTTGTGGGTACTGCGACCTATCCTACCCAGACCCAGCCGACTTGAGAACGCACACAGAAAAAGAACATCTGAAAGAACGTCTCCACTTCAAATCTCACTTCGATATGTATGAATACAATATCAAAGTTGACATCACAGACTTAACTTGTAACATATGTAATGAAAAAATGGACAGTCTTGGCATTTTTAAGGACCATCTAGTAAAGAAGCACGGGAAAACTATATATAGTGACATAAAAGATCATATACAACAGTTTAAACTGAAAAAGGGAGAGGTATATGATTGTGCAATGTGTACATCCACGTATGAGACTTTTAAAATGCTTAAACAGCACATGAATATACATTATAGTAACTATTCTTGTTCTATATGTGATTCTGCGTTTGCTACTAAGAGATCTTTAAATGCTCACCGCACAACGCATGAGGAAGGTAGTTTCAAATGTGATCATTGTGAAAAAGTCTTCGCTAGCCGTACTAAAAAGCACTACCACGAGAAAATGAAGCATTTAGGAGCAAGAAATATTTCAAACTGTCCGTATTGCAACGTGCCCTTCCGCAGTTACTACCAACGGAATCAACATTTAGTGAAAGTGCATAATACTGAGGCTCAGTACAAGTGTAATGTGTGTAATAAGTCCTATATTTTGAAGAGTTTATTAATGTATCATATTAAGAAGAGTCATCTGATGGAACGGAACTGTCAGTGCACCGAGTGTGGTTTCCGGTTCTTCAGTAAAAAGGCTTTGAAAGCTCATATGGTTAAACATACTGGAGAGAGGAACTATTCTTGTGAGGTGTGTCATAAGTCTTACGCAAGGAAATATACTTTAAGAGAACATATGCGGATACATAATAATGATAGGAGGTTCAAATGTGAGGTTTGTAGCATGACTTTTGTACAGAAATGTAGTTTGAAGAGTCATTTGTTATCCAATCATGGGATTAGTATGGCGGCTTGTGAGATAATGCAGAAGACAGAGAATTAGGTATGTTCAACAGCTACCACAGAGTAAAAAAGTTTGACGGCCCGCGTCAATGTGCTGCTGTCCCAACGTGACACTGGCAGAATAGTCGAAACCGGCTCTATTGCCATAAACGCAAAAAAAAGACGCTCTATCTATGTTAGGGTGACTATTGGTGGTTATTCCAACCAGCCCACCTCCCTCCAGAAGTTAATTAGAGCTCCTGGTTTCCTCAAAACTTCTGTGTAAGATCTGGGTGACCCGAGGGTTTGTGTTCTTATATGGGTGACACCTGTGCATTCAAAGAGCAAAAAAAAATATATTGGGCGCTTTAACGGCCATTGTTAGGGACGGTATTGTTAGTACTACTAGTACTACACGATCAACATAAATAACTGTGCACTTGGCGCTGTCAATTCACTCTGACGTTCGACTCTCGCTATTGGCGCACGAGGCGAACGGGCGCCGCGCAGTTAACTGAGAGTGGGGTCGCATTGCAGCGTGGTGATATTTTGAACGTGTAGTAGCTATCTGCGGCGATTCTATGCTCTTTGTATATGTTGCTTAATAATCCACAAAGAAACAATATACAAAAAACCGGCCAAGTGCGAGCCGGACTCGCACACGAAGGGTTCCGTACCATTATCGCAAAACACTGCATAAAAATCACGTTTGTTGTATGGGAGCCCCCCTTAATTTATTTTATTTTAATTTATTAATTATTATTTTTTGAAGTAAATATACAACTAAACATTCTGTGAATATTTCAAGCGTCTACCTATTGCCGTTATTAATATCGAGCAAAAAAACGGCAAAATTATCACGTTTGTTGTATGGGAGCCCCCCTTTAATATTTACTTTATACTGTTTTTAGTATTTGTTGTTATAGCGGCAACAGAAATACATCATCTGTGATAATTTCAACTGTCTAGCTATCACGGTTCATGAGATACAGCCTGGAGACAGACGGACAGACAGACAGACAGACGGATCGCGAAGTCTTAGTAATAGGGTCCCGTTTTTACCCTTTGGGTACGGAACCCTAAAAACCCAAACAAGATAATATCTTGAATGTCCTAGAACCGAAAATTCCAAGACAAGTGTCATCTACCAAACCAGTTTGTGCCCGCATTGTGGATTATGGCCCACACAGAGAGGAGCCTTGAATCCCAGCAGTGGGAATATAATAGGCTGACAATATGCAACTATTTATATGATTATTTTTAGAATGTCCCGGTGACATATAATAAATTATTGTTTGTAAAATGTTGTGAAAATCCTTTTTAATATTAGGTCTGTGATATTCTATAGTAATAATAGGTATGTTTAACGGTAAACGCAGATCAAGAAAACACTGATGACATTGAATAATTCACCTTTTTGTTATTATCATAAGGTACAAAGTAGTGAAAAATCACTATAAAGTGTAATATTGTGAAAACATTGATGCAGCTATGAAAGTGCTCTTCGTAAGTCTAGCCAGCTCCAGCTAGAGACTTTGCACTTTAATACGTTGAAAATAAAGTTTATTATTGAATGTTTTATGCAGTTATTTCGATCTGCGGTCATCCAATAGATTTTTAAATTTAGAAGTACATTATATATGTATTGCTTAATTTGTTATTTAAATGTTATTAATTCTTTTTTTGTTGTGTAAATAAAAATTGCAGTTCCAGATTTTGTCATCACGTTCTTTAAATAAAAAGTTGTTAAAATAAATTAATTCACAATCATTGGTCAAAGTGAAGTTTTTAAACATAAAATATTAACAACAATATAAAGTTAAAGGTATTTTTTTGATGATAATGGGCTATAACTATGTAAATAAATAAAACATGGGGGAGGCCCAGCAGTGGACAGCAATGGCTAGTATAATCAAAATATAATAAATACGTTATGTTGTTTCTAGACAAGTGTATAATAATTGCATTTTTCTGTTAATGTTAAAGAATTTGGTATAATAAATAATGTACAGGTTTTGTAAATTTTTGTATAATTTTTATTGATTTTATAGCTGGCAATATGTTGTAGTAAATGTAAAAATAAATGTTTATCAATTTATTTTTTGGTTTTTCAGTTCATCCATACATGCTACCTTCCCGTTGTCCGGTAGTCGGAAGCCCAAATCTCCGAATACCGTTCTTATCTAGGGGCACGGGATCCCAGCGCTAACAAAGAAAATTTGGTTCAAATAAATTTCCCTAGATGGCGCGATATGCATCGATTTTTATTGAATTGTGTGTAAAATTAATATTTTCAAGAATTGATCATAAAAATTGTATGTTCTTGTTTAATCAACTCTCCTAAGCACAAAATTATGGGATATTGGGCTCTTGATTCACATTTCAAAGATTAATTGAACGGATCATTTAAAATTGATTCGAATAGATGGCTCGGTTTTAAATATCTGAGGCATGCCACTCGATTTTTTTTGTTGGTTTGTTACACATTTTGGTACAATGAAACTGTAAAAACGTGCAAAGAATTACTATAAAACAAGTCGTCACTGTATTTAAAGAAAAAATAGTCACGAACCGAGAAAACCATTTTACTTGCAAGTCGCTGCTAACACCATCTACAGCGGTGGAACGGAACCGAACGCGATCGAAGTATAAAATAATCAGCCTTTTCAGACGAAAAACGCTAGTTACGTCGGCACGGTTTCTTTGCATGGGATGAGGCATCTGTATGGTAGTATTAAACTTATTAACTGTGCAAGGGCTATTATTTTTACAGTAACTGCATTGTGTAGCAAATGCCTATCTGAGGCAATGACTCTCATGTAAAGAAATTGTGACTAAGGAAGTTTGAGATACAATGCATAAAATCGCGCCTTTCTCCCACCGATATCGGTAGGCATATTACGTAAGAAACAGCAATTAGCAATCATCGCGCGATCAACGCTTTGTGTCATAAAAGTCGGAATTACTACAGTGCAGGTAAGGTAGATCCTACACTAAACACTGCTAATCCCCCGCTGCCACCTGTTGGGATCCTAACGTAGTTCTTTAGCTTCGTTCGCGATAAGAGCATTTCTTAATTCAATTGACAATTCAACAGCAAGTGTCCATTGCGTGTTTTACGCTGTCGGGCAGACGGATTTTTAAAGATGTATGATATTATCGGGCATGAAGCAATGAATGATGTTATCGGGAATGAAGCAATGAATGATATTATCGGGCATGAAGCCTTGAATGATAAAATCGGGCATGAAACAATGAACGATATTATCGAGAACTAGCTGTTCCCCGCGGCTTCGCTCCCGTGGACCACCCGACAGGACCCGTTCTAGGGATTAAAAATAGCCTATGTCACTTAGGAGTAATGTAGCTTTCTATTGGTGAAAGAATTTTTAAAATCGGTCCAGTAGTTTCGGAGCCTAAAGAAAACAAAGAGGAAAGATTTTTTTGTTTGTTTGTACCGAATAGGTACAAACAAACAAAAAAATCTTTCCTCTTTATAATATTGGTACCTATAGATGAATCAATGAATGATATTATCGGGCATGAAGATATAAACGATTTTATCGAGAATGAAGCAATGAATGATCGGACATGAAGCAATTAATGATATTATTGAGAATGAAGCAATAATAAAAAAAAAGAAGTAATTTACAGTATAAACAGTAAGGTCATACATGGCAGTGATGTTATTATTAGGTACTTATAAATACATATATCGGCATCGCTATACATAATCCGACTAACACTTCCATATCCTCAACACCTATACTCTCCTATGACACTTAAAAATCAATATATTTAACGTTGAAATATTACAAACACATCAATAAAACTCCAAGAGAAACAACAAACATACAAGTGTCAGAGGCAATGAATGATATTATCGGGAATGAAGCAATGAATGATATTATCGGGAATGAAGCAATTAATGATATTATCGGGAATGAAGCAATGAATTATATTTTCGGGCTTGTCCACGTGCTTTGATCTTTCAATAAAGTTACGAAGTTAGGTTGCTGGTCATACTCACGCGCTGGTTGCAAATACTACTCACACAGACTTTGTGGGGACATCAGTACCGTCTTTACCATAAGGGCACACGGGGCTGTGCCCAGGGCCCCCATCCTCAGGGGGCCCCGATGGACCGACAATTTCTCTCACATTTATTCTCAAAACATTTCATTAACAGGCTTACCAGGGTCGAAAAAAAACTTACTTTTGTCTTAAAATTTTAGTAAATTTTTTATCATAAAGATATTAATGCATATGGACTCAAAATACATATTTTCATTTAAGCCAATATTTAAAAAACATAGCAAAGCAATCAGCTGATTTTAATATCTCAACCTTACATAACCTAATAAAGTTAGATAAATAAATTAGAAGAAACTTTTCCAAAAGTTGATGTTGCTACAAGAATATTCCTTTGCCGAATGGTTAACAATTGTAGTGGAGAGCGTTAATTTTCGCAGCTTAAGAGAATAAAAAATGCAAACAACAATTTTACAAGAATGACTGAGTAATTTGTCAATTATGTGCATAGAAAATGACATCCTTCAAAAAATTGACTTTGAAGATATAATATAGGATATATTTTGCTCAACAGAAATCCCGAAAGAAACCACTAATGACATATTATATTATATATTTGATTACCCATACTAAATAGAAGATCATAGTAGAAAAATGTTAGCATAATTCGTTTTCTTTACTTTCCAAAAGGGCCCCAAATTCTTGTGTGCCCAAGGGCCCCAGCATAGTTAAAGACGGCCTTGGGGGACATCGCCAAAAGGTTAAATAATATTAAAATTACAGTACTTAAAATCTTTTATTTTAGTTTTTTAACAAAATAAGTTATTATCAATCTGTACATTAAAACTAGACAGCATTTTATACGCCATTGCCTGGAAGAACAACTGAATGGATTTCTTACATTTACGAAATTATAATTATCCTTATTTTAATATTAAAGAATATAGGTACAGTAGGTACTTAGAGAAATATATTGGAAATGTAACATTTATCGCAGCCACAATTAATGTTATGTTAAAGTACGATTCAAAAGAGATTGCCTAAACGTAGGTGCTTTATGAGGTATCGTGTTCCCGATTTAAGTATTATCCTAAGAATAGGATTTGTTTTTCGTGTTATTTCCATCTGTGTCCTTTGCATTGTATTATGTATGTACAATAGCATAACAGGCGGGCGAGCACGGCCTACTGTGACAGGCTTGAGTCACACATTTTTATCACAGTTTGGGAGTAAAAACCGTAGTAAAAATCGTGACACAAGCCTATTACAGAGGCCGTGCTCGCCCGGCAGGTTAAGTTCCACAACAGGAAAAAACCGGCCAAGTGCGAGTCGGACTCGCACACGAAGGGTTCCGTACCATTATCGCAAAACACTGCAAAAATATCACGTTTGTTGTATGGGAGCCCCCCTTAATTTATTTTATTTTAATTTAATAATTATTATTTTTTGAAGAAAATATACAACTAAATATTCTGTGAATATTTCAAGCGTCTACCTGTTGCCGTTATTAATATCGAGCAAAAAACGGCAAAAATATCACGTTTTTGTAGGTATGGGAGCCCCCCTTAAATATTAATTTTATACTGTTTTTAGTATTTGTTGTTATAGCGGCAACAGGAATACATCATCTATGAAAATTTCAACTGTCTAACTATCACGGTTCATGAGATACAGCCTGGTGACAGACAGACAGACGGACAGCGAAGTCTCAGTAATAGGGTCCCGTTTTTACCCTTTGGGTACGGAACCCTAAAAAGATTATATCTCGTGAACTTGGGTGAATAAATTAAAAATGTTCTCTAATTATGAATATAATGTGCTTTTTCTACAATAATTTAAACTAAAATCATCAGAGCACAACAAAGGTGAACGGCAGATTCTGTACCGCATACTTTTTTTGTTGTTCGGTTATAGAATTTGTACCATTTAATAAGGCAACTAAGTCATTTATTTTCATGTAAGTATACTATTTTTAGAACTTCGGATTAATGAATAATATCAGTAAAAAGATACACATACATAAACTCACGCCTTTTTCCATGGGGGTAGGCAGACACTACAGAACGCCACCTGCTACGATCCTTACATACTTCTTTTGCTTCACTCACATTCACACATCTAGTCATACACACACGCCGGTTATAAGTACTGCGCACCTGGCCTTTCTGAAGAACATCACCTATAAGGTCTATGTATGTCTTTCTAGGGCGTCCCCTCCCAGCGTTTCCATTCACGTCTGCCATGTAAATACCTTTCGTTAGTCGCCTTTCATTCATTCTCTCAACATGACCAAACCATCTTAACGTACTCTTTTCAATTTTAGTCACTACATATTCTTTTAAACCACAACGTTGTCATATTACCTTATTCCTCAATCTATCATTTAAAGTTACACCACACATACTTCGCAAGGAACGCATTTCTACTGCATTAATCCTACTTTCATGTCTTTTTTGCCATACCCAACCTTCACTTCCATACATAAGTGTAGGCACCAGCACACTATTGTGAACGGCGAGTCGAGCTTTCGGCGACATCGATTTGCTGGTCACAACCGCATGTATAGCACCATTCACTTTATTCCCTGCATTCACTCTCCTTTCCACATCAAAAAGATTATAATAAAGAAACGTAATAAAATCGTACACTAAACGCAGTTATGTTTTTAAGAAGTTGCCATAAGTAAAATAACACAAATATATATAACAGAAATAGAAATAACATTTAAATATAATCACTCAATCATTATCAAACTGTTGCAGTACGCTGCTGGACACAAGTCTAATGCCCTGATTAGGTACGATCCACATCTCAATCTCATCTTAAGTAAGTAAAACACTACAAAGATTGCAACCAACCATTTACTTTACACATTGTGTAACAATATGTAACATTTACCTGGTACCTAGTACATAACCTCAAAAAATAAAATTGGTTATAACTTTACGTCCCAAGTTCTAAAAATCTAATAATTTAAAAAGAAATTATCTATCATAATAACTACCATTTAAAACAAAAAATATCCCAAAACACGAAACTTTATTAGCGTTACGAAATTCCCATACAAGCCTGCCATTCGCCTTTTTCAAAATGTCCCAAATTCCCTTACGAGTCGCAGAGTAGTGATAAATTCCATGAGTGAACGGGAGTGAGGGTTAGAGAGGTATAGTTTTCGCCAAATTTCTTGGCCACCCTGAAGTTGGCTACAATGGCTGCGCAGTAGTAAATCTCAGACAAAAACAGCACCGTTTCGTGCCTCGCGCATCCGGTAAACCAACTTCAGGGCGGCCAAGAAGTTTGGCGAGGATTTTACCTACTTTGCTCATTTCACAGCCGCTAACCGCCACAAAGTTTTATTTGCTACTGATATTTGCTAAAAACGCAGTAAGCAAGTAGCGATCAATTCTCGTTCCTTAGGGTTAGCTCACAACGACATTTCTGAATGACAATTCGAATACACCACCTGGAATTCGAACATTGAAGGTTTTCAAGAAAGTTCACGCCACCAGCACGCCACTTTGGCGAGAGGTCTCTACTTGGAAAACATAACATAAAAAATCAACTTGACATAGACGTCAATTTGAATAAAGTTGGAAAAATAAGGCATTTCACAGTTGCCTGGACCAGCAGCCATAATGCGTAATGAATTGGGAAAGAGCAAAGGGTAAAAAGTATGAAAAATCTGCCAATCACTTAGACGGAAAGCCACATTGCGTCATTCATCTCGCCTGTGATTGGTCGATTTTTCATACATTTTGCCCTTTGCTCTTTCCGAATTCATTACGCAGTAAGGCTGCAGATGTCTCAGTGCTGCCAACTCGTAGTAAATAATTTCAGAAAACCCTCATCGTCTCACTGAAATACAATTGCCTTTTTGTGTAGTAAATAAAGTTATATATTGTATCGTTGCCTTAAAAAGGTCACGCGGCGTCGAGTGTCGGTGTGACCTGACCCTTATTTAATGAAAGCGGTCCAAGTCATAACAAATTAAAACAACGAATAAAAATATTGAAAGTACAAATTATATTTTCCATTTTATTTTTTCTAATAAATCAACATTTATAATCATATTCTTACAGTATTTACATGAGATAAAATAAAACTTAACTTGAATGATTTCATACAATTATTTTAAAAGCTAATTTACAACCACTTTGTTTTATTACAATAACACAAACATACAAAACAACACGACTATTACCCAAAGGGTTATCTCGAGGTGTATAATCCCCGGCACGTAAGTTGGCAAGAGACATTAGATGCGCATAAGTTAGGGTTCCGTACCCAAAGGGTAAAACCGGGATCCTATTACTAAGACTCCACGTAAACCGTGGTAGCTAGACCGTTGAAATTTTCACAAATTATGTATTTCTGTTGCCGCTTCAACAACAAATACTAAAAACAGGACACAAAAAATATTCAAGTGGGGCTCCCATACAACAAACTTGATTATAATGCTCTTTTTTTTGCAATAATGATACAGAACCCTTCGTGCGCGTGTCCGGCTCGCACTTGGCCGGTTTTTTAGGTAGCTTTGGTAGTGAAGCGGGGCGCGTCGAATATTCCGAGCGCGCGATTTGTTCGTCAGTTAACACAAGAACCTATTGACCAATCGCATCGCGTCCACGTTCCGTTTGTTCTATGTGGTGGTTGGTCAGTTCGCGCAATATGCGAGAACTTATCCCCACTATGCCAAAACCTTGCCAACTTACCTGCCGGGGACTATACCTATTATACACACATAATTCACTTGTCATGTCCTATTTAGTAGAGGGCGAGCTTATTACCATCAGAATCCAAATCCAGACTGAGCTGTAACTGAAATATTTCAAGATGGAATCGAACCCAGGTACCCCTACTTAGCAGTTATCGCTTGCAACCACTAAACCAACGAGGCAACCAAAGCAATCAATCAATATATTAAGTCTCCGCCAGATAACGAAAAATAAGTCATTGATCCGGCTTGTACCAAAATTTCGTGTCAAGCATAAAAAGTCGAGATTTTAACACGAGCGATGTATCTAATTTCCAAACTTTAAATTTAAAAACCACAGACTACATGCACACAATCAACGCGCGCCTTTTCAAGAGGTAACAGGTTCAGTATTACTCTGCCAGTTACATAATTATATCAAAACTCCATACAAAAGTCATTTCGTAACTGTTATTTTGTATTTTTTTTTTGTTTTATTATTATTTTATAATCATGTGTCTAAATGTACATATTTCGAAACGAATTTTTTAGGAAATGTTACATAATAGACAAGGATAAAAGTATAATTACGTAACTTGAATACATGACTTTTTGTCTGTCTGAAATGAAAGGTATTAGAACCATTACATCCGTTTAAATAATATAAATCGGTCATGCCTTTAAGGTATGTTAACTCATTACTGAAAATAATTTCATGCCAAGGACGCCCCTTACCGCGATAAGTTTGTCTTGATCATGTTAGCGACATTACCTTTACATTTTTTCGTATCGTTTTGAAATATTGGGATACATTGGTAGAGAGATGTTAACAACTTTTATTTTTTTGTTATCTGGCGGAGACTTTAATAATAAAAAGGCAGCATGTTTGTTCTATTTAATAATTATTGCTTCAAGATTTCGGTTGGTCTTCTTATTATTATACAAGTACATACATAGATATAAAATTATCACGTACTAGCTGAACTAACGAATTCAGAGATAAGTTATTTTAAGGATTTCATACAAAAAATACCTTTTATGAATGCACATTCATCTTTTAAACTGAATTTTTAATTTTTCCTTTATACTTATGCCATTTTTCTAGCCTTAAAAAACTTATTGTAACTATGACCAACTTTTTTTTGCTAATTTGGTCAAACCGGTTCAACCGTTCCCAAGTGTTGGCTTACCACAGTATGGTTAGTTACACCCTACATCCGTTCTGTGTCTGTGAAATTTCGGTTCTGAAGTAACCGTAGTACTTCTTGTATGGAAACTTACGCACTTCATCCGAACTCACATCACATCATCAGCCTATTAATGTTCTCACTGCTGGGACACAGGCCTCCTCTCTGTAAGAGGGAATGGGCCGTAATCCACCACGCGGGCCCAGTGCGGGTTGGTGGATGTCACATGTCTTCGAATTTTTGGTTCTAGGACATGCCGGTTTCCTCACGATGTTTTCCTTCACCATTTTGAGAGCAGTGGTGATGAAATAATTTACACAAAGTAAAGCGCCTGCCTGGGTTCGAACCCACGACCTACAACTTGTAAGTCGCGGCCGATACCACTGGGCCACCACTGCTTCACTCATCCGAACTCTATCCGTCATAATTCAGAACATTTTGAATTCGGAACTCTAATCACGGACACGGACGTGAAGTACGTAACCGCCCTAACAGAAACTATAAAATTTTTACTTACAGGCGATAGATGTACCTATGTGTTTGTTTGATTCTCTGCACCATTTTCCTGCAGCTTTAAAAGAGAACCATATGTCCACATACCTAAGCATGTAATCGTAACTAATCTACCGTTCTCTCTGATTTATTTACACCAATACCAGGGGGGTGTCACTCCGCAGTTTAGGTGCGATCGGCCAGCGGTACCCTCTAGAGGGAATAACTCATTAGGTTGCCGCTTACCGCTCGGCTCGCACGTTAGCCACGTTATTAATTCTATGATTTATGCAGCAAAGAACAATGACTTCTAAAGTACTTCAAAGGCCTTTAAAAGATATTGTTATGTTTACGGGTGTTTAAATAAAGCAAAGAACAATGAATCGATATTAAGTTTTTTTAAAGTACCGAAAGATTTTGAACGGTAAGCTATTTTGTTGTACCTATTTAAATCATTACATAAATACTCTGTAACTATCGGTAGTAGGTGCATAATGAGTTCGAGTTTGTATAAAAATTTAAGCATTTTGGTGTTCCTAAAAGAATGAATAGGTGTGTGAAATACTAATAATTAGGTACTTAGATATTTTAGATTTTCGTGTTGTTCACAAATATAATTTGATTTCTTTTTTTATTGAATAGTTACCGTTTTGTTGACATAAAAATAAACGCTTTAGATCCAGTTTAAAATAAATTATAATTGTCTAAGTAAGTAGTTACCTACTTAGCCTAAGAATTTACCAATAGCCTGAGTAAGTGTACGCACTTGTTAACGTTAACGTTTGTATATAAAACTAGGTACTTACTTATACCTAACGAACAAACAAGCAATATTTCCTAATAGTTCTTCAAGCCAACTTTAAATAAACTAACAAAAAATATCACTAAAGAGTAAACAAAGAGGTAGGTACCTATACTCAATTTGAAATAACATTAGACGTCTTTATAACTCGTTTTACAGTCCGTTCAACCGATTTTGTGTTCTATCTCGTACACATAAGGATGATATAAAAAGCACAAATTTGTTACCAAAACCAACTGTTTATTACAGCTTCCATTTGTCGTATCACCAACGCAATATACGTCAAAATCGATTGACCGGGCTGTAAAATGGGCTTATTTAAATGTCTAATGTTATAGTAAATGAAGTTTAGGTAACCTAGTTTTCATTTGTTAAGTACCTAACAAAATGACCGACTATAATATTCATTGTCTATCTACCTACATGACCGTGTAACCATAGGCATCAAACATAAGAAAGATTACGCGGTCAAGTAGGTAGATAGTGGATGTAAGCGAAAGCGGCAAGTCGACAACCCTTACGAGCAGAGTCAAACCGCGCCAGACAGCGACGAAGATACGCGTTAGAAGAGAGCGGCAACGTTTAGGTGAATATCACGTTAGGCACTGAGCGCTTATGCGAGCTGAATTGCACTTTGTTGCTTACTTGCAGGAGTCTCTATTTCAATGAATTATTGCACGAAGTGACTCTTCTGTACTTGTACTATTATTTATTCTGTGCCAATACCAAAACCATTCAACCAATCAAATTACTAATACGTAAAGACGAAAATGCACCAGCAAGAGGCGGCTTGTTTGGCGTCTCAACCATATACCCTCTTATTTACAAATAATACCCTCTTATATAATTTATTTACGCTTTTCAGCGACAGATTAGCCGATTAACCCCTTGAGTGCCCGAAACGTGGATCCACGCGAGACACAATGTTTTTTTAATTATTTCGGTAATTGCGGCATTAGTTACTTGTTCCACTGCCAATGATTAAGAGATTAGCTATCGGCTATTTTCTCGCTGAAGAAACGTACAAAAGATATAAGATCCCGTGTCAATAAAAGAGAAACATTGATCGTTGTCTGTTCACACTGCCGGTGAGTACTCTCTAACCACAAGTTTGTCGCAGCTACATGAGCTATCAAAGCTATACTCGCTCAGCTATACTCGCTCAGCAATACTCGCTTGTTCGCTTGGCGGTCACAATTCACGCTGAGAGACCAACCAGCAGTCATTTCTACCTAGAGTGCGGTCACCCCGAGCGAGTGGTGCGAGTAATGGCCCGTCGCACAAGAACACTCGCTTATAGCCGAGTAACAAAACTATCGATACTACATTCCATTTTCGATCACTCAGGATACGACACTATTTTTATGTACCGATAAAGTGGCAAACCCCCAAAAGTCAGTTTAGTCTATGAAATTAAAAATCAGAGATTAGGTAAATGGCGAGTTATGGGCTACAAATCTATGCTCATGCACTCTCATACTCCGCTAAAGTAATTCCATGATTTGCCAGCATATGACTTTTCAAACTACCCCCAAATGTCAGTTTAGTCTAAAAATTAAAATAAGAGATTAGGTAAATGACGAAGTTATGGGCTACAAATCTATGCTCATGCAGTCTCATACTCCGCTAAAGTAATTCCATGGTTTGCCATTACCAGCATATGACTTTTGAAACTACCCCCAAATGTCGGATTAGACTAAGAAATAAAAAAATTGATATAAGGTAAATTACGTGGTTATGGGCTACAAATCCTTGCTAATGCATTCTCATACTCATCTAAAGTAATTTCATGATTTGCCAGCACATGACTTTTCAAACTACCCCCAAATGTCGGTTTAGTCTATGAAATTATAAAACAGAGATTAGGTAAATGACGAAGTTATGGGCTACAAATCTATGCTCATGCATTCTCATACTCCGCTAAAGTAATCCCATGATTCGACAGCATATGACTTTTCAAACTACACTTCTGTACAAACGCTAGCGCACACACCCCACACTTAAACCTCCTATCATTATTATGGATCCTCATATGTTCCCTTAACGTCTTTTTCCTTGCATAAGCCTTCGCACATACATTACACTTAAATACCCTTTCTCCATTATGCTTGATCATATGTTCATCTAGCGACTGCTTTATAAAGAACCCCTGTCCACACTCGGGACATATATGGTTACGTTCCATCAAGTGCACTTTTTTTATGTGAGACGTTAGCTTGGACTTGAGGATAAAAGATTTTTCACATATGTTACATTTGTATGTTGCAGCAGCTATATTGTGTTCATCAGCCATGTGTCGATTCCTCCTATAATAACTTGTAAACGATTCATCGCAGTGGGGACAATTTGTTGTGTACCTCGCTGCAGTATTATGTGTATATTTTTCATGGCATAACTTCCTCACTCTAGTACTAAAGATTTTCTCACAAAATGAACAAGAAAAATTCCCAATCTCATGAGTCCGTTGATGATTTCTTAATTTATGTTGGTTTATGAAGCCTAAATCACAAATCTCGCAGATATAATTCCTGTAGTGTCCGTTCATGTGTTGCAGCAACATTTTGAACGTTTCAAATTTTGAGTTGCAAAGCGCACAGTTTAAAATTTCCCCGTCTGTTAGCTTGAATTCCATTACATAGTCATAGACATCTGGGTAGAATTTTATATCATGTTCCATGGTTAGATGTTTCTTTAGATTGGTAATGGTGTCTATGTGTGTTTGGCACAGTTGGCACCGGAGGTCTGTGATGTCCATTTTGATGGATAAGTTGTTTTTGTCCATTCGTTTGCTTTCTATGAGACTGTCCTTGCCGTGTTCTGCGAGTATGTGTGTGCGGAGGTGCGGTAGGTCTCGGTAGGTTGTCTTGCAGTAGGCGCAGAGGATTCCTGGAAACAAGAAAGAGAACGGTGAGTATCAGAATGAATGTACTGATGTCCCAGTAATTTAAAAAACGATCGAGCTCGTCCCCAGATATGCGAATAGCCACTTCATACAAGTTCCTAAAAGGCAGGACCTTTTTTAACACATAGAAACGCAAATATCACAACTACCCAATTTTAGTCTATTCAAAACGCAGTATCCCAATTTCTCATACCTCGGCTAGTTTACAGAATAAGTTTAAGAGAAATCTCATCATCATCCTACTAATATTACAAGTAAAATCTCATCATCACCCTACTAATATTACAAGTAAAATCTCATCATCATCCTACTAATATTACAAGTAAAATCTCATCATCATCCTACTAATATTACAAGTAAAATCTCATCATCATCCTACTAATATTACAAGTAAAATCTCAGCATCATCCTACTAATATTACAAGTAAAATCTCAGCATCATCCTACTAATATTACAAGTAAAATCTCAGCATCATCCTACTAATATTACAAGTAAAATCTCATCATCATCCTACTAATATTACAAGTCAAATCTCATCATCATACTTCTAATATTACAAGTAAAATCTCATCATCATCCTGCTAATATTACAAGTAAAATCTCATCATCATCCTACTAATATTACAAATAAAATCTGATCATCATCCTACTAATATTACAAGTAAAATCTGATCATCATCCTACTAATATTACAAGTAAACTCTCATCATCATCCTACTAATATTACAAGTAAAATCTCATCATCATCCTACTAATATTACAAGTAAAATCTCATCATCATACTACTAATATTACAAGTAAAATCTCATCATCATACTACTAATATTACAAGTAAAATCTCATCATCATACTACTAATATTACAAGTAAAATCTCATCATCATCCTACTAATATTACAAGTCAAATCTCATCATCATACTTCTAATATTACAAGTAAAATCTCATCATCATACTTCTAATATTACAAGTAAAATCTCAACAATATAATTTTTAACTCCAACGTCAGTCCGACGCATAGAGTTTTTATTATTTAAGAAAAGTTTAAAAAAATTGTTAAGTACAGATTATCATTCATATAAAAGGTAAAATAAAACTAATACTTCATTAAAGGCGTTTTTAATTACTCTAGATTTAGATTTCGATCAATAAATAATCTTTAAATATTTATTAAATATGTTTGGCAGAACGTATATTTTGCTCGTGCCTTTTTGCGTTACGACGTGACAGCTATTTGCACATGCGCAGTATATATGCCAGAGAAACTATTAGTTAATCTGTGGATATGCTGAGCGCGCTTGAATAAGCCCGCCATTTTATTAATTTCTTGCTTAGTTCAGATATATTTTTTTATTTCCTCGCACAATGCATAGTAAAACGTTGTATGATACACGTACGTAAGATGATTTCCGACTCGTGTCGATTTATCCACTTATTCGCTTCGCTCGCTCGTGAATAAAAATGTCACTCATCGGAAATCACCTACCTTCCGCACTTGTAGCATAAATTTCAATATCAATGACGAACAACGAGTAACAAGAATTTTGCCCGCGTTAAAATGTTCATTTGTTTTTTTTTTCAATAAACTGCTTTCTATTTGAGAGCCAGTTCGAAATTTAAATAAAACCTTTGATAAGTTACCGCCTTTGTTTCCATGTTTTGGAGTAAAAGATCGTGCCATTTTTAAATCACACGACAGATATGAGTTTACTATGTAATTTATTTGGCCGCTAGACACGACAGATATGGATTTTCACACAACTTTTGCCGGTTGCTGCTTGCATGTATTTGGCCAGTACAGCAATTTCGATTTATCTCGAAGAAGGTTGTCAAAATAATGCTCAAATTTCCAAGCATGTTTGATAATAGTTATTTATGCTACAAGTGCGGCAGATAGGTGGTTTCCGATGAGAGGCATTTTTATTCACGAGCGAGCGAAGCGAGTGAGTGGATAAATCGACACGAGTTGGAAATCATTTTACGTACGTGTATCATACAACATTTTACTATGCACTGTGCGAGGAAATAAAAAAAAAAATCTGAACCAAGCAAGAAATTAATAAAATGTTCAAGCGCGCTCTGCATATCCACAGATTAACTAATAGTTCCTTGGGCATATCTACTGCGCATGTTCAAATAGCTGTCACGTCGTAACGCAAAAAGGCACGAGCAAAATATACGTTCTGCCAAACATTTTTAATGAATATTTAAAATTAATTTTTTGATCAAAATCTAAATCTAGAGTAATTAAAAACGCCTTTAATGAAGTATTAGTTTTATTTTACCTTTTATATGAATGATAATCTGTACTTAACTAATTTGTAAAACTTTTCTCAAATAATAAAAACTCTATGCGTCGGGCTGACGTTGGAGTTAAAAATTAAACAAATACAGAAAAGTAAAAAGCACTAGTGAAAAAAAGTGACACTTTCAGTTTGGCTGCTTGGAAAACGCGTTTTTCGAGGACATGCATTGTAAATAAATAAATGTCTCTTACCTGCGATTGTCTTGTTCGCGAAGGGCGTGCAGTTGGAGTACTTGAGCAGCGTGTCAACGTTAACTCTGTTCTTAGAGGCATCGCTGATCAGACGCTTGCCTGCACCGGATATCTTCACAAAAAAACGGTTATCAGCTTACTGATATACAACAAGCTTTTATATTATTAACAAATTATAAATTAAATTAAATATTTAAAAATCCCCCGAGGCTAATTAAGCCTGACTCGGATCGGATGTTGTATTAAATACGTCTATGTATAGTCATCGGCACGTAACTTGGCAAGAGTCGTTAGATGCGCAGAAGTCGTTTTTTAGGTCTCCTTGGTAGTGCGCGCGGGACGCGGGGTACAAGGTAGCGCCGATCCGAGCGCGCGATTGGTGGCTCAGTCGAACATTGCCTCCCGCACCGCGTCCTTCCCCTCCGTTCGCCTCCGATTACACTTGCGTGCACGAAAGTTGTACCCTTTGTTTATGTTGAGTTTTTGTTCAGTTTTTGTTAGGAGTAGTTGTTATTGTTTTAAATTTTATTATTAATATCATTATATTAATATTACATATTAATATAATTTTAATAGGACACATATAACCATTGACAAAATTACATGAAATAAAAGTGACCACTTTTTTGTGGCAATAAGTGTACGATGCGCGAACTTACCCCCACTACGCCAAAACCTTGCCAAGTTACGTGCCGATGACTATACCACTACATACATAAAGTTTAAAAAATCGGCCAAGTGCGAGTCGGACTCGCGCACGAAGGGTTCCGTACTTGGTAAATTGCGGTTAACGATTTATGATGAATTAAAAAAAAAAACTACTTATTAGATCTCGTTCAAATTTCTTTTTTTTTATCGTTCTCTTATTTTAGAAGTTACAGGGGGACACTCATTTTACCACTTTGGAAGTGTCTCTCGCGCAAACTATTCAGTTTAGAAAAAAAAATATTAGAAACCTCACTATATTTTTGAAGACCTATCCATAGATACCCCACACGTATGGGTTTGATGAAAAAAGTTTGAGTTTCAGTTTTAAGTATGGGGAACCCCCAAAATTTTTTGTTTTTTTTTTCTATTTTTGAGTGTAAATCTTAATGCGGTTCACAGAATACATCTACTTACCAAGTCTCAACAGCATAGTTCTTATAGTTTCGGAAAAAAGTGGCTGTAACATACGGACGGGCAGACAGACAGACATGACGAATCCATAAGGGTTCCGTTTTTTGCCATTTGGCTACGGAACCCTAAAAAACCGGCCAGACGAAAAGTGCGAGTCAGACTCGCGCACCGAGGGTTCCGTACAAAACTCAGCTTAAAGGTATTATAGACCTGAGTATTTGATATAAATTTCAGCTTGATACCTCCACGCGTTCCTGAGAAAAAGGGGCTTGACAGACAGACGGACGGACGGACAACAAAGTGACCCTGTAAGGGTTCCGTTTTTTACCTTTCGAGGTACGGAACCTTAAAAATAAATAGCAATATTTACCTTGACTGGTTTGAGAATCTTGTTTATAATCTCTTCTTCTTGTCGTAGAGCGCGAAGAGATAACTTCATGGCACTTCTCTTGGACTTTATTTCTGTAAATAAAAATAAAAAGTATTCCGTCAGACAACATCAACCAATTTTATTCCATCATTGGTTTTTTGGTTACAAGACTGCTGAGAAAATTTATAATATGAGTCTGAGATCCGGATAAGAGCTCATCATCAGATGCCTCGAAGTGTCATTTAAAAAGTTTAGGCACATATAATATAATACTAGCATACAGATGCCTCATACCATACAAAGAAACCGTACCGATGTAACTAGCGTTTTTCATCTCATTAATCTTGTTATTTTTGTAAGTACGCGTATCAATCGCGTTCGATCCCGTTTCACGGCAATAGATGGTGTTAGCAGCGACTTGCAAGTAAAAGGCTTTACTAGGTTCGTGAATATTTTTTTCTATAAATACAGTGACGGTTCGTTTTATATTATTTTTTTTGCACGTTTTTAGTTTTTTTGCACCAAAATGTGTTTACAATGCAAATTTTAACAATCGAATTGAATGCTTCAGAAATTAAAAAATGCGCCATCTATTGGCATCAATTTCAAATGACCCGTTCAAATAATCTTTGAAATGTGAATTAAGAGCCCAATATTCCATAATTTTGTACTTGGGAGAGTTGATTAAACAAGAACGTACAATTATAATGTTCAATTCCAGAAAATGTTAATTTTACACACATTTTTTTTGAATTGTGTGTACATGTCGCGCCATCTAGTGAGATTTATTTGAACCAAATTTTCTTTGATAGCAATGAGACCCCGTGGTTTAGGTATAATATTCACAGCGGATCTTTGTGTTTGTAAGAAACAGTTCAACTGCATAGAGTAAGCGAGATAGGATGATGCGACAAACGTAAGCGAGTGAAAGAGACAGTTATACACAATGCTATCTCCACTTTCAATATTGACACAAAAATATCTACTGCGCAGAGTTTTGCAGCCATTTCAGAGACACAAAGATCCGTTGTGAATATTATATTTTATTTTATTTATTCGGGCAAACAAACAATTACACATTAAGAAATACAAAAATATAGGATACAGAAATGATACAAATGTGATATCAACCACGTTCTCTACAAAATTAGTATTGTGTTACCCAGATAATCCGATTCTAAAAGATATTAGTTCAAGAAAATTAGTCAAATTAGGGCAAGAATCTCGGCATGAGAGATAGTCGGCTATAAAGTTGTATAAATCTTTATTTTGACACCCTAAAACTTGTCTCAAAACTTACGTATCGTAAGGTGTCCACGTCTAAAGATATTCCAAGGTCAAAGGTAAAAAAATCGATGTTTTACACATTTCTTGCAAATATCTCGTTTCCTATGGGTTTTATGCTATTTGTATGTAATGTAAATATTGTAGAGGATTAAATTGTCTACAACTTTTGTATATAATTTTTTTTATATTTGAACCATTTTCGAGATAGAGGACAGAGCGCGCGCAGTGTTTATCTATGGGAATAAATATAATGACCACCAAAAAAAACTTTGTGACGATAACCCCTATCACCTAAAATATATACTAATCAGCAAAAAAAATAAACCTAAACCAAATTTAGTAAATTGATCAGGGAGCGTTCAAGTATTACGTAACGCAATTTGGGGGGGCGGGGGGGTCTCGTAAAACGTTACGATGCGTTACACGGGCGGGAGGGGGTCCTTCTTACAACACGTTACGTAACATTATTTTTTTTTTTATATAAAAAAATAGGGAAATAAAACTCCCAAATTGGCAACCCTTTTTATAGTGTTGCGAATTAAAAATCTCTTGTTTTATTATAAGGCAATTAAAACTATACGAAGGATAAAAACTATAACAACTTTTTGCGACTTCAGGGTAAAAATGATGACTTGAGTGTTACGTAACCTTTAGAGAGGGGGGGGGGGGGGTACAGAAAAACGTTACGGAGCGTTACAGTGGGGGGAGGGGGGGGTCAAAAATCTTCAAAAATTGCGTTACGTAATACTTGAACGCTCCCTCACCAAATTTAGTAAATTGATCACCAAATTTCATAAGTGCTAAAACCGTAAGATATCAAATCTAGTGATTTGGTCAATGAATCAGTCCAAGAGCGAGCGAAGCGAGCTCGGGAGCTAAGGGCACCCCGACACGGACAGGTTAGGTTCGAAGGAGATGACGGGAGCTGAAGTGAGCGAGCAAAGCGAGCGAACTCAGCTCCCGTCATCACCTTCGTGTTAGTTTACTTTAGACCCTGTATTCAGAAATAGGAGCCCCGCCCAGCGGGGCTCCGTCGACTCTGTTGCGATTCTAAATTTAATTTTGGTGATCATTTACTATTTTTGTCAGTATATTACTAGATTTGGTGGTTTGTTAAACATAAGCCTTTATCTATTTAGAGTATCATTCGAGGTCAACCTGTAGTCCTGTTTAAAAACACGCCCTATAATGTTTATAAATTATTAATTAATATATAATTCTAAATAATTCGCATTTTTTATTAACTATTACGTAATTTTTTTTTCAGTAATTCTGTATCTATTCATTTAATAACACTTACTACTACACCTACTCGTGTAATTATAAAGTTATTTAGAGAAATACTTTAATTACATTTTAATTCTAATCTTATTTATACTAATTACTTCCTAACTAAATTTATATTTTGATGTAATTAGTATAATTTTTTGACCTTTGACCTTGGAATATCTGTAGACGCGGACACCCTACGATAAGTAGGTTTTGAGACAAGTGATAACGTGTCAAAATAAAGGTTTACACCAGTTTATAGCCGACTACCTCTCATTTCGAGGTGAACCCCCTAATTTTCCTGGACTATAAGCAGTAAATCCATGTAAAATCCAGTATCATGTTCCTGAGGAATAATTTTCAACTTCCACGCGAGTTTAAACTGCTGTCAAAAGACTTTTTATTTTTATTTTTGACATTCTCGCGTTTGACCACTATCTCACCCGATGGTAAGCGATGATGTGGTCAACGGTGAAGCAAGCTTGCCTAGAAGTAACCTATTCACTCTTGCTTAAAGAGCGTTGATTGTACGCACAATGGTCCCTACTACGGACCAGGAGCGGCAACCAAATCCGGAGGGGATTTTGTTTACCCCAGGAGGTAAAAAAAAAAAAAAAATGTTTATTATCTTAACTCTATACAATTAAGTTGCCGGGGCTTCCCAGAAAGTAATCCGAAGATACTTGTGATGCTTAGATAAAGTACCTATAGATGAAGCCCTGGCGTGGCCGCACATGAGACAGCAATAGTTAGTTCTGGTGTTACAACAAGAACAAGAACACTACAACCCACCATCGCACTGACACTTATTATCTATAAATAACCCAAATTCCTTGTCTCAATTTACACATAATACCACGAAATCACAGAAAATCAAACAAAACCGAGTTTGTTTGTCAAACCTGCCATTATATTAGAGTTTGACAAACAACAGAAACCGGCCATGGTGACAAAGACAAAAATAATCTTTTGTCCTTATTATTAACATGGAGCTGCCAATGAGCCATCTCGCTCTATCAATCAAGCTCATTTTAAGGCTTAATCTATAGGTACTTTATCTAAGTTGTGATGGGATAAACCTCGCTCTTCCTCGTTTCATTAACAATTGTTTCGATTGTGCTAATCTATATATATAAAAGAAAGTCGTGTTAGTTACACAATTTATAACTCAAGAACGGCTGAACCGATTTGGCTGAAAATTGGTAGGGAGGTAGCTAAGAACCAGGAGAAGGACATAGGATATAATTTTTATCCCGTTTAG